>CM057449.1:1838832500-1839432500 GCA_016271365.2 Neoceratodus forsteri
TTACAGGTGTCAGTGTGGCTCAGTTGGTAGCACATCCGCCTCTGGACCAGAAGGTCGTGGGTTCTTGTCCCACACCGGGATTGGACTTGCACCTAAAAATTGCTGGCATCTGAGTGCAGTATTGGGGGGTGCTGTACTGCTGGGGTGTGCTGTCCTTCAGATGAGATGTTAAACCGAGGTCCCTTCTACCCATCCTGGTGTTGTCCAGGTGGAAGTAAAAGAACCCAGGGCACTTTTCGCGAAGGGAACATTCCCCTTCCCATAAACCGGTTCATGCAATTATCCAGGGTGTGGGTGATGATGTGTGATATGGCTGCCACCACACATTCAGTCACTTCACTACCAGTCTAGCATTGCTTGTAAAGCACTTTGGATGTATGAAAATCTCTATATAAATACTGATTCTACTTTAAGCTTTGCTTTATCATAAACTTCATTCCAATTCTGAATTTCTGCCTCTTTGCTACCAAAGTATATACCTAAAATCTTTACTTGGTCCGTTGTCATTACGATTGGAAAATCCTTTATAATTTTACTATTCCCCAAAGTCAAAACAACACTTTTATTCATATTAACTAATACCAGTGGTAGTATAAACCTCTTGCATCATTGTCAAAATTTTAACTCCTGATATTCCATCTGCCACAGTAAAAACGCAATCATCCGCATATGCTGAAACCTTTTGAAATTCATATCCTTCGTTATTCTTTATCGCCCTAATGTCTCTGGCTTGTCCAATTTTCCGTAATAAAGGGTCCAAACCAAAGACATATAATAAGGGCTCATTGGGCAACCTTGTTTAACCCCAATTTTTAAGAAAATCGGAGCCCCTAAAAAAACATTCACTAAAGGCACAGCTTGCATCTCTTTATACAACACCTTCACTAACTCTATAAATTCTTGAGGAACCCCATAATGGTGCAATACTCTCCAAAGGTATTCCTGCTGAATAGTATCAAAAGCAGTTTCCTGGTCTATTGACAATAAATACCCACTTAACTTCTTCCCTAAACTTTGCTCTACAATCTCCCTAATAAATACCAAATTTTGTACAACATTCCTTCCTGGGACTGCACAAGTCTGCTCCTGGACAATTAATTTTTGTATGTGTGCCAATCTTTTATTAAGTATTTTTGCAAGTATTTTATAGTCCGAATTTAGTAACCTTAAAGGCCTCCAATTCTTTAATTCATATGGATCCCCTTTTTTAAAGAGAAAAAACATTAATCCCACTTGCATCGAAGGGGCAAGCCTTCTTTCTTCCCAAATGGCATTGTAAAGCACTTCTAGACAAGGAACCAAAAACTCAACATACTGCTTATAAAAGTCATTTGGTAATCCATCCCTCCCAGGAGTCATCTTGGCAGTTAATTGTAAAATTGCCTCTCGAATTTCCATTCCAGAAATGGGGGCGATCAACTCATCTCTCTCTTCTCTTGCCAATCCCGGTACCTCTATTCCTGTGAAAAATGCCTGACTTTCGTTCCTTTCTTTCTGAAAAGTGTCTACCATATGCTGTTGTACCATAAGCATTATATCTTGATTATTATCTTTTATGTTTCCTTGCCTGGCACCCCCCACATATGGATTTACTTCCTCTTTTGTGCCTTGAGTCCTATATTTCTGTTGATTAGCCATTGATTGCACAGAATCCTGTAAATATTTTCTCATTTGGATTTTTATATTCTGTATCCTTGCTATCTTATGCTCCTCCTCCCCCCGTGTCAAAATTTGTAAATATTTCGACCTTAGTCCTAAGTATGCAATATATCTGTCCCTAGCTTGTCTTTTTGTATAGGTGCCGTACCAATCCTGCACATCCCTCTTTATATCTTCCCACCATTCTATTGGACTCTTGTACATAAAACATATCTCCTTTCTTGCTTGAAATAACTCTTTTATAGATTTTCTACTATGACATCTTGTAACTTAGAAGTATTCATTTTCCAACAACCCCTCCCTACCATTAACTTCTGCCTTACTCCTAAATATAAAACAACAACCAAATGGTCCGAGGTTTCTAAAGGCAACACTTCCACCTTTTGACACATTATTCTTATGGATACTAGCCAAAAATCTATCCTAGTAGATAACTTTCCCTTAAAAAAGGTGTGTTTCGGCTCCTGCTGTAAAATGTCATATACGTCTTTTATGTCATTTCTTTGCATAATCGCCAACAAGGTATTAGTATCACAGAAGATCTTTCATGTAGTCTTTCCCAGTCCCTATGGGAAAGTCCACAATTAAATCCTCCCCATAATACCACCCTCATTTGTTTAAATAATACCCTACCCATCTGAACATTGCAGATCTTTCTGCTTTCGTTTGAGGTGCATATATATTTATGATCCGAAAAACCTCTTCCTGTAACATCACATCCATAACCATGACCCTCCCTGGTATTATATAGTAGACATGTAGCACCTGAACACCTCCTTTAAAAAGTACCCCAACCCAGAGCACTGTTTCTCTCCTACCGACCAATACGAGACACCCCACCTCCAGTCTTTCTGTGCAGTTTGTACCTCAGCTAAAGAGTGTAGCTGAGTATCCTGTAATAAAATCACTCTCCCACCCCCGATACTGAGGCTCAAAAAGGTATTCTGCCTCTTCTCATCAGCTTTTATGCTATTAACATTAACTGTACAAAAAGAAACGCCATAGATAAAATTAGTAAATATCCACCATTATTCGTCTTTTCTTTTTCCTTTTCCTTGTTTTCAGTTTTTCTGAAGGGCCAGACTCTGAAACTCCCTCCGCCTGTGAGGAGGCTACTGAGGAAAGATCTGACTCACAACCATCCTCCTCCATTTCTTCCTCAAACAACAGGGCATATGAGTTCTGCACCTCTACCTCCTCTATTTTTTTTGTCTGTATCAAGGCAGCTGTTAGTAGTTTCCCTGCCTTAGACCTAGTCACCCTCTGAAAATCCATTTCTGACTGTGCTGGGGGGGGCATATAAATATCTTCTCCTCCCATGCCTTTTACCTGTTCCACTTCCTTTACTACTTCTCCCCCCTCCTCTATGCCCTTTTCCCCATCACCTTCCTGTACCTCGTTCTGGCTACCACTCCCTATGTTCTTGTCGCTTACTTCTATCTCACTTATAATCACCCCTGTCTCCCTTAGAACCCTTTGTGGCAATTGAGTACTAACCGGAACCTTTGTCAGTAATTCCACCATCCTTATTTTTTCTTTTTGTGCTGCAGCTACATACAAATCCTGCTCTGCTCTAACAGTGCAATCTACATTGTTGTGTGAGGCCCATGAGCAAGTATGAAAAGAGTGCCCCTGCTCCTCACATAAGTTACATTTTAATGGTTGCCGACAATGAGCCCCTACATGCCCCAATTCCCCACATAAACCACATTTTTGCTTATCACATACATTGCTCAAATGTCCCAAATCTCCACATTTAAAACAAGCCCTTGGCTGTCCAGGGTAAAAAATCACCCCCCTATCCCGACCTAAAAAGAAACAATTTGGTAGGTGACTAGTCTGACCATTCACTAACTTCAATACCACTTGATATGTCCATCCCCCTGTCCATAACTGTTCTTCATCTAAAATGGGTTCAGGGAAGCCTTTAATAGTACAATGCTGCTGTAACTAATATGTAATATCTGCAACATTTACCACCTCATTACGAAAAAGGACCGTAATCTTTTTAGTCAGGGGTTTTGTTAGAGGTATCGCCAAAAAAGGTCTCCATAAGGGTGAAAGCTTCATCAATCGGTATTGTTTCCAAAATCTTTCTAACCCTGCAGGATGCTTAAAACTTATATCAAAAATTACATCTCCCGGTACATGTATTAAAGCATAAATCTCAAATGCATAAAACTTCATGCTGTCTTTTAGTAACACTCTACCCACAAATTTCCTGTCTGGAAATGCCTCACTATCACCCCTAAATTTTAATCTTACAGCATTCCTTCTTTCTGCAGGTTCCATCAACAGGCCTTTATTACCCGGAAACAAATGCTCTGTCACTTTCCCATGCCATACTTTGTCAGTCTTATCCATCAGAAAATCATGTTCAGATGCCTCCACAGAGGTGGTTCCCTGGTGCACCACCTCTTTTTCAACCCTCTCTATCATGTCCGTTGGACCATCTGCTTCTTGGTCCCTAATAACTTGCAATAAAGGGTGAGGACCATCTTGTTGTGGCAAAATTATTTCTTCTGCAGGGGAGAGCTGTCCCGGGGTATTAAGGGAGTTTCCGTAATTTCCAGAAGGGGGGTCAACGGGGAAGGGGAAATTTGTAAAAAAACAGAGTTTTCAGAAACAGTTTCTTTGCTTAAATTCACATCCCACCCCTTCCCTGTTGGGCTTTTCACCCAACCTGCAGCTTGTAAGGCCGTTGCCACCCAGTTATCTGGGTCTTTCCTCATTTTCAGTCAGTCTCGCCCTTGTTTTGGCCCATCTATCATTCAGCTCTGCTGTACTCTGTTTTTTCCCCCTTCTTTTAAAGTCTTCTTTGAGCCTCCTACTGAGGACCCAATTGAAAATTTTACAGCTGGTAACCCGTTTTGATTGGAATCAGTAACCACATTACCTGTGACTGCCATTTGATTAGTTCTCTTCTCCCCTGAAACTTCCTCTTGTTGGTCCAAACTCCATTTCTCCTCGCTTGATGTTCTCCCTTTTTGCCTGCATAATCCAACTGTTGATCAACTCCATGCCGACTCACCCTCTCCCCCCTTGCCGCCTCTCCATCTTCCACTTCTATCTCCATGCCTTCCGTCTGTTTTTCTGTTTCCTGTGTCACTGCAATCTCCTTCCTACAGCTTTGTGCCTCCTGTAAACATAACCTCGCTGCTTGATAGCAGCGTTCCGCTTCCTCGACTTGTACTTGTAAAACTTGTACCATATCACATTCCGCTTGTTCTTTTCCTTGCTGCTGCACCTGAACTCGGGAAACCACATCCCCCGGTAAGTTCTGTGCATCTACTTCTGCCTCTTCTGATAATCTTCCATCCTTTCTCCGCGTTTCCTCTGCACAGGTCTCCATTGCAAATTTTCCAAGGGAGCCAAGGAGGAGACCCACTCCTTGGCCTCCCACACGTCCTCCTCAATCAAAGCTCCAGATGCCACTGAGCAGAAACTCTGCACAGCCACACAGTGCCCTCTGCCTCCAAAGAGTAGGGGAATTTCCCCGGTGTCCTGGCCAAATTTCTCCCATTCACTAAAAATACCACCAACAGCTTAATCTGGTTCAATTTCAGTTGCTTACCACTTGTATCCCCCCTTCCCACGGTCGCCCCTGAAAAATGGACTTATAGGCCCAGTGGGCTTACCGGGTCAACAAAATTCAACAAATAAATAAATAAATAAATAAATAATAACCTAGTGATGATTTTTCATGCAGCCGTCAAGAGTATACCCAAGACATATAGGTAATATTTCTGCTTGACATGAGTTGGAAATTTTAAGAGGATGGTGGCTTCTGGTGTCAGTGCCACATGTCCTGTCATTATATTAATGATTGTGCTTTCTACTTGTTGGCAGATGTGTGTCAGGTGGGGGGCAAGACCACAGCACATGGGTGTGGGTTGCTAACTCCAGGCCCCATCCCCTACGACATGATGCATCTGCTGTATGATGATATTAGGCCATTATCCATGGTGTTCAGAAATATCTTATTACTATTTTCCATCCGTATTCCCACCACTGAAAAGAACTCATAACCTTGTGTTGGCAGAGCCAAATGTTCGTCCAGCTGGACTCCGTGATTTCAATAGTGAGTTCAGCATCCCAGAGGATTTTAGTATTGTCTGTATTAATGTTTACTCCTTCAAAGAGGGCTTGATAGCATCTGGAAATGAAATGTGATGGCCAGTTCCCCTTTAAATTTCCATAATAAAGTCTATCAATAGCGGAAAGCTGGCTGTATCTACCCTGAGTCCTACTTTGGTGTTCCTAAAATGTTTTATTTGGAGCTAGCGGTAATGTTCTTTTTGGTCCAACTGGAATTTCATTTTAGTGTGTCAAATGTTTTAAATATGCTTTTCTCATGAAATGAAAATGTATGGGAAAGGCCTTCTATGTGCCATATTTTAAACTTATGGTCTAACTGGGTAGGGTAAAAGGAGGAGTCCAATGCTGATATCCTCAGCCATTGGGCTACCTTTACATATTTATTCTGTTGTAATAACTGTTACCATGTTTTGAGTAAACTTTCAGTGTGAGTGTCTAGGTTCTGAAGCAATGTATAAGATTCTTTGGTACAAAACAACACGGTGTCTAAAGCAATGGATGTGATGGTCACCTCTATATAGGCCCAGTGAGGTCTGGGAGATAGAGCAATCCATGTTAATATGTGTTGTAATTGTGCTGCTGTGGCATGTAGGGTCAGGTCTGGGAGTGCGAGCCCTCCCTCCTCTGAGTTTAGGTAATTGTAACTTCTTGTAAGTCACCCTTGGTCTCTGCCTCCCCCCCCCCCCATAGACATTTGGATATCCACTTAACATTTTTTGTAGATCTGTCTTAATTGGCATAAGCAGAATTGTATGGAAGAATTATAGAAAACGTTGTACAACATCCACACGGATTGATTGAATCCTATTTAATAATGAAAGTGTAAGTGGTTGCTATTTCTGTAGGTTCACTTGAAAGCCCCGTTCCATTTCTTGATATTTGATGTTGTATAACTCGCTGGGGTCTACACATAGGCATACACCTAGATATTTGATGTACAGTCTCTCCCACTTATAAGCATAAGTGTTTTTTTAACTCTGGAGTTGAGTGGAATACCACCTGGAGAAATGGTGGTCTGAGAAGGTTGTTCCCCCGCATGTATAGGTTATTGTCACAACTCGTTTTTCTTGTTGAAGGCGATGTGCCAGAATGTTTTCAGCTTTGGCCCTCTCTTCATACTAATTCTAGCAGAGCCACATAAGTGCTTGTTCTGTTTGGTAGTTTAATATTGCCTGTATTTGTGTTTGTTTAACCAAGGGAGTTAGAGAGTGGTCACCTTGCATATGTGGGGATTGTAGTTTCTACAAACTGTAATTTGTCTTGTAATTGTGATACTCTGTCTGCTAGTTGTTTTTTGATTCAGGAGGCGTATTTTACTGTTTCCCCATGCAGGAACGTCTTTACTGTGTCCCTTATTAAGATTGCTGGCACCTGTGGAGTAGTATTTTCAGAAATAATTCTGGGGATTTGGTCCTTTAGCAAGTCTAGAAAGTCTGGGTCTCTCATTAAAGAGGTATACAATCGCCACTGTGCACTCTTTGGTTCTGTGGGGATCGGCAGATGTAAGGAAACAGGGGCATGATCTGAAAGCACTATCTGACTCATATGTTTTTTGGTTTTTTTTGTTGAACCTTATTGACCTGGTAAGCCCACTGAGCCTAGAAGTCCCTTTTTCAGGGGTGACCGGAGGAGGGGGGGATACAGATGGTAAACAACTGAAATTGAACCAGATTAAGCTGTTGGTGGTATTTTTAGTGAATGGGAGAAATTTGGTCAGGACACCGGGGAAATTCCCCTATTCTCCTGTAGGTGGATGGGCCATCAGTTTGAGAGATGGCCACTTTGGGAGAGTCCCCAGAGGAGGAGGACTTTGGTTTGGTGGAGGGGAAGGCCTCTCCTCTCACCGAGCAATAAGCCGAGGCTGGCAAGGTAGAAAATCTGGAAGCTGACTGTGAAGAGGTTTTCCATGAAGCATTAACTACAACGTATATTTTCCAGACTATTAGCAAGTACAGCGATGAAAAAAAAGCAAGAGCTACTGATGGAATGAGTTCTCACAAAGCTGTTTCACAAGCAGAGTTTCATTCGGCTCAAATAGGAAATGTGTGTCAAGAATCGATCCCTCAGCTCATCGAGTAAACAGCTGCTGAATCTGACAGGCCGGCAGGGAAGCCTGACAGCAGCGCCTAAGACGCAGTTCAAAATGATCGCCTGCAATCGGAGGGTGAGTTTTTGGACTTGATAACAACTAAAAACAAGTTAACTAAAAGTGTTGAGGCTGGCAGTACAATCGCTAGTAAAAGCGAGTGCTGAAAGCCTATTGAAGTTCTAAAAAATGCTTCTGCCAGTGAAAGTATTCCGACAACCCCTATGGCTCATAGCATAGGCAATCCTTCGCTGCCTAAAAATGTTCAGCGTTTAACTTTGGAGGGGAAAATACACTTCTCTAAAGAAGCTGGATTTGTATTCAAACCTCCTGCTCCTCGGGTGAAAGACGCAGAGATTGTGTCGCAGATAAATTATCAAACAGACTGTAAACAGCTAGTGGGAGTAACAGAGTTCAGTTTTCGGCCGTCGCTTAAGTCTCTCAACACACCATTGAAAACAGACAGTTTAGGAATTCAAACAAGGGAACTCCCACTAAATCAATCAAATATACAAACAGTACAAACTGTTTTCTATACAAAAATGAAAAAGTTTGCTAAAGTTGGTGAGCACGACGATACATGGTCGCCCCAAAAAGCGCTCCTTGAGGCAGGATGGGAAAAGACAGCCTCAGGGTCTTGGTCTCCTGATCCTGTATGGGACTCTTCTTTTAATTTACAAACCTCTTCCCCTGAGTGGAAGCCAAAAGCTACAAGTTCCCAGATAACAGGTGGAAAGCAAACTCTGTTAATGCCCATAGACAAGGTTATAGACCCTGATTTATTTATCCCTCCTAGGTCCAACAATGCTGAGCTTCCATCACAACATAATGTAAACACTATCCCACAAGATGGAGTCAGTATTGATGATAACAGCTTTTCCTCTGCACCTAAGAAACCACTAATGTCAGAACTTTTTTCTCAGTCAAAAAGAGAAGCAGCACCTAGACGGAATGCAGTCCGCATTCGCTATAAATGAGGTCTTGATGAAAGACCAGACAGACATTATGTGGGAAAGTGTCTTATTAAAGAGTCATTGCATTTCTCTCCTAGAGATGTATTTGCCTTTAATAATATCTCAGGGGAGGATCATTTTGACATAAGTTTCAGAACATCCTATGCTTTAGACTTATTTTGGGAACGCTATGGGCAGGTAAAGTTTTCCCCCACATGGACTCTCTTTTCAGTAATTCTTCTAACTAAACCATTGCTAAAAATTTTATTGTAATGTTTAGAAATGAGGGTGCCCATGTGGAAGACATAACATTTTGGCTATCTCAAAAGTGCGAAATCCTAAGTAAACCTGAACCCATTTTGGATTCAGAACAATTTTGGACTGGGGCTGGAAGTATAAAGTCAAATTGAGACAAACTGACACAGGAGTAGAATATATCCCTAATGCTTTCTATAGGGTAGAGACAGGGGGGTATGTTTCTATGGTGGGCAGCCTAGAGCTTGCTATAAATGCCGGTTAAAAACACACCTTTCTAGTATCTGTGATCAACCTAGATGTGACAACTGTGGTGAAGTTGGTCATGTGACTATGCAGTGTACTAACCACACTAAATGTGATCTTTGTGAGGAGTATGGCCACGCATTTGGGAAATGCCCTTGGGCGGCAAAAAATAAAGCCTCTTGTGGTAGCCCCAACTTATTGATCCAACAAGCCCAAGAAGCTGCAGCAAAGCAAGCAGGTATACCCTCTGGGAAGCTTGCCGATCCCCAACCACAGGAAATAAAAGACATAACCCGGCCTATAACCCCCCCCCCCGCAATACATTGAAGTCATCTGAAACCTTTAAGATTGTAAGTGATACTGGTAAAAATCTTAGTGAGAAGAATGGGAGTCATGGTGAGGAAGAGCTGTTTGAGCCGGTATGTTATAAGGACCCAGAAAACTTAAGCATAACTCCAGTAGAGGGAACTGCTCTTTCTCCCTTACCCCTAGAAGGTCTCACAGGAATATTAAAGCAAAAGTTTCCCCCTCCACTGGGTTGGTAGAAACCCCAAACTCCTATGCAGCCTTATTCACCAATTGGGGAGACTCAGAAATGGAGGTAAGTGACTCAGACTCCCAAAAATTGATTCAGGAGTACCTGGGAGCACCAGTAGAGGAATATAAGGAAAAGGAAAAGAAAAGAAGGAAAAAATAGAAGGGTTAAAAGTATTCCAACTAAACAATGGTGGTAAAAAAATGGGGCTCATTAAACACTCACAGCATATTAAATAATATGAAAAGGCAATTGGTGTTTCAGTACTTACATGATAACAATATTTCGGTGGGTTTCTTACAGGAAACATGGATGTTCTCTTTTGATCAAATTGCCTCCTTTAAAAGAGACTGGCCATGGGGACCTTCTTACTGGTCCTTCGGTAGGGACTGTGCAGATGGGGTGGGTATTTTATTTAATTCCTTCCATTTCTTATTAAATAAATTGATTGATTTAATCCCAGGCAGAGTCCTAATTTTAGATGGGAAATGGAATGCAATGGATTGCAGATTCATAAATATTTACAATCCCCAAACTAAGGCACTAAGAATAGATTGCATGAAAGCCATTCAACCATATTTGATACCCTCTCACAAGATCTTTTGGGGTGGAGATTTCAATTGTAGTTTAAAATCAAATAAATTGCCCAATAAGAAAATTTACTGTGATTCAAACTATTCTGAGTCCATTATAAAAGTGGCTGATTTAACAAATTGTAACCTCTTACAGAATGCTGGTCCTAGTTGCACCTTTATAAAGGGGAACGTATGTTCTACAATTGATTATATGCTTACATCTAAATCAGTCCCTGTTGGGAAATTTCAAATTGTGCCGGTTGAATTTTCAGACCACTTACTTTTGCCATATTCTATTGGAGAAACTAAAATGGCTATATATAGGAAACCTAGATGAAAGTTAAATACTTACATTCTCCTTAATGCACTAGTAAAAAAATTCTGTGTTAGTTATTCTAAAAGCTAGATTATCAGTTGCCTTTTTATACCCTGACCTTGGGGTTTGGTGGATGGAAATGAAAAAAGATTGTAGCAATTGGTTTAAAAAATATGGTATTCATCAGAGGAATACAAAATTATTTTCCTACCTGAAACTAAGGACTCATTTGCAAAAACTAATTTCAATAGCAAATACACCTAGACTAGACTCCTCTAAACAAATTGAAAATATCAAATCTCAGATGAAGCATTTTCAATACAATAGATCTAAATCACTTCAGGCCCTCTTGTCAAACCATTCAAAAAAATTTGTGGCAGGTGACCCCTTCAAAGTTTGCAAAACCATAAAGGAGTCCACAGCAATGGAATTTTTACATTTCAATGGTGACAGGGTCAAAGATGAAAAAAAACATTAGTTACATTGTAGAATCTCATTTTAAATCTCTCCACCCTGAGGTTTCCACCTCAAGGACAGAGATTAGTGATTACTCCCCATTTCACCACAGGAAACTATGACTTTACTGGAGCTCTTTTCCTGTAAAGAAACAGAGTTGGTAATTCATAACCTAAAAGATAGTGTTACTCCGGGTTTGGATGGCCTACCCAACTTGTTTTACAAAACTTTTATGACAGAATTAATAGCTTGTCTAAATCTAGTCTTTCAGTTTTTTATGTCAGGTAAGTCAATACCTTTATCATTTACAGCGGGATTAATCATCCATGGCTTTAAATCAGGTGATAAAGGTGATATCAAAAACTGGAGACTCATGACTATTTTAAACTCTGATTCCAAAATATTTACCACTCTATTAAATAACAGATTAAAAGGTTACGGAAAAAAAATGATTTTGCCATATCAATACGGTGGCCTACAAGATAGACGGATACAATCAGCTCTGATGATTATAAGAGACTCTATTGAACATCTATCATTAGAAGGTAGGACTGGGTTCTTAATTTCAGTTGATTTAGAAAAAGCATTTGATAGGGTTGACCATACCTACTTGTTTATGGTTCTGCAATTTTTTGGGATTCCCCTTTTAATAGTTAAAATAATCAAATCCCTATATTACTCTGCTAAAGTATACCCTTTTATAAAAGGGACATTAACTAAAGGAATTTACTTAGAAACAGGAGTTCGTCAGGGTTGCCCCTTAAGTCCCCTTTTATATATTTTTTCATTAGAACCTCTTATTCGAGCTTTGGCCCTTGTACCTAAGTGGGAAGGGATAAAATGCCTCAGTCCAAAGTACAGTTAAATGTACAAGCTTATGCAGATGATGTCTGTTTATTTTTTAGTAACCATGAACAAATAAATTAGTTTTTTAAGGATTTTCACTTATTTGCAAAATTTTCTAATGCCAAACTAAATATAACCAAATCTAGGGGCTTTATTATGGGAGCTAATAGTCAGACTGCTATTAGTCACAACAGTATTACTATATCCTCTGATCCTTTAAATATTTTTGGTATACAGTTTGGCTCACAAAACCTCCCAGAAGAATATTGGGACCAGGTCTTAAAAAAGGCTGAATTTAAAGTGAATAGATGGAAACAGTATACATTTTCAAAACAGAAAATAATTCAGATCCTTAAACAATTTATAATCCCCTGTTTACAGTATGTAGCTATATTTTCCCTCTGCCTCCACAATATGAGGCCAGATTATATTGCTGCTTTTTCCAGATGTTATGGGGGAACAGGTTAAACCCGGTTAAGAGATGCTATACTTATTTAGAAAAGGGGAAAGGCGGTTTAGGGATGATTGACCCGATTACATTCTTTCATAGTCTTTTCTTCTCCCAAACTATTAAATGAAAGCTTCCACATCCTGACAGCAGGAATGGAATGTAGATAGAGATTGTATTAGGACACTACTTCAAAGCATGGCATAACAGTGCTCCGAAAATCAACCCACACATTCATATTCCTGCATACTTTCGTCCAGCTGCACAAAAACTATATAGATGGCAGATTTCCAAACTACAAATTAGCTCTAATACCTCTAAATCTCTGTACAAGGTAATAATGAGTTAAATACACTCTACTAACCCTAACTTTAAGAATTGTCCTACAGCCCAGAATTCTTGTATTCTAGACCAACTGAATAACCCCAGATTACCATCCTACATGTGGGAGACTCAGTGGCTCATCATGTATGGTTGGTTAAAGGTGAGGGGAACAGCAAAATATAAAGCTAAGGAAGAAAGAAACTGTCCTTACCTGGACTGTATAAACCAGGAAGAAACTATGGAGCGTTTCTTTCTATATTGCTCTTATGTACAACCTCTATGGAGGTACATTGCAAAAAAAATTGAACTTGCAGTGGTTATTAAATTCAATTATGATACTTTGGTAATAGGTATTTTTCCACACAGTTTACAATCTTATGATTATGGCACTTTGGCGGTTTTTATTTTATGTTTACGATTCTATTTATGGCAGGTGAGATGCCAATGGGTAATATACCAAAAAAAAAGTGTCCTACGAAGGATTCTGTCAATGTATAATAAATGAATTACAGAAAGTGTATTTTAAAGATGTTCAATTGTATAATGTTGCTAAAGTCAAGATCTGGTGGAAGGGTTTCTCACATATCATTAAATATAAATGATGTTAATGATTTGATTGTAACATATGATCTTACATTGTCTGATACTAAGTGTTTTTGACATATTGTATGATACCAATAATGTATTTTTTTTGGTGAATTTTGAATTCATGTTCTATTGTAAATAAAAACTCCCCTGCTCTTTTTTGATAAGTGCCATGGGATCTTTAGCATCCACCTGAACTACCACCAATCCAGACAGATGGGACCTCGGTTTAACGTCTCATCCAAAGACAGCACCTCAGAAGTGCAGTACCCCCCCCCATGCTGCACCACAGTGTCAGTACTGGGATATTAACCCAAGAGCCAGATGTAGGAACTGAGCCCACAGCCCTTTGATCTCCCGGTCGCAGAGGCGAGTGTGCTACCTACTGAGCCACTGACACTGTAACCAATTTTACATGTTCACTACTGATAAAGAAGTAATCCAGTTGTAAATATTGGTGGTGAAAGTTAGAATTTTATTTATTTTTATTTTTAATTTTGTTAACCAGGTAAAAAGCACTGGGCCAAATTGTCCCTTTTATAGGCTTGACCCAGATGGGCATACATTACAAACATGTAGTGAAATTCAAAATACAATAAAAACAGGAGTAAAAATGCTAATATTCTACAACAATTAGGACATGATGTGAATGACAGCATTAACTAATGAAAATCAAATCAAATAAAAAAAATTGTACCACCATGCTCTAAAATACAATTGTTTTATCAGATGTCGGTTTCAAAATATGTTGTTAACTCAAAATATGCATTTCATCGACAATTACACTGTACATCTGATTCAGGTAATCTTTTCAGCAAGGTTTTAAAACTAAATGTATTCTGTATCTTCTGCAAATTATCAGGTACTTTATTCTAAGTTTTAATTGCAACTTGTTTAAATGCTTTTTGCATTTTTTGTGCTTTTGCATAATGGAACTGCCAATGTCACAGTTTTATTTGATGTTAGAGATTTCAAATTATGTTTTTGTCAAAAAAAAGCTGCAAGGGGATGATTTATGACCGCGTTCAGTAATTTATGGACAAAGCACAACATATACAATCGGTCCCATAACCAAGCGGTAACCCGTTTAATCTGTTATATAATCAAGCAATAGCAGCACGTAGGGTGTAGAGTCAAGGGGATATCATTTACGCTGGTGGTTGGACACAAGGCCGCAGGCCGAGTGCGTCCAACCACCCGAGAAGTGATGATATCCCATGATATACCGCACCATGGAGTGACTTATTGCTATTATGAAATGAGTTTGAAGTTTTATAAATAAAAAAAATAAAACAAATAGGTTTTAAAACATTTTATGAATGAGCTTTTGGGTAGTGTAGGAGTACATTTTAAAAAACTAGTTCTCAGACAGTAGAGAGCAAAGAGGCTGGTGGTGCCGGAACTTTTTTAAAGCCGTGATGATGTTGCCCGATATCATCACGGCTTCAAAGAGCTATTGGCCAATCAGATTCCTCTATTTATGATCCTCAGTTCATAATTAAGCAATACACCACGACAGGGTGTGGGTTATGCTGGGATTTACACACGCCTGGTGTGGTTTGGTCATGAATCTGCAGGCCAAGTGAGTAAACCATACCAGAAGTGGATAAATCCCAGCATAAGTCACACCCTTGAATGGTTTATTGAGATTATACAATGTCCTCATCTTTTTTGGGGAAAAAAAGAAAAAGAGTTTTTTTTTTTTTTGCATTTTAAATAATTTTTATTGATTTGATTGCTCCCCCAGAAAAAAATAGTTCTTTGTTGCTAAGGAGACTGCCTAGCTTCCTCATTTCTATAGGCCTGGCAACCTGACTGTTTAACTTTACCTTTGGATGTTCTTGGATGTTCCTTTGGAAGCTTTTGGCCCCTCTTCATTTAATTTTTCCCATTTACATGCAGCAGCTTCTGCTGAGAGCAGATTTTCTCTTCTTTCTCATCTGGCTGACATTGTTAGTGAAGTTTAAAAACCTCCAACCTTCAACAGTAACATTTTACACAATGACAGCCATTATTTTTGTAGAGGTTCAGGTAAAAGCATGCGGGTGGGGGTGTGGGGGTTGGGGGTTGAACCAGAGGAGAACCAAGCAAGTTTATCAACACCTTCAATTAAGGGAAGGAGAGATAGGGATGTTTTTTTCTTTTTCCCCTCAGCCATTACAAGAATATAGGAAACAGTCCTCTACCCCTCTCTACAATGTGGTACACACTGGCAAAGCAATCCTTTTCAACATTTTTAACTTGCATTACCGGTTTCACAAAGGTGTTTCAGCAGGAGAAACAATAAAAAAAGGGCAAGTAAAAACAGTCCTCTTGATAAAGCTACCTATTTATATACACTATCCCCTTCACTTACAAGGTCTTCATTTCACTTCAATTTCAGGGCTGTGTCTCCTCAGGGCAGCACCAATGGTGCCATATTTCCAACATCTTTTGAGAGGGGGTCTCAGATGCCTCACCCTCATATCAGCGTTTCTCTTACAGGTATCATCCATGTAGCATTCACCTTGTCGCCTTTGGCGCATATTGCCATTGATGAGAGATGAGTGACAACAATCTTTCGACTCCCTTCCTGGGTGTCTTCAATAGAACTACTCGTCAAAACACTGAAATGCTACAACTTTGCTGATCTCTAGTCTGTCCACCTCCAAAAGTTAGTAGCAGTTCTGCACACCTCTTCCTGTCTGTTTCCATTAGCTTTTCTACACTATGGCATAGCAATGGAAAGGGATGGGGGGCAGACTCCTTTCCACAAGTACATGCTGCCTTGCTCACAGTGCCATACTGTGCACTCAGCAGCCTATGCCGTGACTGCGCTGTGGTGGCTGGGATGCTGTACTGCTGTGACTACCCAGTGGTCCCCCTCTTTGGCAGTCCTGGGACTGAAGGGTAAAAACATCAGAATGCAGGGGATGAGGAGGTAGAGCTTGACTTTTTTTTTTTTTTAAACAAAATATGAGTGAGACTTTTTTTTAGCAGGCACTTTTAGGGAGGATTTTCATGATGATCAGTGGTTTAGCTGGGAGCCGATATGGCAATTTTACCGCTCTGATGTTTGGGGAGGGGTTGGATTGATATAAGAACGGGGCTAATTGCAGATGCGGCTGACTGGTACCTTTTGCATGGGTTATGCTAGAATTTACAACGCTAGAAAGGTGCCAATCAGCCAATCAGATTCCTGGATTTTAAATGCTCATTGTATAATGTGCTATGATGATCTCTTGACTTAGCTCTAAGAGCAAATCTGCATATGGTAATTTTTTTGTAAACATATTTTATTGAAAAGGTATCACAGTTACAAAGAAGAAATAGCAAGCACAATAAAGTACAATATGCCATCCAGGGCACCATTCTACAATACATCAGCATTAACAGTTTACAGGCCCAATGGTTTTAATGTCTATTATATGTGTATTCAGAGTACAGAATGGTTACAGAATGCACCACATAATGCTCTACTAATGTCACCCAAGATTACACCCCTTCCTCACCTCCACAAACTTCCAGTTAACCGATAGTGGGGGGGGGGATCACTACAGTTACACTATCCCTGATTCTAGCCTCAACCAGTGGACTTCATGTTCTAGTAAACAGATACTCTTGTCCATTCGCCTGCAGCTGTATCCTTTCAAATTGCATACCAGATCCTAAGTAATTCAGTTAATGGGTTATACTTGGTGGGGTCTCACTGACCCAATGTTGGGCCACTGTTTTTCTGGCATTCACTAAGGCTACCTCCCATAGTCTATGCTGTTGGATGGGAATTGCTCAACCCCCTGCATAAACTCCAGTGGTGTACTACTTAAGTCTGCACCCAAAATATTTTTCATAGTACTATGGACCCCTGCCCAGAAGGGAGACACCCCAGTACATGTCAGTGCCATATGAAGAAAGTCCCCTTCCTCTATCTGACACTTTGGACATACCTTCGGCCTGGAATTGAAGAATGTGTGCAACTTACTGGGGGTAAGGTAGGTCCTATATAAATAATTAAGCTGTATTCTACGTAGTTTATTCTAAAGTGAACATGTGTGAACATGTTTAATGGTCGCATCCCAGGTAGCTTCATTCAAATTCAGGGCACGGTCCCTCTCCCATGACTTTTGGGATTTGACTAGTGGCAGTGGCATGCATCCCAAAACAATCTGTAGAGTGTGGATATAGGTGTACTGTTTGGCTGAGACCTATATAGGGCTTCCTTTATAGGGAAGAGGGAGAGGAAGAGGTTTGGGCGTTGATCCTCTACAAAGTGTCAAATTCTTAGATATGTGAAAAAATTCCCTGTTTGAACCCTGTATTGTTGCCTAAGTTCCATAAATGTCTTAATTCTGCCTCCATAGTATAGGTCACCAACTACCCCTAAACCAGCCCGTCTCCATCGTAAGACAGCTTGGTGCAGGTGCACATTATATCCCCCGAAACCACGGCGGATTGAAGTAGTTGCTGATTTCTTCTTTGGATGGTTTATATATTTATGCACCTCCATCCACAGTCTAACCAGACCACGTGTCTTTGGGTTATGATATTTGGGCAGGGATGTAGTATGCAGGGCAGGTGACAGAATGCCTTGCACTAGACCACCCACAATGCCCTCCTCCTCCATTTCCCTCCAAGCTGGAGTTTGAGTAGCATTGGGATTTTCCAAGTAGGCAAATCATGCCACCCAGTAATAGTATTTAAAATTCAGAAGGGCTAGTCCCCCCAACCCTTCAGTGGCAGGTGCAGGATTGTTCCTTTTCTCCTAGCAGCTTCACCAGCCCACATAAATCTGTGCAATATACTACTTAGTTGTTGAAAAAAACAACCCTCAGGAACCCTAATTGGAAGATTCTGAAATATATACAAACACTGAGGTAGTATATTCGTTTTGACAGTGTTTACCCCGCCAATTAGGCTCAAGGGCAGCGGGCAGGCCTTCCCATTTCTCATACTCCACTTTTATATTATTTATCAAGGGGTTATAGTTTTCTCTATATAAATGTGACACATTTTGTGTTATCATGATCCCCAGGTATTTCAGTATAGCAACACCTCTTAGGTTAAGGGGAAACGTTTTCAAACAATTATCATCATCTCGGCCTAGCGTTATCATTTTACTTTTTGACCAATTTATTTTATGGCCTACTAGGAGTCCATATTCCACCAATACCTTATGTAGTACGGGTAGGCCTACCCATGGGTCCTGCATATAAAGCAACAAATCAGCAGCAAATAATGTTGATTTATGTATTTTCCCCCTACATTTATTCCCTCTATACCTTCTTCTCACCGTATTACTACGGCCAGAGGTTCCAGAGACAGCACATACTGCAGGGGGGAGAGCGGGCATTCCTGTCTTGTCCTCTGGGTCAAGATGAAAGGTTTAGTGAGCATTCCATTTACTAGGCTCTGGGCCACGGGCTGCTTGTACAATGCACTAATCCATCTTAACATATTTGACCCAACTCCAAACCTACGCAGTGTTTCAAAAAGATAGCCCCATTCCACCCTATCAAAGACTTTTCTGCATCCAAGGCCAATATCCTCGGATTTCCCTTGATCTTTCTCTTTGACCAGCACCATACTGTATTTAGTGTGTGTCGCACATTAAATTTGCCTTGTCTGCCTTTCACAAAGCTTGTCTGATCCTCACTTATGACATTAGGGAGCACCTTCTCAAGCCTCCCAGCTAGTAAGCATGCCAAGATTTTATAATCTGCTGTTATCAGGGAAATAGGGTGATATGCGACACATAGTGTAGGGTCTTTACCCTGTTTTGGCTATACGGTGATTGTGGCAGCATGGGTAGACAGTGGCAGCATCCCTTACCCCAGAGCTTCAGTCATCATTTTCTGCAGTGGAAGTTTTAAATCTTGGGAGAACATCTTAAAGAACTCAATTGGTTACCCATCCGAGCCTGGTGCTTTACCCCCCTTCAAATGTTTATTTGTACCCTGGATGCCCCCCCCCATGTTACCAGCATGTTCATTGCCTCTCTATCCTTATCCTTTATTTTTTGAATTCGTGCTTTGGCAAAAAAGGTTGCGTACTGACTCTGAAAAGGTGCCACCTCCGAGGTACATAAAGTTTCATAGTAGTTGTGAAAACACTCCCCTATCTCACTATCACCATAGTGTACAGTTCCCCCTCTATCTTATATTTGAATTACATTTTTTGTACCATGTCTACTTTGGAGCTGCCAAGCTAACCACTTTCTCCCTGCATCACCCTCAGAATAAGTGGCAGCCTGTGTGAGCAGCAGGACTTGTTCTCGTTTGGTGTTGTGGGCAGTGTTAAATTCCCATTTCAGTTTCTGCAATTCATTACAGTCCGCTGCAGTAGGTGATTCCATATGTTTTTTCTCTACCTGAGATATACACTTCTCTACTGTAGCTTATTTATGTGTTGGATTTCCGCTTTCTTTTTATGGGATGCATAAGATATTATTGCTCCTCTTAGTACTGCTTTCAGGGCTTCCCATCTAGTTGATGCACTGGTGTCACTTGGTGGGCTGTCACTCAGGAAGTTACCAATTTGATCTCTGATGTACTGTTGGAAATCTTGTTTTTTTAATAGAGTGTGGGATCTTGTCTCCAGGCATGGTTGGTGTGTATGGATCCCATTCCTGACATCCCCAATTGTACTAAGGAGTGGTCTGAAATTATTATTGGGTCATATTTAACCAACTGCACTGTCAAAGTCAAAATAATATCCTGGTATACCAGGGCCATATCCATGCATGCATATGTTTTAGCCAAATGTGAGTAATGAGAATAATCTTGTCCTTTTGGGTACAAATATCTCCAAGCATCCAATAATCTATGATCCCTCATTAGATCTTTTAGAGTTTTACTGCTCATAGACTCTGGGGCAGTTGTCCTAGTAGAGCTATCCAGGGTATTGTCCAATGTACAATTAAAATCCCCATTCAGCACTCATGGCCCCTGAAATTTGATAATTTCCAGTGAGAGATAAGTGAAGAACTCCATATTGTCAATGCTAGGGGTGTATACTGATCTTATTGCTACCTTTTTTTTAACTTAATGTTTATTTCTCTTATCCATGAATTACAATAAGTGACATATGATAAAGCTATTATGGTACTACAACTATTGTCAAACAGCGAACAAGGACATTTTCTATTTGTTCCAGGAATCTGAAGATGACATATGACTGCAAGCAAATCCAGAATGTATAACTCCTTCTCCTGGAATTTTTAGGACAACAACTTATTTAAAATACTCACATTCAAAACTGACTGAAATAAAAATTTTAATTTTTCCTAACACAGAATAAAAAGAAAACTAATCATTAATCTGATGTGTGTGGTGTATTTGTGTGAAGTATAAGAACACATAAGTATCAATATATAAATGAGGGAAACTCTTGCTCTATGGGTGGAGATTTTACTAACAGTTCTATCCGTGTTGTTTCACTCAAAATAGCATCTCAGTTAAAATGAGAAAAATACCACTTAATGTAATGAAAAAGGGAATGGACTCGGGTAACTGGAGGGCCGGCCGGGGGGGAGAAGGATAGAGTGCCCATCGGCCGCTCTCCTTCTCCGGGGAGGGGAGGATTGCCTGTCCCGCTACTCTACCGCCACCTGGGTGACCACGGGTGTTGGTGCAGCTGGGACAGTCAGTGAGGAGGGCAGGATGCAGACCGAGAGTTGGGAGGAGATTGCACGTCAATATATGCCTCACCCATTGGCTCTCCTCATGTGTCTACATCCTCGGGGGGGAGGACACCAGAAAACCAGGAAATACCCCGCGGAACTCCCAGTAGATGGAGCTCCTGGCCACGATCCCCAATGCCCCTACCAGCGCCAGCGCCAGCATCTCCCAACGAAATACAGACACGTCGGTGTGTAAGGGCCCCACCCCCTACCCGCCTGGGGGGTATATCCAAGGCTCCATGGGGGGATGGACTGGTCGCCAGCTAGCAGGAGCAGAGATGCACAAGGCCACTGGAGACTCCCGAAGAAATGGGAGTTCAGCGGTGAGAAAGGGGCATACAGAGAAAAAAAAATAATGGCACTATTATGGTAGCCTGTGACATGCATGACTGCGATTGAGCAAACCACAAAACAGTAACTCAATCATACTGCATGTCATGGGGGCTACTGACGAGGCAGGGCAACCATATGGGGTGGGTTCACGCATGTAGTGACAGGATGTTGTGACACGTACGTGCACACGGGGGGGTGGGAGTGAGCATGCTCAGCAAGGGGTGGGAGGGGTTTTGAGGAGTGATGCCATGGTGGGCTGATGAGCTGATCCCATGGCATGGTGGATGGGTTTGTGGTTTGGGTAGACAGGGCACTGGGTTTGGGTCCATACGCAGGTCTGTTTTTGTTGCGCCCGGCCTGAATTATTATTTGTTTTAGCATTTTGCACCCCTTCCGGATGTGCACCCTCCTAGAGCTGAGAATCCTTAAGTAGGGGGGTGTGGGAGACGAAGCCCCCCTGCACGAAATGTTAAAAATGTAAGTCCCCGGTGCCGTCTTGCTGTGTGCCGGGGAGTCACAGCACCGAAAATGATTTTCAGCGCTGTGACTTCGCTGTAACAGTGATCACCTTTCAGCGGTCGCTGTTATGACATAGAACCATTATTATGGGGCAATCCCAAAAGATATGCCAGTGAGAACCCACCAATCCACATGCACACCAGCACAGATGTGAGTGGGTGGATCCAAAGTGCTTTGTGATAACTGGAGTGTAAAAATATCTCATTAATATCTTCCAGTTGAACTCCCACCAAGATGGGGATGCTGTTACACTGCAACCCACTTAAACCTGTGGTACCACCGGGAGTTCTCAAGAGGGGACTCTGACTCATGAACCAATTTCTGACGGATAGAATCTGCTAAAGGGGGAGCCTGGGCTAGCAAAAGTTTGTATAACTGAGAAAGTGGCCTCATCTTTGCTCTTAACCTCACCCACCAAGATAAAAGTCTCTTCAAGCTCGGTTCAAGGTCTTTGCAGCTAATGGAGGTGTGATCCTTGCAAAACAAAATGCCTGACTTGTAGGAACCAAAAGAGATCCACCTGTCTTAGTTTATATTTTTGTTGTAACTGTTAAAATGTCATACAGGTGCCATCCTGAAGTATCTGTTTAGTAAGTCATTATATTTCCCAATACCTATAACCCCTATCCAACTTGGGGGAAAGAAAATCCTCATGATATCTGAGAAGGGCTAAAGGACCAAGCTCATTGGGGTTCCTGTCAATTTCCTTAATTTAGGCAGAACTTGGAGGGTGTGCCTGGTCCATGGCTTAACTAACCTGCGGAGCATCTGTGGGGAGAGTTTACCAATAGGTAGGGTCCATAGGGGACAAGAGGGCAGCTGTTGTGACTCAATCTCATACCATCCTGCCTCTTCTCTCTGTTTAATCCAGGAAGAGAGCCAATGCCTTTGAGCTGCCAGATAATATTTTGAAAAATCAGGAAGTCCTAGGCCTTCTCGATCCCGGGGAAGGCATAACATAGCATGGGAAACCCTTGGTCTCTTACCCTGCCATATAAATTTTAACAAAGTAGTATGTAGTTCATTCCAGTATGTGTGGGGAATTGTTATGGGAAGGGTCTGAAAGAAGAATAGAAAATGAAATAGTATGTTCATTTTCACCGAATGGACTCTGCCATGTAAGGTCAGAGGAAGGAGATGTCAACACGCCACATCCTGCTTGACTGCTTGTAAAAGTGTTTGATAATTATCTGAGAATAGCTTTAATAAATCCACTGAAATCAGAATACCTAATTAACGAAAGCTGTTCCTGGGAGCTCAGGCAAATGGGAACTGCTCTCGGAAATTGGTTGGTGGTGACTCACTAAGGATCATTGCCTCAGATTTAGCCAAATTAATCTTGTAGCCCGCCAGTAATTTAAATTGATCTAGGACCCACAGTAAGTGTAGAAAGGAGTTAACAGGATCACCTGAAAAAAGTAAGGCGTTGTCCACATAAAGAGCAATTTTATGCTCTTGCTGTCCTACCCGTACCCCTTTAATCTGTGGACGTTGCTGAATTTGGATCGACAGAGGTTCCAAACTTAAGGCGAAAAGTAAAGGAGAGCAGGGACACCCCTGGCATGTCCCATGTCCCAATGCAAACCTCTCTGACAAACAGCCATTAACTTTTACCATCACTTCTATGCCCTATGTATAATTCATCAATTGCCCTCAATGAATGTCTCCCCCAAATTAAATCTAGTGAGAACCTGTTGTAAAAAATACCAGTCAACAGGGTCAAATGCTTTTTCAGTGCCAACACTAATCTATTGCTACCTTTTGGCCAGACTTTAACTGTAGCTGCAACAAAAGAAACCGGCCTCCACTGTCCACAACTACCTGTGTGACCACTCTGGGAAATCTGGGTCTCAGCCAGATGGCCACTCCTCTTGCCTTAGAAGAGAAGTATAAGCCATACCAGTCACTTCCCCATCCCTTAGTCTTGTGGACACCATCTTTAGAGGTCATGGGCCAGATTTTTAAATGTTAGCGCAGGGCTTGCATCCCACCCTGTGCCACAGGGCTTTAACATTTGCGGTGCGCTAATGCTCTTTGCTGCAACTGCACCCAATTTTCAAAGCTCGGGTGCAGTTGCGACGTTTTACACAGTTTACGGCAGCTTGCACCAGTGCTCTGGGGCAAGCAACGTAATAGCCTCCCAGGGGTAGCACATGCTAGACCACAAAACTGTGGTCTAAGGAGGGGCACTCGTCGCAAGGGATTGAAAATCCCGATCATCAACAGGGGACTGCCACAAGCTCTGTGCGTCATTTGTTTGGCAAACCAGGGGCTTGTGGCATCCCCGGAGCTCTGAAAATCTGCCCCCATATGTGTTTCTTGGAGACAGGCCACATCCACCTTCAAACTTTTAATCCTACCTTGCACTTTTTCCATTTTGCGTGAGACCTGAACCCACTGATGTTCCATGAGCTTAATTTTAGTGTATTATCCATTGTCAAGTCATTATTAAAGTCCATTTTTCTCAGATCTCTGAAAAGCATTTCTCTTTCTAAGCTTTGCATAATAGTGATACCTGTTTTTTTATTTTAAAACATTTAATAACAGTTTTTGCCTCTGAACTGCATATGAGGCCCCTCCCCCATACATACAGAAAGAAAATTGCAACCATTTACCCCAGCACAGCTTTGACTGCCTTGTCCCCTCCCCCACCCACCAACCCACAGATTTGCACTTCAGCACCATGCAACTTCCCCAGTTTTGTTTGGGAAATTACATGTTTACTAAGCACTTTTTGTGAATATTGTATATATTCAGTTTTAAATTCAAACTTTAAAGCAGAACAGTAAATATTTTGTTCACCCCCCCACACACACACGCACACCATGGGGGGTTGCGGACCATTATCATGTAGGGTTTACAGAAATGGCAACCCAAGACCCCAACCCCTGCCATACCCTCCAAATTGTAACAGAGCACTTATCCTTTTAATTCCCCCCTGCCTGATTCCATGCCCACAACCACTGAACTCAGCCCTGTAAGTTTCCTGCCCCTTTGCCCTGCTATCACATACTCGGAGGGAGAATGTAGGAACTAATTATGCCTGTTTATATGCATAATAATGCATATTTTGTACTCCCCCCTAAGCAAATAGGCACATATGTTCACATGTGGGTGTGCTAGGGCTTATTAGCAAGTGCTGCACAGTTTAGTTCAATATTCATTATTACGCCAGACCCCAGCATACTATACTGCACTCGTTGCTACCCACGGCCCCAGCCGTGGTCGAGTGTGTTGTCCTCTATTGGGAAAGCCTATGTAGCTGTTTATTAAGCCACCAATCCTTTTCCTTTAGTAGCTGACTGTTTATTTCCATTATGTAAGGTCATCCAGGAGTTCTGATTTTTAGGTGTCTAGCTGCAAAAGTGTTAATCTGTGCATGACTCCCCGTAGCTGCCGAGAGTTCCTACCTTCCCTCATTATCCATATAGCGTGTTCCTTCTTGGTATTTCAGGCAGCATTTTCAGTGTGTTTGTTATGTGTCCATGACTGTTTTCTTTTACAGATCTGCAGTGTTATTTAGGGTTTGTTCTTGTTTTCAGGTGCATACCAGCCAACTGCATTCTATTCCTGGCATTCTCATTGATCTTCTGACACTGTTATGCCAAAGTTCGATCTCCACTGGTTGCCTTCCAAACCCAACATATTTTACCAGAGTTGCACTGCCTCTGGTTACTGTTTTCTGACTTTATTCATGAATCAGCAGTGTACATGCTGTTTTCATCTGCTTTTTATATCTGTCACTAGCCAACTTTTGTATGGAAATACAGCTCAGGCAACATCGACAAGTTGAACTCACCCTACATGGCGCTTAGAGAAAGACATGTAAACTGTCTGGGTGTGTGTGTGTTAGGCATGAGCAACATCTCCCTCATGACTGGTTCCCCTCAACGTTGTCAATGTCCTTTTTTGACAGATGTTGAAAAGACCTCCAACAGGACCAGTAGGCATGCCTACAAAGCCCACCATGCCGTACCCCAGAGGGCAGCTTTCAAGCATGCTTTGGTGGCTATTTTAAACTCAAACTTAAGTAAGTACTACATACAGAAAAATGAACCAGTTTGCTGGTGCATTTTGTCACAAACCTTTGAATGTCTCCTTCTTTCAGCAACCAGCACATTAATAGCACTTCAGTACACAATATATAGAATGAAATCGATATGGAGCCTTTGTCTGTTTAAGATCCCACTTAGTTGGTCATTCCGTAGTCTGGGCGGCTCCGTAGATAGTACTCAGGCTACAGCTGTTTGAGTCTTCCTTGCTACCCAGACAACTACATTAACAACTGTTCATGTTAATATATAGAATCAAAGGTGGATCACTCACTTGGCAGGTGCAGTAGCCCTGTTCTCTAGTTTTTGGTCCCATCCCCGTGCTCCAGCTGCATGCGCGCATGTGGAGGCATGTCCATGCCACAGTATTGAGATGCCCTCCCTCTACTTTGCCACCAGCCCACCTGCACTGTCCTCAGACCTCCACCTGGGGGCAGTGGAACTATGGTGGGTGACGGGTGTCCTCCACAGGAGAGGAGAGCTACCTTTTGGCTGCTCGATCCTGCTCCATCCCTCCCCACCGGCTGGCACCTGACAAACCTGGCTCATTCCCGAACTCGGGTCACTGGCATGACACAAGGTAAGGTGTTCAGTGCCTCAGCTCTCAGCACCACCGGGCTGGCCTGACATTTGTTCATTTTTATAAAAGTCAACTTTTGCTTTTTTTGATCTCCTTTTTACATTCCCATCTTGATTACTGCAATTCCCTCTACCCATGGCCAGATTAATGGATGTGGGGGCCCTACTCCAAGTCATATTTTGTAGCCCGGGGGGCCCCTAAATGCCAACATTCCACTCTTCTGCAGTAATGACCAGGGTACTCAAGTAGGATGTGGTTTATAATGCTATGTGTTATGCCACATGACTTGACAAGTCACATGCACTTGATTATAAACAACACAATTCAGAATGACCAATTACTGCACAAAGAAACATTTTTTCAGTACAATATTAACATTTTGCAAATTTTCACTCTTTATTTACCTTTAACCCATCTTGTTTTTCCCTTGCCACTACTGTGCCTTGTAACTATTTTTGTTATTATTAATTATGGATCCTCTTTTCTTTCTCTTTTTTTTCCCTCCCCTGAGACACACCTGGACATTAGAGTTCAATTAGTGTGCCATGCCTGCACAGATATCAAATGCAAATTCCACATAAATAAATTAATAAAAATGTGGATTGTAGCTGCCATGAACTCCCTGCACGTGCCTCCTTGAATACCTATTCTCTCTGCCAAAACCAAAAAACTGAAGCATGTATTGAAGCAGTTAGTGGGGCTCACAGCTCCCTCCCATTATTTCCTCGCTCAAGACTCCTTCGAGCCCCAAACCTGAGACATGCTCAAGCTCCTTGCCTCTGCAATGCATCTGCCACAATCACCCTCTGTGCAGCTATCTTTGTCCTCAATTCTGTCTGTTCTCCCACTGTCTCCTCTCCTCCATCTCCATTGTCATTTATAGTTTTGTTGTCAACCTAAAAGTTGCTTTGCTGCCAATGTTGAGTTGTCACATCCTTGCCCCTACTCCAAGTCATTGATGCCAAAGCAGCTAAACAGAGTTGTGCCAAAAAGACTGAGCCTTAAGAACCCCACAGGACCTGCAGGCGTTGACTACAGTCACTTCAGAAATTAAGTTCCCTAGAGCAACCTGCTACAACTTCCCAGTAATGTATATGACTCAAATCAAACCAAGACAAAACTGTGCCAGCAAGAGCAAGTCACACAAGTTAGTTCCCCTCAGGTGACTTATTAGCATCCCATGGTCCACTCAGTGCCAAACTCAAATCTTATTAAAGAC
The DNA here is from genome assembly GCA_016271365.2 of Neoceratodus forsteri. Taxonomy (NCBI): domain Eukaryota; kingdom Metazoa; phylum Chordata; order Ceratodontiformes; family Ceratodontidae; genus Neoceratodus; species Neoceratodus forsteri. Next base: position 1,838,860,243 of record CM057449.1, read on the forward strand.
TCAGTACACTACTTAGGTTACTGAACACTCACAGATAGACCATGACCAGAGGCAATCACAGCTTAGTTTGTTTCTCCAATGCAATAAAACTAGTTATTTCTGCAGCACAAATGACTTGGACACTGCAGCACGCAGCAAACTAGTCAACACAACATACCTGGTATGGCCTGACTGATGTGAATGTGAATGTGATGAGTCCAGTCTGTCCTCTTGATTGTTTTCTCAAGATCACACAGGCGGCGGTGACATGACTCAGCCTTGCAGCATGGCCCAGCATGGGAGGACTCCTCATAGTCAAAGGAGGACCAAAGGCCAAACTAGCAGCAGCACTGACTGACCCTGGCTAGTGGCTACACTGAAAACACCAGCAGCACGTGACACTGCACTGAAGCCAAATCTGACTCTGGGTGACCCCTTGTGGCCTACTTTTGTGTCTTTAGACAGAGACTCTTCTTCTTTGATAGATGAGACCAACAACCGGCACCGACAACTGACCGCCACAGCTCTCTCTTGTTCTCCTCCTCTACTCCTCGTTACTGCCCGGCCACATGTCCTGATGCCATGCACATGCACACACTGATTCCTGCTCCCCAGTAGCCACACCTCCAGAGGACCTCTGATGGACATGATTGGTTGTGTGTGGTGGGGTCAGGGTAGATCAGAGGTGAAACTGGAGCAGCCGTCAGAGAAACTGAGAGGCTCACTTGCTCAGAGCAGCTGCGGGGGAGGGTCATCATTCACCAGGCTGACTCAGTGAGGTGGGGGGGCTGACTGACTGCAAGGACGGGGCTGTTTTTGGGCAATTCAGTCTGTCAGCAGTTGTCCAGTACAGCCAGAATTAAAGAAAGTAGCTGTAAATAAGTTAACAGTGGGGGCCCTCCTGAACCTCAGGGCCCTACACCATGGCAGAATTAGCATACTGGTTAATCCAGCCATGCCTCTACCTAGGGCTACCAGGGGTTGATATCCATCACTTGCAGCTGGTGCAGAATGCGGCAGCCAGGCTACTGACTGGGATTTCTAGAACTAGTCATATTACGCCTGTGCTCCGCGAACTGCACTAGCTGCCGGTTCAGTGGCAGATCACCTTTAAGGTTGGCTTGCTAACCTTTAAAGCCCTACATGATCAGGCACCTGGTTACCTGCAAGATCTTCTGGTACCTTACCGCCCCCTCCGTCCTCTCCGATTCACCGATGAGGAATTGCTGGAGATTCCCAGGGTACGTTTAAAGACATCTGGTTGTCGCGCCTTCTCTTTTTCAGCTTCAACCCTATGGAATTCTCTACCTCGTCGGCTGAGAGAATGCTCAACTGTTGGTAGATTTAAAATTGAATTAAAGACATATTTATTTGATCTAGCCTTCCCTAGTTATGGATGATATGATGTTCTGTTTTAAATGCTTATTTAACCTTATTTATGTTTAATGTATCTGTTTTTATGCTCAGCACCTAGGTTTTGAAAGGCGCTATAAAAATAAAGTTGATTTGATTTGATTTGTTTAATAATTCCCTGTACTGAAGTCAATCACTCTCTTTAGATGTATTTTTGTAATTGATCCAGGTGGCATATCTTTCTTTCATAAGTTCAGTTACTTGATTAGTTAACCACTGATTAGTTAACCATCTATTACCTACACCTCTCACCCCTTTTTTTTTAAAGGTGCCTATGACTTGGGCCAGTCTGCCCTTTTTATTTGCATATGTGGATTCCACTTGGAACAGAGAATGTTTGGCAATCAGAATTAGCATCCCCCTATGTTGTCCGTTTCTATAGGCTGATTCTACCATGTGTTCAAAGCCAAATTTCAACACCTTTTGCTGCTCTGAACTATTAAGGTGGGTCTCTTGTAACAAGAGGATTTCCGGTCATTGTTTCTTGAGTGCCTTTGATCTTTTTACCAGACTGGACAGACCATTTACATTATGGGACAGAATCTTAACATTCAGCATTATCTTGAGTTTTCATTACATGATATATCTGGCATAGCTATTGTTAAGTACCCTAGTTTGATATATATGGTCCTTGTATTCCCCCCTCCCCATCTTTCTGGACTCAAAATTATGACAAAATTGTAATCCGTTTGGTGGGGTTGAAGTCTTATAACATTGGTGGCTATGTCTCTTGACTAAACTGTGGCCAACTGGGCCCAGAAAATGTCAGGGGGTGTCTCGCCATCTCCAGTGGTATTGTCTAGAGAACAATGAGGTGCAAAAATGTAACTGGAAAGATAAAAAGTAGTTATTCCAAGGTATGGGTAAGTATAAGGTCCTTTCCTTGGGGGTGGCCCCCACTGGGTGCACCTGGCAGAAATCCTGAAGCCTCGAGGCATAGGGTTCCCTTGGGGGTTTGTGAACCTCTAAAACATAGTTTTGGATAGAGTAAAATAATTAAAACAAAATTAGTAGGGTGAGTCAGGGAAGGGATAAAACAACCACTGAGTTTCCAAGATCCATATCCCAGATACCCCCTTCCCCAACCTACAAATACTAATGATTATGTAGTAAGGCATCTTAATGAAATTACACCTGCATATACTGTGGCAAAGTTGTATAAAAGGTCAGCGGGAGTACTCATTGTACCAGGTTGTATGTGTCTAAAAAGTATTTGGATCCAGAAAAAGGAAATGAAAAAGGGGCGGCACTGCAGTCACTACATTCTCCCAAGCAATTGTGAGGAGTGTATGGTATGTCCATTTTGTAAGACTTTAATAATGACAGCATAAAAGGAAAAACATGAAAAGAGCCTCAACAGCCTGCCCCATAAAACTGCTGACATGTTCTGAATGTGGCTCCAATTCAAAAATCTTAAGTTCAAAAGAATCTGAACTATACAACATCACCTGAAAAGGCAGCATGTTCCTCTTACTGCTGGAAATGGAAACCATGTGAAAGGGGCCAGAGGATTCCTGGGTTCCAACCCCCCCAACCCCAAACTGGCAGAGAGATGGTTTGCATTTTGGAGAAAGTACGTTGCAGTTTAACTGACAGATCAACAAACCCAATTTGTGGCTCATCAGTGCCATTGAAATATTATATGTTGTATTACAAAGTTAAGAGGCCCCCCAAGACTGAGGCCCCCCAACCCTGCTGGACACCAAGTCTGACGATTTACCTGTCTCCCACTGTGTTGGGGATAATGAAAGCTGTACCACCTGAATTATTTAGTACTGGATTGAGGTGTCCAGCCCGATCACCTCCATGAGCATCTGGCCCCCCAGATCCCGTCTATCTGGAAGGCTGGCAGTGTGCAGGTGTATTGGGTTGGCATCCGGTAGGTAAGCAAAACCCCTGACAAGCAAGGCCCCCCCCACTGTATATATCCCATCTGCCCGTCAGGGTTCTGTCTACTCCCTGAGTCCCGCCCCCCAAACAAACTGGTAAACTAAATACTTGTCGAAAGCCTCATATCTGATTCAGGTCCTGGTCTCCTGTTGCAAGCTCAGGTGAGCAATGATTGAATTGAGGGTTTCTTGGGCTTGTTGGTGCCATTGTATCCATGTCTTGACCTGTCTGCTATTGGGGAGACTGGGGAGAGAGCTCCACCACATCGGTCTTTTGTGTCAGGGTGATGCGTCAGGTTTGCAGTTCTTGAGCAGCCTTTCCTGCTGTAGTAAAACTTTTTGGTCCATCATCCAGTTTTGAACTGTGAGGCTTGAGGGATATAGTGTTTCAAATTTAAGTTTCTGTTGGCACAAAGTCTGTAATATGGGTATGTTCTCATGTTGCTTCTGCATTGCGCTAGGTACATAGTCATTGTCAAAATAAATTTTGGTTAATCCATAAAACACCATTTATTGCTGTCATGCTTTTCAAAGGACCATATCGTTAGTGCTATAAGTACTGAAATGCACTATGATTGATCTGGGGCAAGCTGTGTGGGAGCGTGGTTTAGGCCCTAAGGCTCTGTGGGAGCTCTCCAGTTGTAGCTAGTGGGAGGCATCAATTGAGAGTGCAGTGTGTGAAAGAGCATCAATAAATAGGTTCATATCTATGCCATTGGAGTCCTCAGGGATACTATAAACTCTAACATTTTTGCATTGTGATCTATTTTCGGTGTCTTCTTGTCTATCTGCCAGTATTACCCGTGATTCTGCTAGTTGTAGGACTGTGTTTTGCAGGCGCTCAAGGCGGCTATCTAAGCTGTCTGTGTGTTGCTTTGATTCTACCACTTGAGTTTCCAGAGCCATCACATCACTGCGGATCATGATAATTGCCTCCCTCCAGTCCTGGAATTCGTGTCAGAACACGTGCAGTTCTTGCAGTATTATATCGATTTTTTTACCTTTGTTTTTTTTGTTTGGGTCATGCAGCATCCATTTCAGTCTGGTGAGCTGAGCTAGAGGTGACCATTAACACTGTCAGAAAAGACTGCTGTTGCTGAGCCATCATCGTCCCACAGGAGGACTTAAAAGTTGTTCGTCGTAGTCTTCGTATCTTCTGATACAACTCCTCCACTTTAAAAGTAAGATTTTATTTTTAATTTTAGTGATTTAATGGGGTTTTTACTGATCAGGTTTGGGAGGTCATGAGCTATGCTGCCATCCACTCAATGATGTCACTGGAAGTCCAGAAAATATGTTCTTATGTCAAACTATAGTGCAAATGCTAAGGAAAGGCAATTTGGAGACAGCCATGCTGCTGCTGACTGTCTTTTTATTAATATAGAATGTTCAAAAAATGGTGGACCTAATTATGAAACCTTGCACTTTGCATTATGTGTTCTGCACCCTCCCAAATGCACAGCAGTCTTTTGCAACCATTGCAACTGCAGTAGCATTTCCAGGTCTGGTCAGAGTTTGCTCATGATGGACAAACTCTATGTGCATGCTCAGGTAAGGGAGTTGGATAGGGGCATAGCCTCAAAACCCACCAGTATACAGACCATTAGGGCTGCGATTTTGTCTGGGTTCTAGTAATTTCTTAGAAAAATGATGGCCTGATAGTGACAATGGAAAAGCCATGGAAACATATTATGAATCCAGCAGGAAATCTCTGGCTACAACTGTTGAGCAAACAGGATAGAAGTGACAGGCTTTGCTTACTTCTGCCTGGCTTAATGTTAAATCTTAAACCATTCTGGACATTATCTGACCCTGTGGCTTAGTGGTGGTGGTGGTGGGGGGGGTTGTGCTACAGGGCAGGAGATCCAGGTTTAGAAGTGATTTTGAACCTCTGTCTCCCTTGGCTAGCATGACAGTAACGTGACATGAAGCCTGGTTTGGAGGTGATGCAGCCTCTTTCAGGGGGAGATGTTGAACTTTTTTGTGGTGATGCTGAGGACCAAGCAATCTAGGGGTGGGTCAAAAGATGTCAAAAACCTACTAAAACAAATAATTTTACATTGTTATCTCTGGATATAAGCCCTAGGATTTCAATTATGTTATATTGTGAATATTACACCCATACCAGTCTTGGATCCCTATTGGAAACCAGACCTGCCTGACCTTCCTCCACTCACATGTCTCAGACTTCAACAGATACAAAGACACACTGATAAACAGTAAGAATGTAAGTAGGACCTAAACTTGCTGCTAGTGCTGCACAACAAGCTGGGCCTGCTCCCTGCTTATAAACAGAACTTGGAGATGCTTGCAGCAGACATACTGCGTTAGTAAGCTTTATGAGCTGACGCACAAAATGAACAATGGGGGGATATGCCAGCTATGCAAACCATTAGGAAAGGGCTAAATAACATTAACAAAGACTGTATCTTTAATTTTCTTGTCAAAGACCATTTTAAAAGAACAGGGACATAGAAAAATCTAGATGAATAAAGACCATAGGCCCATCATGGTTACCTTCTGCCCACAAGGCAGCAGCAACACTAACTGTTCCTCCCAGTGTGGTTGATTGTTTTTTTTTGTTTTGTTTTTAAATCAAAAGGGCTGGCCTGTTGGTGCAGAGGGTTGAGGCATCTAGCCTTGCCTCGTGTCATGCCAGCGACCCAGGTTTGGGAACCACCTCAGGTTGTCAGGGAGCTGTCTAGGGGAAGGGTAGGAGGGTAGGATTGAGCCACCTTTCTGCAGCTCTTCTCTCCTGGGGTGGATGCTGTCCCTCCCATAGTCCTGTCACCACTGGGTGCAGGTCCGGTGGTGGCATAGGTGGGTAAGGGGGTGGCTAATAGGGTGGGGTGCTCTGCAGTACCAGTGATGTGTCTGCCTTCCTGCGGTAACCCATCGGTGCCTGGGATGTCGCGCAGGCAGGGACAGGTGTAAATGGGAAAAACCTACAAAATGTAAATATATATAAAAAAAAATCAAGCAGAGAAAGAAACTAAAACAACACATTGAAATACTGGTGTGAAAGAGCATAATGTAGCCAGCAAAATATAAAGTGTAGTAAAGTAAGGATGGTCGCTTTTTGTCATAAGGAAACAGTGACATCCAAACCTTGTAACAGCACCATGATGACATCAGAATCTGATAATTCAATTGATCTCACTTCACATCAGTGATATTGTGAGATCAAACATTGAATCATTCTCACGTGGATGGCATGAGTCAGCTTTCAATGTAAGTGTTGTATACAGTAAAAGCCAACTTGCACGTCAAACAGTGTCACTTTCAGTTCATTCAAAGAAAGTACAAAAAATAACAACTAGGGAACAATGAAAAACTCAGCCATTATTCCATCTGAAGGGTCTGGAAACATTCAAAATCTTTATTATGTCCAAATAATCTCGCGATAGAAATACAGCCTCATAATAATAGGGTTCTCTCTCTCTCTCTATCTATCTATCTATCTATCTATCTATCTATCTATCTATCTATCTATCTATCTATCTATCTGTCTGTCTGTCTATCATTCTCTTTGTTCTATACCTAAGTTATCCAACAAACAGTGTATATGAAGATAGAATATTTAGCACCATTGTCATTGTTAGTGAATGGCAAAGACATTAAAGAAAAGGTTAGTTTCATATACTGTTGAAAGTTTAGTTTAGTTTAGTTTATTGTTCTAGGAATTATTACCTTTGAGCCAATGGCTCTTTTACAAAGGTTCCATGTCATCAATGTACAAACAAACAAGACATGTTACATAGAATGGTCAGCAAATTATAAAGGTTTCAATAAGCCAGTATAATACAGTACATCACAGGAAAAAACAAGTTGCATTTGGAATTCTTATTCAGCAGGCAGGCTGGGTTATGGCCAAAGCATTTCATAGCTACCTGTACTAGAGATGATGAGCCTGCTGAAACTAATAATAACTAATGATGAAAGTCTTCCACAAAGCACAGCTACTGTACATGGAAAATGTTTTCATTTCTTTCTGGTGTAATTAGGTTTGCTTCCGTTCTTTGTTAGATTGCTTCTTTTATGGTCAGTGGTTTAAAAAAAGAGAAGAGTGTACTTCTATAAAACAATTATGGGTGGGGTCAGTGCTGGAAAATCACCAATGTGACCTTTACGAAAAACTGTAACTGTATATTCCAGAGGGCGGGTCCCACATTTACTTCCACACTTTTGCTGACAGTGCTGAAGTATTTCTTTAAAAAAATTGTTTTTAACAATGTTCTGCGTTCATTTGATTACTTAAAAACTGCAGAAGATTTATATAAAAACATTATTCTCATACTGTATGTTCATTGAATCTAAAGCTCACACTGAAATCAAAGTCATACTACCTCTGAATTTATCAAAATGCAAATATCTTCTCTGAATTTATTCCACGTTAAAAACCCATAAGCACAATATATCTTTTTTTAAACCCTTATGTCTCAGCAGTTTAAAATGTTATTTTTTAACAGTCAAGTGATGGCTTGGGGTTAAGAAATTCATGCTATTTTAAGCTATTGTTTTATCATTTTAACCATTTCCCTGCCCTGCTGTCCTGAGATCCCTCCTCCCATCTATTCTGCCCAAATAACCTGTATGCTTCCCTTTGCCTCCCAAGTCCCCATACTCTATTTAGGTATAAGGTACTACTTTGTAATTTCCTTCTAGTCCAAGCAAAAGGAAGCAAATACAGTGCAGTACCTCAAAGTTAAATAGAGAAAGAGGGCTGAGCAAAAGTGAAACAAACAGGAGTGGCTCCTTCCTGGCCAGACTGGACTCTACCTTCCACTCCTGCAGCTTTGCTTCAAACTCCCCTCCACTTACTCATCACTGTCTCCTCTACCAATCTCTTCCCCTGCCATCTTTGAACTAGCAATGGGTGGGTTGGCTGGGACCCGGTTCTGATTCTGACTCAGATTTTTTTCCAAAAGGTTCTGATGTACTCTGACTTACTCTGATGAACTGTAAACCTATTTTAGTCTATCTGAGTACGAGAAATGCATCAGTATTATTCTTTTAGATCCTTCTGTTAAAAAAATGTAGCCCTTAGAAAAATCAGTGTCTGTATTTTCATGTCATTTGGTCAGCAAGCAGCCAACAGCAATAAAAAATAAATATATAACAATCACCAGTACTGTAGTAGTGGGTAACCCATGAAGTGGGCGCATGAGGAAGGGCACCGTCCGTTACAGCGACACCTTTCAGGCGCAATCCACTCACAGTGATGGAAAGGTAGGGTGACCGGATGAGGGGGTGGGCGAACTAGGTGACAGGATGTCACCACACGACGCGCATGTGGGGGTGGGAGCGCAGCATCGGTGATGCGGGAGGGGTGGAGAGACTGTAGGGGTGGCACTGCAGTTACGGTCGAGTTGTGTCATGGCATCAGGGATTGGCTAGTGACTGGGTTGGCTGAAGTCACGAGGTTCCAGGTCGGGCTGGTGCAATTTTGATTGCGCCCAGTCGATCCTTTATTTTTACTGTTACCCTCCCCTGACATGCACCCCGGAGTTGAGAATTTTTAAGTAGGGGGTGCGAGCAAATCTCACCTCGTGGTGGGTGTAAGGACCAGCCCTCCCCACAGAAAGCAGTAAAAATATGTCCTGGTGCCATTGTGCTGGTGCGCCGGGGTTGTCAGAGGGCTGAAAATGTGTTCGGCACTCTGACTGAGCGATAACAGTGATTGCCTTTAGGCGTTCGCCGTTATCACATAGACCCATAATAGTGAGTCACTGAACAAGGAGGTCAGAGCAGGGTACCCAAAAATGAAAAAACAAACAAACAAACAGATGATTCATGTACAGGGTTGCATCCAAAAATTAAGTGTTGTGATTCGTGACTAAGTGATGTGAAACAGAAGATTCATGTACAGGGCTGCACCCAAACATTAAAGGATATCAAACAGAAGATTCAATAACACTGAAAATCACCAAAACTGCTTCAGAAAGACATGACCCCCCCTTCACAAATCTGTATGGTACTTTGACCTAGTACTAGTTGAGGCACACAGATGGGCAACACAGAGTCTGAGACGTGACCCCCCCCTTCACAATCTGTATGGCTCTATGGCACAGAGATGGGCAACACAGAGTCTAGGAAGGTATGACCTTTCAGGGCAGCACAAAGATGGGCAACATAGAGTCTAAGATGTGACATTCCCCTCTAAAAATAGTAACAATGTGTGAGGCACTATATGACCTAATAGTAGTTCAGGCACAGAGATGGACAACACAGAGTCTGAGATGTGGGTGACACCCCCCTCTGAAAATACATGAGGCAATATATGACCTAGTAGTAGTTCAGGTTCAGAGATGGATAACACAGAGCATGAGACGTTGATGCCCCCTTTCACAATCTGTATGGCACTATGGCACAGAGATGGACAACACAGAGTCTAAGATGTGGGTGACACCCCCCTCTGAAAATACATGAGGCAATATATGACCTAGTAGTAGTTCAGGTTCAGAGATGGATAACACAGAGCATGAGACGTTGATGCCCCCTTTCACAATCTGTATGGCACTATGGCACAGAGATGGGAAACACAGAGTGTAGTGCGGTATGAGCTTTCAGGGCAGCACAGAGATGGGAAACACAGAGTGTAGTGCAGTAGGAGCTTTCAGGGCAGCACAGAGATGGGAAACACAGAGTGTAGTGCAGTAGGAGCTTTCAGGGCAGCACAGAGATGGGCAACACAGAGTGTAGTGCAGTAGGAGCTTTCAGGGCAGCACAGAGATGGGAAACACAGAGTCTGAGATGTGATGCCCCCTTTCACAATCTGTATGGCACTATGGCACAGAGATGGGAAACACAGAGTGTAGTGCAGTAGGAGCTTTCAAGGCAGCACAGAGATGGGCAACACAGTCTACTCTCTATTTTATATATACTCTCTCTCTGACTAAATAAAAATAGGTGTTTTATCATTTTACTGTGTAGTCTGCGATGTTTGCAGCACTCTGCTGCTCTCATCTCTGCACTCTGCTGTTGAATTTGCGTTTGAATTGTAATTCGTTGGTCTTTCTCTACTTTTGCTTTCTAATTAAAAAAAAAAAAACACAACTGATTATAACAACTCCAAGGCCACACAACTGTTGGGAATGGGTGCAAGTATTTCCCCTTGCTGTTTATTTCTCCTCACTGTTTGGATGACTCGCTGATGTGGAACACTCGCCATTTAGTGACGCCACATTTAGTGATGATCGTTATTTCCACAGGTGCTCAAATTGAGTCATCCATATTATGTGACACCTTCTGAACTAAACCAATTAGGCAATCTGGGTCAAGCCACAAAAGGCTTGTTTTTTTTTTCAGTCAGAGCCCAGTCGGCCCAGCCTCCGGGGGGGGGGGTTGGAACTGCACCAGAGCTGGTTCACCCATCCCTACTTTGAAATCCCAGTGTCTGCTTCATTGTGCAGCTCATATGTCCAAATTCTGGTTCACCTCTCTTCCTCCCTACCTCAGCCATCTCCTATCCCATCTTTCTCCCTCCACCTATTCGATCTGCTCCTCTGATTCTGGTACCCTCTCTGTTTCTCCATGTTGGACTTCCTCAGGCCAATCTGCCTTCTCATTATAATTCCCTGCAGTTTGGAACAAGCTTCCCAGCTCTCTTCACCTTTTCCCCTTCTATCTGTCTCTTAAATCTTCAGTGCTAAATCTTATTACCCCCTCCTGCTCCTGCCCATGTCTCCCCATCCCCTACCCTTCTCCACCATTTCCACTTTGTGGTCTTGTAATTTAAGTGGCCTCATAATCTGTCCTGCACTTTATGTACTGTACAGTTCTCTGTTTTTGGCCTCACCCTAGTCTCTACATATAATGGCATGAGGGCTGTACTGCTGTATATCATCTCATACATTGCATCCATCCAATTCTTGTACTCATTAATCATGGCTGAGTTATTTATACTTGCCATTGTTTAATCAATCGAGCACAATTATTGTATCAATGATTATTGTACCAATTGAGCATGATAATTGTAGCGTTACTTGTTCATTGTTACTTTGTACCCCCTTGATCCTCTTCCCCGTGTCACACCTGGAAACAAGCCTCAGCTCAGTGTGCCATTCCTGGTTACCAATTTTCAAATAAAAAAATTGCACTGCATATATTCACAGTGTGTTTCGTTTTCATTTTTTTTCCTGTATAAAGTAACTTATTACACCATGTTGCAGTTTTTTCTTTGGTCTGTTTCTTGTTTTCTCTTTGGTTTCTCTGCACAACTTGTAATTTGTACAACTTCTAATTCTGTACCATTTACTATTAACTATACTGAAAGTTATAGTGCTGTGAGAAGTTTAAAGTTATGGCCATGCAGATGACCTAGTGGTTAAAACACTCGCTTGCTACACGGCAGACAAGGTTCAGTCCTGAGCCTTGCAGTCCTAGTCGCATGTGGCAGGCATTGGAGGAGCAGTCTGATAAATGCTCTTTCTCCACTCCAAGGAGGGTCTCCTATAATCCCTACAGAACAGCTGCTCCCTGGTGGCCCAGAGGGATGGGGAGCCAATCTGTGTGAAATCACGCTTAGTTTCACCTTCCTTCAAGATGTCAGAGCTTCATGGGCAGCCCACTGGTGGGGGATGCTGAGGTGCTGACACCATGCTTCATTCCCAATGTCTGTCTGAGATATAGTGTCTGAGGGTGGCTTTGCAGTAGTAACAGGCATTGCCTTTTGACAAGGAAATGTCTCTTATCCTGGTCCATGCCATTCAACGCATTCTGGCAATTGCACAAGAGAGGAGGGACAGGCGTGCTCAGTGCAGAGGGTACCATTGCATGCAATCAGTAAGCCAGCACTTGCATTCCAAGTGGCATGAACCCAGCACCTGGATGGAGTAGCAAGATCCCCATGGGGCAGGTAAGCAAGAAAGGAGCAGGGAGGCTTAGAGGAGAGCATTAGAAAAACTTAAAAAATCAATTGAAAAAAAGTTTATGTTTATTATAAGGAAGTCTCTCAAGCAACTGAACCGAAGCTCATTTCCAGTGGTGTCCCATACAAAGGAATGAAACACAAAATATAAAGTTACACAATAAAACATTTCATACATTGCAATTAATCATATTACAAATAAAGGCCCCTATACACGAAGGGGCATAAGGTACGTCCCAAAGGCATGTACCCTGCCCATGTAGCTCCACACCTGTGGACAGCTTCACACCTGGCAGCATTCACGACCTCTGGCCACCTGTCTGCGGCCCTGCCCCTCAGCAGGCAGGGTCATGCAGTGCGGCTGGGAGTGGAGTAGTGGACCTGGGTGGGCAACCAATTGGATGCCCATCCCAGGTCCAGGAGTGGATCCCTTGCCCAGAGATGTGGGTTCTGGTGTGTGAACAGCTCCCATAGGCTCCCGGACCTGTGCGGCCATGCCCCTGTTCATACACGGCCTGGACTATGACCCCCCCACCCCTCGCCACACAGCACAGCCCCTGTGCCAGAACTGTAACCCACACACACACACACACACACACACACACACAACAGAGTGCATGCCTTGGACCTGGCATCTGCTGGGCAGCCCCCCCACCCCACAACACACTGGTGCCCCAGCCATGGTACAGTAGATCCCCCATCACATCTGCTCCCTGTCCCCATCAAGGTACAGGCCCCCCACATTCACACCTGGCCACCACCTCTGGTACTGCAGATACCCTCACTCAGAACACTTGACTGCCCCATCCCCCACACACACCACTGCCCCGTCCCTGCAGAGGTGTCTGCACACACCCCGCCCAGTGTGGCATGACTCGACCATCCCCTGCTGCTGCTGACACCCCACACCCTCACTGGGGTTCAGTGGACCCCCACATCCCCACGGCACTGACATCACCAGCCCTCCCCCCGGTCCCTGTACCCAACGGTTGGTGCCACATCCCTGGATGACTGATGGCACAGCCTTCCTCACACCTCCATGGCTGCCAGCCATCCAACTGACACTGGGAGTGCACTACCTATATATAGTAGCGTGCCTTCAGCATCAGTTGGACAGCTGGTGGCCGAGGAGGTGTGAGGTGGGCTGTGCCACTGGTCATCCGGGGCCATGACACCGACCGTCAGGTAGGGGGACCGGGGTGGTGGTGGTGTTGTCAGTGCTGTAGGAGTGGGGGCAATGGCCATAGCTGTGGGTGCTGGGAACCAGGTTGGGGGCAGGGATGTGCGGCCGGTACAGGAACCACTGGGTATTGGGGGGAGGTTATGCCTGGCACTACAGGGTTGGAGCAGCCATGCCGTGTGCCATAAGGGGGTTGTCCAGCACTACCAGACTGGGACACGGCAGCACAACTGTGTATGGGCACTCACCTGTTCAGATGCCCCAGCCCTTACCATGAGCCTAGTGGGCTGGGGTGGCCCAGTGGATAGATTCCTGGTTCAGCTGCAACTGGCGGGGCATGTCCATGGCGGTGCATAGTGTGTTATGGCAGGGTCCCCCATGCTGTAACCTGCGCCCTCCTCCACACCCTGGTGCACTGCACTATGCGCATCTGTGAATGGCGATAGTGCAGGTGCACGCCTCCCACCCACCCTCCGCATGCCCCCTGGTGTGTTGCTCTTGCGTGGCTTGGGGTCGGGCTCATACCTGTCTTGCATCCCCTTCATGCATGTCATGGGTCCACCACTCCATAGCATTCACACGTAGTGATGCTTACATGCCCAGTTTCCACAGCGTGTAGGCTTCATGCATAGGGCCCATTATTTGTATAAACAAGACCAATACATAAATGGCCATAGCTAAAACATCTTCAGATTCACAGAATAAAAAGCAATATCATATCAGAAACATTTAAGTTAATATTATATATCATTTAAATATCATACTCAATTAACTGAATTATTATAGCGACAGTTTCAACAACAGAATAGCTTCCCTGTATGCCACTTTTGCAATTTATGGAAAGAGGGAGGTAATCCATTACTGGGTTTCAAATCAACTGGAATATGGTTCCAAACCAAGCAGCCTGGGCCGGCCTGATGGCACTGAGGGTTGAGGCGCTGGACACCACACCTTGCACCACGCCAGAGACCTGGGTTCGGGAACGAGCCCGAGTTGCTGGGGGTCGGCAGGGGAGGGAGAGGATCGAGCATCCGGAGGACAGCTCTCCTCTTCTGAGGAGGAACAGGGGTCCCAGTTCAGTGCTCTGCTGATCTCTGGCAGAGGCTGGAGATACAGTAGGCACTGAGGAGTAGAGAGAAGGAGTGGGGGAGTGGCAGACATCGGATTCGTCTTGACGTCAGGACACCAGCCACTCCCCAGAGAAAACGCCTCTTGGCTCCGGCAGAGACAGAGCACTGGAGCTTGCCCCTGATTTGCAGTCACCCACCTGGCATCCTCCCGACCGACATTACTGCTGTGTCGGGGTGTTGGGGTCTGCCCCGTCCCCGCCCAGGGGGTATAAGGGCGATGGAGGATGGCCGGGTACGGTGTGTGCCGTACAGGGATGACTCCATGTGCTCCTGAGGAAGACCAGAGCCGAGGGGGTGAGAAGGAGGCATAAATAGTAAAATAAAAAAATAAAAAAACAAGCAGCCACTGAATGAGAAAATGCCTGTCCCATTGTATTGTGGTATCTCAAATTTAAGCACCAGAACAAAATATTCTCCAGGACAAGACTTTTTCAACTTCAGTAATTCTCTTATATACATGGGAACTTCATTCCTTACACATCTCACCATGAAGTGTAAGAGATGAAGCTCAGGCCTGTTTCTATGTGGCAGTGACAACTAATTGATTCAAGTGTACACATCACAATAATGTGCATCCAAAGTTGTATTCACAATGTATCAATCCAGTCTATTTATTAAACACTGAGGGTACCTAACAGAGCAGCTCTGGCTTACCTATAGGCCAGGCCACCATAATCAAAGACTGGTAAAATCATAGTATCACCAGTATTTATATGAGTTTGTTGGGACAAGGACATATGGTGTCTATATACTGTGGGTAACCCAGCCTTTGGCCCACCCTTGATAAAGTTTAATCAGTATGCCAATGCCATTTTAAGTGGGCATCAACCACACTCCCAAATACTATACTTGTATGAATAAACATGTCAGTGACTCATCACTACTGTATTAATGGTAAATTGGTCAGCTATAACATGCAGTTTCTTTTTGGCTGAAGAGACTATCACCTGAGTCTTCTTAGGATTAAGAACCAACTCATTCCATGCCAAAAAAATTCCTGTAGTCCAATAAAACTTGGCTGTAATGTCTTTTGAAGGCAGGCCTCGTCTGAAACAATTTAGGGAGTCAGGTCCTGTTTTGTGCAGGGACCAAAGAGTCCTGTGCATTTCCTGCTTCACATAGCTACAGAAGGGCCCTGTGTGAAGCATGTTGAGACCCAGCTCCTGCATGAAGCATGAAGTGGTCAACTGCAGGTGAGGTGTAGTAGGGTAGAAGTGGGGGGTGTAATGCTAGGGGTGGGAACTGGTTTTGGGGGGAGACAGGAAAATGGACCATTTCCTTTTTACAGGTTATCTTTTTTGATGGGGAGTCACGATAGACCATTTTCTTTTTTGAAGGTTGTTTTTATTGTATTAAGATTATATATGTGGGATAATTTTCTTTATTTCAGGTTATGAGAAGTAATATCTGAGGCACACTGTCCCTTGCAGATGAGTTATGTTCACCAGATAGGCTGCTGCTGCATATGTGACTTGAAAGGTGAAATCCACCCAAAATAGGCTGCAGCACAGGTTCTCAGCCCCCTGCTAATCAGCTACTTGTTTGTATTGTGTTGGAAATGTCAGCATCAACCTCAAGGTAACAATACTTCTTTGGCTTGTGACTAGGTTATGTGAAGACATTAGGTTTTTATGTATGTTTATCTAGGACTGGCACCATGGCCACACAATTTGCAGAGGGTCTGCCACCCCTGGAAGTGACCCAAAACCAAGTACTTCTGGCAGCCATATTGGAAATCCAAAACAGGCCTAACAGACTACACGATGCCCTGCCACCGGAAGAGATGCGGATGGCATTACTTCTGGTGGCCATACTGACATTCGGCTGATAGAATACACACAGGTCATTCACTATCTGGAAGTGCAACATTACTTACAGTTTCTGGCAGCCATGTTTAATTATGCAGAGCATAATAATCAAGCTTCTAGCCACATATTTATAATTGTCATAAGTACTCTCAGATGGGTTTAATATACTGTATATACTCAATGGCTTATTCCTATTATGTCTCATTACTGCAGGCATTATAGTGAAGACTAAGATGTACATTAGCTGTATCGTGCCTGTACTCCCCTCATGCGTGGGTCCCCTGCACTTCACCTGCTCTGATGACACGTCAGGCCTATCCAAAATGTTTTCCACAGGAGAGACATCCAGATCCTCACAATGCACCACCATTCAGGCACATGGCATTCACAATACCATCCCCTCACATTGATCCAATCACAGACAGACCCAGGGTTGTTTTTGTGCATAGGTTAACTAGGCTGCAGCCTAGGGGCACCAGCCATTTAGGGGCACCTGCAAAATTAGGCAGCAAAACAAAAAAAAAAAAAGTTTTTTTCTGGGCTGGCTGCATGTGTTGTCTGCCAGTATGTCTTGCTAAAAACAAAACAAAAAAAAGACACAAAAGTCTAAAGACGTTCCAGTTCAGACTCCTACTAAGGGACCCCCTGCCAGCGTCATTTAAACAATTGGCTCCCTGCCCTCCCCTTTGTCATGACAGACATGAATGTTTATTGCTCCTGCTGACTGTTGTGCTGATGATAAGCCCCCCTTCCCCTCTCAGGCAACGGATGACGTGACATCAATGTAAATGACTGCTGGTGCCCCTGCCCCCCGCTTAGGCAATGGCTGACCTGACCCTGACTAACACCGACATCAGTGTACTTACTCCGACTGTTGGTGCCCTGCCCGCTCACTCTACCCCTCCCCTGTATGAAACTATTATCCTCAGCAAGTCAGCAGTGCCCCGCGGACCTTGTGATTTAGGATTTCAATCAGGTCCGCAGTGGGCGTATACCGTGGTGTGCATCCTCCGATTGGCTGCTGTTTCAAGTAAGAGGGGCGGCAAGTTTAAATGGCCCCAGTACAAGGACAGCAAAGAACTTGGAAGGTAGTAGGAGAACTGTATCAACTCCCACTCTGCCAGCCGAGAGAGAGAGAGAGAGAGAGAGAGAGAAGCCGCTGTGTCTTCAAGTCCACTGGGTCTCTGTCTGGGAGAGTCACCATCGTAGAGACAAGACAAGTGTGACTGCATAGGAGATTCGGGAGTTGGAAGCAAGCAGCAGATGCAGAGTACTACTAGTCTGGAGCAGCTAGACCAGCCAGCTACAGCTACTTAATTTTAGTCCACCTAACTGTATTGTGGACTGAAGTGAAAGAAATTCAAAACCTCCGTCCTCTCCTGACTGAGGGAGCGTGGAGGAGTCGGGTAGGCTGGAGAGCAAAGCCTGAGAGGGACCTTCCTTGCCAGACAGTGAGTGCAGACAGTGCCGCCAGCCCAGTAGTCATGGCAGTTCTGGTCGGGGAGAAGTATGAAAGCAAGTTGAGAGGTCACTGAGACTCACACAGTCAGTACCAGACCCACTTTACTTTAATAAGTAAACAGAACTGTTCTTCATCTTTTTGAGTGAGCAGTGCCAGCCAGTGTGTGTGTGTGTGTGTGAGGCGAGCTGTAGACTAGGTGTGTTCCAAATCAACGCAGATGCATGATTCATCACAACTAGTCGGACGGACTGGGTCATCGTGTCCTGTCGGTCGGCTTCTCTGGATAAATAACTGCTGCCTGCAACTTCTGCCAGACTATTTACCTTCCCACAGACTCATTCAAGGCATATCAGGTACCATTTTTGCTTTATTGCACACAATGTCGTCTGACAGTTTGTTTGAAGCTTATCTTATTGTCTGTGTTATGTAATAACAAAAATAAATGCTACCCCTGGTTGATCCGTAGTGTATCCATTTTTTTTAGAAAGTTCAGGATGCATGCTACCTCCCCAACCCCATGAACTACAGTGAATTTGAAGGGTTTTTTTTTCTCCTGTAAATTAAATTGATAGCAGCAGCTTCAGAGTTCAGACTGTTTACCCACAGGTTATGTATTATCAGACAGTGACACTGACTGGCACTGCAGTAGCTTTTATTCTTAAATAATGTTATCACCACCTTAGTAACAAAGATGCTGCCCCCTGACCTTTGGACCACTTGGATAAAAAAAAAGTTTAAGCACTAGCCTCCATTTTAAAATGCAACCCTTCCCTCCATGACCTGCAGATTTTTTTTCTCTAACTCCTAAAGAAGTTAAAACCGGGAGTTTTGGGCAGTGCATTTATTCTTGCAGCTTGTCTGTTATGACACTAACTTTAGTTTAGCCTTAAAATGCTACCCCTGAATGACTTGCAGTGATTGAACTCAGACCATTTACGTAAAAGTGACTGTTGTTCTGTTCAGTGCATTACTTTTTTTCTAACTAGGGAGACTCTGAATAAGAATGCTCACTGTTTGGCCTTGTTCAGATCAAATACATAAATAAGCGAGTGTTTGTGCTTGCTTGTGTGCTGATAGACTGTTTTTTTCCTACCTCTAAATAAGTGCAAACAGTTTATTAAAAGGAATTTTAACATTTTGACTGTAAAAATGTTCATATTCTGGAAAAGTTTTATACAAATTTAGCTTTCAAAAGAGTATGAGTGGGACCAGGCAGGGACTCTGTGGTGTGGATGTAACTCAGCAGGACATGGCAGGGGGTGTGTGTGTGTGTGTGTGTGTGTGTGTGTGTGTGTTGGGGGGACACGCCTGGTGCACACTGGGTGCATGGGTCAGTGGTGGGGGGGCACCTGAAGTTTCAAGCCTATGGGCGCTATCTATGTAAACACGGCCCTGGACAGACCAGGCACAACTGCCTTACTGCTCCAGAATCAGCAGGCAACTATAGCCTAATACAGGCATAGCAGCAGTTAATAGCTCCTATGGTGGAGAAACTGGTGGACATTGTGGGTCCATGCAATCTGGCCTCTGCAGACCACATGCCACCACCACCTCCCATTCTCCTACACCAAACGCCCCTCAACCCGACAATAACAAACCAAGATCAGGTGAAGAGTCAAGCAAGGAAGTGGACATGGAGCAAGGCTCACAATCACTTACGACAAAAATGTGTATTCATGACCAAGTACCCACTCTGGTATGAAACATTAAAACCACAGTGGGGTTTGAAGCAACACCTCCACCACCACAGTCTAAACTGTTGCCTTCACTGTTACCTACAGCAAAACCTAAAAACACTTTTCCTGTCTGTGAGTCCATAGATTAAGTGAGGTCTAAAGAATCAGAAGCAGCGGAACCAGCGATGTACCAGAGAGGTGGTCATGGGATAAGATGTACCCGCTTCAGGAGGACAACTTGAAGTTTTGGTGTAATGCACCACTGGTCAACCTATAAAGAGCATTAAGTAAG
Organism: Neoceratodus forsteri; assembly: GCA_016271365.2. NCBI lineage: Eukaryota > Metazoa > Chordata > Ceratodontiformes > Ceratodontidae > Neoceratodus > Neoceratodus forsteri. The sequence goes on from CM057449.1 coordinate 1,838,879,941, forward strand.
AAAACAGTCCTACCCTCAGAAGTGACCTTGGGGCCCAAAGATCCCACAGATAGAAAATGGAGGAAATGTTCAAGAAGAGCACTGAACTGGCAGGACTAGGGGGCAAGGGCAGTAACTACAGCGACTTATGCAATTAGGACATCCACGAAATACATGCTCCAAAATCAGCTGAGGTTATACTGATGGAACAAAACATCCAGCCAACCAAGTACCTCACAGACATGGCAGTCAACTCCCTTAAATAAATGCAAGAGCAGCAGCCAAAGCCAACAGACCACGCAGAACACTGTGGCTCAAGCTAGAGGGTGCAGACACCGAATCAAAAATAATGCTCCAGAAACTGACATTGAATGGAGCACAACTGCCTGCAGAAGGCCTTGAGAAGTTTCTCAAAGCCAAGGAATAAGGAAAATCCCTGGGGAAAGACAGGGGATCTAGGGACACATATCTACCATCTAGAGGCTTCTTTCACAGGAAACAGGAACTTCTGCAACAAGAGGCAGACTTTCAATGGAGTTCAAATGGTTCAAGGAGGCATGCATTCACTGGTGTAGGATTGGGTATGCCATTGAAAGGAGGACCTCTCCACAAACAAGACGGTACCAGAACAAGTAAACAGCAGCACACCAAATGTTGGAGACGCACTGCCACCAATCATGAAGTGTATCACATTACGATGTAGAAATTTCGACATTGAAATCCAGTACAGCAACAGCCTCAAGATTGTCACTGTACTGAACCCGATAGTGAACGTTTGCTGATTTCGAGTGTTCCCCCCCCCCCCGAATAAACTGTGACCTGGAGTTTGTTATTTTTAAGAAGAGGGGTATGGGGGTGAACCCATCTGCATGGGAGGTGTGGGGGGGGGGGCACAGCCCCGCATGAAAAAAAACACTCAGTGTCCACAGACGAAATTTCATCTGTCAACATTGTTTCAGTCGCCGAGCCACATTTTGACAGCTTTGTTGTCGACGCGGCTTGGTGGAACCATGATGAAGAAATATCAGTTCAGCGTTCTGGTGCACCTGTTATGTGATGGGTCTGGGTTTGTACTTAGAGCATTGGTCACCATGTCTGTATCTTCAGTTAAATAATACAGATGAACAATGTTGAATTGGTTTTCTTTATCATTGGTGGCAGTGCTTCTCCAGCATTTGGTGTTCTGCTGTTTTCTTGTTCTGAGACTTTCAATGGTGACAGAACCAAATACTTTCAGCGGCCATACCCTAACTACAATGACAGATTCAGAGGTTGTTACAACTCAAGCAAAGACCAGTTTAACAACTTTTTCAGAGCCAGAGAGCAATCCACACAATGACTACAACACACCACACAAACCACAACAGTACCCGCCAATAGCAGCGTGACTACTCACCTTTGCAGACCAATGAACAAAGATGACACAGGACAAGTGGGTACTAGAAATCATCAAAAAGGGATATGCCATAGAGTTAACAGAAACTCCAGTATGAGACTGCCTCATAGCCTCACCAATCTCAAAGACAAATGTCAGACCAGAACAGGTACAACAAGTACTACATGACATCATGTCAAACAAGGCCATTACAGTGGTACCTCTGGAATAAAGGGGCAGAGGGATATGTATTTCAGATTCTTTATGGTACCCAAGAAAAACAAAAACTTACACCCTGTGCTTGATGGAAAATTTTAAATCAATTTGCGTCAAATAAATTCAAGATGGAGACAATAATAACCATAATAAAGGCAATGCGACCAAGGGACTACTTCACATCCATAGATATGAAGGACGCATACCTTCATATCCCAATCAGACCATCCCACCACAAGTACCTAAGATTTCATTTAATGGGTCAACACTATTAGTATCAGGCACTAACATTCTGCTAACCTCAGCACCAAGAGTATTCAGAGTTTCCATCATACTAGTGACCAAGGTGTGGGAGACAGGTATCCAGGTCATTCAATAGCTCGATAACTGAATCATCAGAACCAGGTCACCATCACAGTCCTGCAGGGAAACACTGACAGTGCTACAATCCCTTAAGAAACAAGGATGGGTGGTAAACCTACACATGAGCAGTCTCAAGCCCAGCCAGTACATAGAGCACCTAGGGATGCTCACAGACACATTGACAGGGCTGATCCACCCATCAGGCAAAAGAGTATAGAAGATGATATTGCAGGACACCACTCTGTACAGCAACAGACAACTGATGCTGTAACAAATCACCCAGGTGCTAGGGACCATGACATCCTGTATAGGCCTGGTACCATCGGTTAGGTGGAACATGAGGCCATTACTGCTTCTGACAATACAGCAAGAGGCCCAGGCTGACCACCAAATGACAGTCAAGGTAAATATCCCATAATGAGTAAGAAGGTCTCTCCACCAGTGAAAACAAAACTCCAGTCTAACCAAAGTAATCCCTCTAGACATGCAAAACAGCATAGCAATTGACACCAATGCCAACTTCAAGGGATGGGGCAGCAACAGCATCCAAAACAGCACAGAGCAAATGGTCCCCATCGGAATCCAGACTACTTATAAATATTCTTGAAATAAGAGTGGTGTACATTGCCCTTATACCCTTCTGACCCATGCCAACCAGCAAGAACATTCTTATCCAGTCGAACAGAGCTGCAGTATCATACATTGTCAAGCAAGGGAGTACCAGGAGCAAGGCCATGCAGAGAGGGGCAATGAAAGTACTGTGTTGGGCACAGAAACATCTAGCCCACATCTCAGCCAGCCACCTAGCTGGCAAATTAACTGCCATGATGGCTTGTGCAACACAACAGATCCACCCAGTGGAGTGGAGTCTACACTGACAGGTCTTTCAGCACATCAGCAAAAGATGGGGCCTGGCCCAAATAGACCTTAAGGCCACAAAGATGTACACACAGTTTCCCAAGTTCTAGATACATAGACAGTGTCGGCAGATAAGGGCCTATGGCCCACCCAGTCTGCCCATTTGAGCTTGTAAGTTCAGTTTGTTTTCCTAGAAGTCTGTTGTCCCTTACCCCTGACCTCTAGAATTCCTTTATGTCTATCCCATACATTCTTAAATCCCGTGATTGTTTCAGCCCCCACCACTTCCTCTGGCAGGGTGTTCCACTTGTCCACCATCCCTTCTGTGAAGAAATTCTTTCTCATGTTTCCTCTGAATCGTCCTCCCTCCAACTTCATCCCATGCCCTCTAGTCCTGGAACATATTTTTCTATTTGCAGTTCAAAGAGATACAGTCAGAGGGAGCTGACTTATTTTCTTTGGACTGGTACTTCAAAGTGAACCACCCCAGCCCACACAACCTAAAGTTAATGACCTGGCTCCAGAAAGGGTGAGACTGCTAAAAGAGGGATATTATCTCTTGGTGATTGACACTATGATCTTATCCAGAAGATCCTCAACCACTTCTATGCATAAGAGACCATGGTCAGTGTTTGCCAAGTGGTAAGAGACAAATGCAATCAGTACAGAGTAAACCAAGATTGCAGACATGCTGTCCTTTCTATAGGAGGAGTTAGACAAGGGCCTATAACCCTCATCAATGAGGGTTCAACTTGCAGCCATTGGAGTGGCATGTGGACAGGTGGGAAACACAGTCCCAGGGTCCCATCTGAACATGATATGCTTCCTAAAAACAGCCTCCAACATATGATTTCAGAACAAACCAGTCACAGCCCCTAGGCCCTCGATTTAGTCCTCAAAGCCATAACAGAGACTCCATTTGAGTCACTCACAACAGGTGACCTGCAATGGCTAAACATCATAACAGTCTTCCTGGAAGCCATATGCTTGGCCTGGAGAATGTGCAATATCCACGTCTTATCAGGCAAAGAACCATTACTAGTATTTAATGACAACAGAATAATATTAAGAATAATCTTGTTTGTCCCAAAAATAAACTGGGACTTCCACACAACCCACACAATTGAACTGCCAGCCACACTATCAGAGGAAAAGACTCCCTGATACAAATATTCTCACACTGGGCAAAAAAAGACTGCTGGTGACCTATGTCAACAGATCAAGAGAATTCAGGAAGTCTGACAAACTGTCATAACACAAAGACACAAAAAGGGCATACCAGCTTCCAAGTCCACCATAGCCCAAAGGACACCAAGGACCAAGGACCTGAGTGGAGTCCAGGTATCTACATCAGAGGAGGAGAAGGACCTGGAAGCCATGATCACTAGTGACTTCAAGCACTCCACGCAATGCAAGAAAGAAGCAGCAAGGGCAAACAAGATGCTGGGATGCATAGCTAGGGGAATCAGTAGTAGGAGAGAGGAGGTTATACTGCCCTTGTACAGGTCACTGGTGAGGCCACATCTAGAGAATGGAGTTCAGTGCTGGAGCCCACATCTCAAAAAATATATTATCCTGCTGGAGAAGGTCCAGAGGAGGGCTACAAAGATGATAGTGGGTCAGAAGGGTAAGGCATTTGAGGAGAGATTGAGGACACTGAACATGTACTCCCTGGAGAACAGGAGAGAGAGAGAGAGAGAGAGGACATGATTGGGACCTTCCAGTACTTGAAAAGGGATAAATAAGTGGATAATGAGGGTCTCTTTAAGCTGAGTGGCAACCATAACACGAGGGAGCACAGTCTTAAGCTGCGGGGGGGGGGAGGTTTAAGACGGTGGTCAGGAAGCACTTCTTCATGGAGAGTGTGGTGGACACTTGGAATGCACTGCCGGAAGAGATGGTCACATTGAAGACAGTGGGCAGTTTCAAGACAGGCTGGGATAGGCATAGGGGAAGATAAGGATCATGGGTAGGGAGGATGTAAGTACAGGTGGGTGAAGTCGACAACATTCGCTCCACAAAATAGTTTGTAAATAGTGCTCAATTCAAGGAGCGCAATTCACGAAATTCGCAGAGCGTGGATCAAGGGTGAAAGTGTGGGTGAAAACTGCTGTTTGACCCACTATCCCCCTCCCTGCTGATTGCCACCAGGCCCCGATAATAAATACATTTTAAAAATCCAGTGATCCCTGGTGTCTAGTGGACCCCTCAACCCCGCTGACCACTGTCCCCAATAAAAAATAAATAAACGTCCTGTCCTGCTGTGATCCCTGATGTCTAGTGGACCTGCTGTTTGCCATCACCAATGATAAATAAATTAAAAAAATCCAGTGATCCCTGGTTTCTAGTGGACCCACTGATCGCTGGCCCCAATAAGAAATTAATGAAGTCCTGTCCTGTGATCCCTGGTGTCTAGTGGACCCACTGAGCACCGACCCCAATAATAAATACATTTTAAAAACCCAGTGAACCCCTCTGCCCCCCCCCACTGCCACCACTCCTCTCCCCTGCCCCCGATGCAGTTCCTGAGCGGGCCACCGGCACAGCCCTCCACTCAGTTCCGCAGTTGGCAGCCAGACTAACGTGCTCTGAATGAATGAGCACATGCTTGTACAAGCACCCACTCTTTCATTCAGTCAGTCAGCCAGCTCGTCATTGTAACAGGACATTTTTCCTGGGGCTAGAGAAGAGAAGGGGGCTGCTCTGGTCTTCTGCGGGGGGGGGCAGGATGGTGGGGGACAGTGTTGTGGACACTGGAGGGGTCCACAAGGCCATCCCCCTCATCCTGCTCTTCCTGCCAAAGCCCAGAGCATCCCCCCTCTCTTCTGTAGTCCCAGGAAAAATGTCTGGTTACGACGAGCTGGCTGACTGAATGAATGAGCGCGTGCTTGTACAAGCACCTGCTCATTCATTCAGAGCATGTCAGTCAAGCTGCCAGCCTCAGAGGTGGTGGAGGGCTGTGCCAGTGGCTCACTTAAGGACTGGGTCAGGGGGACGGGGGAGAGGAGTGATGGCAGTGGACTGGGGGTGGGGTTTCCACTATACACCAGGGGTTACTGAATTTTTAAAATGTATTTATTATTGGGGCCGGCAATCGGCGTGTCCATTAGACACCAGGGATCACAGTATAGGACTTTATTTATTTCTTATTGGGGCCAGTGATCGTCGGGGTGGGGGGTCCACTGGACACGTTGGATCACTGCATTTTTAAAATGTATTTATTATTGGTGGCATCAATTGGCGGGTCCACTAGACACCAGGGATCACTGCAATTTTAAAATGTATTTATTATTGGTGATGGCGATCGGTGGGTCCACTAGACACCAGAGATCACAGGACAGAACTTTATTTATTTATTACTGGGGCCAGGGATCGGCGTGGTTGGGGGTCCAGTGACTAGACACTAGGAATAGATCGGGGGTGGTGTTGGTGGATTTCCCATTTGTAACCTCTACTTGCTCTGGGGTTTTTAAGTGCAATTTTCACTTAAAAATTCCAAAAGCAAGACAAAGTCACAAATGGCGAATTTTAGGTAATTTGGCAAAATTACGTGAAGTGCTCCACAGAGGCAAATTTGGTGACTTAACGGCATATTCGCCAGCAGAGTGAAACTTCGCTGCATCTCTAGATGGGAGGAGTGTGGAGGGGGGCAGGGACAGTAGCTCAAGCTGTGGACCCTGCAATATAAGCAGACTAGATAAACCAAATGACCTTCTTCTGCTGGCTTCTTTGTAAGTTCATGTGTAACACTTCATGACAGCAGTGGCCACCTCTTGAGCAGAAAGAAACATGCCTGCAGCAGATGAGATTTGTGCGGCCACCACTTGGTCCTCTGTCCACACATTCACAAGGCATTACAGATTGGACATTCTATCTGAAGCAAGAGCCAACTTCGGCTGGTCTGTACTCAACACAGTCCTATACTTGGAGTTCAATCAAAACAAGTCCATCCCACCCATTGATTAGGTAGTATTGCTTTTTACAATCTTAGTTGTAAGGATTGTGGAGTGCCTTGGAGATTACGTCCCAAAAGGTAGTTTACTCACCTGGTATGACTGTGGAAGTATATCTCTGAGGCACTCCAGGACCCACTCAGATTAGGCAGCTTGAATGGGCACCTGAGTCTACCTGTACATGAATATATTTCCAGCACCATGTATGGCCAGAGATATTTAGCATATAGATAACAGGCAATAAAAACCGAGAGAACCTGAGAAGTGGTTTTGCATGATTTGAAATGCCACAAGTCTATCACATTAACAAAGTTTTTTCCTAAGCTGATCCATAACTTTGAAAGACATCGAAAATGAGTTTTCCTGGCAAGGGCCGAGCCTAAGATGGGTGGATTTCACTTTTCAAGTCACAAGTGCATCAGTAGCCTATAAAGTGAACATAACCCTGTCTGTAAAATTTTCAAGGTGGGCATATTGCCATCCCACTTCTGGATGCATAAGTGTTGTTTTGTTAATGTGCCATAAAACGAGTTTTTAGGGTGAATCACCAATAATTCATTTCAAAGTGCAGTTAGTTATAATTATTTAAAAATTAAAATCTTTGCAAAGGAATATTTCATTATTTTTTTTAACAAAATCTATCTGAAGTAAGAAAATGTGTTACACATGCTGTATGATGGTTTTCATTTTTACATTTTTAAAGTGCTTGGGAGGGATGACTGTGTCCCAGTCTGTCTGTTATTCTAATTATAGTAACCTCCCCTCTCCCAGCTGCAGATGCCATCCCACACCCTGGTCAATTTTCAACTTTTAGTAAGACCTCCCCCACTCCTAGCTGCAGATGCCTTCCCTCTCCCTGCTCGATCAACGTTTTTTAATAATTATAATATCCTCCCCACTCCCATTATAGTAACCTCCTCTCTCCCAGCTGCAGATGCCCTCCCACACCCTGCACAATTCCTGACTTTTAGTAATTATAAAACCTTCTCTGATCCCAGCTGCAGCTAGGAGGTTTCAGGAGAGGTAGGTCCATGGCCACCATGTTCACAGATTTTTTAGATCTGGTAACTACCCCTTTTGGGGCTGCGAAGTCCGTGGCATGGTGTACGTGGACCTGTCCAAAGCATTTGCTTTAGTAGACCATAAAACATTACTGAGTGGCCTTGTGGGAATTGGACTGGCTGATGAACCCTACAAATGGTTTAACTCTTATTTAACGGAAAGGACCCAGGTAGTTAGTGTAAATGGTTATCAATCCAAACCTTGCCTGTGATACGAGGGGTGCCACGGGGATCAATTCTAGGCCCCCTATTGTTTATCATCTACATTAACAATTTGCCTAATCTAATGGAGCATTCTCAAATTAGACTGTACACAGATGATACAGTACTCGTAGCAGAGAGTAGCTTCCCCGAGGAGGTGGAGCGTAAACAGCAAATAGATTTTCTAGTGATGCAGGAACACTTCACCTCCCTGGGTTTGATTATTAACAATAAAAACACTCAAACTATGTTTTTTGGCTTATCACAGCCAGATAAAAATAAAATAAGCCAGAGCTGATGATGGCAATCAAGTCTTAACTTCTTTGTCACAATGTTTAACAAGGTCTGTGACATCTCTGCCCCCTATAAAACTAAAAAAACTTACGGGGCTCCTAACCTATGGCTCTCTGGCATAAGGCCAAAGCAACGTGTAAAATGGCAGATCTCATGGCCTTTAAGTCTGCCAGAAACAATTGCATGAAACTTATCCAGCAGGCTAAGGCAACCTACTACAATGATATTCTAAAAAGGAGCTGGGGCCATGAGAAGAAGTTCTGGGAGGCTGTAAAATCACTCACAGGGAAACCCTCCAAAGCTGATCCAGGGCTTATAATCACCGATACTGGGTCACATCAAAAGCCTGGTGACATAGCCAATGCTCTTAACCTGGCTTTCACTGATCTAAGCTCAATACTCCCCAGCAACTACTTGACCCCCTCAACTCTTGATCATGATCCAACCACCCCCTCGCCTCATATGGCCAAGGGCAACACACCCCTTTTCTATTTCAAGCTGATCACCATATCTGACACTGCCAAATATGTTAAGCACGTACTAGAAAAGACAAGGCTGGGGAGCGACCTTATTGACATGAAGCTGGTGTCACTAACAGTAAACGAGCTGATGGATCCACTCACTAAAGTTTTCAATGCCTCACTAAGGTCAGGAGTGTTCCCTGACAAATGGAAGGAGGTGTATGTCACCCCTGTCCTCAAAACAGGGGATGCCACCAATCTGTCTAACTACAGACCCATCTCTATTCTTCTCCCCTTGTCTAAAGCCCTCGAATGAATTGTCTCTGACCAGCTCACAGATTTCCTTTTAAAATACAACTTCCTTTGTGCCCAGCAACATGGGTTCCGTAAATACAATTCCATGATCACTGCTCTGGTTGACTTTACCTCCAGAATCTACAATGCCTTTGATGATGGACTGGCTGTGGAGTCTATCTTTATTGATCTCACAAAGACATTTGATACAGTCAACCATCAGCTCCTCCTGCAATACCTACTCACTATAGGCCTGTCCACAGACATGACTGCATGGTTCGGGAGCTACCTCTCGGGCCAGACTCAATGTGTCAAAATCAAAGGCACTCTATCTGAGCCAAGAGAGGTGAGCCTTGGAGTCCCACAAGGCTCAATACTAGGGCCACTCCTTTTCAGTCTCTTCATTAACCCCTTGCCCTCAATCTGCCCAGCGCACATCGTGTTATATGATGATGATGCAGTTGTCTCCATAAGTGGCAAAAACCTACCCTCTATCATCCACGAACTAGAAGCAAATTTTCACTAACTCGAGGCATGGTTCTCTAATAATAAATTAATGCTCAATTATAAAAAAACTAAGAGCATGCTTTTTATGGTCCCACAGAACCGAAAGAAATTTGGGAAACAGTGTAGCAAGGGGGCTGTACTTGAGCAGGTAGACACATTCAAATACCTCTGGGTTCACATGGATACTGCCCTTTCATTCACAACTCATGTTGACCATGTAGTCAAAACAGCCAACACAAAATTAGGTGTTCTGTATCGATACTGACACTACCTGCCATCTGAGGCCCTAAAGCTGGTCACAAACAGCACAATACTCTCTACCATCAACTACGGCTTTGTAATCTATCGATGCTGGCACTGAAACAGCCCTCAAAAGGGTAAAAACCCTTCTCAATAAAGCATGTAGGCTAGTCCTGGGAGCAGACCATTTGACTCACACTTGTGACCTCTATAAGGCAACTGGTTGGCTACATATGGTTAAAGTTCCAGGGCCTTACCCCCCCACCCCCATTTTACTACACTAAAGTCTGCATTTTTTTTCCAAACTAACTCTAATAGTCTTACTTTTCATACTTTTCGGAGGGGCTCTTGGTTCTCATTATCCAGCTGAACAATGATTAAGCCTGACCACTTCAGCAAAGTGACCACCTCTATCGGTCAGGTAAAAAAATCACATTTTAACTTGCTTTATCAGAGCTGAGGTTTCCTTGCTTCCTCTATATTTTTTTGAAGAGACCGCTCTCTAGGCTTCATTACTTATAGTGTGCTCTGGCCAATGAGTGCAGGCTTTGATGCAGTAAAATGGGGGTGGGGTAAGGCCCTGGAACTTTAACCATATGTTTCTGTATGGTCACACACCAGCAGCCACCCCACTAAACTTATTAAATTGTCTTGTAAATACAGGGGTTGAGCTTGCAAACCTTTTGTACTAACTGGTTGGCTACCCCTTGATCTCAGGGCCCAATACCAGGCCTGCCTTCTGGCAAAGAAAACCTTGCTCGGGCAGGCACCTGAATGCACCTCTTGTCTATTCAAACTAAATCAACCAACTGTCAGTACATGAAGTGCATCGAAGGGTGGGCTGGTAGTACCCTTTAAGCATACCTCAATTGCTCAGAGATCTCTCTCTCTTATAGAGGACCCAAATGGGTAAATGATCTCCCCCTGACCTTCTTGAATGTAACAAGGTCAGCAACTTCAAAGTTGGACTCAGAGTATTCCTAGCTCTCGCCTGTACATGTGAGTGCCCCAACAAAACCTAACCGTTAAACTTACATACTGAGATTGTGCCCTGCCTACTATAAGGAGGCAGTATAGCACAGTGGGTTAAGGCTCTGAGCTGCAGATCTGGAGACCTGGGTTTGAATCCCACAGCTGCCTAGGTGCATACTGCGTGATTCTGAGCAAGTCACTCAACTTCCTTGTGCTCCCAGGTCGCATCTGGAAACAAGCTTCGACTTAGTGTGCTACTCCTGGTTTAACCAATGTTCCATTTCCCTAATTCTTGCACTTGAATCCTCTCTAACCATCTCCTCCCACCCCACCATTCCTATAACTACTATTTAATTATCTTCCTCCTGCCCTCACCCCCCCATCACCCCTCCCTGGTCCAGTCCTCTCCCTCTCCCTACCCCCACTTACAATCTCCCTCACCCTATCCACCTAAACCACTCTCTCCTCACTTTCTGCACCCTCAACCCTCTCTCCCATTTTCTCCTCTCCCCAGTCCGCACCATGGACCTTCCACTCCCAATGACAAAGCTCTCTCAGGTTGCCACTCATGCACAGCATCAACAAAAATCTTGCTTTCTGGTGGCCTTACCTTTCTCAAGCACTAGCTACCTGAAATGCTTCTGTTGACCTGTGCAGATTCTGAACTAACTTTTTTTAATGTATAGCTGACGATGAAGTTCTCACTGTAAATGTCATGACTAATCTGTAACCTAATTGTAACTGGACTATTAAGAACACTACTTCTTGTTTTATGTATGCTATATAACCCTTTTTGTATGCTTTATAACCTTGTAATCATGACATCTTTGTACACAAATGTCTCTGTGTGTGTATATATATATATATATATCTATATATATATATATATATATATATCTATATATAGATATATATATATATATATATTAGAGACAAAAACTCTATTTAATGCATTAGTTAGGGTTGTTCACAGCGACAAAAGCGAGAAGTCGATTATTGGGTTGCATTGCCCCAGTCCCAGTCCACCCCAACTGGCATCGGGTAGCATTGGGTTGTGACCTAATCTCACCCCATCAGATGTGGAAGAAGCAGAGGTATGGGAGAATGGGGTGAGAGTTAGGACCGACAACCCCTAACCGCGCCGATGCTGGTTGGGGGTGTGGATGGGGGTCAAGGGCTTCAACCCTAACACCGAATTTCCACTTTTGTCGCTGTGGAACAACCCTAACTAATGCATTAAATGGATTTTTACCTCTAATTTCCTTCTTTTGAGAATGATAATGAGAAATAGTGAATATATGTGACGCAGGAGTGCGGGCCCAACCCCACGCCCCCGCCACGTGATGTCTTGTCACATAGTAACACGGTGCCCGCAAACGCAAATGGTAATGCTCATGGTGACGCAAAGCGAAACAGAAAGATAAACAGCACTGTAGACACAAATGGTTAAAATAACACAAACGCAAGCATAAATGAAAATGTAAAGGGTAACGCACATGGTGCCGTAGACGGGAACGGTAAGTGAAACAGGTACGGAACCGCAAGCGGAAGTGGTAAGGGTAAAAGTAATGTAAGCGTACAGACTGGCTTTCCCCAAAAGCTGCATAGAGAAAGACAGTGAGTACAAAGAATGTATGCATAATAATGGGTCTTGGAGCAGAAAATGAGGAGTTGGAATACTAAATTGCTTATATCTCAGGAACCGTACGACGTAGAAAAAAAATTTAATGATGTATGACTTTCCTGGCTAGTTTTGTACTTCACCCATATTAGGAGCTAAGCATTTTTCTGATGAAAAGTCCGTATCTCGCACTGTTTCTGAGATACGGGCCCTGAAAGGCGCGGCGAATGCCGTAATGTTATCCTATGGGAAAAAGAGGAGTTTGGAGTGCGATAACTTTGGCTCCCTGTAATATATTTTCACCAAACCACTGAAAGACAAATATGTGGGATGTTGGTTTTCTTCCTTCCAAATTTCAGCCCAAAAGACCAAACAGTTATTTTGCAGCAGGGCGGCAAAGGATTCCTGTAATGTGGCGGACGCCGTAATGTTATCCTATGGGGAAAAAGCGTCAACTTTGGAGTGCCGTAACTTTGCCGCCCTGTAATATTTTTTTCACAGAAATACTGAAAGGCACATCTGTGAGACGTTGGCTGCGTTCCCTCCAATGTTCAGCCCAAAAGACCAAAATGTTCTTTGTCAGCTGGGTGGCAAAGAATTATTGTCATTTTGCCATAGCCTGGAAAAGTAGTGTCACAGTTTGCAAAAGCTTTCACAAAAATTTGTGACACTTTTGTGAGTGTGACACTACTTTGTGAAAGTACTTTTTCCAGAAACTTGAAAAACATATTTCTAGGGTGTTTAACCTCAAAATAATGACATGCCTAGCATCCTCAGGGCACTAGGTAAACACAAAAAGAATTGTGTTGCTAGAGGGTCCCAAATTTAAATGCCAAGCATTTTTCTGATCACCAACTGAAAACAAAATGGTGGATTTGCGCAAGTAAAAGGGCCGTTTGTGAAAGTAAAAACTGCATTTGCAAAAGTGTTGAACTTTTTGTTAACTTTTTCCATTGACTTATAATGGGAAACTGTTTTTTGAATAACTTTTGAACCATTTAATACTTTTTCACGAAATCTTCAAAAGGCACATTGGGGACCCCGGCCACACGTTCCCTGAAGATTTTGGACCAGTCGCACAAACTGTGCAACCTGTAGAGACAACCAAAGAGTTGCAAAAAAGCGTAAACGCGAGTGCAGATCACACTTAATAACTCCGCAGCTGTATACCCGAACAGTATAAAAGCTGGCAGATCCCAAGATGTATGGTTCTTGATCTTGTATTTCAAATTTCAGGCAAATCCGTTGAACGGTTGCAAAGTTATTAAGGTGAAAAATTTTAGGTTTAACGTAAATGGCTCCTCAACCCTAACTATGGTAGCACTACCGTCCTACCATAATATATATATATATATATACACACACACACACACACACACACACACACACACACACACTGTGGTTACTGTTAATCTCTGTTCTGTACTTTGTTTGACTTGGAGCCTTTATAAATGAACTCTTGTCTCAAAGGTATTAATCCCAAAATGAAATAAATAAAAAAAGTAAAAAAAATAAAAATAAGCCCTAAACTTGAGGTAAGGACCAAAGACAGAAACACTCTAACACAAACGTCTGTAAGTAAATATCTGGGGTTTCATTTTGATCAGCATTTAACTTTTGAAAAGCATGCCAAGGAACTGATGAGAAAAACAAAAGTAAGAACTGGGGCAGTGTGAAGGATTTCAAACTGCACAACTAAAAATGTGCATTTAACAATAGCAAAATCAGTTAATTCTGCCAGTTATCAATTATGGAAGCCATATCTATGGGCATGCTCATAAAAAGCACTTATTGAAATTAGGTATAGTACACAATAGATTGGCAAGATATATACTAAAATATAAGTATAGTACTCGCCACTGCACAACGTATAATTCATTAGGTTGGAGCTCTCTTGATTTAAGAAGAACAGGTATATGGGTAAAACATGTACAGGGAATACTCAAAAATAATATATTGTCTGGCTTAATTGGAAAACTACAAAAGCCAAACCATGGTCTTAACCTGAGGAAAAATGGTGCTAGGGATTTAGTATTACCAAAAATAACTAATAACTTCAATAAAATGACATTTCAACATAAAACTGCCTACAGTTGGAATGAACTTCCTCCACATCTTAGGAATTTGGAAATGTCTCCAACTGCCTTTAAAACTGCTATGCAGCTAGAACTAGTTTTTCGCTGTGAGTGCAGTAGGCGAGCAAGAGTGAAACTGATCATGAACTGGCATTGTTAACAGTAGTATTTATATTGTATGTTGTCCATATCTGTAATTAATCCCATTCCCATGACCTGAGTCTGTGTTATGTGCTTTTGTATCTTCATAGGCTCCAGGTTGTATGGGCCCGTGGGACACTGGCCCCAGAAATGTTTTTTGATCTGGGCTGAGCCCCAGCAATATTTTGACACATGCTGCCTTTTTTAAGGCATTTTTCCCCCCTGGTTTCTCTGCATGTGCCCTCTGCTGCTGACTGTGAGTGTGACCACATGCCCGCACCCCCCAACTCCTGCCACGCCCCTGCAGTTTAATTAGGCTGTCTGTGGCTGGCATTATTTAAAATTTGCACCTTTGCCTTGCTGCCTCCCTCCCTTCCCCTTAGTTTGTGCTCTCCCCCCCTGAAAATCATTGGGGTTCAATCAGAGTGCAATTTTTCAGCATGGTGCACTGTGATTGGTGGTGGCGGCAGGGGCGGGGCTTGTACTGGGCGCCGAGCACGTGATGCGGCAAGTGAAGCAGTTCTGTAGTAAGGTGAGGAGTTTATGGTTTCATTGTATGGCGGCGGGAGAGAGTGAGCGGCAGGCTGGCCTGGAAGAAGAGAGTGGTGGTGGTCCAGGCATCTAGCCAGAAGAGAGAGGAGCTGCACTGGAGAGAACAGCCAAAGACTGGTGGTGGTGCAGCAGGAGTCAGTAGTCAGATGGGAGTCCTGGACAACACCACATCTGCAGCAACCAGATGGCACAGCAGGCCAGTTGTAGTCTGAGGAGTTGGGCCGGCAATGAGTGAGAGGGAGGAGGACCCAGGTGGCCAGGGAGTGGAACCGTCCAGGCCAGCTGCGGACATGGTCTCCTACAGGCAGCAGCAACACTCAAGCTCAAGTAGGCTGAGCAGCAGACTAGTGCTGCAGAGGGGACGAGGTAGAGCGAGTGGGCGACCTGAGCATGCTGGTTGGACTTAGGGAGGTTTGGGCAGGTAGCAGGCCTACAGGCAGCTGGGTGGGGTCCTTTGGTCCAGGCAGCTGGTGGCAGCACAGAGCAAGTCATCTCAAGGAGCAGCAGAGGAGGAAATCATCAGACAGCAAGAAAAGGTAGGCCTGCAGCAGCAGAACTGTTCAGTGGGGTGCACGTTCAATCACAGTGCAGTCTCCTGGCAATCAGACTAGAAAACCAACCCTGCTCCTCAGGCATTTCAGCTCATGGTGTACTCTGAGCTGCTTAACCCATGCTGGAGGAGGGTCTGGCCTGGCACATTCACACTTATTTTATAGGAGGGATGCTGATGTTTCCTCTGTGGGAATTGATGGGAAGGATGCTAATGTTGCCTCTCTGGGGATTGATGGGAAGGATGCTAATGTTGCCTCTGTGGGGATGGATGGAAGGGATGCTGATGCTGACTCTGTGGGGATGGATGGAAAGGATACTGATGTTGCCTCTGTGGGGATGGATGGGAAGGATGCTGATGCTAACACTGTGAGGATGGATGGGAAGGATGCTGATGTTGACTCTGTGGGGAGGGATGCTGATGCTGACTCTGTGGGGATGGATGGAAAGGACGCTGATGTTGCCTCTGTGGGGATGGATGGGAAGGATGCTGATGCTGACTCTGTGAGAATGGATGGGAACGATGCTGATGTTGACTCTGTGGGGATGGATGGGAAGGATGCTGATGTTGCCTCTGTGGGGATGGATGGTAAGGATGCTGATGGTGCATCTGTGGGGATGGATGGGAGGGATGCTGATGTTGCCTCTGTGGGAATAGATGGAAAGGATGCTGATGTTGCCTCTGTGGGTATGGATGGGAGGGATGCTGATGTTGCCTCTGTGGGGATGGATGGTAAGGATGCTGATGGTGCATCTGTGGGGATGGATGGGAGGGATGCTGATGTTGCCTCTGTGGGAATAGATGGAAAGGATGCTGATGTTGCCTCTGTGGGTATGGATGGGAGGGATGGTGATGTTGCCTCTGTGGGGATAGATGGGAGGGATGCTGATGGTGGTGGTGCCTCTGTGGGGATGGACTGGAAGGATGATGATGTTGCCTCTGTGGGGATTGACGGGAGGGATGCTGATGCAGTCTCTCCAGGGATAGATGGGAGGGATGCTGTCTTGCTGAAGCCTTCAGCAAGCAAGTTAGTAAGCTAATCAGTACGTTAGGTCTCTGTTTCCATCCTAAAGGCCCTGTCATGGGGTAAGCAGCAACACAGCTGGGGCATGTTTATTCTCTCCTGGAAATACAAGAACAAAGTCATGTAGTACTAGTAGTTAGTTTTTGAAATATGAGCGTCCTTCACCTTTCTTGCCCGTGCAGTCATAGCCCTAATCAGATCATTGTTTTGCATCTGCCTGATCTCATATTCAGCTAACAATTATTGCCACCACTACTGTGATTAATATGTATTTGCTAATCAGTTTCTTGAAAATACCACAGGGGGAAAAGAAAAAATGCTTATTAGCAATAAAAAATGAAGATTATTTTTTCAAGGTGTCAGCCTCAAGGGGCAGAAAATAAACTGTAATATTCTAATTAAAGGTTGCAGGCTTATATGTTACATGTGAAGTATGCATCCACTAATGAAATAGAGTCTTTCCCATGTTTCAGATTATTGACAAAAAGTTTGGGAATCCACTTAAAGATATAATCGAACATTACAGACTTGTTCCCAGTGGGACATGTGCTAATGAGATGAAATAAACCCCAATTCAGTTATATGTCTGTTGGGCTGAAAACTGTATAATGTAAACATTTTTTACTAAAGCATTTGTCAACATTAATTGACAGAGATTCGGGGGGGGGGGAGTTAAGCAACCTGAGAGAGGAGAGTGGTGTGGCGATGAGATGTAGGCACACGTGGCTTGAGAGAGGTCAAAAAGCCCAGTTGGAGAGTGTGGCCATTGTAGCATAATGAGAAAGTAAAACAAAAACAGCTGCATTCCTCATTAAACTGCACAGGGAAGCATTAAAAAAAGCAACAGCTGCCAGTCATCTGAGTTATTTCTAGGGTTCTTACTTCTTCACTGCTGTTATGTGGCCCTGTGGCTACTGAAAAGCAGGTTTACTGAATATAATGGCTCTTGGATTGCTAGGACACAACTGTGCCACTGGAAATGTCTGTTGGACCAGTGTGTTTTCCCAGTCACTAGCCCTTTTTGGCTACTGGCTGCAAAGCTTAATTTTGACCCCTGGTCTTCTCTGGGTTTATGGCCACATCCAAAAAAGCATATATAAAGTATCTGTTCAGGAAAGATACAGTAATATATATATATGATATAAACTTTATTTGGATATGGCTGGCCATGGGCACATACAGTCTCCAACTCTTTGTAACCTACCTACCTGGTGATAAGGGCATATATGGGTATGCAGTGAAATGCAGTACTGACTCCATTTATGCCACACTATGTCTCTCCCGACCTCAGCTAAACATATAGGGCAACCCGGAAGGGGATGCACTGTGCTAAGAAATTATGTGAGTGACTTGATGTGGAGAACCTGGATGGTTGGGGGGTTGGGATTCTCTCATGACTATTGGCTCCTCTACTAGCCTACAGATAACAAAACCTGGTGTATCCTGCTCTGTTTCGGACTTTGTTCACTGCAGGGGTTGGGGCCTTGACCCCTGGGTCAGGGGCCGGGCTTGACCCCTGGGCTGCACCAAAACTTTTTCAAACCCAGCTCCTATGTTTATCTTGTATATTTATACTGTTTTATCATTGAAACTTTGTTAAACAGTTGCACCTTGTAAAAAGGGTTTAAATAGCCCTAATGGTGATATCTCTGTATAAATAAAATTGTACTACTACTACATGCCTTCCCTCACCCTGCTCAATCAACATTTTTGAATAATTTTTGTAACCTTCCCTCTCCCAGCTGCAGATGCTCTCCCTCACCCTGCCCAATTCCCGACTTTTAGTAATTACAAAACCTTCCCAACTCCCAGCTGCAGATGCCTTTCCTTACCCTGCCCGATTGCTGTTTTGGTGATTTTTTTTTTCATATGTAATTTTCATGGTTTTTCCATTTGCGTCCCTGACCCGGGACCCCGGCAGACACGTACATGCGCATGCGTGGAGGCACACATGCATGCCAGGTACTGGCTCAGGCCCTTCCACCCCACCCATGGCATTTTCCACCCCCCCCTCGCTTGTGCTTCCCACCAGACCTCCACCTGGTGGGAGCGGCACTACGGGGGGAACAGACAACCACCCCCAGGAAGGGAGAGCTACCTATGGCAGCTCAATCCTGCTCCGACCCCCCCCCATGCCAGCTCCCTGGCAACCCGAGGTCATTCCTGAACCCAGGTCACTGGAATAGAGTGAGGTAAGGTGTCCAACACCTCAGCCCTCAGCACCACTGGGCCAGCTCTGGTGATTTTTTTAAGCAATGATATGTTTGCATCTAAGACCATTAAATATATAGTAATAGAAAACTACCACCTCTTCCAAAAAAATTTCAGTCTGCCACATCTGAAAGCTGACCAAATGGAATCACTGGTGTTTAGCGGTCCCCCTCCCTTGATCACCCATGGTCTAAATGTATAATTACTTCCCTGATGTCTAGCAGTCCCACCTCTCCCTGATCGCCCATACTCTAAATGTATATTTACTTCCCTGCTAGTCTAGTGGACCCTCTCCCCATAATTGCCCATGCTCTAACTGTATATTTACTTCTCTGGTAGTCTAGTGGACCTCCCAATCACTCATGTCATGTAAAAATTGTTATTTCTCTAGTAGTCTAGTGGACTCCCCTCCCCCCCGAGTGTCCATATCATACAAGTATATTTATTTCTTTGAATGGACCCCTCTCACTGAGTGTGATACCCCCACCCACCCATTGAGGACACTCCACCCTGTACTCCCCTCACATGGTCACCAGTTGGACATAAAAAGATTGGTGACTGGCAGAGAACCCCCTCCCCCCCACACACACACCTCCTCAGCTGGCCACCATCTGACAGTCACACAACATGATCATGAGCACTGTAGAATTTCAGTACCCTTGATTATGCATTGTGGCTGTCGGATGGTAACCAGACAAGGAGGTGTGCAGAGGATTGTACTGGTCACTTGTCTTTTAATGTTGAACCATGTTGAGAGTGGTGTGGGAAAGGGAGTTCTCAGCAGGTGGGCAGCTGGGAGGTTGTACTCAGTCAGGGGCGGAGGAGCCACTAGACTGTCACAAGAAAGTTGTGGTTACTCCCACTGCTTTTTGGAAAATGCACTCAAAATTGTCAAATGTGGAGCTGGCCTCTGGTGCAGCGGTTGGATTTCTGCTTGCAATGCCGATGACCCAGGTTCAGGAAAGGACCTAGGTGTTGAAGGGCCAGCTGGGGGGAGATGCTTGAGCATTCCACGACAGCTCGCCATCACCCAGGAGGAGGTCAGGTGCATGACCCAGTGTCTGCCAACCTGTGGCAGAGGCCAGAGGTATAGCAGTATGGGTCTCATTGAGTAGGGAGCATGACGAATGTCGGCTCTTGCCTTGACATCCCGGGCATCGCACTCCCAAAGGGGAAAACCAGGAAATGACTTCCTGGCCAACTGGATGATGGTTACCAGTCCCCCGCCACCATGAAGCCCTGGACGAGCCCAGTCCACCCCAGCAACACCCAGGCCAATGAGTTGTGCTGGCCAGCCCCCACTGGCACCTTCCCTCTTGAAGGGGGGGAACCATCTGAGGAAGGGTTACGTTGGGTTACCCGGAAGGCAGACATGTGGGCTGGTGGCTGGCAGCGGGGGGGTAGAGTGCCGACAGAGGTCCTAGATGACCCGAAAGAAAGGTCAGCCGGTGAGTGAAGGAGGAACAAAAAAAATAAAGTTCTCAAATACATTTCAAAATGTCTTTATTGAATTGATTACATCCTGACATTTCACCTGAATGGCTTCTTCTGGGGACTTCTATAACCATAAGTAAAATAATTCATTAAACATTTTAACTAAATCAATTTTCATAGTACACAAATACATCAGTTTTATAAACCGAAAAGCACTGACCGTACTAATAGTCTGTACCTTATGCATCAATTCTTTTGCATTCTGCTTCTTACCTTTCTCAGTCCTTACTGTCTGCCTAAAAAACATAAATATGATCACCTTAAATGTCCAGTGTTTTAAGCCACTTTACATTTATCAGACATTTTTTGTACATCAAACACAAATTTCTTAGAATATCAATGTGCCACTATATTAACTGTATGTGTTATTTCATATGGACTAACACGCCTTCTTCTTCACCCACCTATAAGTCCCTGCATCCCACCCTCTCAGGGCTCTGAACCACCAGTCTGAAAGTTATGCCAATACAGGTCAGTCTGATAAAGTACCAAAAGAAAAAAAAACTGAAATGTAAAACCACCATATTAAATTTGTCAGTGAGGTTTCTTAATAAGACTAATCTAATGTCACATGTAATGATGCTCTTTGTAGTTGTCAGTCATAATTTCTTATGCAAATGTCTGATATACTGTTATGTTAATTGCTGTTGCATTTTACTGGTTGCATAATGCTTTGCGTTTGCTTGAACAAGCTAAAAACAATAATAAAAAACTTTTACAAATATTTGATTTTTGTACCTTTTAAATTATGAAACTTTAACATAAATGTTGTGTGTTTTTACTTCATAACTCAAGCTTTCTTTTAAAATTTCATTCACCCATTCACACATATGTATGTCATCGTAGCAGATGGGGATCAAAGATCTAGAATGTGCTTACTTTCTATGTTGGGCTGTCAGGTCAGTCTGAATAGAGGATACCGGTAACAGGAAATAACATTCTCATATAATACAAAGAACCCCAGTGAGCAAGCACAGAGGTAAGGGTTATCCCAAGGGGCATAGGCTGGGAAGTCAACTTTCAAAGAAATACAAAACTACACATACCCCCATAATGGGGGTAAACATACCCCATAATGGGGGTATGTGTGGTTTTGTTCTCATAAAATGCTGATCATCATTGTGAGCACAGTACTTTGTGTGCGGGGGATTAACTAATTATACAATGGGCTTTAAAAATAAGACACTGGATTGGTTGACTGGCACCTTTGCAGCGTTGTAAAATTCAACATTACCAGCGCAAAAGGTGCCAGTTAGCCTGGCGTCCGGAATCAGTCCGATCCCCGACCATAGCCCTGAAACTCTGCCATCTTGAAGCCCTGCTAAACCCCTCACTCGCACTCCAGTTTTCTCCCCCCCATAACCACGGACCCTCTCCCAGAACCAGCAAAATGCCGAATGAGAAAGACAGTCACTGGGGAAAAGAAAGACGCTTCATTGTCATGGGCATAAACTGTTTCCCGTCTATAAAAAATACTATTTCTGCATGCGTGCGTGCTCTCTCACACACACTAACACACACACACTCACACTGTGATTCTTACTCAAAGGAGTCTCCTGCGCAACAAAAAAACTTAGCCAAGTGAGTAGCTCTTTCCTAAACCGTGTTACTTGTAAAATAAAGCTACTCAACACATAGAGAGCTGCTCAACAGCATGCGAGAGTGAGTGATATTTGCCTCTTATACATGGAACAGCTCAATTCATTCACTGCCAGAAAACACTACAGTTCAAAACAGGAAGTTTGACACTTTTTTTTTTTTGTAAGCAAAATACGAGACGGAGACAATCATGCCAATGAAACACCCTTCATTATTATGTTAATCGCTGCAACATGCTGGATCTTATAAGCCGGCACACATCAAATGCCTGCCCTGGGCTAGACTTTTTTTAAGCTAACTATAGTGGACTATTTTTCTAGCGTAAGAACAAATTAAATAAAAACTCAAAAAAATGAAAAATGATGATTTTTCTCTTCATTTCTTCGACCATAAAATCAAGGTGAACATTGTATAATTGCAATAAACCACTCCAGGGTGTTAGTGATGCTGGTTTTACCCACTCCTGACGAGGTTTACTCACTCGGCCTGCGGCCTCGTGACCAAACCTCACCAGGAGTGGGTAAAACCAGCATCACCAACACCCTGTCATGGTTTATTGCTTAAATAAACAACAGCTTCCTGGATAATAACAATTCCTACTGGCTATATGTCATTCCTGGTGTGGTAGCAGAGGTTCACATTATAGAGATTAGTAAGGGGGTTCCCAGAACTCCTCTGGCCAGATTTTTAAATGGTCAGAGGACTAAGTCTTGTGCTGCAGTCTGCCAGTGCAGAAAAAAAAATCTCCAAACCAGTGAACAATCATATTTTTAGCCTTTGCTCTGCATGGCTGGCAGACACAGTTGCAGAAGATGTTATGTCTGGCCCAACCAGGCATAACATGTTGGCACAGCTGCACCAACAAATGGCCACAAGCTGCCATAAATTGAGGAGTCAGACGTAAGATGGCTCAATTTTTGAAAATCCGGCGAATGCAGTAAAAACTGCAGCTCTGAAAGTGTAGACTAACTTGCACAAGTTTTTCCCACACCTGTACCAATTCCTACAGTTTTTGAAAATCCAGCCTTATGTCGGCAAGGAGCAATGTACTGTGCAGTCTGCTTGTATGGCTGGTACTAACTGTGTCCATATATTCACCAGTCAATATGAATCGTTTTTCAGAAATAGGGGAAACTATTGATACACATCTTACCTTTGTATCGTTCAGCTAGAATGACCAATTTGACTAGTACAACAAACGGAAGGTAAAAAAGAGTTTTGTGTAGCAGGTAAAAAGAATACAAAGGGTATTATGACAAAAATAGACAATCTTAAACACAGAGGTAGCAGGTTGGGATGGCATGGTCTCACCTAGCCCAGTATACAGAATACCATCGCATCCTACAAGGGTTAAGAATAATGACTGAGCCCAACAAAGGGATCAGCACATAGAGAATAATGGCTATGCAACTGTGTGTTATGGATTTTTTTACACACCCAAGGTGTGTGATGACCATAAACCTCAGGAGCTAAGCTTGAGAGGTTCATGAGGTCATCGCACGCCGAGAGTGTTTAAAAAAATCCATAAGCACACAGCTGCATATCCATTATTTTTTTTATAATTGCTGGTGCAAGGAGTTAGTTTCTCTCCTACCTACAGAAACACACACACACACACACACACTCTCTCTCTCTCTCTCTCTCTCTCTGTCAAACACACACACACACACTCACTCACTTTCTTTCTCTCTCTCTCTCTCTCTCTCCCTTTCTCACTCGCTCGCTCATACAGACTTTTTTTTTCTAACCTGTTAGCTACGGTATGTCCTGGATTGGACTCTGTGTCTCCTGATCGAGAAACACAGCAGGATCAACCAGATATATTTTTTTATTTTTAAAAGGCAGAATCAACCAGATAAAGAATAAAAAAAAATCCAATAATTATTGGGAGGCTAGTAAACAATAGCAGCTCCTCAGTAAGCAGCAAATGAAGTTGTCATTTTTGTGATACTGTTCAGCCCGCCCACACAGAGCACGAGCCAATGAAGTGGCACTGTACAATTGAGTGACACATGAAGGACACTGCTGGTGTTAGAAAGTTTTATGAATGCTGTAATAACTCATTTTTGGGTTATTATGCCATTTGGGAGACCCTTGAAAACCACGTGATAAAGGGTGTCACCAATAATTATAATGACATTATGTACATAATGCAAATGAATTCAAACCAAATGTTCAGTAGATATTATGTGCTCCCCTTATTGAGGCAGTGATAGAAAGGAGGAGTAAATTAGTGGAAGAATCTAAAAAGCGGAACATCATCTAAGAGAAAAGTAACACTAGTGGATTTCATGAATTTTTAGAATCAACAAAACAGAGATTAGTGGAATTTAATAAAAGCAATCAAGGCACAGAAATTAAAGAAATTCCACCAAGACACTGCAGTTATCGGGACAACCGCTTTTACAGTTACAAAAAATTCATTTTCACGGGGCACACAAGTAAAAGGGATAGCTCAGATGTTACTGTAAAATCAAGTTGTAGACAGAGAACCCACAACAAATTGCAAATAACTGTTTTAGAGAAACAAAATCAGGACAGACAACTACAACAAGAAACGAACTCGGGAGGAAATATCACCCAATCAGAGGCACCAAACGAGGCATCAAGCCAGAGCACTGATAAGAGATGCCAAGCTAGAGGGGGCAACTAGAGGCACACAGCTCAAAACAGGACCCAAAATAATGAGGAAGAAAGTGCAATGTGGTTTTTAACTTCAGTGATAAAGGACTCTCAGAAACTGAGCTTAAGGCCGTATCTAGAGGTCTCTCATTTGGCCTTACAAACCAATTGATAATTTTCTGCTACAGACTGATGTACACATTTTTTTGTATGTTACAACTAAGAGTCATTTTGGGGTAGAGTCAGAAATGGACCCATATAAAAAACAAGCTAGGAAAGCTATTAAAATAAAATCCAATTATATGCCTTGCCACCACAAGACAAGAATCATTCAGTTGAAGCATATATTGAGACAATACAAGTGGAGGTGGTTAACCTGCTGAAAAAGTAACCAAATTACATGCACACCAAGAGATTTAACATAAGTAAAGAAAAGAAGCTGGTATTCTGTGTATCTGTCTGTTTGTGAGCATATTAGCAATATCTCCAAGATGGTTAATTTTAGGTTAGGGATCCTCTACAGGCACAGGCAGAGCATGACCCCAGATGCCCTTCAACTTGCTGTCACTAGCTCTGCACTCTCCATAATAGATTATTGCCTAGTTATCTATGGCTCAGTAACTGAGTCATCCGTTAAAAGCATTCACACGACCCTTAACAATCCCTACCGTCTAGTCTCAGGTGCACCCAGATGCACACATAGATGCGATCTCTACACACTTGCCAACTGGCTGAACCTCAGTGGTAGGATTACTTATTACACCTGCCTACTCATGAAGAAAATCTCCCTGGGACTGACCCCCCCCCCCACCTCCCGCAGTTTCTCACCACGCTCCCAATCGGTGCAGCACCCAGAGTGTCTCCAGGCATGCATACCTGACCCCTTTCTGTCGGACCACACAAGCCCAACAGTCCTTAAGATTCTGTGCTCCAAGCTGGTTAAATAACCTTCCCATGGACATTCTGGAAGACACTAAACTGGGCCCTTTCAAACAAAAACTCAGACACCACCTTACTGCCATTAGCAGCTGTGATTGCCACACGTAGGCCCCCATTTCAGCCTCACATGCTGCCTACAGCCTGCACTCTCCCCCTACCTTGACCATCATCCCCTGTCCTATGTGTCATCCCCTTTTTCCTTCTGTCTCTCCTTTCCCTTTCTGACTCTTCTTTCCCTTTTCTTTCCTTACTTTCCTTCCTCCTCCCCTCACTCTCCCACTCCTAACACTGCCGAGAGACCTTTGCCAGCCCCTTTCTCCCCATCTCCCCACTGTCCTCCCTCTCAACTGTCAGTCTCCCCTCTCATCTCCAAATACACTCCCTTTCACCCCTCAGTTTTCCCTCTCATCTCCCACTACACTCCCTGACAATGTCAAATTTCTTGATGGCATCACTCCCTGCTCTTTCCCCCTAGGGCACCTCCCTCATCCCCGAAACCTACAGCACTTCTTACTGTAACCTGAATGTTAAATTTAACCTGATTGAAATTTTTTGCAGTAACCTGAATGTTAACACTTTTCACCTGATTGTAACTTTTATTTCAGATTGTAACCCCAACTCCATGTATCATGTATTCCACTTGCATTGTATTTAGTTCTCTGTTGTGTTTGTCTTCATTCTGACGTGGAACCTCTGTAAAAGTGTCATTGACTCAAAGATACTGTAATCTGAGATATGAATAATAAAAAAATAAATTAGAAGCATTTAGGGGTAGACAAGCATTTTATTTATCTGAGAAAATGTAATAATTTATAGTCCAAGACGGATCCGGGGATTTGGGTAGGTCATAAGGGCAAGCCTCTTGTTTTTAGGTTTCCTACTGAAATTGAGTGTAACCCTATGAGACTGTCTAATCTGATCTCAAACACCCTGTAAAAGTCAGGGCATTCATAACCCAAGTCTATCGTGACTCTAATACTTCAGGAACTAAACTTGGTGTCTGACATTTTTCAGATGACTCTTACTCCCATCTCTCACTGGGGTGGGGGAAGACAATGTAATCCTATGTCTCTAAACAGTTTTCACAATATAAATGAGACAAACATCACAAGTGACAACTCAACTCTTAGAATCAATCAAAACAAGAACCCTGGGGAAGATTACACAATGGGGGGAGGTAGTGACAACAACAAAAAAGGAAAGGGACCTGGGGGTAATCATATCAGATGACCTTAAGGTTAGCAAGCAATGTGAGAAGGCAGTAGGGAGGGCTGGGGGTATACTGGGATGCATAGGGAGAGGTATCACCAGCAGAAAACAGGAAGTTGTTATCCCTCTGTACAGACAGTTGGTGAGACCTCATCTGAGTATTGCATCCAGTTCTGGAGACCCCATCTCCACAAAGACATAGACAGGATAGAGGCAGTCCAGAGGAGGGCAACTAAATAGTGCAGGGTCTGCAAGAGAAGCCGACGAGGAGCTTAATACTAAAGGAGTTTAATATGTATACCCTTGAGGAAAGAAGGGAGGGGATATATACCTCCTCAACTGTACCACACACGAGAACGTTCTCATTTTACTTCACAAAGTTCCCTGTTCCACATTGTGAAGACTTGTCCCGCATTCAGTGTTAACATTTTAAAGCAAAACATATAGTAAATGATGACAAAATATATCATTCAATTAATAACAGACTTTCTGAACATAAATGCAAACATTTTAACAGTGTTCTGAGCTTTTGGTAGAGATTTGATTAAGTGTTCCACATTTTGAGAGGCAATGTTCCACATTTGGGGTACAAAAGGTTGAGAGGTATGGGGGGACATGATAGAAACTTTTAAGTACCTCAGTGGAATAAACAAAGTCCAAGAGGGTAGCATCTTTCAGAAAAACAGACGTGCAAGAACAAAGGGACACAATTTAAAGATGGGGGGGCAGTTCAGGGGCAATGTGAGGAAGTATTTTTTCACAGAGATGGTAGTGGATGCATGGAACAGCCTTCCTGAGGAGGTTGTGGGGTCTAAAACTGTGGGAGAATTCAAGAATGCATGGGACAGACATAAGGCAATTCTTGGGGTAGGAAGAAATAGGCTGTTGGTTAACTAGGATCTACGGCCTATCCTGTAGGTAGGGAAATGGGCAGACTAGATGGGCCAAGCGGTTCTTATCTGCTGTCAAAGTCTATGTTTCTATATTAAAAGAGGTTGTTTAGTTTAGGGTGTTACTGACTGAAAATGAACTCAGGGCAGACTGTTGTCCAAAACCACTTCTCACAGTCGTAGAACATAGTATGGAAGCTCAGTTGCTCTGTGGAGATCTGTCAGAATACAACTGTGGTACAGTATGTAATCCTTTAACCAATTTATCCTGTTTCCATTTATTCCTGTAAACACACATTGGTGTACTTAGGAGGTATTTACTGACTCTCAATAATCCTTGTATTTTCTGCTTCCACAAAGAAAAAAATGCAAGAAGGGTGTGGAGGCTAGTCGTTAAAGGAGCAAGATGTACTTTATCGGTTAAGTGATTGTTCTCCCCTTTTACTCTTCCTCCCAACAGCACTGCTGTCTGGGCTGGCTCCTCACAGCTGAGCTGTGGAGTTTATTCCTGGTTAATCAAGACTTTATGTCCTCCAGTTCAATCTAATTTTTAGTGTTGTGTTTTAGCTGAGACTTGATGTGCATCACTTTTTGGCATCCCTAGATGTCTTAATGATACAAATATGGTTCCAGTGTTTTGTTCAGAGGGAGGGACCGTGAAAAACATCACACTGTTTTCAATTTTGACCCACATTTTCTTCTCCCCGGGAGATAATCTGGCTCACTGTTTTAACGATTTCACACTGTTGCTTTAAGAATCTGGGATAGGTTGAACAATATCACCCTTTATTTTTTTTTTAATTTATCCCCTACCTTTATGCCCAAGTGGATCAGTGTCCCAAAGAGGCAGATATCTGAAGAGGACCCCATATCTTGACTGACTTCTAAATCTTTAACTGGCCTTAAATTATAAGTTATATGGGATTTAAAAATAATAGGGACTTCTTGTCCCATAATGTGTGTAAGGGGATCATTTCCTTGTTTTGTCTAAAACTGCTTAAACGATTGATAATAAATACGTAGATGAAGCAAGTCTGCTGTTTGTGTTTGTATGAAGATAAAAGGCATAAATGGGGTTTTAACACTGCTTAAACATGGCTGGTCCTGTTTAGATAGGACTTGGTGAGAATGACCCAGAGTCCCTTACTGGGGCTGAATAAGGGCTGTTTGAATTGTGAAGAGGCACTTAACTGTCATTGGGGGTGGGGATCGAGGCTGCAGGTTGCCTGATTCACCCCCATGAGGTACTTATAAGTCTCAGGGGGACACGAGAGAGACATGGGTAACTCAAAGGGGTGAACAAGGTGTGAAGGGGAGACTCTTTCAGAGGAGACAGAACACCAAAGCATGATGCATGCTGTGAAGCTTGGGGAGGGGGGTGTAGGGGGATGTGGGGAGATGCTGCTTCACTGAAGGGGTGGTGGAGGCCTGGGATGGCCTGTCAGAGGGGTAGTGGGGGAGGAGATGGTGGGGAGCTCTGGGCATGCATGGTATGGGTGCGTGGGCATGGTGGGGGGGGGACACCTGTGACCAGATAAGGTCCAGGATGTAGTACTAGGCAAGGCAAACAGGGCAGACTGGATGGGCCTACTGGTCCTTTTCTGCTGATGGATTCTATGTTTCTATGTATTGAAGAAGTTACAGGAAGATGACAGTATCATCGTCAAATTGCTGATAAGGTGTGTGGGGTGGGTAGTCATACAGGCCAAAGCATATTACAGAACAGTACAGTACAGTACAGAGGAATGTGTCTGAAGCTGTTAGATGTAAGAGAGAATTATGGCCATCTTACTAAGGATCCGACAACTCCAATAAGAACCTTGATAACAAATCTAGCTAAAGAATTGGTGACAAAATGCTGGCTCCATGATTAGAAACAAGGCATGTTACAAAGTAGTTTCCCAAAAATTCCTCACTTCTCTGCAATTCCAAAGGTTCACAAAGATCCACAGAGCCCTGCCAAGGAGATCAATAGATTCAGGTTTGTCTCCTTACTGGAACCACTCTTTTTGTTTATCAAAATTCACCTGCTACCAGTAATAGAGCAAATTCAAACAACTCTGAAGGATACTACCCAGGTACTCAAGTACTTGAAAACTATAAGAGAGAATATATATACATAGAGAATGTAGCCATTTGGAGGCATCTTAGTTAAATGTGATGTGAAGGATCTATACACCTACATACCTCACACAGAAAGTATTATGGTAAGAGACCTAGGTATAATCATCTTAAATTACCTAAAGATAGCCAGGCAGTGTGACAAGGCAGTTGGGAAAGCTACTAGGATGCTGGGTTGCATAAGGAGAGGGAACACCAGCAGAAGAAAGGCGGGTGGTATTGCCTTTGTATAAGTTGCTGGTGAGACCTCATCTGCAATACTGTGTACAGTTCTGGAGACCACATCTATGAAAGGCTATAGACAGAGAGGAGGCAGTCCAGAGGAGGGTGACTAAAATGGTGCAGCATCTATATCATTAGACTTACAAGGAGAGACTAAGGGAACTCAATACGTATACCCTGGTGGAAAGGAGGGAGAGGGGGATATGATATAGACCTATAAATACCTAAATGGGGTAAATAAGGTACAGGAGGGGATTATTTTTCAAAAAAAGGAGCTCAAGAACAAGGGGACATGTTATGAAGCTGGAAGGGGTAAATTCATGAGAGAAAGTTCTTCTTCACAGAGAGGGGTGGTGGACTCTTGGAACAGCATACTAGCTGAGGTAGTTGGGATGAAAACAATGGAAGGGTTCAAGAAAGCTTGGGATAGGCATAAAAGAATTTTAGGGGGAAAGAATAATGGAGGGGAGAAAGGACCAGAGATCAAGTAGGGTCTGCGGTGATACAGTAGATAGGGAAAAATGGGCAGGCTGGGTGAGCCAAGCAATCCTTATCTGCTGACAAATTCTATGTTTCTATATTATTGCAATAGGAGAACTTCTAGACCAGAGACCACCAAGCACACACCCACCCACAAGGGTCTTACAAGAATAGGCCAATACTGCCTTTTTTTAATTTTGTTTATTCACTCAACCACACAGTTGGGGATGTACCCCTATATCAGTTCCTTGACCCCCCAGTTGGCATTCCCTCCAAGCCAACCAAACGAGGGAGACCCACAGATTACCCCTGTCATAGGGCTCCCTGAGGGGAGATACTGAGATCTACCTTGAATCGCAACTGAGACTTATGCTGAGATGTAATTTGGAAGGAAGACTAGGGAGCTTCATGCCACTTCTGCTCCTAAGGGTATTTTCCTCGTAGGTTCCCCCGTGGAAGTGCGGTAGTGCAATGATGCCCAAGATGCAGCCAAGCTTGCTCCCATGCTCATTGCTTCATCACCCTTCATCACTTCCAGTACCAGATCTGGTGGTCCCTGGCCCCTGATCTCCTAACCTCCACCAGGAGTCAGCTAGACACTGGGCACTGCTCCTCACCCACCCACCCTGGAGGAGGAGGAGAGCAGTCCATAAGACTCCTCCCCCAGCTGACCTTCTAGCGTCCTGGTCTCATTCCTGAACCCAGGTCACCAGCATCGCTGGGTGTTGGGCCAGTGGCTAATACTGTGTTGAAAGAACATTTTTTCAATTTGAGAACAAATATTTCACTCACTCTAAAAGAACAGTTATGGCATCAGCTTATGCTGTTGCTTATATGCACAAGTTTGAGCAAAGCTATGTAACTGAATGGAATAGTAACCTATTCAAGCAAAAGGTAAAAATTTGGAGACATTTTTGTAGATGACATTTGGGTCATCTGAGACTCAATGGAAGGCAACCTGAAATAATTTATAGACTATCTTAATAACTGTGACTTGAATTTATCATCCACAGTCAACTACATCAAAGCATAAACTGATTTTGTGGACATGACCATTACAATTGTGGATAGGTGCCTATAGACAACTCTTTTCAGGAAGAGCACAGAAAGAAATACCATCTTACATGGTTCTAGTTTCCATCAATGCAATTTAGCTGACAGTTTTCCATACTCTAAACTTCTATGTATGAGAAGAAATTGCATTGTAGCCCAGGATTTTGACAGGAAACAGGATATTATGATACAGCAATGTATGGACATGGGATACTCAAAAAAGACTCTTGACACAGCAGTACATAGGGTGAGCAACATTCAGAGACAGGAGACGTTGGTTAATTGCCCAAGGGATACAATGCAACATGAAGGGGTATTATTTGACACTAACTTCAATGAGGCTGTAGCAGCACTTAGATATAATATAGACAGACACTGGCATATTCTTCAAGCTCACTCAGATACAGTTGGAATCTTTAGGGAGAGAGAGCCTGGGTAGCAGCCAAAAAGGCACCAATTTTTTTTATACTTGTTTTTCTACCCTTGGTCATTGCCAGGAGGAGAACCCTCCTGTATCTGCTAGGTTCTGGAATGTGCTGGGATCTGGCATCATAGGGCTCACGGAGAGGGTTTTTTCCCCTTATGCATCCCCCCTCCCCACCCATCCGAGGCAGAGCTGGTCATGTAAAGACCTTAGCGTGTGTCCAAGCATGCTCCCGCACCTGAAGTTCTGAGTTCCACTGGTTCCCACCCTGACGGGCTCCCATTATGGTCCTGGGATGCTGTTCCCCACTGCCAATGCTTGGGGAAGGTAGGCACTGGGAACCAATTTCTCTCCCATCCTGGAGAAGGCGAGCAGTCCCAGGGATGCTCAGCCTCCTCCCTCCTGGCTGACCCTCTGGCATCTGAGGCTCACTCCTGAACCCCGGTACTCAACGCTCCAGACAGAAATGCTTCCACTGTGCTGGCAGGCTGGCCATGCAGAAATTCTAAGAAACAAATGAGTGCATACTGTACAGAAACAAACAAAGACAGGAACGCAATTGTTGCCGGGACTGGGGACGCAGTATTGTGGCCACTGTGCAGCCTGTAGGAATACATTAAAGAAAGATGTGTTCAAACATCCATGCACCAATAGGGAGTATTTAAGAAATGAACATATCACTTGCAACATGGAGGTGGTGGTGTATACCCATCAATGCCCATGTGATTGCCAATATGTTTACAAAACCAAGAGGTCACTTAAGAAGCTGATACTGTACTAGAACATAAGACCATTATAAGAACTCAAGATGAAAGTTCAAGTACTGTACAACACTTTAAAGAAAGAGGCCATACAGCAGCATCACTCAGGTTCTTGGAGGCCCTGCATGTGCCACCTTCTACAAGAGGAAATGAGGTGGAGGTACCAAATGGGTACACTTCACCACCATTGGGGTCTCAGTGAGGAAGCCAACTGAGCAGCCTGTTGGTAGTCTAGTGGCAGCTCTCCCTGCAAAATATGCCTCTAATTTGAAGTTAATCTCAAGTCCTGACATAGAGCGCCATTACATTTAGGCACTCGGAATTGTTATAATTTGGGAAGCTGTCATTTAGTTACCATGGGCCCAAAGTCGCTGTGCTCACAAAGGTGCTCAATATTTTATGAAACATTAGTTGATTCCTATTATCGTCTTTTAAGATCAAAATGGCAGCCCAGCACAGAGTTAGTAAGCAAATTCTAGATTTTTGATTACCATCTGCTGTAATAACTTAAATATGAGTGTACTATACATAGTACAGTATTTGTGTACTATGAAAATTCATTTAGTTAAAATGCTTAATAAATTCTTTTATTTCTGGTTATAAAAGTCCCCAGAAAAAGCTATTTAGGTGAAACACTGGGATGGAATCAATTCAGTAAAGACTTTTTTTTTTACTTTTTATTTATAGGTTTTATGCAAGTACATAGCATTCAAACATCCTGTACAATGCAGTACATCATTAGATAAGCAGCATAAAAAGGATGTGTAGATATATAATCCATTGTAACAAGTGGTACAAGAGTAGGGGGGATTCCGGCTCTCAATGGCTTACTAATACAATAATTCTTCGAACTGTCTAAACGCTATCAATGCTAATTATTGAAATTTGATATAATACCTCACTTATATAAAACACAACCAGGGCTACAGTGCCTTATAACTGTTATATACTCTTTCAGTAGTGCAACTCCTATATACCTCCCAAAATACTCCTTCAGTGTCTAAATCAAGGGGGAGCCTAATACTAGGTTGCTAAACCATCTCTCAACATTAACCTTATAGTCTCAATTCCCCAAAACACTTTTCCCAGAACGTAGCCATATGTTCAGACTTCTTTTAAGTCTACAAAATTAGGCTTAGCAAATTTGTGACCATTAACTCAGGAAAGCAAACAATCAGATGATAAAATAATACAGTAATTGCCCCCCTCCCCTCAGAGAGGTTAAGATCCGACTGCAAAACATTTCAGTTTAAATAAGAACCGGGTTTATTTAACTGCTTAAACAAAATAGAAGTTCAGTAATTTTACTCAGATTCAAGTGCCCTTCCCTTCAGAATCAGATGCAGAGTCGCCTTCTTGAACTGCTCATTCGACTTCCAGCTTCTTGACCATTTTCAAAGCTTCTTTAGGATCTGTATAAATATACAGTTTCCTTCCCACAGTAACCTGCAGTCTAGCTGGCATCAACAAATTGTTTGGGACTTCCAGGGCTCGTAGACATCTCCGGATTGCGTCGAAGCCTTTCCTCCTCATGTGGGTAGAGTAAGACAAGTTGTGGAAAAAAACAATACTTTGGAGCCTTCCACCGAGACAGTACATCACACCCTTACTGCCTGCAGAATTCAGTCTCTTACTATAACTGATGTAGTGATTAACATTGCAGTTCTGGCACCTTCTACAGATTGTGGTCTCTGAATGTTTCCTCTGTAGGATCGCACTATCTGGTCATGCAAATACAGCCCAAAAATCTGTAGCCATTGCAGCAAATAGAGAGAAAGGTCATCCTTCTCGACACCTTCTGGGAGTCCAATAATTCGGACATTGGCCGCTCAAGTTAAATTCTCCAAGTGTTCCAATCTTGAGCACATCAGGGACTGCTCTTTCACACAAGTAGCAGCCATAGCCTGGGCCTGAGACAAGGATCGCTCAGCTTCTTGTGCCGTTTCTGTGAGGCTGTCTAATTTTTGCTCAGCTTGTACTAGGCAAGTGTTGTAGCTGTCCATTTTTTTGTCTATGCGCTGGATAGATTTAGTTAAGTTAAGAAGTGCAGTTTGCAGTGTCTCCAAGGTTGCTGGGCCAGGCCCCCCTATCATTGCTTCAGCTGCAGAGGTTGTGATAGGTGTAGGTGGCGGCCTAGAGGCTCCGCCACAAGGCGCAAAGAAATTAGATTTTTGTTCCATGTTCTTCCTCCCCATCATGGCAATTTTGGTGCTCTCAGAAACAGCATAACAGCCAGAAGCCAGGAGAATAGCTTTAGAGGCAAAATCAGATAATTAACTGATAAAATATACAATAAAAGTAGACACTAGATAGGGAGCTCTCTGGAAGTGCATCCTCTCAGGCAGATAACTAGCCACACCCCAGTAAAGACTTTTTGAAGTACATTTGACATTTTTGAGTAGTTTTTGCAGAAAGCAGTGTGAGTAGCCACTACTTTCTTGTGACTGTTTTGATATGCCAGAGCTACCCCACCTGCAGCACATTGGTTATCTGGTGATTTCCTGTTACTGTTCTGCACTGGTCCACTAGACTAACAAGGAAATAAATATACTTATATTTATTTATTTAGTTTTTGTTAACCGGGTAGGTGCACTAGCCATGAAATGACTATTTTCAAGCACGACCCGGGAGAGTACAAACAATCAAAGACAGGTACATAGCATGAGTACAATGAAATTATAATAGCATAGGTCAAAACAGTTAGTAGTAATGAATACATGTAGCCAGAACAATAACAATCAATACAATTCACGTAGCATTTTAGGCAGGGAAAATCTACACAGACTAGGAAGAGATACCACAACATAGCAGCAAGAAATATTGTTGAAATTAGTCACAACAGTGAAGATTCAAATAGGCAGCGAAA
This sequence comes from Neoceratodus forsteri, assembly GCA_016271365.2. Lineage (NCBI taxonomy): Eukaryota > Metazoa > Chordata > Ceratodontiformes > Ceratodontidae > Neoceratodus > Neoceratodus forsteri. The sequence goes on from CM057449.1 coordinate 1,838,915,569, forward strand.
CAAGGCAAGGGCAAATTCATGACTGGGCAGGATACATTATCACGGCCTCTGAAACAAGGCTCAGGTGTGTGTGTGGGGGGGGGGAGTTGGGGTAGATTAGCTGTCAAGGAGATAGTAAGGGTAAGAAGTGCTATGAGGTAGGAAGGTTAAGGTTAGGCCAGGCAGCATATGGCGGGTGATTGGATTAGGGGGGCTCAAAACAAGTGTAGGGATCAGCAAGGGATAGATGTAAGCACAGCTCCTTTTTGAAGCTGTCATGGGATCCAGATATTCAAAGTGCTTGGGAGTGAGAGCTCCAAAGCTTAGGAGCAGAGTGATTGAAGGCAACAGAGCCTTTTGATGTTTTACATCTAGGTACATTCAGCAGGGATTTATCTACCGATCTCAGTCTATAGAAGGACGTTTGAGGTACCAGCAATGTTGCAAGTGCTGAAGGGGTCTGGTTTCTGAGTATAGAGTCAATCAGGGAGCCCAGAGAGTATTGACAGCAAGCTGAGGGGGATAACCAGCCCAGGTCCCTGTGCAGTTGGCAGTGGTGCTTCTGCTGTGGTGATGAGGAGGCGTAACGACAGATATTATTATAAGTGACATCCCACTTATGAAGGATGGTTTTGTGTGTGGCAGCAAAGGTCGGCATACCATAGGTGAGGGCAGGGAGTAATATGTCTCTGGCAATAGCAAGTTTAGCAGAGGGAGTCAACATGAAACTGTACTTGTAAGCAATCCCCAGTTTAGCATTCACTGCCTTGCAGGCAGATTGTATATGCAGGCTGAAGTCCAGGGATTGGTCCAGAAGAATTCCAAGGTACTTAAAAGATGTAACGCATTCTATTTGTGTGCCACTGCAGTTTTGCACCAGTAGGGGAGTTTGACATGTCCTAAGTTTAGGGGCAGATCCAAGTAACATTGCTTGGGTTTTCTTAGCATTAAGTACAAGCTTATGTGCAGAAAGCCAATTTTGGACATTTGTGAAATCTGAAGAAAGGCATGCATTTATGCTGGCTACCTTATCAGAGCTTGAATAGAGTACAAGATCATCTGCATAGAGAATAGTTAAGCATGAAAGAAAAACCTCATCTATGTTATTGATAAAAAGTGAGAAAAGAAGAGGTCCCAGAATAGAGCCCTGGGGAACCCCAATATTGATGGTAGCACCATCAGATAAAGAGGAGTTGAATTTCACAATTTGAGTTCTATTTGATAGATAGCTTCTGCACCAGGTGACAACTGGTGGTGAAAAGCTCAGACTGCAAAGAGTGGAGAGGAGCAGGGCGTGATCAACAAGATCAAAGGCCTTTGTAAGGTCTATAAAAACTGCCCCTGTCAGCTGGCCACCGTCCATACTGGTAAGCACATCAGTAGTGAATTTGAGAAGCGCTATAGAGGTACTGTGAACTTTATGGAAGCCATGTTGTGTGTCAGAGAGAAGGCTGTACTTTGTGAGGTAGTCAACAGTTTGATTTGCCACAGGTTTTTCCAAAATTTTACTTAGGACCGATAGGATGGCTATAGGCCTGTAGTTAGTAATCTCCTTGGTATCACCTTTTTTAAGGACCGGCGTTACACAAGCAATCTTCCAGAGGTCAGGAACTTGGCTATTAGAGCTACTGCTTCTTATAATCGCATACTACCCTCAAGCATCCCTCCTCACTGCCTCAGCTCCTCCTCCTCTCCTACCCCCCATTACTGGGTATAGGATGAATCTGTCTCCTTTCTTTTCACCCCCTTCCTCCTCCCTTGCTGTTTCCCATCTAACACTATCCAACAAATGCCTCCCATTTCTCCCTCCTCCTCTCTCTGTCTCCCATACCACCCTCACCACCACTCTTCTTCCTCTTTTCCCACTAACCCACTCCTAACAAAGCTTCACTGAGCCACCTATGACTTGTATTGTATAGTTAACTCGCAACACAATTCCTTGACAATGCCTTTGGCTGCTATTATTGTAACCTTATTTGTCTTTTTTTTTTTTGTAAGTTCCACTATAATGATCATGTTATGTTTTGTACCTTACTGTCCTTATTGCCTTGACATGGAACCTTTGTAAAAGAGCCCTTGGCTCAAAGGTGTCATCCGAAATACAAATAAATAAATAAATAAATAAAAAGGTGAAAATTCTAGCCAGAGGAGAGGCTATGTATGGTGCTGCTAGTTTCAGGAGCCGAGGCTCAAGTGTATCTGATCCAGAGCTAGTGTTGTCAGAGACAGTATGTAGTAGTTTTAAGACCTCAGTCCTTGAGATTGCCTTGAAGTAGAATGGAGGATTTTTAGACATTTGTTGGGAAGGATAGCTGGGGGTAGTGGACTGTGTTGATGTTGCAAGCAGAGAGGCTGCCTGGGGAGATGGGAAGGCAGAGGTATACTGAGACAGGTCCGAGAACATTTGATTGAAGGAATTAGCAGTGATGTTGGAGTCATTGCAATGTACTCCATTTAATACCATGTCACTGGTGCTAGTTGACTGGGACACACCAAGAAAAGTCTTGACATTGGCCCAGAATTTGCTAGGGTCCCCAGCAGAGCTTAGCAGCAATTCTTTACAATAGGCACTCTTAGCTGTTCTGACCTGTTTTTTACAGAAGTTACGTAGGGTTCTGTAGGTAGCATAGTCAGATTGCAGCACCGAGGCTTTGTACTTTTTCCAGCATTTGTCCCTAGAGCTCACATTTTTCAGCAAGTCTTTGTGAAGCCATCTTGTTTGTTTAGCCCTCACCTTACGTGTCACCTTGAGGGCATGCTTGTTCTGAAGGGCCAGGAATTCATTAAGGAAGATACTTAGTGCAGACTCAACATTATGGGAAAGGTAAACACCAGACCAGTTTATCCTCGAGACATCATGATAAAAAGCCTCAATATCCAGGTTGGCGAAATTTGTAAAGGTGACATAGTGTGGTGGACGGGATGGAGCAGCCTCAGTATTCCAGATGCAAAAGACAGGGGAATGATCAGTAAGCGAATCTGCCAAGATGCCTGCTTGGTGTACATGATCCAGACAGTTTACCAGTACCCAGTCAATAAGGGAAGAGGATTTTAGTGAAGGAGTAACTCTGGTATTCTCCATTAACAGCTGGTGGAGGTTATCAGTTGGGGGGTGAGGATATAGCATGCACCAAGCAGGAAAGGGATCTTGGGGTTGTCATCTCTGATGACCTCAAGGTAGGGAAACAGTGTGACAAGGCAGCAGGTAAAGCAGATAGGATGCTGGGATGCATAGGCAGGGGCATCACCAGCAGGAAAAGGGAGGTCATAATTCCACTGTACAAGACACTAGTGAGGCCCCACCTGGAGTACAGTGTACAGTTCTGGAGACCTTACCTACGTAAGGACATAGACAGGGTAGAGAAGGTTCAGAGGAGGGCAACTAAGATGGTACATGGATTGCATCACAAGTCCTATGAGGACAGGTTGAAGGAACTGAATATGTACTCCCTGGAGGAGAGGTGGGAAAGAGGGGATATGATAGAGACATATAAGTATATTACAGGGAGGAACAGGATGCAGGAATACACTATTTTTAAGCGAAAAAGATGTTCCAGAACTAGGGGGCATAGGATGAAGTTGGAAGGAGGATGATTCAGAGGAAACGTGAGGAAGAATTTCTTCACAGAACGGGTGGAGGACAAGTGGAACACCCTGCCAGAGGAAGTGGTGGGGGCTGAAACAATCACGGGATTTAAGAATGCAAGGGATAGACATAAAGGAATTCTGGAGGTCAGGAGTAAGGGGCAACAGAATTCTAGGAAAACATAAACTGAACTTACAAGCTCAAATGGGCAGACTGGGTGGGCCATAGACCCTTATCTGCCGACACTGTCTATGTATCTATGTTATAATTTTGTACCAGAGAGAGCAGCGTGCTATGGGCAGTCCCTAGCCAATTTTGGTTAAGGTCACCCAATATAATGACGTCATTATGTTTGGAGTGCAAAGAGGTCTGATCAAATAAATCCTACAGACCTACAGTACCCCCATTTGGTGAATTGTAGGCACAGATAATGTGGAGTTTCTTGGCTCCCAGGGTGAGAGTAGCGTGAAGGGACTCACAGGCAGAAGATGTTGAGAATATGATGTCCGTGATGTTTAGATTATCTTTATAGAACATGGCAACCTCTCCGCCACACTTTGAGAGGAGTCTATACCTATGAATAAGGCAATAGTTAGTCAGGGAGCATACAGAGTCAGGGATAGTTGGCTTTAGTCACGTTTCAGATAAACAGAGTACGTCAGGCTTGTAGACATCCACCCAAGCCTCAAGATCACTGAAGTTTCGGGAGAGACTTCTGATGTTCATATGAGCAATGAAAAGCCCTTTGCTAGAAGTTGCAGGGATGTCAGCCAGGGAGAAGAGGGCACATGGACCCAAGTTCATTTCAACATCCCCTGCAAGAAAGATAGCTAAGATGGCGAGGAACCATAATTTTCGATAGCCAAACAGTAAAGGAACTGCTTGACTCAGCAGGCGTTTTTTAAGTGTGGTCACCGCATAAAAGGTACAGCCCTTAGAGAATAGGAGGTGCTTAAAAGCAAGCATAGGTAGAGATGCAGTAATTAGATTACAGAAACTGAAATCAGCATGTAGGGCATTTGAAGAACTCGAGGGGTAGGATCCTGGGAAAGTTATAACAACCCAGTTAAGGCAAAGTATGAGTAGAAGTAATAGGAGCATGTACCAAACATGTAACGAAGAGTCATTTTACACAAGTGAGTGTAATTATCACACAGAGGGCTAGGCAGAGGCGCAAAGGTAGCCAAAGAGGAAATATGATATGGCTATAGGAATTTAGGTGGAGAGCTAAAAGACAAGTGCCAGCCAATCCCAAGAGAGTCACTGGAAGCCTAGACCAATCAGCAATCGGGTGTCATAAGTTCAAAATCCTTTGTTGACTGAGAGGCGGTTTTGGTGCCGAACGTACCTGTGGAGCAATGCTTTTCAGCTGAGCCAGTGAGGTGGTTCAAGGCTTCAACCCAGTGTGGCAAGCTTGGTCTGCAGCTTTCGTTTTTGTTTCTGGCCCTGCTCCACCAGCATGGAATGAGAGTGGGGGCAGGCGTTCAAGTCTTGCAGCCTCAGTAGATGACCACAGTTTGGCCTGAGAAACAGGCAGAAAAACCCCGGGGATGGTCCTCAGAAAGAGAGGTAGCCCAGGTCCACTGGAGCAGAAAAAGGAAGGAGTAAATATAAAGTGTTTCCTCTTTAACAGAAGAGACAGCTGTTGCAGCCCTCTAGTGGCTGTGTAGTATAATTTGCAAATGGGAAAGTAGACACTAAAACTATACAGTTTTACTCTTAGAATTAATAATAAAAATGATTAGGCTGTAGTTTTAGGATATTAAGGAGTGCATTAAAAGGTCAACTTAAAACTCTTCGGCCTTTCACAGAGAATTAATTCTAAAGAGGGATGTAATCACTGTGCATTCAGAGCAGGTAAATCACTTTAAACAATGGCAGTGTAACACTGAATGGCTTAAACTGGATTGATAGATGAGAGAAACAGTGTGGGGGGGGCTTTCATGTCCTTCTAGCTTTACAAAAAAGCAGAATTTCTTTACAAAAAAAAAAAAGGAAGAATTTCTTGCTTTACAAAAAAGGATAGTCCCAGGGTCAGCAGTGCTGATAAACATCTCTAATGAAGCAAGGTAAAATGGAGACCGGCAGGAAGAAGTCAGTGAGGCTGAGATCCTCCAATCAGAGTGTTGACGCCGAAAGTTCAGAATGTCCAAAGACACCAAATACCAATGTACCTGAGGCGGTATATGGCTTTTGGCTGTTTCTGTAGATTTCTGGGCCCTGCAACGAACCGGAGTTCAGACGTTAGGCATCCACTAGACTACCAGGGAAATAAGTATACTTATATGACATGAGTGATCGAGTGACTACCAGGGAAATAAATGTAATTATATGACATGAGCGATCAGGTGGTAGGAGTCCACTAGACTACCAGGGATATAAATATATGACATAGGTGAACAGGGTGGGGGTCCACTAGACTACCAGGGGAAATAAATATACAGTACATCTAGCACATGGGCGATCAGGGGGTGAGAGGTTCACTAGACTTCCTTGGATACAAACATACATTTATAACATGGGCGATCAGTGGGAGGGGAGCAACAAGTCCATGAGGAAGAGGATGCACCCTGCAACAGATATGTTGTCAAGCAAAAATATTTAGCAAAAAAGATTTTATTTAAGCATCGTAAACAAAAATTCACTTGAGCAGGCACAAACAAGTTGAGATCAGTGTACACACCTTGGTTCTAGGAACAAAAGGACCCACTCACCCAGACTTATAGTAATAATATAATCAGGTGTATTTAACCACTAAGAACTTCCTAGGGCTCCATACACCACAAATGTTTCGGAGGTCAGGACCCCTTCCTCAAGGTAGACTGGGATACCTTCAATTAAAAATATGTACCTGTTATTGCTTTAAACACTTTCTGTGCATCATACTAATCATTATAATAATAACAGAAACATATTACACCTACTGGCTTATTTACATAAAAACATAGAATGTGTTGGCAGAAAAGGACTGCCAGGCCCACCCAGTCTGCCCAGTATGCTTAGCATGCCACTAGTACTTCACTATCACCTTCTGCCCTCCTTCTCCAACTCTAACAGTCCCTTGTGTCTATTCCATGCTGTTTTGAATCCCCTTCCCCACAGTCCTTGCCCCCACCACCTCCTCTGGGAGTCTGTTCCAGTGTTCCACCACCCTCTACGTGAAGTAGAACTTACTGATGTTACCCCTGAACCTCCCTCCTACTATCTGCAACCCATGTCCCCTTGTTCTCGGCTGCTCCCTTTGCTGGAAGATGTCCCCTAGTGGATGGCTAATTTCCCTTACCATTTTTGTCGCCCGCCTCTGGACTCTCTCCGCCCTGGCCACATTCTTCTTGAGGTATGGTCTCCAGAACTGGACCCCACACTCATGGTGAGGCCGGACAAGCTGCCTGTACAAAGGCATTATTTCGCATTTAGTAACATACCATAGCTTTGAGTCTGACTGCTCCTAGTCTTTAGCCTAAGAAATGCTATCTGTATTTGTTTCTGTAAATATAACAAGTTAGTACAGTTTGACAATTCTACACTAGTATTTATGATTTCTGTTAACCTTGAAATCATTGTTCATATTCATGAATGCAATTCCTAAAGCACTTGATTCAGATAAGCAATAAGCTCTAACAGCTTTTTTTATAAATGAGAAAAAGAACAGTACTCACTCAGCCTCAGTGTGTTGCTCTTGTGCCCTCTGGCTGTGTAAACAAAAGGTTACATATTATGGTAGTCAGAACTTGTTCTAAAAAAGATTAGACCCCTTTTAGAGCCCAGTAGTTTGAGTTTTAATGTAGAACTAGAACACCCATGGGTTCTAAGTGTTAAGGGTTCTAAATACTAAATGTAATGATTTTCTCATTCAGACATTTCCAAAACACAGGAGATGACAGCATGAAAAACAAACTCACTACGGGGAATTACATCCTAAAATGTTTTAGAGAAAGATAATGTGAGAATGTGCTGCTTATATGCAGATGTGCCACACACATGGAACTGTGACATTTGGTATTTACATTTTAAAAGGCACAGTGTGTTTCTCTTTTCTGCATGTGCAGTGAAACAATATTATGGCTGTGCTGAGAGGGCAGGTCTTTTATTTATGTTTTTTTCTCCCCTCAGTATTTTTATCTGTTCTTTCTTGCAGTCCTATACACAAAAGAGTTCAAGTTCAAAGAAGATTTGAACCCTGGAACTATTTGCAAAGTTGTAGACTAGAATCAGAACCCAGAACTCCCGTGGGTTCTGACAACCCTATTACATATAAGTGAACTAGAATGCACCCTCTGTTCTTTCTCTACAAAGCGAACTGCTGGCATTTGTTCTATGGATTTCTTTGCTTTCTCTATGGACAAGTCTTACTGCTCTTTCCTGCACTTAGGCCTGACTTCCCACTTCCTTCCTGAGTGGGAGTGCCAGAGCAGCTGTTAAGGGGTCTATTCAACACACTGGGCCCCTCCCCAGCATTGCATGACAACATCACGATCCTGGTTTTAATGGCACTTTTCTGTCTCTAAAAAGCTTCCCAGTTCATTTCAATGAAGACTAATGTCAGAATGGAAGAGAATCTCCTGTGAGTCCTGCTATTATTGCATGCTACTGGTGTGAAAAGGAGGCTGATAAAATTGCCCCTGGGCTAGGGGAGAGCAACAAGATGGCCGTGATGCTGCTCCGCTCCACACCACCCTGAGCAAGAACTCCTGCTCACAGACTTTATACCTATTTTTAGTTAGTTGCAACAGCTCGTGAATGAAACCAGTGTTATTTTGTAACCGGATTTGCAATGGAGATTTCGGAGATGGCTTTTCGTTGACCAATAATGCCGTTTGGTGGATGTTTTCGACAGTTTTGTTGCTTTACTGGCTGATACTCTGAATTTAGAGCAGTAAGCTAGGAGGTTTTCCTCTATCAGTTAATGTAAAAAAGTGAGTTTGTTGAACTAGAATAAAGTCTGATAGAGCATATTAATATAAGGACTCTGGAGCTCAAATACAGAGCTAGAACAGAACGCTAATCGTCAGCTCTACAGGCAAGATAAAAAGCTGAAAATAATTTGGAAGGATGCTGAGTTTTGGTAGCACAAATGTGCTGAAATGCCTAGGTATAATTTATAAGAGGTATGCTACCCTTGCCCAGGGGGTTATTTGCCCTTTAACTGATATGTCTATCTGTTGAAGTTTTATTACACTCAGTGGAGTGTTTTCTTTTCTTTTTTCCTCCTTACTAGGTATGTGGAGTTGTCGGGAGATGTGAATATAGAGAAGGCCTGTGGTACATGAATCCTGAACTGCTGACCTAATGAAGAAATGCATCAATTAATGGAAAAAAGGAGAGAAGGGGTGCTTGGATGGTTTCTCCCCCTCCATTAATCAGCATATTGAAGCTGTCGGTAGGATTGCTGGTAAGGTTGCCAGTGTAGCGGGGAATCAGTTTTAGGTGCAGCCCAAATAAAGGTACTGGTTTACCACTATATTTGTTTGACCGGCCAGACTGAACCATAAAATAACTGGGCTATGACCTGGCGTGTAAAAATACTGAATGATAATAATAAGATGCTTTGCAATGACAGTATCCCTCTTTTTGAAGCTCTGACAGACTCCTGATTTATATCAAAGTTCTACTTAATCTCAAAATTTCTTTTAAGTACTCTAACCCTCGGTGTGACTCGTTAAGTTGTTTTGAGCCACTGAAAGGTTGTTCTCCTTTCAGTGGAGTGGATTTCTAATATCTAATATGATCTTTTGGACACAAAATATATAAAGGAAGACGATTCAAAATGTCTTTTATTTTGAATCAACTGCTGGGATTAATGGTTCCTATTTGAAACTAATTGCTGGGACACATAATCGAGGTCTCGGTAGAAATATCTGAGGCTTTAGACATTAGCACTATTGGAAAGCCGTGGTTCTGAACTTGATATATCCAAGACAAAACAGCATGCTCGGGCATTTACCCAGCAAATTTGGGGGATAATTTTTCACTCATCAGCTTCCTAATATCTATCAGGGCTCACTTTAGAATGTTAATATTAGAGTGCTTTGTGTGTAAAGCGGGACTGTCTAAAGGTAACATGAGTCACTACATAAGGACTCCAAGGCTTGGAGCCAGCAGTTACATTTCAAATTAACTAGTGGACTTCTAAGTACAAAAGGAGCCATCTTACTATTATTTCTGTTTGAGAATTTTCATGTAGACCCATCTAAGCTAGTTCTGAGTGGGCATATGGTTCTATCATAATGAATTATAGGTACGTCCATATATTGCAAGATTCATTTTATATTCTTACGTTTTATTTTATCTGTTTTTGTGGAGACTCGATTAGGCCATGTTGGTACTGAGGCAGATATCTCTTTAAACTTGTCAAACTAAAGGAAGTTATTCTTGTAGATTATTCCTGAATGTACATTTATCGGGAATTTTAGTTAAACATAGCATAGGTACTCGAGCATTGATGGTTAAATAGCAGTTGGGAAATTCATTGTTAATTATATCCTGTGTAAATCAGGACTTTGTTCAATCTAGTACAACCAATTGATAGGACTGATCAACATATAATGGTGAACTCATTGGCAAGTGGCTATGCATGGATGGAGCCTTTACACATGATTTTCATGGTCCTGGATGAGGAATACTAAGTATGGTCAGGTTTTGGAGGGTGTCACAGCGCATGATGTGATAACACAAACAAGGACAGAGCCATATAATAGTATCAGGCTAGCAATTAAACATCAGATTAAGTCTCCTAATTACTTTTCTGACACAAAGAGACTCAACTAGTTTATTATAACCTAATGGAATACTAGCTATTATTAGAGGCAGCTAGTACATGGGTCTGATCTTGTCATTAGCAAGGGTGTGGGAGACATATTTTCTGAAGTATTAGATTGCTAATAGCTGACAGTTTTGTTTGGTACAGTCCTTAAGTAGTATAGGGAATATTGTGTCTCAGACTACCTCCAAGAGGATCAGAAAAGACCCTTGTTGACTGTGATGATTGCAGGAAATGTCTTTTGAATGCTAGCAATTTGCTTTGTGTGTGCACTACTGTTTGGACATTGCTCCTTAGAACAATAAGACATCTTGAACCTTCTTAAAAGGAGGTGTACAAGTATTTAGCCTCAAAGACAATAACATTCCATACTTCACATTCATAGCTATACATGATTTATAATTTATAGAAAGAATGTATTTGTTGCAGGTTGTATTTTGATACATATAAAACCTGTTTTAATAAGTGTTATTAAATTTTTGATCACTTCTTGCAACAGGACTATCAGTTCAAACCCTATTATGAAATTATTCATTTTTATCTATTGGATTCACGAAAATGATTTGTATCCTTTTTAGCAAATATATTGTATGCACTGTATGCATTGTATTAGGTGCAGACCATTGGAGTCTGTCTCATTGTACTTTTTAAATGTTCAAATGTTGTAAAGGTATTTACCAATCAACAATAAAATCATTTACTTACTTACTGGGCTAGGGAAGAATTTGTTGCAATTGCTGAGGTATATGTGAATCCTAACCCTTCCACTGGTCAGATGCTCTAGTAGTCACCTCCCACTATACCAGACACTCTCTGTGTATGTGCAAAAGTGCAGCTCCATTCAAAGGGTATTTGAGGAGGTTGTGTGCATTTTTCTGAGGCAACTTTCTCCTGTATTGTCCTACTGTGTAATACTTCATATCAGTGCTCAGGAGTGCTATATGTATTCAAAAGTCAGATCATGCCTATGGAAAATGGAACTTGCCCCTATGCATGACATGTAAAAAAGTACCTTCTCCCTATTCAGACATGGGTCCGAGTATGAAAATGTGCAACATATATTGACACCAAACTGGTGATTGGGGATTATTATATGCGATTAAACACTTAAATGGCATGTTTATAGTATTTTACTATTTAAGTGTTACTCTGCTACTATATGACTGTAGTATCAACTGGCGCTTACCCCGGGAGCATCAACCATAATAAAAAGCTAAGTACTGTACAAAACAAAAGCTGAATAGGTTTGCATTGCATGATACATGCAGAAGCTGGAGGCGGTAGATTCAGGAGAGATGTGAGGAAGTACTTCTTCACAGAAAAAGTGGTGGATTCCTGGAACAGCTTTCCAGTGGAGGTGGTGGGATTGAAAACAGTTGTGGGATTCAAGAATGCATGGGATAAGCACAAGGGAATCATAGTGGATAGGAAGTGGTTGTGGGAGAAAGAGCTGCTGATCGAGAACTGTTTGTGGTAATAGTGTAGGTAGAGAGAAATGGGCAGACTGGATGGGCCAAGTGGTCCTTATCTGTTGTCAAATTCTATATTTCTATATAATTAAGAAAACCAGTGGAGCAGGCCTGGTGGCGCAGAGGGCTGAGGCACTGGATGCCTTACCTCACACTACACTGATGACCCAGGTTCGGGAATGGACTCGGGTCATCAGGATACCAGCATGGGAGGGAGGGTAAGAGCAGGATTGAGCAACTGTAGGGCAGCTCTCCTCTCTCTGGGTAGTTGTTACCCCCCCATAGTTCTGCTGCCACCAGGTGGGGTCCTGTAGCTAGTGTAGGTGGGAGGGGGCTGCAAGTTGGAGGAGGGTGTCTCGAGCCATGGCATGTGCATGCCTCTACATGCGCATGCCCAGCCGAGAATGGGATTGGTGGAAAAATGGGGAGAAAATGCAGAAAATCTATATGGAAAAGAAAACCAGTGGATCTGCAGTGGAATGGTGTACCAACGAGGTGAACCCCCTGTCAGGGATTCCAACATGTAAATCCAGGAGAAGAATCATTATTGTTAAAATGTGTTAAAGCACTTAGTCATAGAAACTAGTATAAATTCTACCTCCAAGTCCTCAGATAGAATTAAAGAGGTGTGGATGTACCTCATGAGTTTGTAGAAGATAGAAACCTATATGAGAAAGCAAAACTATTTTTTATATTATAGGTAGCCAGTCAGTAGTATCATTCAACCAAAATCTCTAGTCTGTGGCCCTAAAACAGTCTACAGTATATAAAAGGCCTCTCTAGTAAAGGAGTTTCTTCTCCAGATCACCTCCCTCCTGTTCATGGCTACCTTTTCTAAGCCAAAAAAATCACAGACTGGGGATGGGGTGTTTTTTTTCTCTCAGAAATGTCTGGCTACTGGTGATGTCCTCTCTTCAGTGTGAATGTCACTTCTGTGTTCTTCCAACCTTACCTTTAGTAATCTGCTTCTCTTACCCACATATATCAGGATACAGGGGTATTTTAGCGCATAGATAATCCCTGCGGTTTAACAGGTAATGAAATCCTCAGTTTTAGTTACTGCCTTTATAGCTGCATGGACCACTGTTTCTAACGTATGAGTGTTAGAGCAATGTAAACACCTGCCACAAGGGAAATCACCCCCTTACATCAAGGTTAGATAAAAATTCCCTGCTGTGTTTTTGGAACCTTATGATCTGTATGTACTATACAGTCTCTCAAATTATTCCTTGCTCTCTTAGGCACAATGCGGGGCAGGTTCTTGAACACTTCCTGATCATTTCTGGTCATTCACAAAATGTTTTAGTGTTTCATGACCACATTCTTTATTTGTCCAGTACTGTTACTGAAAGTGGTGAACTCAATTCTATTCTTCCTCTCGCTTCTTCCACTTTTGGGATTCTCCTGTAATATCTTTTCCTTGGAATGTGGTCCTCATATTCCCATGCTGTTTTCACAATATTTAGTTGGCATCTTCTGGATAAAAAACCTTTCCTCCGTTACAATGGTGGCTTGGTTATAGTTCTCTTGTGCTGAGCAGTTTCTCTATGGTCTCAGTATCTGTCTGTAAGGAACACTCTTCTTCTATCTTTGAGGGTGAAAAGAGCTCGAAGGTAGTACGGCATTCCTATAAGTATCTTTCCAGTAAAGTCTGGTGCACAACACGTTGTCAATTTTAAGGATTCACAGTGTCTATAAATTTTTCTTTTCCCTCTCCCCAACTTATCAGAAGGGAAAGAAATGGTTTTCTAGAATTCAGGTATTCATGAAACTATAGCAAATTCTGCTCACTGCCCTTCCATGTTACAAAAAATGTCATCAAGTCAACATTTCCAGGCCAGCCATCAGCGCAGCACTAGTGCTACTGCTCATGATGCCAGTGACAGAAGTTTGGGAATGAGCTCAGATCACTGGGCTCCAGCTGGGAGAGAAGGACTGAGTGCCCCATAGGACACTCTCCTTCTTTGGGGAGGAAAGGCACCATTTCCTGCTGCGATACTACCACCTGGGTGACCACAGGTGGCAGTGCAGGAAGGGATGGTGAATATGGGAGGGGGCCATCACAGATGCTGGCAGAAGTATGCATGCTCAGTGTGCATGTCTATAACTTGGTGTCACTGTACATGACATCCCAGGGGACAGTAATGGTGAAAAAACACACCAACCCTAGCTCCTCTGCGACAAAGTTACCCAGCTATATATGGGTTCCCCTGCCTCTCTGGTGTGCAAGCCACTGCCTGACACAACTAGATGTCCAGGAGCAGCCCTCCCCCACCCCAACACCACCTGGGGGTGAAGCCAAGGCTTCATGGAGATAAACGGCTACAGTCGGGGGGGTAGGAGGGGATTGGGAGTTGCCTGGAGGTCTGTTGAAGTGGAGGAACTGGTGAGTAGGGGCATAAATCATAAGTAAAAATAAACAACTAAAATGTTTACATTTTAATATATGTATTGTGTACATGGATTAATATTTTCAGGGTAGATAAACCTTCTTTCAAAATTATCCATCAAATCATTGGCATAGGAGGGTGCCATGGTGGATCCCATGGCAGTCCCTTTAATCTGCCAGTAAAACTCCTTCCCATACCCAAAATTATTTTCCCTAGCACCAATTCTGCCATGCTAACCAAGTAATGATTAGAGGGATTGGTTTCATGTCAGTGCATATACAGTACAAGGCTTCTGCCAATGCTGTTAAGCCATCCCTGTGAGGGATGGAAGTGTAAAGATCCTTTATGTCCCATGTGACAAGGATGGCATCTGACATTTCCAGTTCTTCACCACTGGATTGGTTATGGAGATGAATCATGTCCCCTGTGCCCTTCACATATACCCTAATGCAGTCCACCACTGGTTTAATGTGATAGTCCATGAAATTGGACAGGTGTTCTAGTACTGACCCTATGCCTACCTCACTGGGGGGTTAACAAGGCTCTTGTGGATCTTAGGAAGCATGTTAAAAATCAGTTACCATGGTGTTTAGTTCATGAAGATTTCTGTTCCCACTTAGTGATCCACCCTTTGTCCCAAACTTCCCTCATGAACTCTCTCACTATTTCATTTACTTCCTCCATGGGGTTGTTCCTTACTTTTCTGTAGTTTTCCTCATTGCTAAGCTGTCTTACACCGTGACATTCTTTCTGGCAGTCAACATAGTTCAAGAGCACTATAGCAACCCCCTGATCAGCATTTTTTATCACTGTGTTGTAATAATTTTCCAAACTTCTTAAGGCTTAATTCTAATGCAGTTAGTTTCAGTGTGTGTCTCCAGTACTGTTTTTTTCTTCCTTTATCAATTTTTCAGTGTTACTGTCCACCATTAAGTTTGTATGCTTGCTGGCATGTTGTCCTGGAGGCATAAAAATGATTTAACCCCCATAGTGCATGAAAGTTCCTGTCTTTTTATTTGTTCCTGAGTCTGTGTCATGTCGATTTGGAGGGTGTTGAAGCAAAATCTCAATGTACATTTTCTATAGATCCACTGGAGATCTAACTTCAAGTGAAAATGGTTGACCCTGTATAGAGGACTGAATGTAAGGCCCCTAACCAAAAACTGTTCCTCACTCTCCATAAGTGTTCTATCACAGAGGTTGAAAATTAGATTTCTTTCTTCTGTTGTTGTCTCATCTGGATCCTGTCTGCCCCTCGTCCCCCTTTTGACCATCTTGTGATCCTTTTTGGGTGCCAAAAACCATACCTATTAGCACCTATTGTGGTCATGCATACTCTTTTGTGCATTTATTCAAGTTTAAGGTTACATTCAGTGTGAGTGATTTGGCTGCATGATCTCATTTATGATGTCAGTGACAGGGCTTTTAGGTTTAAGTATTAGGTTACAGACCTTCACTAACCTGGGTTTGATTCCCTGTATTGCACAATGTTTTCTTTTTCACTACACCTTCTGTTTTATGAGAGAAATTTTAACGATGTCATCGTTGATGTAGTGAAGGGTTTCAGTATAACTAAATAGCAGACTTTCAGATAACTGAACTTAGTTCAGTTCCTCCCATGATGTGATCACTGGGAAGGTGTCATGTATTTATTTCCTTTATAAGTGAACAGCAGCATTTGGAGTTGTGCTGTCCACCTGTGTATCTCTTTGTAAGATCCATACTTACAAAATCAATCAAAATAAATAAATAAATGAACTTAGTTCTACAATATGTTGTAGTCTATTAAATTAGTCCTGGCTAAGGCTTGTCTAGGTTTGAATGCAATTTGAGTCATCTGTTTTGCAAGTTGTGACATAACCTCTCCACCATAGGAACTGCAGTTCCCTTGCCTACAGAGGAGAGAAAGAAGTAGGTGCCTCAATTGGGACTTGAACCCAGGCCGCCTGGAAAACCATTCCGGTTGCGCTACTAGCTGCGCCTCCAGGCAACTGGAAAGTGGGCAGTCCCAGAGCACGTTACTCTTTCTCCAGTGCACAGCCTGGTGCTGCACAGATAATTACATTCTCAATCACAGCAGTACAATGTGCATATTTATGGAACACATACAAACAGAGGAGAGGAAGAAGTAAGTGCCTCAGCTGGGACTTGAACCCTGGCCACCCAGAATACCATTCCAGTTGCACTACCAGCTGCACCCCCAAGGCAACTGGAAACTGGGACATCCCAGAGCACATTACTTTTTCTCCAGTGCTCAGCCTAGTGCTGCACAGATAATTATATTTTCAATCACAAGAGTGTGGTGTGCTTCAGAACAGCCCAGTTTCCAGTTGCCTTGGTGGCACAGCTGGTGGCACAACTGGAATGTTATTCTGGACAGCCAGGGTTCAAGGCTCAGCTTAGGCACTTACTTCTTTTTCTCTTCTGTTTGTATGTGTTCCATATATATGCACACCATACTCTTGAGATTGAAAAAGTTCCCTTACCTGTAGCTCAGTGGCACACTAAATGTGAGTTTATTTGGCAGGCAAAGGACCAGTGGTTCAAATCCTGGCAGGCACTCAAACATTTTCTTTGCAAGATGGAAACTCATGTGAGTGGCAATTCATGAAGATGCTGAGTTGGAACAGTAAATTACATGAGAAGTAGATTTAGCTAAGAACAACAATTTGTGAAAGTAAATCACCTGCTGGGATTAGATCCCCTGAGACCTGTTTTGCAGGTTATGCCATAACCTCTACACTGTAGAAAAGGCATCTCCTTTACCTGCAGCTCAGTAGCACACTGACTGTGTGTTTGCTTAGCAGGCAAAGTAACAGTGGTTTAAATTCAGTAGACATAGTTTGATTCCAGGATGGGCTTTGCATTTTTTTTTACTTTTTTGTAAGTTGGAAACTCATTTGAGTAGTGATTCATAGTGGTGTGGAATGGAATAGTAAATGATATGAAAAGTACATTTAGCTAAGAACAACAATTTGTGAATGTAAATTGCCTGCTGGAATTATATCCCCAGTCACCTGTTTTGTAGGTTTAACATAACTTCTATATCAATGGAACAGCAACTCACTAACCTGCAGTTCAGTGACACACTGAATGTGTGCTTGCTTAGCAGGTAAGGGAGTAGTGGCTCATATCTGAGCAGGGATTTAAGCATTTTTCTTCAATTTTTTTTAATGGAAACTTACTTGAGTGGTGACTCAGGGTTGTGTGGAGTTGGAATAGTAAATTATATAAGTACATTCAGCTAAGAACAACAGTTTGTGAAGGTGAGTTGCCTGCTGGGATTAAATTCACAGTCACCTGTTTTGAGGGTTGTGACATAACCTCTACATCATAGGAACTGCAACGCCCTTCCCAGCAGTTCAGTGGCATACTGAATGTGTGTTTGCTTAATAGGTAAAGGATCAGTGGTTCAGTTCCTGGAAGGAAAAGGAAATTTTTTTTGTAAGATGGAAACTCACTTGAGTGGCAATACATGGTGGTGTGGAGATAGAGGAAAAAATTACTCACCATAGTAATCTTCTTTCTTCCCAGTGATGCTCAGATAATCATAACTTTATGCAGTAAGCCTGGAGGGTTGGACTGCCCAGAGAGATGGAACACATGCAAATGATGGAACTCTTTACACGTGAGCATCTTTCAAACACTGCCTCTACTAACTTCCTGTGTTCTAAACCTCTTCAGATGTTATAATGGAGCCTGGAAAGTAGGCCTAGGATTATATAGTACCATAAATTTGTAATTAAAATTGGGGTTTTCCCACTATTGTATAATTTAAAACAATAAAAAAACTCCAACTGGAGAAAAAAGAGAAGAAAAATTCAAGCAGGTTAGAACAAAATGCCAGAGAAACAACACCCAAAAAAGACAGAACACAGTGAAAACTGATTTACCCAAACTATTATTAGGTGTAGGGTAAAGAACACTCCAAGGGTGTGTGATAATCAGGGTGGCACCAGCATGCAGAGTGCAGAGGCTAAAGTTCTTGAAGGGGAGGGGGGAAGTTATGAATATCTGAGCATCACTGGGAAGAAATAAGATTACTATGGTGAGTAATTTTTTCTTCTAACCCCAGTAATGCTCAGAATATTCCTAACTTTATGCAGACTACCAAGCAGTACTACTGGAGGTGGGCACAGAACTTTATTTTGGAAACAGACTTTGCAGGACTGCTGTGCCAAACCTAGCATCACCCCTTGATAAAATATCCAGGTTGTAATACTTTGTAAATGTGTGTACTGTTTTCCAGGTAGCTGCTTTACATATGTCCAGCAAGGGAACATCCCTAGCAGCTGCTAAAGTAGCAGCTGTCCCTCTTGTGGAATGAGCCCTCAAAGCTGATGGGGGCTCCCTACCAGCCTTTGTATAACAGAACTGGATACACTGGACTATCCATCGAGAAGTGGATCTTTTCGAGGCTGGATTACCTTTTCCCACATCCCTATAGGTCAGAAACAGTTGCTTTCTGTCCTGTCTGTGGTCTTTTGTGGCTGTCATGTAGTAACTGAGAGCCCTTTTCATATCTAAACTGTGAAGCCTTCTTTCACCAGAAGTGGAATGGTCAGTGAAAAAGACAGGAAGAGTGATGGACTGGTTTAAGTGGAAGTCCGAGACTACCTTGGGGAGACATTTTCTGTTTGTTCTAAGGACTACCTTATCCCTATGGAAGGAGATATAGTCCTGGGCCTGGATATTCAGACTGCACCAGGCGGTGGCGTAAGCCTGGGCGCAGCACAACTTGGCTGCGCAGGGGTGTTGACTGTGCGATATTCAACGGAGCTGTGCCATGGCACAGCATCGTTGAATATCACATCCTGGCCACCTGCAATGCACATGGTACAGTGGCACTGCACCAGCGCAAGTGGCCAGAGTGGAGCAGGGGGATGCACTAGCGCAACTTCCGTTGCGCTATGCGCAACAACCACAATATTCAAAAGTGCATATGCAAATGGGGCCAAAATGTATGCAAGGCGCAAATGGGGCCATTTGCATGTCATTATGGCCCCATTTGCATGCAGGTGCACTAATCCCCGGTGACATGCACCTGGCGCCCTGCCAGGCAGCAGCCGTCGGGGACCAACACACCCTGTACAGCATGGCAATGCGCCCCTCTGCCCGATCGTGGGCATATGTAGAGTTAAATAATCGTCCAATTTCTCTGGTGGTCCAGTGGACCGCTTGCAGCCCGATTGTGGGCATCTGTGTAAAAATATAAGTCCAATATCCCTGGTGGTCCAGTGGACTGCTTGCAGCCCAGTCACAGGCATCTGTGTAAAAAGATATTTCCAATATCCCTTGTGGTCCAGTGGACTGCTCGCAGCCTGATCGCGGGCTTCATTATGAAATACTATGTCCAATATTCCTGGTGGTCCAGTGGACTGCTTGCAGCCCGATCGCAGGCATATGTAATAAGAAGGAGAGCTCCACGGTGCCTCTCCCCACCACCCACTGAGCCCCATTCCCCTCGGTCAGCGGTGGGTGGCAGCACCCCACCCGCCTGCCGCCCCACTGCCCGCCAACTGACAGTGTACGGTAGGGCTGTATGCCCATTGGTCCACAGCGTGAGCCAATGGGCATGCAGCCAGTACTGTACTACACAGTCCAGATATGTGAAGAGCCAGGCCTTGAGGTTGAGTGACTGCTGGTTCGGGTACAAAAGGGTGCCCTGATTGGAAGTCAGTAGGTTGTGTCTCCAAGGGAGATATATGGGTTTTGTGACAGACATGGAGAGCAGAAGAGAGTACCATGGCTGCCTTGGCCAGTCTGGAGCTATCAAGATCAGTGATGCTGCATGGGATCTGAGCTTGAGCAGTACTCTGTGAACTAGAGGAAAAGGAGGGAAAACATACAGGAACCTCCCTGACAAATCCAGGGTTAGGGCATCTAAAGGAAGTGTGCCCTTGCCCGGTGGTCTGCAACAATACTGTGGCAGGTGGTGGTTCTGGTGCGATGCGAACAAGTCTACCTGTGGAGTGCCCCACCTTCTGAAAATAGTCTGTATCACTTGTCTGTTCAAGGTTCATTCGTGATGGGCCTAATTGATTTGGCTCAAAGCATCCGCTAGAATGTTGTCCTTTCCTGGCAAATGAATTGCCTGTAAGGATATTTCCAGAAAGTAAGCTAGAGTCCAGATGTGAACTGCTTCTGTACAAAGAAGGTCCTACCCGGTGCCTCCTTGATTGTTTATGTAGTACACTGTGGTGGTATTGTCTGTTCTGATCTATACCACCTTTCCCTGTATTAACAGTGGAAAAGCTTGCAGAGCTAGCAGTACTGCTCTGCGTTCCAGCAAGTTTAAATGCTGAAGGGACTCTGCAGCTGAGCAGGTACCCTGGGTGGTGTGCTGCTCTAGATGAGTGCCCCAGCCCAATAGGGATGCATCTGTTGTGAGAACCATTGAAGGATTCTCCTTTTGAAAAGGGATCCCTTTTCTTAAGTTTGATTCCTCTTTCCACCACAAGAGGGCCTGTAACAGTGCCCTTGTTACTGGAATGAGTTTTGAAAAAGGGTATTTTTTTCTGGGACCAGTGAGCCCTGAGGTGGAACTGGATGTCTCTCATGTGAAATCTGGAACTCTGCACTGTACCTATTGCAGCAGCCATATGACCCAGCAGCTGGAGGAACCACCTTGCAGTTTTTGCTTTGTGCAAGATGAAGGAATTTGACACTGACTGAAAGTTTTGCACTGTTTCCAGAGGCAGATAGTCTCTGTCCTGTAGGGTATTTATTTCTGCTCCTATGAACTGCAACACCTGTGTGGGGGTGAAAGCAGACTTTTTGTGGTTTATCAGAAATCCCAGGGATTCCAGGAGGTCCTGAGTGACCTTTAGATCCTGCAGCACTTTCAGTGGAGATTTCCCCACCACTAACCAATCATCCAAGTAAGGGAAGACAGTGATGCCCTGCCTCTGAAGATGTGCTACTACAGCAGCTAGGCAGTTTGTGAATACCCTTGGGTCCGAAGAAAGGCCAAAAGGCAGGGTTGAAAATTGCTAGTGACCTGAATGGAGTCTGAACCTGAGATATCTGTGGTAAGACTCCCTTATGGGGATGTGGAAATAGGCATCCTTTAGGTCCAGTGATGCTAGCCAGTCTCCCTTTTGGAGCATTGGTAAAATCACATCTAGAGTTACCATTTTGAACGTTCTTTTCTTTAGATGCTTGTTTGAAGCTCTGAGATCTAGAATAGGCCACCACTCCCCACTTTTCTTTGTGGTTAGAAAATACCTGGAAGAAAACCCCCTTCCCCGCAGGGATTTTGGAACTGGTTCTACTGCCTTCAGCTGTAGCAGGTTTTGAACCTCTGACTCTAGCAATGTTTTTTCTGCTAGTGAGGGGGAGCTGAAAACTCAGATTTTTTGTGGAGGAAGGGATTTGAATTCCAGAGACAGACCTTGACCCACTACCTCCAGAACCCACTTGTCTGTGGTAATTTGTAACCAGGTATGGAGGAAGTGAGACAGTC
Organism: Neoceratodus forsteri; assembly: GCA_016271365.2. Lineage (NCBI taxonomy): Eukaryota > Metazoa > Chordata > Ceratodontiformes > Ceratodontidae > Neoceratodus > Neoceratodus forsteri. Next base: position 1,838,937,218 of record CM057449.1, read on the forward strand.
TGCCTCCCACTGGTAGGAAGGAAGCAGCCTACGGTTAAGGGGGTCTGTTTTGACTGTGGCTGAGGCTGAGATTGGGATCCTCACCTTGAGCCTCTCCTTCCACTGCCCCTGGAGTATCCCTGTTGTGGATACTGCTGGTACTCAGGTAAGGTCACTGGCTGGAGGAAGGGCCTAGTATAAAAGGACCTGCCCTGGCCTCCCCTTCCGTAAGGCCTAGTGGATGGTGAAGCTCTCTCCTTAGCAGAGTAACTTCTGTAAGTGGCCTTGTACTCATCCACCTTCTTCATGTATGCCACAGTGGACTCTCCAAAGAGACAGTTTCCCTCTAGAGGAAAATCCAAGGCCTTAGACTGGGTATCTTAAGTGAGGTTTGTGGCCCTGAGCCATGCAAACCTCCTCTGTGCCACCGTATTTGTCATCCATCTGGCTGCAGTATTATTGGTGTCAGCAGCCATCTGGAATTGATACTTAGCTGCCTCTAAACCAAACCTGGCAGTTTCAGCCAGGTCGTCTGACAAGGAAGAGGGAGCTTTCTGGGACATAGCCAGGACTGACTGCCACAGTGACTTCTGGTACTGGGCAGCATAAGCCTGGAAGGTAGCCTGGCGCATAGCCAAAGAGGCTGACAGGTACCCTTTTTTGGCCATGCTGTCAATTTTTCTGGAGTCCTTGTCCAGAGGGTGTGAGGACAGTGGGACCTTGGCCTTGTCACAAGCAGCTTGCTGAATTACCCCCTGATGGTCTGGGTGGGAAAAAAGTAAATCTGCTCCCTCCCATTCTAGTTGGTATTTTTTATCCATCCTCCTATCTATGGGAGGTGTGGAATTTGGTGTCTGAAGAATCTTCAAGGCATCCTTCTTAAAGAACTTGTTCTTGTAGGAGTAGAGCTTTAATGGGTGTCAGACCCATCATTTGCTAAAGAAGACAAACAAACTATTTATATTATGTGTCTAGGTTTTGACCATTTAAAGGGACACTGTCAGCTTTACCCCTCTGTTTTTAGTAATCTCTGTGCAGTGTGCCTTTTGGCACACACCTACGTAATTATCACAGCAGAATAAGCCCATGAACTTAGAAATGCAGCACAAATACCTGAAATATAAGTATTTAGCGAAGTTAGTCTTTCCCTTGGGTCGTCCAAAACTCGGTGACACGGAGCATAATCCCATTGAGAAGGCCCACCAGGACTGAGTGCAGTAAGCGGCATTTATGCCATCGACTTTTAAGAACATGCTGCTCATATAACGCAGACATTTTGAACTGCTTCCTGGTAATTTAAAATTAAAATCGAGTTTAGATAGCTCGCAATTTACGCTTTAAAACAGATGCTGAAATCCCACATGCTTGGAACACAGATGTGTTGATCCCGCATAGCAAGAAGAGAGTGTGCCGCCCTTTGTGCATGTGCGGATTTCAGCATCGGTTTTAAAAAGTAAATTGCGAGCCGTGCAGGGCTTGGTTTTAATTTTAAATGACCAGGAGCAGTTCACGAAATACATGTTTATATGGGCAGCATGTTCTTAAAGTCGGCTTGACATAAAATGCCACTTTGTGACCGCGCTCAGTCCTGGTGCGCATCCTCAATGGGATTATGCTTCCGGTATCACCGGAGTTTTGGACGACCTGAGGGAAAGACTAACTTTGCTAAATACTTATATTTCAGGCATTTGTGCTGCATTTCTAAGTTCATGGGCTTATTTTGCTGTGATAATTACTTAGGTGTGTGCCAAAACGCACACTGTGCACAGAGTACTAAAAACGGAGGGGTAAAGCTGACAGTGCCCCTTTAAAGGAGGAATGTGAAATTGTCAGACCCATCATTTCCAAATACTCTACCTCCTCTTCGTCCTCTACTTGTTCACTGGGGGAGGTGTCAAGGGCATCTGCCATCCTCCTGATAAAAGTAAAATGGGATGGAAAATCCTCAGTCACCCTTGGAGGCGAACCAAAGTCCTGTTCAGGGGACACTTCTGGTTCAGTGGGTCCCTCATCTTCACTGTATTCATCATCATCATCAAAAATATCCCCTCCTTCCTGAGGGGTAGGATGCACAATACTGCCAGCCTGGGGACCCTGAGAAGGGGCAGGAGGCTGAGGAGGGACTATTGCCTGTAATGATTGAATAATTTTAAAGGCCTGAGCAATCTCTTGGGCCATTGGTACAGGCATAGCATGCACAGAAGTCCCCTGTGTAACAGCTGGAGGTTCTGTGTGCTTGAGCTTTTTGCTCTTTTTTGAAGGGACTGGAGAGTCAGCCGGTTCACTTGCCCTTTTTGTGCCCTTGTTGCCCGTATCAGGGCCAGGCACAGCGCTAGGTGTGGGTTCAGCCACAGATTTATGGGGTATCGGCTGGTCAGAGCCAGAGGGACCCTTAGCAGACTTTTTCTTGAGCCTTTCAAGGCATTTTTCTAAAGTTTTGTCAGGGAATGTCTTGCAAATTTCACATTCCTCCTTTAAATGATCAAAACCTAGACACATAACACAAATAGTTTATTTCTTTGCTTCTTTAGCAAACACTTCCCCACACTGGGAACAGTTTTTGAAACTGGGTTCACCGGTTCATTTCTTGGGTTTCTCAGACATAATGTTCTAACAGCAGAAAAACCCAACCGCTAAATGAAAAAGTTATTGTTTTTTTTTTTTTTCAACTGTTGGTTCCAGAACCAAAAACGAACCAGAGAAACCGAACCAATATAGTGGTCTGGAATGGGTCAATGGTTCAGGTAACCGAGAAGTATCGATTATAAACAATAACATAAACACAAGTTTTAAGCAAAAATAAGTCAGTTCTTTAATCAGAGAACCCCAATTTTAGTAGAAATTAAGCCAGTTCCCCCACGGTTATACCGAACTGAGAGGAACAAGCAAAACAAAGAATGTAGATAAGGTAAATAAAGCTAAACAATCAGTAGAGGCAGTAAATGAAAATCAAAAATATACTTAGCAGATATATTTTGTAGTTTTCTTCACGTAGGAGTAGATAAGCTGAAACTCCGAGCGACCAGACTTTTCAGGCGTAGAGAAAAATCTGAAGAGGTTTAGAACACAGGCAGTTAGCAGAGGCAGCGTTTGAAAGATGCTCACATGCAAAGAGTTCCATCATTTGCATGTGTTCTATCTCTCCGGACAGTCCAACCCTCCATGCTTACTGCATAAAGTTAGGAATATTCTGAGTATTACTGGGGTTAGAATAGTAAGTTATAGAAGAAGTAAATTTAGCTAAGAATGACAGTTTGTGAAGAGAAATTATCTGGTGGGATTAGATCCCCATCGCCTGTTTTGCAGGTTGTGACATAAACTCTACACCATAAGAAATGCAATTTACTTACCTGAATCTTAGTGGTACACTAAATGAGTGTTCACTTAACAGACAAAGAATCAGTAGTTTAAATCCAGGTAGATACAGTTTGAATCCTGAAAGGGACTTAAATACTTCTTTCAACTTTTTTTTTAAGGTGAAAACTCAGTTGAGAGGCAATTCATGGTGAGGTGAAGTTGGAATAGTAAATTACATGAGAAGTAAATTTAGCTATGATCAATAATTTGTGAAGGTAAATTGCCTACTGGGATTAGATCCCAGTCCCCTGTTTTGCAGGATGCGACATAACCTCTATATCATAGGAATTGCAATTCACTTACCTGTAACTCAGTGACACACTGAATGTGTATTCATGCTTAGCAGGAAAAGACCCAGTTGTTCAGATCTGAGCAGGGACCTAAATATTTTTTTTCAAATTTCAAAATGAGCTTGGTACACCTAGCAGACCTAAATTTGATTCCCATAACCTCCACTTGCATACAGTGTGACCCTGATCAAGTCACTTAGCCTCCCCAATGCTCCTGGGTCACCCTAAAAATCGGCATTGTGTCTCGTAGGCCATACCCAGTTACCAAAGGGAAAAACATTTTTTGTCAGATTGAAATTCACTTGAGTGGTGATTCATGGTGGTGTGGAGTTGAAATAAATTATATAAGAAGTAAATTTAGCTAAGAACGATTTGTGAAGGTAAATTGCCTGCTGGGATCACATCTCTAGTTGCCTGTTTTGCCAGATGTGATATAACTTCTACACCATAAGAAATGCAACTTGCTTACTTGCAGCTCAGTGGCACACTTAATGTGTGTTTGCTTATCAGACAAAGGATCAGCAGTTCAAATCTTGACAGGAACTTAAATATTTTTTTCAATTGTATTTTTGTAAAATGGAAATTCATTTCAGTGGCGATTCATGGAGATGTGGAGATTGAATAGTAAATTATATGAGAAGTACATTTAGCTAAGAGCAACAATTTATGATGGTAAATTATCTACTGGGATTAGACACCCAGTCACCTGTTTTGCAGGATGTGATATAACTTCTACACCATAGGAACTGCAACTCACTTGTCTGTAGCTCAGTGGCACACTGAATGAGTGATTGCTTAGCAGGCAAAAGATCAGTGGTTAATATCCTGGCAGGGACTTAAACATTTCACTTTAGTGGTGTGGAGTGGAATAGTAAACTATATGAGAAGGGCATGGGGTCAGTATGTCACAATCAAGAACAGCACAGGAACATACCATGCTGTCAAAACAGCAACACCAAATACACTGCTGGGTAAAAGCACTGAGAGGTAATAATGCCAAGGCAACACAGTATAAATAGTGCTTTTTGTGGGGGGGCTCAGCACTGCGCCACCCCATTATGGGGGACTGTGCCACCTGAACCCCCCCATATTAAAATAACCTCTTCCGGGGGAGGCAATTCTGGGATGGGGTGAAACTTGGGCAGGGGGCATTGCCAACTGAACAACAGCAAACACAACAGAACAAAAAAAAACACAGTTAATCTGGGACCAGGACTAGAACCCCAGTCCACAGATACTTCACTGCCCTCTATTGCTGGTGGCTCTAACCTCTGAGCCACAGCAGCTGCTCAGTAGACTCCCATCCAGCAGGGGTCTTATCCTCTGCAACACTACCTCCCAGCCAAGAGCTACAGGGGTACTGCTACCACTCCGCACCATATCTTTCCTGCGATATTGTGTACCCTGTAGCTGTTGTACTGTACACTGCTAATGCCGCACAGTTTTGCCTGCAGCATTATCCGTACAACATATTGACCTGGTACACATGAGAGGTAAGTTTAGCTAAGAACAAAACTTTGTGAAGAGAAATTGCCTGCTGAGATAAGATACCCATTTGCCTGTTTTGTAGGTTGAGACTTAACAAGTAAACCACAGGAACTTTAATTCAATTACCTGCAGCTCAGTGGTACACTGAATGTGTGTTTGATAATCAGGCAAAGGATCAGTGGTTTGAATCCAGGTTCAGTATATTGTATTTTAATACATTATTATTTCACATTTTAGAGACCTTATTTGACACGTTCAGCACAATTGGTACTTTGATTTTTTTTGTTTGTTCCTAGTTCTCTTTTTCGTATTCTATATTGATTTTATTCTCCACAAAATCTGTACTTAATTCTAAAGTCCCTTTAAGAGGGTCCTCCTCCCACCTGTTCCTCTGTCCACCTCTGTAATCTCCTGCCCTGTATACTCTCCTGTAGCTTCCCATCCCCCATCTCTCTAAAAAACATTGTTTGTATTCTGGTTGTCCACCAGTCTCACTGTTAGTAAAATATAATGAGCAGTCGGAGTATACACATAGGGGATTGAACCTTGTACTTCAATACTACAGGCAGAAGCACTACCAGTGTAGTATTAAATGCTTAGTTTTATCATCTAATATGTCAGCTTCTAATCAAACAGCAGATGGAGCACACAGTAGGACAGCAGATTTTAAGAAATCACTATTTTTTTTACATGGAGGTGAAGGTACTCCAGCAGTCTTTTTGTGAAATGTTATGTAGTACAAGCTAATACTGATCCCGGTAATTCACTGGAAGCAAGTTGTAGCTAATTAAAAAAAAACTGTGCTGACATCATGCTGTGTACTGTGTATTGGCAATAAGCAACTTAGAGGAGTATGTTTCTGTCAAAAGAACACAGAGAGGGCTGATGATACTTAAGAACCCAGCATTTGGACATGAAAGACAATTGTTCATGAATAACTAGAGGCACTTCAAACTGATTCTATTATGTTAAAGTTATATTAAGAGACTTGAATTCAGGAGGAACTGGAGACTGATTTAAACAAATTGGAAGAGAAATTAACACCTATCAATGACACTGAGGAATACAAAAGTAAATACATTGCTTTACAAACAACTAAGAGAAATAATGCCTAGATAAAGGAAGCAAAAAGAAGGCTATGAAAATACTAACAAACTGTGATCTATTCTTAAGAAGCCAACTAATGCAAATTCTGATGTCAGTACGAGTGTGACATAGAATCAGACGAGGATAGTAATGCATCTACCAGTTTTTGTTTTTTTTTGTTGTTGTTTTTTTGAGATGTCAGCCAGCTCTACAGGGACAACCCAGCAACTGAAGTGGAGCAACAAAATCCCAAAAGTTGCATCCAAGGAGGAGGACACGTTGCAGGGGAGGAAGAGAAGGAGGAGGAAGAAGAGGCAACAGATGCATAAATTTCAGGGGATGATGAGCAGTAGCGGAGCCAGGTTTGGGATCATTTGGGAGCCAGGGAGGGCCATTCAGTCAATGTCAGGCTCCACAATGGGCACTAAACAGTGAATAAAGATGGTGGCAGGGTGCCACTACTCACACTGGGGCTGCCAGGAGGGGCCACTGCCCCCCCAGCCCCCCCTCTGGCTTCGCCACTGATGATGAGGGAATCAGCACCTCCAAAACTAAATATTGTAAACCTCTCTTCCTACTCTCTGTTAATGAAGTTAATGTGCTGGACAAGGGACTAACATTTATTCATATGAATTCTGTCAGTGAGTTTCAAACAGTAATAGACATTCAAATTTACTACTAAAATTTATATGAAATCATTCTATAAAAGAAATGAAACAGTAGTAGACATATACAGTAAATTCACTATAAAATTGTCTATGAAATTATTCTGTAATAGAAATGAATAAGGGGTGTATTTGTTAATATTTAACAGAAAATTAGTTTTTTTTTCCACAACCGAGTCCATCTATTGAATTTTTTGAAAATATATGTGTGAGAGAGACATTCAGCAATTGCTTAGTAATTTTAGACAAAACTACAGCAGAAATAACATGCTCAAAAACAAACAGGAAGTGTTCCATAATCTAGCAAAGAGCAGTAATATTACTATTAAAGCAGCTGTCAATGGGAGGCAGTTGTGGCATTAAATACTGAAGAATATGTTAACAAAATTAAAAGATAATTAGCAGATACCAGCTTTTATACATCTTTGTCTAGTAATCCAGCAGCATCAACTCAAGTTGCAATAGATAATGTTATCAAGGATGGTTTCAAAAATAGATATATTAACAAATAGATAAAAGATTTCTTAACTATTAAATGTCCAGTTGCACCTACCATTTATGCATTACACAAAGTACATTAACAACTTGTTGGTCCACATGGCCAGGCCACTGTGGCCAGCATTGGGTCCTTATTATAACCATTGTCACAACACATAGTTCTATAGTTTCATCAAGGACTTTGCTAGTAACTTGAGGCCTTATGTCAAGACACTACTGTACTTTACTGCTGAGAACTTCCGACTGATATATATTTGCAAAGTTAGATGTAGAATCTGTCTATACCAACCTCCCCCACCAGGAAGGCATAGAATTATTACAGTACTTTCTGGATGAGAGAGAGGACACTAGTAACAAACCCATCTAATGAGAGAGAGGACACTAGTAGCCCACTCACCTCATTTTTATTGAGTTTGACAGAATCAGTCCTTGAAAAGAATTAGTTTCTGTTTGATGACACATTCTGTTTGTAAGTCAAGGGCATCTCAATGGGTATTGTTGGTACCTAACTTTTCCAAGTTATTTCTCAGTAGGTAAGAAGAGTAATTTGTCTATGACAGTGATAAGAATCATTTTTATAAAAAAAATAGAACATTTATAAGTGTTATATAAATGCTATTTTCATTATATGAAAGGCTCAGTATCTGAGCTATGCAGTTTCAAAAATTATTTGAAATCTACTAGCCCCAACCTAAAATTTGCATTTAACTGGAGTAGAGAACAAACTAACGATTTAGCTCTGAATATTTGTAAAATGGTCAATAAATAAAGGAGAGGCTAGGGGGGGACCTGGATAAGTCAGGGTGCCTAGACGATAGACAGCATGGATTCATCCCAGGGAAATCGTGTCAGACAAACCTGGTGGAGTTCTATGACTGGGTGACAAGTGCCTTGGACCTGGGTAGACCAGTGGATGTCCTCTTTCTAGACTTCAGCAAGGCATTTGACTCTGTTCCTCACGTGGGCCTGTTGGATAAGCTGGGAGAAATGGGGGTGGGGAACCAGATGATCGGCTGGATAGGCAGTTGGCTCCAGGACCGGACCCAGAGGGTCGTAGTTGGTGGGATAGTCTCATCCCCAAGGAGGGTCATTAGTGGGTCCCACAAGGATCAGTCCTTGGCCCCTTCTGTTCAACGCCTATGTATCTGACATAAGGACAGGAATCAGGAGGAGATGAGTCTCTTTGCAGATGACTCAAACTGGGGCGGTGGTGGATGGGGAGGAGGGGGGTGGCCCACAGGGGACCTGGAGGCTCTGGAAAGATGGTCTAGAAAGTGGAAGCTGAGGTTCAATGCAGGGAAATGTAAGGTACTCCACCTGGGGCCAGAACCCAGGCCAAGTGTACACCCTGGGGAAATGCTACAAGTCTCGATGGCTGAGAGGGACCTGGGGTGGTGGTGGATGTCAAGACGAACAACTCTGAGACTTGTAGGAGGGCAGCAGCCAGGCCAACAGGATGCTGGGATGCATCGCTAGGGGATCACCTCCAGAAGGAGGAAGTGATACTCCTCTGTATAACTGCTTGGTGAGGCGCACCTTGAGTACTGCGTGCAGTTTGGAGCCACCTTAAGAGGACATTAACCTCCTGGAGAGGGTCCAGAGGAGGGCAACCAAAATGATTTGGGGCTTGGGGACAGGACCTATGAGGAGAGGCTCAAGAGCTAAATATGTGCCACATTGGAAGAGAGAAGGGACCGGGGACATGATAGAGGTCTTCAGGTACATGAAGAGGGTAAATAGGGGAGGAACAGTCAGGGTGCTTTGAAGGAAGGAGAAGGGCCAGAGGGCATGGGTGGAAGCTGGAGGGGGGAAGATTCAGGGGAGAAAGGAGGAGGTGCTACTTCACTGAGAGGGTGGTGGAGCCATGGAATGCACTGCCTAGGGGGCTGGTGGAGGCAGAGACAGTGGAGGGGTTCAAGAGGGGGTGGGACAGGTACAGGGGAAGGGTTCTGGAAGCAAAATCCAATGCAGCAAGAATATCCGGAACTGGGAAGGGAGAAGCCAGAGAAGGCGAGGGGGACAGCAAGGTCAGCACCCAGGGTGGGGGCTGACCAAACGAGCAGACACGAAAGACCGTTAGGCCTATTCTGCTGGCATTTTAGTATGTTAGTATGTTAGTAAATTATGTGGTTACAGACTTCTTTAGAAAAATGAGTGACAGAAGCACCTTGTTATATATGGAAAGCTGTCATCAACTCTTGTAATTCAAAATCCACCTAAAAGATAGTTCCTCCACATGCATAGAAACTGTGATACCAATGCACTCTTTGAGCAAAGAACTGATTAGCTATCTGGCAGGTTACAAGAAAGGGGCTATCCAAAGAAGTCCATAGAATTGGGCAGGGAATTTGCAGCTACACAGGCACTCCAAAACCTTTAGAAAAAGAAAATAGGTAAATACAGAATGATTGGATATACGCTAACACTAGTGATCACTTTCACTAGTAAGGGGTCAGCACCAGTATGCTTCAGTAAAGAGTACTGTAAGAACAAATATGCGTACCAGTTTGGCATCTTGTAATCAGCTTTAATTACCACACCGTACGTTACATTTCAGCAGCAGCATAATTTAGTAATGGCATGTACTACATTCTCGGACTTCTTTTACATTTTTGAACTTTCTCATATGTGTAGAATGGAGACCAAATTAAATATGTAACCTAGAAAAGTTTTTCGTGCAAAACTTGCTATGCACTATACAGAGCTACCTCTCCGGGGGCTCCTGTTTCCAAAGTGCTAAGTGCTGTGCAACACTCAGTTTAACCAGGGAAATGCTTTGCATTGCCACTACAAAGTGCTACAGTAAGTCCGTTTTTTTTTATATTGAATTCAATGGTAGCACTCACTATTTTTTCCGAGTGCTATCATTTACCACCTTGTTTTTAATTTCACTGTTATTTATGAGTGGTATTCAACTGCACTATTTACTTTGGTGTTTTGAGCCCCATGCCCAAGGCGCCAAACCGGTAAGCCTAGTTGTTCCTACACTTGATTGAAGCATACTGGTGCTGATTCCATACCAGTGACAGAGGCCACTAGTGCTTACATGTATCTGAAAAACCCTTCAAGGGGTAAGTGCATGGGCTGGGAGAGCCACTTACATTGGTTGCCTGCACATGAGAGATTAATTGGAGTAGGACATGTGGGTATTCAGTGATATGGGCAAGTCAAATTGAACTGGACATGTGCCATTTATAGTCCACAATCATGGCAGATTAAAAAAGTGCTGTAGAATAATAGGGAAATTTGAAAGTTAGATCCAGCACTTAAGGAGACTGTAAGGGTTCATACAGAAGAAGCAGAAATATAGGTGACTCTGTTGTACTATTTACTATCATAGCGAGAACTACTATAGGTGGGTTAGGCAGTTCTCTGGTTAGCACACACAAATTTGGGAGGTGCAACCAATGTACTATATTGTAAAAAAAGAATCGGTTTTACAATTCTAAGCTAAGCTAAATAAAAAGTGCGAGTTCGGAGATCTTATAACCTGCAATAGCATAGGGCTTGTATACATGACGGTATATTTTACATTGCACGCACTAAAAGGTAGTGCCATTAGAGGATGCTGAGCTTATTGGAACTGTTATAAATAATGACCAAACATATGCATTTGCCTGACATGTAAATATGCAGGCTGATATACTCCATCACAGGTACAGATTTATAGATCCAGAAAAATGAATGAAAACTCCACGTAGAGGTAACTGGGAGAATCAGCTTAATAGCAAAGAGAATTTGGGGATTTATTTCATAGAAGCCCATTTCTATCCAGGCATATTGACAAGCTAAAAAGTGCTCCTTTTCTGTAAAATAATAGATTTTAGTAACATTTGGTACTATGGGGTTGAATATCAGCTTTTTCCATGATAAAACTAAAAACACTTAATACTACACTGGGAGTGCTTCTACCTGTAGTACTGAAAGTACAGGGTTTGTTTCCTATGTGTATATATTTCTGTAAATAGTTTGCATTTTCATGTATTTGTTCTGTTGTATCTTCCCTCATTTGATTCCTTCTAAAATAAAAGTGAATGTATATGAGTCACTTTGGCTTTCAATCATGACAAATCATCAAAAGTAAGCAGAATAACCTGGGATCAAGATCAGATTGAAGTACAATAAGTCATGGATTTTGCTTCATTTCATTAAAAACCTTTTGTTATGAAGCTGTAGATCAGTTACAAAGATTTATATAATAATAGTAAGGACAGTGTTTTTAACTTTGTTGTTTATGTATTGATGTATTTGTGACTTTGTCTCTTCATGCCTATTTAGATTATATGTCAATTGTCTAAGTATATAGGCAGTTTGGTAATCAATGTGTTTAAACCACTGATGAAGTCTGTTGGCAATGAAACACTAATGTTGGCTACCCTGGCATGAGTAAACTGATCCGCTCTGTTTGTGCCTGCTCACTTAAATAAAATATTTTTTTGTAAAATCTTGTAGCTTGACAGCATATCTGTTGTGGTGTATATTGCCCTTCTGCATGGATTGTTGGGTGAGTACTATATTTTGGTTACCTAATTCTGACTGTTTTACTGGCACTATGCAGACCTTTGAGTAGTGTATGTCTGTTGTTCAAGTAAATATACATTTAGAAATGGATGATCGGGGAAGAGGATCCACTAGACACCAGGGATGCACATATACTTTTAAAATATGGGCAATGGGGGGGTGCACAGCCATAGTGCCCGGTTAAGGCCAGAGTTTCAGTGGCAGTAAACAGCACAGCACTGGCTTCTGTTTAGCACCACTGAAATCTATGAGGACACTACTATGCCCTTTATGCCCTCGCCTGCAGAAACGCAGTGATATATTTCGCATGATCGTGCTTCCAGGTTTGCGAGATGTTCCAGAGGCCTCTGAATAGGCCCCACTCAGAGCGCTGGCACTATTCATGGTTAGTGTGGTGCTAACCAGGTCAGTGGCATACTAACCTTTGGACAGTGGGGGCCATACATCCTTGTGGTGTTATCTTTCATTTCATCCTTGTGATTTTTCAGTGCCTATAGTTGTAATGATTAAACATTCAACAATTTGATTATAATTTTGCAGATCCAAGCTTGTGTCAATGGTAAAATGATATGAGTGGGCACTGAGCAGCAGGTCTGAACAACTGTGAATCCCTCAGACTACCGAAATACTATGTGTGTGTGTGTGTGTGTGTGTGTGTGTGCGCACATGTGTGCGTGTCTGTGTCAAGGGTAAGGGGGCTGTTATTTTCTAATCATTTTTTGTTTGATGTGTGCACATGCTCAGTAAACATTTTGTTAGGAGAGTGGCTTTTGAGGGATGTGACACTGTCAGTCCAATGCAGAGTAGCCTGCAAGGGGCTCATCAGTGTCACACCAGTAATCAGCCAGGCTGATCAGGACACTGTTCTGGCTTTCTGGGCAGAAACTTCATGTAGTTCAAAGGAGAGAGACGACCCAATTATAAGTTGGCTCTTTCCTTTGATCTACATAACGCAGCCCATCAAGCACAGCTGATCTGTTATGATCAAGCTGCTGAGGTTGACTTACACCCTGTAAAAAACAAAACTATCCATTGATGTCTGTTGTTGCTGCCTCCATTACTGTTCCCCCACCTGACCCTCCCGCTCAGCACCCACCACCCCATACCCACAAACATAACACCGACACTGGGGGTGCCCAATCCCATGTGTCACCACCCAAAATAAAGAAAACCACCCCTCCTAGTTTTTTTTAAATATACCCTGTAACAAAGAACACCATTCATCAATATCTGTTGCTGCCCCTGCTATTGCTGTTCCCCCATTTGACCCTCCCACTCAGCACCCACGACCCCACCCCCCACAAACATAACACTGACACTGGGGGAGCCCAATTCCCAAGTGTCACCACATGAAATAAAGAAAACCATCCCTAGCATTTTTTCTTTTTCTGCCACTGCTGTTACTGTTCCCCCACTGACCCTCACACTTAGAACCCACCACCCCACCCCCACCCACAAACATAACACCAACTCTGGGGGTGCCAATCCCCCAGTGTCATCACCTGAAATAAAGAAAACTGTCCCTCGTAGTTTTTTTTTTTCAATATACCCTGTAAAAAGAAAAATATCTGTTGATGTCTGTTGCTACCACCACTGCTAGTCCTCCCACTCAGCACCCACCCACCCCAGGCCCCTAAACCCTTACTTACCCACTGGGAATCCACTGCCGTAATCCTCTCTGGACTGCAGAAACATCTTCACTCTTCAACACAAGACTGTGAACTGAGGAAATCAGGTATGGGGTTTAATGTATTTCAAATGGGTTTTGAACTTAATAGCATAACTTAGTCATTTTTGAATATTTTTACCCCAAATGTTCAACATGCCTTTTTTGGGACTTCACCTCATGAACAATGGCAATGAAATTAGACAAATCTCTCCCAAAAGGTGATTTAGCAGTCGCTACATGAAATCACCTTTTAGCCAGGAGTTGAAAATTTTCTCCACCCTTGTTCAAGAGTGGGGTCATAGAAAGACTATGTTGAAAATGTGGTGTAAAAATATTCAAAAACAACAAAGTTATGAGTCAACATTGAAATTTACCAATGCAGGCTCGTAACTTTGGCAATTTCCAATATTGTGACCCCAAGTTTTCAACATAGTCTTTTCTTCACAGTACTTCATGAATGTGATAGCTGTCAGTTTTCAAATCCTGGCCAAAATGTGATTCTGCACTTGCAGCGTGAAATCACCTTTAGGGCAGGATTTGAAAATTTTCTCCACCCTTGTTCATGAGGTGGGCTCATAAGAAGGCTATGTGGGGTCATAAGAAAGCGATGTTGAAAATGTGGGGTAAAAATATGAGAAAACATGAAAGTTATGAGCCTACATTACAATTTTTCAATGCATGCTTGTAACTGTGGTAATTTTCAATATTTTGACCCCAGCTTTTGAGCATAGCCATTTTGTTTCATGCCTCCTCATGAGTGTGACAGCTGCCATTTCTCATATTCTACCCATAATATGTTTTAACACTTGTGGAGCAAAATGACATTTCAGCCATTTTTTCATAAATGACACTTGTCATGCTCTGAAGGAGTGGTCATAAAAAGATTATGTTGAAAATTTGGGGTTAAAAATGTGAAAAAACAACTAAGTTATGAGGAAATGAATTGTTCCAGCATTTATTCATAACTTTATTTTTTGCAGATTTTTGGCCCCAGAGTTCTGCATATACCTTGTGTTACCCCATGCCCTGAACATGGCAGGTGTAATTTTTCAAATCCCCATCCAAAACCTGTTTCTACAGTCGCACAGTGAAATCACTTTTCAGATGGGATTTTAAAAATTCCACCTGTCTAGATCACAACATCAGGTCATAAAAAGACTGTTGGACATTTGGGGTCAAAATGTGGGCACCCACTTAAAAGTAGATACTGCCTCTCAGCTGTCGTATCCTGGGTAATTACAATTTAACAATATGTCAAAACAAGACACCACTGCAAGTGAGATATTGCATCTCATCTGCTCTATCCTGGGTAAATATATAGTAAAAATGTGTACAGGCAAGACTTGGTACAACAGCAATACCAACGGCGAACATTTGACATCGACAAATGCTTGTTTAATTCTTAATTGATACATTAATGTTTTTGTTCAGTTCATGTGCAGTATCTTCATATCTGATCTCAACTTTTTCTTCCTTTTTTGAACAATGCAATGAGATCACATGACATTTCAGCATATGTGTGTCTATGAAGATCTGACATCTATATTTTTTTATTGCGGTGTATAGTGTTATAGTGACATTAATGTCCCAAACATCATTGGTGTGTGCATATGATTGAGCCACACAGCTAGACATGATTGTACAATTCTACAAAAAAATGGAAAATTGTCCATAGTGACACACGTATACTAATCAATTTATTTGATATCTCTTCTCCTTTTTTATTTAATACATTCAAACACATAACAACTAGTTATTTCTCAGGAGCAAAAAGGTTAGGGACATTCAAGAAATGTTGCATAATATAATAAAGGATAAGTCGGGGAATAATATGTTAGTTTTACATTTGGGAGTTAATAACATAGAGAAACAAAATATAGGTGATATTAAACAGGAAGATAGAAACATAAGAGAGGAAGCAAGAAGTCTAGGATAGTAACATTTATTTTTCTGAAATCCCTCCAGTACCAAGAGAAAGTGAGGGTAATCAAAAGAAAATAAAGGAATTGAATAATTGGTTAAGGTGTTGGACATTGCAGGAGGGGCTAGGGTGTATAACCCATTGGGAGCAATTTGTGAATGAGCAAGGATACTTTTGTAAAGACGGGTTGCATTTAAGTAAAAAAAGGAAGTAGAAAGCTGGGGATGGTAATCAAGAGAGTGCTGGACACCCATTTAAACTGATAAATCAGGGGAGAAGGGATGCATTCTGGTAAAAATAATGTATGTGCTAATTACTTTATTGAGAACTACTGCTTGAAACATATTACAGATGAGAAAGATTTGGGTGTTTTTATAAGTAATAAGCTAGTGTTTACTAATCACTTAAATCTCACCATTAAAAAGTGTTCTAGTTTTAGTAATTGCATATTTAGGAACATTAAAAGCAGAGAACCTTCAATAATGATTCCCCTATATACTAGTATTATAAGAGCAAACTTTGAGTATTGTTCCTCATTTTGTGCTCCAACACTGATGGGGGACATTGTATCTAGGGAAAAGGTCCAAAAGAGATTTATTAAGAACTTAAATGGTTTGAGTAATCTATCATATAGAGATAGACTTATAAGGCTCAATTTGTATAGTATGGAATATAGCTCGATTCGTGGAGATCTCTGTTTGCTTTACAAAGCTACCAGAGATGAATATTTGTTTGAAACATTACACTTAAAATGAAATATTACTACAGCTCAAACTCGTTCTCATAATTTAAAATTAATTTTATCTATTAATAGAACTACAAAAAGAACTAAATTTTTTTACCCAACGTATAGTTCCATTATGGAATTCTTTACCTTATGATATTGTGAATAGTTCAAACCTAAATCAATTCAAAACACAACTTGATATATATATGGGAGCTTCCAAGTTCGTTACCCGCTTAGTATAAGTGGCATGATCATTATGGGCGTGTCCCTCGATCGTGAATACTACCTATGAACCTACCTATGAACCTACCTATGAACCTACCTATGAAAAGGATAGTAAAAGAAGAACAGGAGTTAATATAGAAAGAAAGGGGTTATATGATCAAAAAACAAACAATAAAAAAATATTACAATGGTCTGAAAGTATGGGTCTTGAATGCTAGGAGCCTTAACATGCTGAAGAAATCAGAATTAGAGATAAGATTAAAAGCAGAGTATATAGATATGTGTTGTATTACTGAGACATGGTGGGAAAAGGATGTCTTATGGAATAGGGAGAGTGAGGGATATGATTGGTTTTCAAAAGAGAGAGAAAATAGGAAATGAGGAGGTACTGCAATCTATATAAAGCAAATAATTAAGAGCTTGATTTATAACAAATATGACCAGCAAGAAGAGATTGAATCTATATGGGTATCAATACAGGATTCACAAACTCAAAAAAAACTCCTGTTAGGGCTGTACTATCGCCCATCAAACACCAATAAAGCCCAAGATGAGTATATTGATGCAGAAATCAGACAACTAGCGATGCAGGGAGATGTGGTCAATTACAGGTGATTTCAATTTACCAGATACTATTTTGGTAAAATAAACTGCACATAATACAATTCATAATAGATATTTGGAGATGATGGAAGAGGTGGGGATGAATCAGCTAATATACAAGCCTACTAGAGAAGAAAATATATTGGACTGGATAGTTACAAATAGAGAAGATATAATAACAAAGATAAGCATTGTCGATAGTTTAAGTAATAGCGACCATAGCATTGTTCAATTTTATATTAAAAGAAAATCAGTGCTCGACAAAGGTCTACTGTTATGAGAAATTATAATAAGGCAGATTTCTATAAAATTAAGATACAATTGACAGAGTGGAATTGAGAGAGCTTATTTAAAGATAAAACAGTAAAAGAAATGTGGGATATGTTTAAACGCAAACTCCATGAACTGGAAGAAAAATACATCCCTAAGAGGAAAATGTGTACAAAGAAAGGGAAAAAACCCATGTGGTGTATGAACAAAATCATGAGGCTGTGTAAGGAAAAAAGAAAAGCATACAATAGAATGAAAAAGCAAGGGAACATAGAGGCAAGCATGGAATATAAAAAAATACTGAGGATGTTAAAAACAAAAATAAGGCTAGAAAGAAAGAGATTGGAAACAAACTTAGTATATAGGAAAGATAATGAAAAAGGATTATATTCCTACATAAATAATAATAGGAAAACGTCAAATCAGATAGGACCCCTGCATATAAATGGTGATGAAGTGCCAGTAACAGCAAAGATGGCAGAACAGCTAAACCAGTATTTCTGTTCAGTGTATGATAAGAAGACACAAGATAGGGTTGAGCTCAAGCAGGATATAAGTAGGAATCTTGATTTGGAGATTAGTGCAGGGCGTATAGAAAAATTGCTGAATGAACTGAAATCCACAAATCAGCAGGGCCTGACCTGCTGCACCCTAGAGTGCTGAAAGAGGTAAGGGCATATATAGCAGCACCATTGGCATACTTATTTGGTCAGTCCTTTTCCACAGGAGAGGTGCCGGAGGAATGGAGAAGTGTTGTTGTGATCCCATTATATAGAAAGAAAGGGCTAAAAACATCAATGACTAATTACAGGCCAGTTAGCTTGACTGCGGTCCTGTGTAAAGTAGCAGAAGGCTTTCTGAAGGACAAGTTAGAAGAAAATCTTAAGGGGTTAGAAGTTAATGACGTAAGGCAGCATGAATTTAAAAAAAAATAGTTCATGCCTGACTAACCGGCTTATTTGTTATGAACAAATTAATACAATTATACATGATAATAAGCCAGTAGATGTTTTTTCTGGACTTTCAGAAAGCATTTGATTAGGTACCACATTATCAGCTTATTGCAGAAATGGAAAAAATAGGAGTGGATAGTAGACTGGTGAAATGGGTGCAGAGTTGATTGGGGGAAAGAAATCAGAGAGTTAGAATCAGGGGTGTACATTCAGGTTCAGCGAGTGTGACGAGTGGGATGCTGCAGGGGTCGGTGCTGGGCCCAGCACTTTTCTCATTATATATAGGGGACATACGCTATGGTATAAGGAATATTATGGTAAAGTTTGCAGATGATGTAAAGTTGGGAGGGCAAGTGAGTACAGTAGAGGGGATTCAATGGTTGGAAAATGACCTGAAACTATTAGAAGCATGGACAATAGAGAGCAAAATGCCGTTTAGTACAGAGAAATGCAGAGTGAGGCATACGGGGAAAAAAGAGTCCTAGACATGAATATTGGTTAAATGGCATTAAAGTGAAAACTTCAGATAGGGAGAAGGATTGCGGGATTATAATAGACGATGGCATGACTTTTAGGGCACAGAGGTTGGAGGTAATTAGAAGAACGAACTATATGAATAATATTAAATATTAAAATAAATTTTATAAATAGATCTAAAGAATGCCTTGTCCCACTATACAGGGCATTTGTTAGGCCACACATAGATTATGGATCACCACTGTGGAGCCCTTATACAAAAGGGGAAATTGATCAGATTGAAACAATTCAAAGGACGTATACCAAGATGATATGGTCCATGAAAAATGAAGGCTATGAGGATAGGCTGAGAAGATTGAACATGTTTAGACTGGAGGACAGAAGGAAGAGAGGGGATCTTTTACAGTTATTTAAAATTATGAAGGATCCAGAGTTAGTAAAAGAACTTGGGATAGAGTTGGTGGATAAACCGGAAGGCTTACCAGCACATAAATTTCAAATAAAGACTGTAAAAACGAATTCAATATACTTTTCCTTTGTACATAGAACAGCTAGAGTAGGGAATGCACTTCTGGAGTATGTTGTCCTGAGTGGTACATTGGATAAATTTAAAAGGGAGATTGATCAAATAGTATGTTTAAGGAGACAGAATGAACCCGCTATACGGTGAACGGTATAATGTGCAGCGGTGCCTTCTTCCGTTCTATCACGCAGTATGAAACCCAGTATGAAACACATCTGTACCACTAACTTTACAGCCTTGAAAATGTCTTAACTAGATTGTCGCAATTCTGCAACAAACATTTGACTTTGTCACAGGCACATCCACCTCATGCACAAAGCTTTCCCTTTAATGCATAACAAAGGGCAGGGAGGCATTTTCCTCAATCACAGCTCCTCCTCTCCCCCCCCCACCACCATCTGAGATATGCCAGCCAAGTCTCACTCCTCCTGTGGAGCAAACTGAATAACATGGTCAGTGACATGCTGTGGGCATGGATACAACCTGCGGCACTAGTAAATGTCTGCCAGCAGCTGGATGTGCATATGCTGTGGCAATAGGGCCCTGATAGACTGCCTACACACACCTTTGTGTGACATTTTCTGGAGCCAGCAGCACACACAGTGCCCTAAGCCAGCCTGTGCCCAGTCCACCTCTATGTTACAACAGGCCTGGGGAGCACATGACTAGCGATCACCAAACTTTTTCTTATCTTTTATGAAAAAAGTTCCTCTCTCAGGATACAGTGGTACTGGCCATGTACTCTTGTGTCACATGATCTTCAGCTGCATAGAACAGGATCCATTTTGTAACCATTCAGGGCTTCTTTTGTGAAGCCTGATGTACAGAAAGCTCCACTCCATGACTGCCGCAGCACTCCTTGTAGGGCTCTGTACATGTGTAAGGGGGTGACCAGACTGTGAATGCAGCCAGCATGCAAGGTGTAAAAAGCGCAGCAGCTTCATAGGGCACACAGTCCAAGACATTCCTTTACTTCTGATTCTTTGCTTATTCCCCTCCCCCCCCCCATTATTAGTGCTACTCCCATTCACACTGTGGGCTACCTCCAGCCTCCACCTCCCAGCCACTCAGATCTCTCCACCCCTGCTAGTTACCTAATGGCAATTTCCACATAATAAAAAAACTGCAAGGATTAAAAGGAAGATAACATTAAAATGTGTGTAGGTTTGTGGGGTTACTTTTTCACAATAGGGCTCTAGTTTTACAGTAGACTTTAGGCGATAGTGTTATACAGTGGTCTGTATTAAATCAATTTTCTGTTACAGAACTGCTGAAATATTTACTAAGGATTGACCTGCCCTGGTGGTGTGGAGGGCTGTGGCATTGAATGCCTTACCTCCTGCCATGCTAGTGACCCGTGTTTGGGAACAAGCACGGGTCACTGGGGGTCAGCCAGGGAAGGGGGAGGACTGAGCATAGGATGGACTGCTCTCCTCCTCTCCCTGGGTGGGGTGGAGCGGTGCCTGGCATTAGCCTGGCCCATAGTGGGGGGGGGGTTGGACTGCTGGGACCACACACACATGGGGTGGATGTGCGGCAGAAGTCTGGTGTGCTCCATATGAAAGTGTACGCAGCTCAGACACTGACATCACTGTACGCCATTTCTTCCGCACCATGGGGGAAGGGAGGAAAAATGGAAAAATGCTGCTGGCTGGGAGGATGATTCTCTGACCCCTCACAGGCCCCGCACAAGCGACCTAAGCATAGCTCCAACCAGATCCTGTCTGGCAGGTTGAGCTCAGCTCTCTGCCACCCCACCAAGGGGGTAAGCCGTGGGAGAATCTGGAGCCAGTTAGGCAGGAAAATGTCTTGTGATGGGGCTGGGGAGTTGAACAGGAGGGAAGCCAACCAGGAGGAAGAAAAAAAGGACTAATGAAAAATAAAGATTGACCTGCCAGTGTGATTGAGGGTGGAGGAACAGGGGCTATGAAACCACAGCTTAATAAGAAAAAAGTGTATGTATCGAGAGACAGAAATGACAAAGATTAGAGAGAAACAATGACAAAAAATGTTCAAATACAAACATGGTAATGATGATGGATAATGATGGGGGTTCAACAGCTTGTTTGTAAATTAGGGACTGTGGCTATGATACTGTGTTTAACCCACTACATGAAAAATGATCAACAATAGAAAAGAAAAAAAGAATGATGGACACTATTCTCATCAGAGAAGACAATTCAACAAAACAAGAAAACCACCTGAAAACAAGTACTGAATACAGCAACTGACAGAGAAAGTAAATACAGTGATGATCTCTGTGCCACGCTGCACCTAGAAAAAGCACCACTACACAAACCGCAATGTCACTATATATTTCAGGCCTCATTCGCTTTGGTTCAGCACTAACAGGAAACTGCCAGTCACCGGACACATTTGCCACATTGAAAAAATCAACAAACAAGTTTACTACTTCCCTGTTTTTGTTCCATAACAACCACACAGTGATACCTAATAGACATACAGTAATACAGTGGAAGTATAGCATAGAGGTTAGAGTAATGAGCTGTGAATGAACTTGGGACATCCAGCAGAGCTAGGTTGGATTCCTACAACCTCCACTTGCATGCTGCACAACTCTGAGCAAGTCACTTAACCTCCCCAGTGCTCACAGGTCACCCCCAAAAACTTGTGCCTAGTGGGCCTTACCAGGTAACCAAAGAATTTCAGCAGTAATAATAATGATAGCAATACTATGAGGCTAATGGTAAAATGAAACTTGTGGCTTGTTTCCTGTCCTCTTTAAAACTTATTAACATTGTGGTTATTAGGATTTGTGACTCATTGGTGTTCCCAACAAGTTGGGTTTATATCAGTTTGTTTGCTTTGCTCCTATACTGTATATATTCCAGAACAATTTTGTGTCCACTCATTCTTCAGTGTACCTTTGGAAAAAAAGTGGCAGGGTATCAAATAAGTCAATAAAATTGATTAGCAACTTTACACGTGAAAGTAATGCTCAGCTGTAAAAATTCTTAGCACTTGGCACAGAATGATTTGCAAATTTTAAAAAATCCTGTTTCGTTAACATTGTCTACTGAAACACACAAACACAAAATTTGTCGGCAGAAAAGGACCGCTTGCCCCATCCAGTCTACCCATATATTACCTGCCTAATTCTTCTCTGCAGATCTTAACTGGTCTTTGGTGATCTTCCCTGCTTATTTACTAATATTTCCCTATGTCTATCCCATGCATGCTTGATGCCGCCCACTGATTTCTCCTTCACCATATCCGCTTGCAGTCTGTTGCAGGCATTTACTACCCTTTCAGTGAAGTAGTACTTCCTCACATACTTCTTACATTCCCCTCCTTCCAGCTTCACCTCATGCCCTCTGGTCCTGGTGCTCTTTCTCATTTGAAAGAGACTCCCTTCTGCACCCTGTTCACTGCTGCAAGGTACTTGTCGGTTTCTATCATGTCCCCTTTCACTCTCCTCTCTTCCAGTGTGTACATGTTGAGATCCCTCAGTCTCTCCTCATAGGGTTTTTGGTGCAATCCTTGCACCATTTTAGCTGCCTTCCTCTGGACTACCTTCACCCCATGTCCTGTCTGAGGTGCAGCCTCCATAACTGAACACTGTACTCTAAGTGGGGTCTCACCGGCAAGTGATATTGTGGCAACACCACCTCCCTCCCCCCTCCTGCTGGCGATACCTCTCCTTGTGCAAACCCAGCATCCCACTAGCCCTACCCACTGCTTTGCCACATTGCCCTGTCATTTTGAGATCATCAATTATGATAACCTCAAGGTCCCTTTCCTGCTTGGTGACTGTCAATACCTCCCCCCATCCTATACTCAGCTCCCCTGAGTGCTTTTAATACCCTTGGTGTGTCCCATCTGATCCCATAGCCTTGTACACCTTCAGAGCTGCAAGTCCCTTCAGTACTGTTGCCTCTGAAAATGGACTTGTGTCCATCTCTCCCTCCTTATTCCTACTGCTCCCTGGTGGTCCATCCCTCCTTCCTCCACTGTGAAGACTGAATGAAAGTACTTGCTCAGGATGGCAGCTTTTTCTTGGTCCTCTTCTGCACAGTCTCTCTCTGACTCCCTCCTTAGCCTCCCTTGCTTTCCTCTTCTCACTTATGTGCCTGAAGAAAGTCTTATCCCCTTTACTTAACCCCTCGGTTATTCGTTCCTATGTCTCCACCTTTCCCGCTTTCCTCTGTTTTACTTGGTTGGTCTCCCAGTGCTCCTCCCTCTGCATTTCCTTATACAGTACCTCCTGAATGCCACCTTTTTTTCCTTCACCAGAGTGGCCACTTCACTAGAGAACTGTAACATCTCTTTTTCCTGCTTTTGCTCGATTCCCTCATGCTTGTTGGCTTAATTATGCCCCCCCCCCCCTTATTTTTCTCCACTGTGCTTCTACCCTTCCTGGCAGTCCCCCTACAAGGAAGTTTCTGAGGCAGTCTTCCATTTCTTCAAAACCACCATCCCAAATTTCATGATCCTATTCATTGTGTGATTAGCCTCTGTTCCCATCTTAATGTTAAACTACACTGTACAGTGATCGCTGGTTATTAGGGTACTGCCCATTGTGACATCTGCAATGCTGTCCCTGTTTATAAGCACCAGATCCAGCACTGGCCTGTTTCTAGTGGGTTCTTTGACTAGCTGCCTGAGAAAAGCCCCTTGTAGGGAGTCATGGATGGCCCTGCTCCTTGCCAAAGCTGCAGCAGGAAGGCTCAACTTCATGTCTGACAGATGAAAATCACCAACTAACAGCACCTCCCCCTTACTTGCCATACTGATGATGGCTTCCTCTAGTGCCTTATTCATCTCCTTTCCCTGTGCTCAAGGTCTGTATACCACCCCTATATGCATAGTGGCCCCAGAGTCTGTCTCCAGGATGACACACAGCACTTGCACCCTTTGCTTTTCGTCCGGGTTCCCCTCTACTTTCATGTCCTTGATTCCCTCCCTCACATATAGTACAACCACCTCATCTCTGTCCTGTCTCTACTGAGTAGAGAGTAGCCCACTCTGGAAATATCCCAGTCATGGCTGTCAGTGCACCAGGGCCCTTGAGAGGGTGGGGGCCCAGGCCACCGGGCATGCTACTGTAAGCAGCTGCATAGGGGCCCCAGAGTCTGAACTTTTCTCAGGGCCTGGAATTCCTTTCATGGGACTTGCAGTGCACCACAACTGTATCATAGCACCCAAAACCAGACTAGTCTTTGCCATTATAGCTACCAGGTCTGGAATTGTATTTCCCAGGCTCCTAGGATTGGCACATATGACTCTCCATACCTCAGTCCCTCCATGCGTGTTTCTCTCCTTCACCCCTTCTTGCCTTTGTTGTTCCTAAAGCTCCCCCTGACCCACCTCTTCCATTTTTACCTTCTCCTTACCTGAATTCTTTGCTCCTTTATTCTTGTTTTCCTGATTTATACCCTCCTTATCCTCTGCCTTGTCCCAACCCTTGTCTTCTTGTGCCCCTGCATAGGGGTGTATACTTCCCTTGGTCCCTTCCTCCCTCCCTCTGCTCCACCATCGGGGGGGCAACTGTTGTCTCCCTTGGTTTTACAACCTCCCCCTGCCCTGACTTGTTTAAATGCTAATCTAGGTAGCATTTAAACCTACCACTGAAGACAATGGTCCCCTTAATGGAAGGATGCAGGCTGTCTCCCTTATAGAGGACTAATCAACCCAGGTTGAGCCCCGGTCCCCAATGTAGCCAAAGCTCTCCTCCATGCTCCCTGCCTTCAATCAATTGCTAAATGCCCTGGTGCGGTGTTCCCTTTCCTCTCCCAGGCTGTACACAGATAAAACTGCAGCAAAAGGCACGCTGCATGCCAGCTGCTTGAGGTACCTCCCCAGATACCTAAAATCTCCTTGCCAAGTGATTAGTCTCGAGGTGGACAAAGTCATCTAGCTCCCTCCCATCTCCTGCTGCTCTTGTGAGCCTCTGGATATGGTCTTCATCCCTCCAAGCTGAAGAACCCCTCAGGCACTTTATCTCCCTCTACCTTCTTCCCTTCACTGCCAAACCTGTCCTTCTAACAATAGAGTCATCCACCAGCAACTGCTTCCTCTTTGACTGGGGGCTTCTTCTTCCCTCCTTGGGGCCTCCCCTTCTGAGGACCCCCACTTCCTCCTTTACCACTGCTATGGATGCCTCCTCTTAACTGTCCCATCCCAGCAGTATAGCAAAGGAATTCTACAGTGGTACAGGCTGAGGACCATGTACCCTTTGCACCACCCCCTCCCTCCCAGAACCCACCAAAGGTTCAACTGCTCTGCTTCTACCTAGACATGCTCTGGGGCACCGTAGAAGACTAGGTTGCCCCTAAATGTGGCAGAAGTCCTCTGCACCCTTGCCAGTTTGACCCTGAAGTCCAGCAAAATTTGCCTCAACAAAGAGAGGTGAGTACAAATGGGGCAGCAGTTAAGTCTTCAGAATGTGTCCTGAAAGATTTTTGGCCCCACACCTGTTGCACTGCACCACTCCCATGATCTTTCCTTCCTTTACTAGTTGCCTGTTTAAACTTCCCTGTACCCTAATGTTTCCTTTCTAATCTCATTGTATTCCTACCTCTCCCTTTCACCTGCCTGAAATGTATTTGTTATGCTACCCTAGACAGAGTGTCTCTTGCTTTCCCTTTTCTAACACACCTGCCCGTAACTGGCTTGCACTGGCTGTCAACTACCCTTACCCATGTGCCTGATCTTTATTTCTTACCCTACCCTTACACTTGCTTGTAACTTGTTACCCTACCATAGATAGGGTGTCTCTTAGTTTTCCTTTCTAACCCTCCTACCTGTACCTACCTCACCCTGACCAACCTGTAGCTACATTCCCTGTTGTTGGTTGTTACAGCACTGTGCAATCACCTGCACCATGGACTCACTCAAGAAAATGGTTAGCAGTGTACTGCTTTGCATTGCTGGAAACTGTTAGCAATAACCCTTGATTTGCTTAGCATTTTGGTACACCATACGAGCTATTGAATACCTGGTGTGGGAGTAAACCATTAGGCACTATTGCAATGAAGCACCAGACTTTTAGCAACTCAAATGTCCTAAATCTGTTTTTAACACATTTTGTTCAGGTTTATAGTTAATGAGATATCAATCAGTTAAGTAAAAGCGTTATGCATTGCAACAGTCTTCCAGGGCTATTTCTGCATGGAGAAATTAAAATAAAAAAGAGTGAGTCATTTCTAAAATATCTTTTTATTGATCATGATGATTAGAGGGGAATAGAGTTGTCAGATTTGACTGTATGGATTCTTGAAATCTGGGCTTCTTTGCAAAAATCAGCTTTACGTTCAGGCTGTGATTTCATTCCACAAATTCAATAATATTCCTAAGTCTATAATCATATAGATAGAAAACACCAAAACTGATCCATACAATTGTTTCCTTACTCAATCAATGTTTCAAAATAAGGAGAATCCCACATAAATACACTTCATTATTCACCAGCAGTTCATTCACAGATGGAATTTAAAATACTGTTAAAATTCTGTGCGGAAACTGCTTAAGAAAACCCTAGTTTATGATTTGAGTTATGTTATTAAGATGTGAAGACTCCGCAAGAAAAGATGAGATGCGCATATGAAAACTCAGATTGTTTTCTGCCAAAGATAGTGATAATAAGGTGAGAGCACACTTGGAAATACCAACTCTAAAATAATCGTATATTGGGAAATGGGGGGGGGGGGGATAGCTCCTCCCACGTCCCCTACTGAAGCCACAGCACTTCCGCTGCTCAGCTTCGAGCATTTTGAAAATGCAACTAGGCTGTGTGGTTGGTTGGGCTGGGTCCCCCCTCCCCCGCCTCTTCTTGTCTCTTTTTCTCCTACTTGGTACCCCCCCCTTTTTTTTATTTTTGTTTCTTTGGTTCATATATTTGTCTCACTTGCTTGTTTAGTCTATGCCTCTTCTCTCATTGCCCCCCTTCATTCTTTCATTCTACCAGTCCTACTTCTTCCCCTGTTCGTTTCTCTCTCTGCTCCTTCCTATTGCCTTTCTGGCCCTTTACCTCTTTGCTCCATTGTCCTTCTGTTCCCCCATTTCCTTTGGGCACTTCTTCCTTTCCTCACCAGCCACTGTGCCATTCTGTGCCCTTGCCGGTGACCTGGACTGCCGCCACGCCGCACTCAAGGACTCCGTTTTCTGGTCCAGACCATGCTGTCTGCACTTCCGCACAGAACGTTCAACTGCGGGTCTCCTGGTAGCCCGCTGCAGCTCTCCATCACCACTCTGGCGCTTCCAGGTGTGATACGTCACCCTCCATGCCTAACTTTCTTCTACCCTTCAGACTCCTTCTGCAGTGTGACTCAAGACAGATCGGCCACATTTCAGCCCGTGCTGGTGACTGTCTCCAAGTTCTCTGTGATGGTGAACCAATTGTTCTCTCATTAAAGAATCCAGATTGTGGCTCAGTTCCACCCTCTGCTGCAGCCTCCCTATGCCAGCTCTTTCCCATTTCCTCTCTACTGGGCCTCATCCCTACCATGGTACTGCAGGCTCAGAACACCGTGTAAACCATTGTGTTTACCTGTACTTTGTTTATCTTTGATCACCATCATAACATACTTTGAACTTCTGCTTTACCGTCTGAATCTACACCACATCCTCTGTGTAGGCAGCACTTTTCTTTGAGGGACCCATGAGGGACAGAGCTATTTTGGGGGTACAATGAAGGTCATCCCTATATACAGGATTCCCAATTCTTTCCTATGGTAGACCTACATGGGAATCTGGCCATTTCCAGCTCGGCCCCCATGAGGGCCTTGCTTCATGGCTCAAACCTGCCCAGTTCTTTCATATGGCAGACCTCCGTGGGGGTCCCGCCTTTCCCAACTCGGCCCATGTGGGGCTTAGGCTCGTGACACAACTATTCTGGATCCTTCCTATAGTGGTCCTGTGTGGAGGTCCCACCTAGCCCACGTGGGGGCCTAACTCACTGCTTGTCCATTCCAGATTCTTCCTCTGGTGAACCTACGTGGGGGTCTCCCCAGTTCCAGCCTGGCCCGTGTGGGGTCCTACCTTCATGGCATGGACATTCTTGGTTCTTTCCTATGGCAGATCTTTGTAGTGGTCTCACCATTTCCAGCTTGGCCCATGTGGAGGCCAAAGCTTACAACTACATGGAGGCTGGCTTGCCATTGAACTACCTACGTGGGGGTCTGTTCTTTGCCACCTCATCCATGGCTCAGTATGGGCCCTTGCTATCTGGGCCTACCTTGGAATTACATAGAGGTCTCATTCCATTCCGTCTCAGGTCCTCTGGAAAGGACCATTAGTGATGACCTATGTGGAGGTCACTTCACTCACGATTCCTCATTCTATCTATGTGGGGTTCCTATTCCGCTACCTCCTGTCACCCCATTCACTCAATTTCACATTGCTGCTGCTTATCTGGTCTTACTACAATTGCAGGTGCTCCCATTCTTTCCTGTTATACCATGCTATGGTGACAACATCATCAGGTGTAATTTCATCTGACTCTCTGAAGCAGGTTCATCCACTTCTACTGCACCTCCATCTGCTGTCCTGTCCTTCTAAGTTGGCAGTCTTAGCTTCCTGGTATGCATCTATACCTTGACCTATGTGGGGGTCTCAGTCAATGCCATCTCGGTCCTCCATGAAGGATCTTCTTCGTAGACCTACGTGGGGGTCTTCTCACATGCATCCATACCGTGACCTATGTGGAGGTCTCGGTCAGTGCCATCTCGGTCCTCCATGAAGGACCTTCCTTGCAGACCTATGTAGGGGTATTCATGCATGCTCATTCCACCTGACAGTCTCCATCCTTAGCTCTGCCTCTGGGAAATTGAGTTGAGGTGTGCTTCCCTGACCACCAGGGTTGGGAGTATCTGTCTCTGTCTTTGTTCTCTACTCATTCCACTTCATTCAGCTCCTCAGGCAGTCTCCATGTCTAGCTCTGCCCGAATGGCATAGGGCGGCACCAGCCATCTTGTCTGACAGCGATGGGAGTCGGTTCCTCGTGTCCATTCCTCCCTTCAGTCCATCTTCTGCCTGCTTTGGAACCCCTAGGTGCTGGCCCCTCCTTCGGCACCAACTTGGATTCCTCGCTATCAAACTAGCTCTGGATTGCCTCATAGAATTCAACTGCCTCCTGGACTTCCTCCTTCTGTATTCCTTTTGGGACCTTCAAGTGCATCACTGTCTAGTGCTCAGCCACCATCCTTACGTCAAGTTTTCAGTTCTTGAATACTACAACAGAAATCCTGGACATAGTTTACCATCTTCCTTCATCTGGACATCCATCCAATTCAGACTCTCCTTCATCTTACTGAATCACCCATCCTTCGGCGTTGACCATCCTACTCACCGTCAAGATTCAGAGGACATGACTCATCAACCAGCAAGACTCAAAGGATAAGAATCTTGGACATAACCAGAACCAAAAACATCAGTCTGCATTTTTAGGATTATCTCCTCATAGTTTCCCCAGAGGATGGGCAGGTCAGTAGCCATAGGTCCTCAGAGGTTTCCCCCACAGGGTTTTTTTTCCCTCTCCTGTGTGCTACTGGTCATACTCTCTGGAGTTGGAGGAGGTAATCGAACCATTAACAATCTTTATGTTTCTCTATTCCTACACCTACCCAGTGTTCCTACTGAGGGTGGGAGTAAAAGAAAAGCAAAATTCTAAGTTCATAACCTCACGTTCATAACCTTAAGTCCATAACATTCAAGTTCATAAGTATACACAAGCACTACGCTATGTACCACACATTGAAATTATATTTATATAATTTTTACTTGGGATGGTTTATGAATAGTTTCAAGTTAAAAAGCAATTATTTCAGTACAGCACATTTTGACTATAATTCAAGTGTAGCTATCTTGCTACTGTTTCTAGTATCCAAAAAGATCTGCACTACTGATACTGGTGTAACACCCCCCCCCCCAGTTGGGGGCTTACCTTATGGCAGTTCTGCCATTTGCTTCCACTCCCTGGAGCACCTCCCGTTATGCCTGTTCTCCTCCCCATTTCTGTCCCCAGTTCATCACCGCAGCCCAAGTCCAGAAGCGTGCCTTGTTTCCCCACCAATCACTCCCAGTGTATTATAGCACATTTTGGGGCTCAAAAACTTATTTGCAACTCGTTGCTGTTTGCTTCAATGCTCCAGTGCTAGTGGGAGCCATGCATTCGCAGACTCACGCCTTGATCTCCTGACCAACTTTGTGGTCTATCGAGAGAGTGTTCGGTGGTCCCGGTCCCTGCATTGGGCAGAGTGGGGACCGGTGACCTCAGGTAGGGCCAATAGAGCCCTCTTACTATTTTAAATAAAGAGCACCACGAAGCACTACCAATGTAGGACTCATGAATATTAATGAGAGCCCTGAGAGCCCTCATACATATTAATGATCAGCTGCCTGTCCTAGCGCAAGAGGTTATAAAATATTGGTGCTAGTGACAGGCATATAAAAAATAGTAGGGGCTAATAATTGAAGGGGAAGAAGGTTAAAATAGGACATGTGTATACTGGCTGCGCCATAATTAAGCACTGGAACTCAGATAAAGCCTGGTTTCTGCCTGGGGGCATTTAATTACAGCAACAGCGACACGCTAAAGACTGACCAAACATGTTTATCCTGGGCAGCAATCTAAAGGGCCCAAAAGCAGCTATTGAACTGTGGGGCAAGTGGGCAAATAAAGTAATTACTGTGGCTATACCAGGACTTTTATTTGGGACTGTGCAACTCTGCCTTGGGACTGTAAGTTTAGCTGCCATTTTAGTGCAGCAACAGCCAATCAGAAAGCCAGAATTTTCAGCCAGGATTTGTGGGACTTTGCCAGAGCTCATGGGACATAGCAGAGTACTTATGGAGAAGCTGCAGGGACTTATTTCAGGTGCCAAAACAGGGAGTCTAAAGTGCATCGAGTGGAGGTAATGAATATTCATTTTCCGGATTGACAGGCATGATCAGACAATTGTTATGGGAGCAACAGATAGCTTCAGCCAGTTGGGTGCCTCAGGGGAGCTCCATAAAATACAATGTTTTTGGCTGTGTGAGCAGATTCAGCATGGGCCCCTCACAGGGATGGGAGCTCAGGCCCTTTGCCAAAAAATGGGTCTAGCAATCCAGAGTAAGCCCCAACACAGGGGAGGGGGCTTTTTCTCCTTCCAAGGGAGAGACAAGTGGCTGCCTGAAGCAGAAGTCACTAGCCTAGGGGTTGCCAGAGGATTTCCTCCAGGGCTAGCGAAAGCCTTTCCACGCTGACGGAAAATGTGGGCCAGTAACCTGATGAAACCAGCTGTAAGAGAGCTGAACCTGCCTCAACGGTGAGAGCATTGATGAAAGCCTGAAACTTCAGAAGGAGGAATGCAATTACTGCAAGTCACCTGAGTGAGTAAATTTCTTTTGCTAAGTGCAACTTCAAGAACATCTTTAAGGGGCAGAGAAGCCCAAAGCCTACCAATAGTGATTGTCTGTCTGTCTGTCTGTCTGCACCCTGTGTTCACAGCAGTGCTCAGAGAGGGTGGACATTCACCGACTGAGTGACCGTGGATGGTTCAGTTCAATTGTGTATAAATGTGTTTGATTTGAAAGTGCATACAGGACTGAAAGGGAAGTACTCAGAGCCGGGCTCTTCCTAACTTTGCCTGGGAGGTCCAGTATTCTGTCCATGGAAGCTGCAAGTGCCAGTGTGTACCACAAGGGACTACATGTTGTATTTGAGCTTGGAGAGCTACAGAAACCATGTGCTGCAAATTAAGTGCCAGTTTTGGTGTTAAAAGAGCCTAGAGAACTACAGTAAACAGTTTATTGCCAAGAACAACTGTTTGCGTTAAAAGAGACTATTGCGTCTGTTGCTAGCCAGTGAAGTCTTGAGAATGGTAGTGGGTCTTGCCACAAGCCCAGTCAAGTCAAAGTATTTTAATTGGTAGCGAGCCCAGCCTCAAGCTCAGTCTAGTGTGGTAACAAAAGTTGTGCTTTAAGCTCCAGCTTTAATCAACAAGAAAGATAAAAGTTGTTCAAGAGACTGTGTCCTAATGTTGGTGTGGGAGCCATAACCTGGGCTCTGCTTGTTTACTCTGCTGTGCTTGCCCCTAAAATCATTGGGAATGCACCTGGTTCTAAAGTTCTCACCAACCAGAAAAAGGATCTATGTCTACCATGACCAGCCGCGACACATGGAAAAGAAACTGTGACCAAAACTATAAATGCCTGAATGTAATGTATCCAGCCTGCTCATCTAGAAAGTGTTCTCAGCCCAGAAGAGGGGGTCCAGCCTTTGGAAAGTTAATGTGTTGTTTTCCACCTACAAGAACAAAAGGACCCTGGCAGTCAGTATTAGGGGCTGGCTGTTAGCTTTGCCAGCATTTTAGCCTTTGGGGATAGAGCCCGCCTGCTGAAAGCACTTGATCCAGACTTGCCTAAGTCTATGAAGACATCAAACTGTAAGAAATGCAGGGCCAGCCCTGCGCCGCTGTGGGAAAGGACTTGTAAATAGTTCAAGGTTGGTAAATTCTGCAAGCTGCAGTTAGCTTAAGCTTAAGGATGCAACCTAAACTTCTTAATTGTACTAAGGGCTCCCAACTAGCCGGCCAACGTACAGCTGCATCTAAAATTAAGCCTGCACCTTAAAGAACTGCTAATTACTGGGTACCCAGGTTGTGTGGGATTGCAGGGTCTTGCACTAAATGGGAAATGGTACCAGTGTGGGCAAAACCTTGCAAATATGTTTAATAATTATGCACCTAGCTAGTTAGTCAGAGAGCTGGCTACTCCAGAAGTTGGTGGGTGGCCACTGTGATTACAACTGATTTAAAATGCAAAATGTTAATTCAAACCAAACCAATCAAACCAATGTGAGTTTTGTAAATAGTATAACCTCTTTTCCATTTTCACCCTTCCTAGCACTCCCCTTGTAAATAAACTTGTTGTTGTTTGCTCTTGCAGATGCCTGTCTCATGAGCATATTAGTAGGAGTAAGTCACTAACTACCAGAATGGTCTGAATTGGGGAAAATTTTATTGGGTCATGCTTGGGGTGGCATCCTGGTAAAGTAAGTGGGCACAGCTTCCCAGAGGGCTGTAAGAGACTGAGCTCTAACTCACTTAAGGGTAAACTCTGGGCAGAGGCACTGCACAGTTTAGTAACTTAGGAAAGAATGTGAATAAAGTTAAAAATAGGAATCCAGGCCCCTCACCCTTGTTAAGGCCTACAGAGCAGGGGTAGTAGCCCTTGGTATAGTGCCACCTAGGGGTTAGACTGGACTGGAAACAAACACAGTTTGATTAAACTGGTTCTATTGTTGGTCTTCTCCTTTTATATGATGTGAGGCCTGCACAATTGCATTATGTTAATGTGTGCATATGCTCATCAACAGAGTTAAGAATTTGGGGTGAAAGCCATGTTTCCATAAATGAATTTATATAAACATTAAAGCCACTCAAAGGAGGGTTCTACTAGAGTATTTTGGCTGGGTGCCTCCAGCAGGCATTAATTCCCAATGTTCCTCACTGAGTGTCAGCTGCGCCTGTAACATGCTGCTGCTAACAAAGTTGTGCAATTGTAGCATGGGACTAAATCTTACCTGATAAGTATAACACATACACACTTTTTCAGAGTTTTAATGCTTTTAATATGATTTTCAGATTTTTTTATCTCATTTTTGTTTACCGTGTAAGTGCACTACACAGAAACTACCTATTTTTAGGCACGACCCAGGAGAAAAACAATGTCAGATAACATAGGACAGTGCAGTACAACAGGACAGTAGAACACAACATAACATCAAAAGAAGATACAAGAGCATCAGGTTACAAGGAATAGTGCATTGTATACAGTCAAGGACAGTACGTAATTACCATAAGAAATTTTAGGGGTAAGCAGTACTGTAGTAGGAAGTAGTTGATTAGGCAACCTTATAGCTAAAGCAAGTGACTAAGTGCTAAGGTTAAAGTGGATGGGTTGCCTAAAAGTATAAGGGAGACTCAGGGCATGACACAGGAGCATTTGTCATTAGCTTGTAGGAATGAGTGGAGCTCTTTATTAAAAGTAAGGTGAGACTGCGAGCTCCTGATGTGATCCAAGAGAGCATTCCAGAGCCTTGGTGCACCTGCAGCAAAAGCACATTCCCCCATTTTCATTGTGCTTTGAGGGACGTGGCGCAATGGTCTACTAGCAGATCTCAGTGGGTACAGTTGAGAGCTATGGTGTAGCATACCAGCCAAGGATTCAGGTGCTCCTGCTCAGATAATGTTGTCTATGAGACAGCCCGCCACCCCAGACTAGTGTAGAGCATACAACGGTGGGTAAGTTTGGGGACAGCCAAGGCAAAATGACAGATATTGTTGTAGCAAGTGTCCCATTTTTGAAGAGCTCCTTTAATAAAGTCCTGAAAAGCCATAATGTCATAAGTTAGTCTTGGCTTGAGAACCCCTTGAGCAATGACTAGTCTTGCAGTAGCTGTTAGAGATGATCTGACTCTATACGCTATACCCAGTTTGGTGTTGACAGCTCTGCAGGTGTTGATTATGTGAAGACTGAAGTCGAATGAGGGATCAAGAGTGACTCCCAGATACTTAAAGTTGTCCACTACCTCCAAGGTAGGGCCATCAGGGCCAGGAATTGCAAGAAGTACAGCACATGACTTGATTTTGAGGGCAGAGCCAAACATCATAGCCACTGTCTTTTTTGCATTTAGCAGGAGCTTCTTTTGCCACAGCCAGGTGTTCAGACAGCCAAAGTCAGTCTATAGTGTGGCGTTTATGTGACCTGGATCCTTGTTGCTGGTGTAAACCATCATATCATCTGCATAAAGGATAACAGAGGAGAGACTGGGGGGTTTAGGCAGGTTATTGATAAAAAGGGAGAACAACAACGGTCCAAGAATGGATCCTTGGGGGACACCAAGGCTGGAAGGAGCAAGATCCGATTTGATTTTGTTGATTGCCACAAACTGAGTCTGGCCAGTGAGATAGGAGGCGAACCAGGAGGTGCCATCTCGCGAGAAACCAAGTGAGGTTAGCTGGTCCAGCAGTAACGGATAACTGACCAAATCAAAGGCCTTAGAGAGCTCAACAAAGATAGCCCCAGTGAGGAGGCCCTTGTCCATTGCCCGTTTTATGTCACTGGTGAGCTGTAAAAGCACTGTATTTGTGCTACAGGACTTTTTAAATCCATGCTGGGTAGGGGTTAGTAGCTTGCTGAGATGAAGGTAGTCTGACACTTGCGCTGCACCAGCTTTGCCAAGATCTTGCTTAGGACAGAGAGGATGGCTATAGGGCGGTAGTTATAGATGCATAACATTTATTAATATTGTGGGTGCTATATCAGTGTTAACATATCTGCATTTGTACAGTACTTGTCTAATGATAATGGAAATACTTTTAAACTTGTACAGATATGAACAACAGGGTTTCTGTACTACTCGCAAAATGGCACTCACACTGTGTGTGAGCAGCTAAATTGCATTGTGGGATTGAATATTGAACAGATAAGCATATTTTGCATCGAACACGCTGCAAACAGTGCTAGCTAATGTAGGATACTAACCAGATAATTTCTTACAACATTTTCCTTTTAACTAAATAAAGTGCATTATAACCGTGTACAACAACTGTGGCAGATTATATACACAGTATTGAAGAGAGAATCCAGGTAAGCCACTAAACAAAGTGGGCTATTATCACTATACAGGTATAATACAAGAATACTTTTGAACTGTGCACTTTTCCTATCTTACGGAGTACCTTTGTCATTTGCAGAATAATGATTAAAAGTAACAGGACAGTTAATGGTAAAGTGGCTCATGTTAAATGGGCTGCTACTGATGGATGACGTAGTTTCGGTAGGGTGCTGAGTTTCATTCTTGCTCGTACTTTCTCTGGCCTGCTGGTGAACAATATTTGGTTGCATTTCTTCTCTTCTGTAGTGTTGTGCTGCTTTTTTGGGTGTAGGTGAGTTTTCTTTTTCCTTTATTGTGTTACTAGGAGACAAAGGCTTGCTTGATAATGGAACAGTGGTTTGTACTGTAGGACTACTGGTGGTTTCCTTCGGTTTTCGGTAGACCATCTGCTTTACACAATATTGCTGACCATTTCTTCCTATCATTCTGCAATGGTGACCAGTAGTTTCTGAGGCTGGTCTCGCATCGATGCCCTGTGACAGACATTATCTCTTTCGATGGGAGACCAGCCTCAGACAACATCTGAATGGCTGCACTTCTGATTGAGTGGTTTGTATACCTGACACTGAGTTCTGTGTCTGATGAAATCTGTACCATCATTTCACCAAGGTCATTTTTCCCATTGGTTACTTTGATTACCAGCATTCATTTTTGTCTAACACATTCTGGGGCAACCTCAGTGGGTGTAAACACAATGCTGGGGGGGGGGGTTAGGTGGACAACGAACTATGCACTCCTTAAAGAGAGATACTGGACAGTTTGCACTCCCAGGTTGTGAGTACAGAACACCTCTCAGCACTTGCCTGTTCCCTTCTGTTAGTGCATTGTGGTTTTTGGTTGTCTCATTAAAACCCAGTGCTATATACTCACTGTCACGTTTGTCTGTATTTATTATGAAAGAGTCATGCTTTAATTTACATAACCCTCTCTGCTTTGCCTTGCGAGGCCCAGCTGCATTTTGAACCAGAGTCTGCGTACTAGCCCGTACGAAGACTCAGGGTTCAATTTTGAAGAGCTTCTGATTCGATCAAGATGAGATTGACAGATACTTGGGCTGGTGTGTGGCAACATCTCATCTGGCTCTTCTGTATTCCTTCAGAACAGCCACAAACATGCTCATTGATTGAAAATCAGAGTCTGCTGCAGTGTTGACTTTGTGGCTTACTTCCACGCTGTTGATATAACGATTTAAACCAGCGCGGAGTCCAATAAAAGAGCTAATACTGTACTGTTTGCCCTCCTCAGTTCTGATTGACCTGTAGAAATTTCTCAGGATGCTTGCTAACTTAGATATTGCAATTGTACTTATGTCTATGGATATATTATTTGATGTTAGCCAATCTGAGAACACATTATGTGCCCACTCAGCTTTTTTTTTTTGTGTGTTTGGTTCACATTTCTTTCTTTTAAGCTCATCTAGGTCGTCTGTGGAAAGAGTAACATGTCTGCTACTTCTGGTGGCCGTTACCAACTGACTATTAGGCTCAATATGTTTTGATTTATTTTTCTTTTTTAGCAGTCCTTGAGGAGCTTTTAAACCAGCACTGCTGATGCTTGCAGTGGGATCTGTGGTCGGAGCACGGCAGAGGAGAACCCGCACTGACAACTCCAGTGGTACCACGCGTATTCTGCAGAACAGCAGCCACAGGAGGGATACTTTTGCTGCCATAGTCCTTATCAACCCAGGATATGATCCCTATTACACCAGTTACCGAGAAGGTAACATCATAGTCATTCATATTGTGCACTTTATAGATTTTAGCAATACAAAACAAATATGCTACAGTTCTGCGAGTACCACGGGGCAGGTAGGTAGGAAACAGCATTTGCTACTCTTATATACTGCTGTATGGCGATTTTACAGTGGTTCACCAAGGTACTGCACTATGAGTCGGGCATTACTACAGAATTAATGTCTGCTTCA
Source organism: Neoceratodus forsteri (assembly GCA_016271365.2). Classification (NCBI taxonomy): domain Eukaryota; kingdom Metazoa; phylum Chordata; order Ceratodontiformes; family Ceratodontidae; genus Neoceratodus; species Neoceratodus forsteri. The sequence goes on from CM057449.1 coordinate 1,838,975,018, forward strand.
TCTTGGGTTATGTGTTGTGTTTCCATGAATCTTAAATACTTGATTACAGCACAACATTTTTTGGCATGTTACAAATTGAGTTGAACAAGTGACACCCAGGCTTCAAACAGGGAACTTTTAGGAAGTAGGCTATCAATTCTGAGGGAGATAATCTTTAGCTTTTCTTTGCTGTCATTATCTAGCCCATTGCTACCTGGTGGGCCTGGGTTGGGATGTATATTACCTGACATGAGGAGGAGAATAAATAGAAATTTTTCAAGGTCCCCGGTAGGAGGGACCTTGTTTATTCTCCTCCTCATGTCAAGTAATATACACCCTAACCCAGGCCCACCAGGCAGCAATGGGCTAGGTAATGACTGCAAAGGAAAGCTAAAGATTGCCTCCCTCAATATTGGTAGCCTACTTCCTAAATGTTCCCGGTTTGAAGCCTGGGTGGCACTTATTCAACTTAATATATTTTCTGTTATGAAAACATGACTTTCTCCCAAAATCCCTGACTCTGCCCTTACACTGTATGACTATAACATATTTAGGGAGGATTTTCAAGTCAAAATGAGGGGGGGTGCATAATCTACCTTAGGACCAGCTTACGTGGCCACAAATTTAATGTAGACAACCTCACTAGTGATTGTGAATGTTTGGCAATTACAATTCAATTGGGGAGGGGACTTAAATCTCTTGTTATAATGCCAGTTTACATACCTCCTGGCAAACAACAATCCAGCATTGCATCATTTTCTAGATACTTCATTCAAGCCTGCCTTAACAAGAAAACTACTGTATAGTCACCAGGGACTTCAGTATCAGCTGGGCAGCCAAATTAAGTGTTGTCCACAAGGATCTGGTGTCCATCCTATTCTTAATGCAAGTAATAAGTGACTGCACCTGTGTCAATTATAAAACTGGGTCTAAAGCCCTAATCGACTGGATCCTATCCACCCACCTGGCAAGGCTAGTCAAGATCTCGGCCTTGCCAGATTCCATCAGTGACCACTCGCCAATCCAATGCACTTGGACAGCAAAATTCCCTAAGACCCCCACAAAACATAGAAACATAGAAGGTGATGGCAGATAAGGACCATGTGACCCATCTAGTCTGCCCCTTTTCCCTACTTAATGCAATACCGCAGACCCTAGTTGATCTGCGACTTACCCTCTCTTCCCTATTGTGAGAGTACTCTTATGTCTATCCCATGCATTCTTGAATTCCCCTACTGTTTTTTTCCCCCACCACCTCTGCAGGGAGGCTGTTCCAAGCATCCACTACCCTTTCTGGGAAAAAGTACCTTCTCACATTGCCCCTGAGACCACCCCCCTCTAGCATCATATCATGCCCCCTTGTTCTTGTATACCTTCTTTTCTGAAAGATGCTACCCTTCTGTACCTTGTTTATATCCCTGAGGTACTTGAATGTCTCTAGCATATCCCTCCTCCCTCTCCTCTCCTCCCAGGAATACATATTGAGGTCCTCTAGTCTTTCCCCATATGACTTTTGGTGCAGTTCTTGCACCATTTTTGTTGCCCTTCTCTGGACTGCCTCTATTTTGTCTATGCCCTTCCAGAGATGCGGCCTCCAGAACTGGACACAGTACTCCAGATGAGGTATCACTAGTGATCTGTACAGTGGCATAACCATGTTTTTTCAGCTGGTGGTGACTCTCCCTGTGCACCCTAGCATCCCACTGGCTCTCCCTACAGTCTTCTTGCATTGTTTGGCTACCTTTAGGTCATCAGATATGATTACCCCCCCCCGGTCTCTTTCTTGATTGGTGGCTGTCAGTACCTCTCCCCTCATCTTGTACTCCTCCCTCAAATTTCTGTGCCCCAAATGTATGATTTTGCACTTTTTTGCATTGAATCATAGCTGCCACACTCTTGACCACTTCTCAAGCATGTTTAGGTCTCATTTTTTCCACACACCCCAGAGTGTCGATCTTGTTGCAGATCTTAGTGTCATCTGCAAAGAGGCATACCTTCCCCTCTAGCCCTTCTGCAATGCCGCTTAAGAAGACATTAAAGAGGACTGTCCCCAGCACACAGCCCTGTGGCACCCTGCTGGTCACCCCCTCTCCTTAGATTGAACGCCATTTACCACCACCCTCTGTGTTCTGTCACTCAACCAGTTTCTGACCATTTTACCACCTTGGGGCTCACTCCCAGGTTGCCCAGCTTATTTACCAACTTCCTATGTGGGATGGTGTTGAAGGCCTTGCTGAAATCTAGGTAGGCCACATCCACCACCCCTTCCTGATCTACCTCCCTGGTCACCCAGTCAAAGAAATCTATCTGATTTGTTTGACAAGACCTTCCCACTCTGAATCCATGATGTCTCAGATCCTGTGCACCTCTGGATTCAAGAAATATCAAAATCCTTTCCTTTAGCAGTGACTTCTTTAATTTTCCCACCACCGAGGTCAGGCTGACTGGCCTGTAGTTGTCAACCTCCTCCCTGTTTACACTTTTGTGGTGAGGGACTACATTCACCCTTCTTCAGTCCCCTGGAAACACTCCTGTCTCTATCAACTTGTTGAATAGAGCTATTAGTGATGCTGCCACCACCTCTCTAACTATTAAGAGCAGGGTCATACGGAAAGGTTTAACTGGTGTCTTCAAGGCACTCCTGGCTCAGATAGACTGGAGCTATCTGGATGTACTCCCAGACATTGATATGGCCCTTGACTTTCTTGTAACCCAATTCACAGCCACCTGTGACAAATATGCCCCTTTAAAAAAAATGTATGGTATGAGGCTCTGTAGCCAGTTGGGTTACCCCTGCTATCCTAGCACAAATGCATGTCAGGGATGCTCTGTAGTGTCAAGCAAGTGATATTGGGTCACCTATTGATCTGCAAAGATACAAAGAAGCCCGCAATAAGTGCATTATAGAGATAAGACAGGCTAAAGTAGCACACTATAGAGAACACCAAGAAAAACACTGGAACAATGGAACAAAATTCTGGGACAACGTGAAAGACCTCCAGAGAAAGAGTGACAAATTTCCCCCTACAATGCTTAATACCAATAGAGTTGTCACCAGTGACCCAGCCGAAATAGCTGTCATCTTCAACTCAGCCTTCACAGACCTCAGTTCTGTCCTCCACAGTGCCTGGTGCCAGTTATGTAAGCTACACTGGTCAAAATAACATACTCAGTCACGACACAGGCCACCCCAACTTCTATTTCAAACATGTCACCATAGCAGAAACACTCAAATATGTCAAAAGAATCCTGGGTAAAACAAGGGTGGGGGGAGATACAATAGACATGAAGTTGCTGGCCCTGATGCTACAGGAACGATTTCTTCCCTTGACTAAGGTATTTAATTTTTCCCAGCAATATTCCCAATTCCCAGCAATTTGGAAATCTGCATTAGTAACACTGGCGCACAAAAGTGGTGACTGTGTCAACGTGGTCAACTACATGCCTATTTCAATCCTTTCCCCACTGTCCAATGCCCTCAAAAGAATTATTTTGGACTAACGTCTCCTACTTGAACAAGTATAATATTCTGTGCAAACAGCAGCACGGATTCAGGAAGCTCCATAGCACCAGTACTGCCTTTATAGAGTACTCCAACTTCTGTCATGAACCCTAGATAGTGACGACTTGTTTGGCACCACCTACATTGATTTGACTAAAGCATTTGACCTGGTAAATCATTCATTGCTGCTTGACAAACCGTACTCTTTAGGTTTCTCCTCTGAAATGGTTGCCTGGTTCTACTACTACCTAACCGGTCAAACTCAGCAGGTAAAGATACATGTTGCTATATCAGATGTTAAGGGTGTCTCAGTAGGGGTCCCACAAGGTTCAATTCTCAGCCCTCTCCTTTTTGGCCTGTTCATCCACAGCTTCCCAGAAGCCTGCCCTCTATCAAAGGTGCTTCTCTATTCTGATGATGTTGTGGTCTTTAATAGTAGCGCACAGCATGGGAAACTCTCTAGTGATTTCCTTTGCAGTTTTGAGTCACTGGAGAGATGGTTCATACAAAACAAACTAGTCCTAAACTACAAGAAGACCAAGGTCATGCTGTTTGCTGGCCCTCAAATGAAGAATAAGGTCCCTCCACTTGATATCTGCAACTCTTCTGGAGCTACCCTAGACCAGGTTGAATCTTTTAAATACCTGGGTGTCATCTTGGAGTATACTCTCTCATTTGCAACCCTGTGTGCTTCAGGAATACTGTTAGGTAATGTTCAGTATGCTTACTGTCTCTATTAAAACATTAGCATTTTCTTTTGAAGATATCACAGGGTCTGATGAGAGTTAGTATATCTGGGACATTTGTAGCAGTGAATTTTATGTTATTTTTTATAACAAAAACCCTGCTCTGGAAGAAGTGGCCCCTTGGCTGCAAAATGAAAGGCTTGATTTTTTGATAGACATCCATTTGAGAGGTCTGAAAAAATGCCATTTTCATGTGATTAAACCTTAAGGGGGGAAAACGCAGCCTTTCTTCTTTTTCCATTATCCAGGGGTGAGCCTTAGTAGTCATGGTCACACTGGTGATAGACATTAATAGTGTGGTACTAACATTATGACACTAAGCACATTTAAACCTTTCTTGACACTTTTTAGCCTGATGCCCCTTCTGCTATAAGAGTGTATGAGTTGAAGCGTGGTTTCGAATACTTATCATGCTTTATATCAACAAAATAAAAAACAATATTTCAGAAAGTTCTGATAATGACAATAACTGTCAGAACCTTTCTTAGCTTAGCAGAAACTTTGAGAAGCTCCGAACATTTTACAATTTTCCTAAAACTAATGCATGATTTGATTTAGAGCTAAAAGAAATCTTTGAGATCTTTCTGATGTTTGCTGTATGTTTTACTTTGCCTTGCACTTCATTTATACCTGCTGTTTGCACCATTTCCCCATCTTTCCCTTCCCCCTCATGTTCCTGGTTTCTCAGTTCCCTCTCCCTGAAAGGACCTGGAGACAAGATAGCATTCCATCTGTGTGCCTTTCTGAAACAATGGTAAATAAACAAATAAATACAGTTCACACCGATATGAGGCCAAATGAAGAGGAACAGCACCATCATGTGGAAAAGAATAGGAACATCAGCACCCTAGACAATGACTTCTGCCAAAATTGCCTTCTGGCCTGTCAAAAACCCTAATACAACCGACAAAGGAATTATTTTGCGACAGCAAATAAAAATGCCTAAAAATGGCGATAGACATTACAGAGATGGAAGAGTTTTTAAGCAGCTGTTCATATTAAAATAAATGTTTTTATAGAGTTCATCATGCACTAGTTTACAACCCCTGGTTTTAACCCCCACTTTTAATTTTTGTTTTTCAAATGTTTGTATGTTATTTCATTTTGTGCTTACACAGAAACAGAATTTGTCAGCAGAAAATGACTATTTGGCCTATCCAAGTCTGCCAAAGTGTTCCCTGCCTATTCTATATCTGCAGACCCTGTCTGGTCCCTGGTGACCTTCCCTGCCTCTGCTCTAATATATACTCCATGGTTATTCCATGCATACTTAAAGACCTCCACTGTTTTAGCCTCCACTGCCTCAGCTAGCAGTCTGCTCCAGGCGTCTATCACCCTTTTTGTGAAGAAACATTTCCTCACATCTCTCCTGAAATCCCCTGCCAGCTTCATCACATGACCCCTAGTCCTGGTGCTCTTTCTTTTTTGGAAGTGGCTCCCCTCCCTCACCCTGTTCACCCCAATGAGGTACTTATAGGCCTCAATCATGTTACCTGTCACTCTCCCTCCTCTCCTCCAGGGTGTATGTGTTGAGAGCCCTCAGTTTCTCCTTGTACGGCTTCTCTTGCAAACCCTGCACCATTTCAGTTGCTCTCCTCTGGACCATCTCTGCTCCGTCTGTATCCTTTCTTCGATGTGGTCTTCAAAACTGGACACAGTACTCCAGGTGGGGGCATACCAGGTGGCAATACAACAGCACCACCACCACCTACCTCTTCCTGCTGGAGATACCCCGCCGTATGCACCCCAGCAGCCCTCTATCACTGCCCAAGGCCATGGCACACTGTGCAGCCACCTTGAGGTCCTCTAATAAAATAAACCAAAGGTCCCTTTCCAGTCTCCTGACTGTGAGTACCTCCACCCCTATCCTATATTCAGCACTGGGATTCCTATGCCCAGTCCCTTGGTGCATGATTTTGCACTTTTTTGTCATTAAACCCCAACTGCCATGTCTTTCACCATTCCTCACGTTTCCCAACGTCCCTATGCTTTCTCTCCACCCCCTCCTGAATGTCCATCCTATTGCAAATTTTGGTGTCATCTGCAATAAGGTATACCTTCCCCTCCAGTTAATTTGCAATGTCTACTAGGAAGATATTGAAAAGGACTGGTCCAAGCACCTTTCCCCCTACTCCACCCTCCAGGAGCCTAGCAAGGTCCATCTGCTCTGTCTCTGTCGAGGCATCCTCTGGCAGAGCTGTGGCAGACTTGGTGCCCCTGGGCAGGACAGAAGGTCTGCTGTAAATTTGCCAGCTCAGCCCAGAGTCCAGCAATCAGTGCCACAGCCCAGAGAGGTAAGCAGATTGGGCCTGAAAAGGGACCTTTGGTCCAGTGCCTTTACCTGGTTACCAAAGAATAATGAAATGAAAAAAAAAAAGAACAAATGGGGCAACACCTCAGTCTCCAGAAGGTCTTCCAAAAGGGCTGCAACACCACACCTATTACACTGCACCACTGTCATGATCACTTCCCCCCCTTCCTCTGCTTAGATGTCAAAGCTTACGTTTTGCAACCAAAAGCTAGCCATGATCTCCCCAGTGTACCATAAGATTAGGGAGCTGTATCTGTACTATGCTAGTTCACCTTAGCTACACAAAAAGTGATGTTAAATATCAATGGAAATATAGACAGTATGGGGCCCCATATTCAGCCAGCAGTGGCTACACTGTGCTTGTACCAGTACATTGCCAGCAGGATAGTCAGACAAATTTTCCTGGTGCCAGTACACTGCCACTGGGATAGTCAGACAAGTTTTCCCAGTATCAGTACACTGCAACAGGGATAGTCAGACAAGTTTTCCCAGTGTCAGTACACTGCAACAGGGACAGTCAGGCAAGTTTTCCCAGTGTCAGTACACTGCAACAGGGGATAGTCAGACAAGTTTTCCCAGTGCCAGTACACTGACATTCAGATAGTCAGACAAGTTTTCCCAGTGCCAGTACACTGCCATGGGGATAGTCAGACAAATTTTCCTGGTGCCAGTACACTGCCACTGCGATAGTCAGACAAATTGTCCCGGTGCCAGTATGCTACAACAGGGATAGTCAGATAAATTGTCCCAGTGCCAGTACGCTGCCATCAGGATAGTCAAACAAACTGTCCCAGTGCCAGTACACTGCCACTGGGATAGTGAGACAAGTTTTTCCAGTGCCAGTACACTGCCATCGGGATAGTCAGACAAGTTTTCCCAGTGCCAGTACACTGCCATCAGGATAGTCAGACAAATTGTCCGGGTGCCAGTACACTGCCATCGGAATAGTCAGACAAGTTTTCCCAGTGGCAGTATACTGCCACCAGGATAGTCAGACAAGTTTTCCCAGTGCCACTACACTGCCATCAGGATAGTCAGAAAAACTGTCCCAGTGCCAGTACACTGCCACAGGGATAGTTAAATTTTCCCAGTGCCAGTACACTGCCATTGTGATAGTCAGATAAGTTTTCCTGGTGCCAGTACACTGCCATTGGGATAGTCAGACAAATTTTCCCAGTGCAAGAACACTGCCATCGGGATAGTCAGATAAGTTTTCCTGGTGCCAGTACACTGCCATTGGGATAGTCAGACAAATGTTCCTGGTGCTAACACCTCTGAATAATGGTATTCAGCACAGTGTACATTAGCAGCACCAGTGCATAGTGCTGGGGCAGCATAGTACAGAAGCAGCACAAGGCACATGCACATCACTGAATGGAGCACTGTACACTGGTGCAGTGCAGGGGAGGCTGTGGGTGTGAGAGGATGGGACCAATGAAAGACACACAACACAGCAGCAAAGGTATCACAAATATTTATTAAAGAAAACACCATGGACACCAGCCTACTGAAAACAACAATGAAAAAAAAGGGCACTCGCCCATCATAGAAAAACAAAACCAAAGGGCACCCACCCAACAAAGTCATAAGAAAATAAAAGGGCACCTGCCCATGATATATACTGTAGTTAGGGTTGAGTAGGTACTTTAATGTTAAACCTCAGATTTTGCACTTTAATAACTTTGCAACCGTTCAACGGATGTGTACGAAATTTTGCAAGTGTGGTCTCCTGGGGTAGATCTCTTGACATGCCAAGTTTTGTTCCAGTCGGATTTGTGGATTTTGAGATCCGGATCATGGAAAAAACTGAAAATGTGCCTCTTTTTGCAATTTTATTTCTCATCACGCTGTGCACAGACAGTTTTGACTTTTGGTCTGAAATTGTTATGGTAGAAAGAGTTTGGGTCACAGAGCCGGCCAGCATTGGAAAAATATTAATCAATTCCAAAGTTATAGCATTTTTTATGGTCCCATTATTTTCAATGGAATTTTTATTTTTCAGGATAGCCACATGGAACGAAAAAGGATATTTTTCTTGAGAGGCCGGTCTTTGTTCTGTGACTTGCTGGTTTACTGGTGAATGAACTGTTTGAACATTCGATGTGACAGAAATAGAGAGTTAGGCTTGTAACAGCCTGTTCATTTGTCTAAACAGAGAGACATAAGCGTATGGAGCCACACTGCATAAACAGGTCTGTTTAAACTTGTCAGCATATCGAGAATGTTACTTTTGAACTTATACTTCACTAATAATACAATTTGGGACGTGGGTTTATTCATGTATTTTTTATGCAACCTTTTGGTGATGTTAATGAAGCGGGTACACTTAAAATGGTAAAACAGTGTATAATACATGTAAAAGATGCAGTTCTCAAGTGTTATTTAATTATTTCACAGTGTACACAGATTGCTGTAGCCTCTGTTTGCTTGAGGTATATGTTACTAAGGGCCATTATTTGTACTTGTTTCCTTCTGTAACTAATTCCGGGTGGCCCCTGAAAAAGGGACCTTCAGGGCTCAGTGGGACTACCCGGTTACCAAAATTGAATAACTAAATAAATAAATATCATGGCGTTTGTTCTTACTTTATTTGAAACTCAGTTTTTGATGGTCTTTAAACTAAAATAGTGAAATGCTTTAGTTATGAACTGCAGGAGAATTATGTGGAGATGTTTATGATTTAGATTGGAGCAATCCTGGGACTAATAGGGTATTTTGTATACTGTGCTTCTATCCTTGGTGAAATATAACAGGAGCTGATTTATTTAGGAGCAGATGTAAAATTTGTTCACAATGTATGTACCAGCTGGTTCTACAAATTCAAAAACATTTTTTTTTCTTTTGAGGTAACAGGAGGATGTATTTCAGCAATTTTTGGAGGAAAAGTGTGCAGGAGACATTAGACAAGATGGGCAGTAGGTGAGATAATGTGCCATTTTAATTCAGATATACTAGATTTTCAGTTAGTATATAATGAATGAATTTTCTTATTTATGTTTATATTTTGGTACAGACGCAGTGTATTCACTGATGAAGAGCTGTTGCTTGAAACGTTTGAATTGATATGGTGCACTGCAAAGTGTCTTTGTCTTTTGGAATGAAAAGAAAAACATACAAAGGATAAAAAAACAAGAAGAAACATAATAAAAATATTCTTTTTACATTATATATTGGGTGAGCGAGCTTTATTGTCTACCAATCAGCATTTGTGATCTTTAAGTCATTATTGGCAGTTTAGCACCTCCCCTTAATTACATTTCTTGTGTTTCATTGAGGTTGGCTGAGCTGGACTCTTTTCTTTTGCCAATCCTTGTTTCCCAGAAAAAAAAAATCCTTTTTCGTGAGCTGCCATTTTGTGTTTTGGTTTTGGCCCGAAACAAAGTGTCATAACTCAGCCCAGGGATGTGTGTTACACACATGTAAGTGTGTTTCTTGCTCATCGGGAGCTGCTGAGCTGTTTTCTGTGGTTTCCAAGCTTTGTATGCCCTTAGAATTTTTTTTTTCATCAATTTTAATCATTTTTCACCACTCACTAAGTTCCTTTTCTAGCATTCCTTTTTCGTCATGGCAGAAAAGGAAATTGGCTGGCAAAAAAACGATTTCCCCTTTTCATGACCAGATGTCCCTTTTGCTGACCAGATGACCTTGCAGAGCCATCTGGTTGGCAAACTGGACATCTGGTCAGTAAAAGGGGAAATCCTTTTTTGCCAGTCGGTTTCCTTTTTTGTCATGACGAATCGGGATGGCGAAAAAGGAAATCAGATGGCGAAAAAGGATTCTACATCTGGCCATCTCATCGATGAATTAATTTTTCTGACCATCTGAAACAAAATGCAGCCATCTCATTGGGAAAAAGAATCATTGTTTGCCAAACGGAATCCTTTTCTGCCACCATAGGAAAGGATTGGCAAAAAGGGATTTCGCCTGGTGGAAAAAGATTCTGCCTGATGAAAAACAGTCTTTTGCTGTATATATTTTTGTTGTTATTGTTTTATTTTTCTTTTATTTTTTTTAAGATGTGACCCCATCATGGGAAAAATCCCTGGTGTCTAGTGGCACCCCCATCCTGTTCATATATATATATATATATCCACTCGCTTTTTTGGGGTGTCAGAAAGGTACCAATTTTTTCCCTGGTGTCTAGTGGTACTCCCCATGCTCCACTGTTCCTTTTTCATTGGTGGCAGTGGAGGTATCCTCCCTTATGGTCCCTTTTTTCATTTTTAATCCCTGAAAAGAAAAAACATCCCTCGATGTCTTTTGCCATTTTTCAACCTGTGGGGAAAAAACACATCCATTGCCGATCTCACCTGTACCCTCCACCCAACCTGCCACTGTGCACCCACTTCCCCACACCCCCGTGACATCCCCACAGACCCTCACTCAGCTCAAGAAGTCCCAGGTTAGAGACCCACTCCACCAATCGAAGACACGTCTTGCTGCTGGAACCAATGACTGCAATATGAACTAAGGTAAATGTATTTCAATGGGGGGGGGTCAACTTTTAGTGATGACTCAACTGTTTTTCGTGATTTGGGCACCACATTTTCAACATAGCCTTTTGGAGACCCCACCTCATGAGCAATATGACTGTCATTAGGCAACTCCCACCAGAAAAGTAATTTTGCAGTCAATTGACAAAATCACCTTTCTGGTAGGATTTGTGTAATGACATTTATATTGTTCATGAGGTGGGGTCATAAGAAGGCTGTGTTGAAAATTTGGGGTCAGAATTAAAAAAAAATGCCACCATTATGACTATTTCTTGTAATTTTGCTATGCATGCTCTTAACTTTGTGAATTGAAAATATTTTCCTTGCACCTGTGCTGTGGAGTGGCATTGCACTTACGCAGCGTTATGTTTTGACGGGGAATGAGAAACTTTCTGGACCAGGTACATGAGGTGGGATAAAAATGTGGCTATGGTGACAATTTGGTGACTGTTGTTCTATAAGTGAAAGGGCAGGGGACGGAGGTCCCTGTGCTTCCACAGCTAGATACACATATGCATCTGTGGAGGGATGGAAGCACAGGGTTCTTCAGACTCTGCGCTCCCACAGCAAAATAAGGATATGATTATACTATCTCAAAAAGTAAGGAAATAAATTGCAAAAAATTTTGTTAATGCATCAGTTAGGGTTAAAGTGACAAAAGTAGGGAAATGTGAAGTTAGGGTTTCCAATCCTAACACCTTATTCCCTACCCTGCACAGACCCACAGGCAGGGGTGAGGGGGCGGTCTTGGGGCCGTGAGCCCTAACCCTCACCCTATTCTGGTATGCCATAGCCATGTTACCTAATTTTGTAATGGAATGGGGTGAGCGTTAGGGTGCACGGACCCAAGACAGCCCCCTGCCCTCACCACTTGTGGGTCTGTGCATGGTGGGGAATGGGGTGTTAGGGTTGGAAACCCTAACACTACATTTCCCTACTTTTGCCGCTTTAACCCTAACTGCTGCATTAACAAAGTTTTTTGGAATATATATATATATATATATATATATATATATATCTAAAACAAGAAAGGACACTGACCCATCAAAAATCAGAACAAAACAAATGGCACCCACCTGTTTGCCATGCCAAGTCCAATGTCCAGCACCCTATTAAGGGGTTGCAGCAGCCTGCAGGCAGTGGTGATGGTGATGCTGGCTGCTGCAGCTGTTTTGCAGCTGGTAGGGGTTCAATTGCTCTGGTGCACTCCTTCACCTGATTCAACAGCAGGCGGAGCTGGAGGACTTGCTGACAGAGCAGATTGTCCCTGCCCTCATGTTGAAAGACGTCCTGCCACCTTTCTGCTGCACTCTAGGCACCTATGGAAAGAAGTACACTGAACTGAGAAAGCTGTGCACACAGGACAAGGGACACAGGAGTGGTATAATGTGTATAACAAGTACAACCAGTGGACACATGGACCACTATGCCACATAGAGGTGGAGGGAGTCAAACAAATACAATGGAATGTGTTTGGCATTGCAGAGACAGCATTGTGTACCTGAACAGTAGAGGACTGTACATACAATGAGTGTGTCATGCTGCAATGGAGCATGACTGAACCGTGCAAAGGACACACAATACCAGCAGGCATGCCAGATGTAGAACACAGCACATACAAGAGCAGTGCCAAGCCAGAGTGCAATAGGCAGTGTAATGGCCCAATTGGCTAGGAGACACACACACACACACACACACTGCCCTGCAAACTAGGTATCCAGCACACAGGCCAACACAGATGTGCTGGACAACAGACATCCATGAGCCACTCTCGCTGACAGCAGGGGCAGACCCAGGAGCACACACATGTGGTACGCACAGCACAGCTGTATATGCATTGGACTGTCATGCAGCATTGTGTGCAGCAGGCAGGGTAACACGCGAATGCAGCAGTGTTGTAGGCAGACGGGCACCTGAAACACTGTACTGTGGTCACCACAACACTGGTGTGAGATGCTGAGCCACCTGGAGGTACCCTCCATCCCAGCAGATGCTGGTCCCACCCTAAGTAGAGGGTTCCCCTCATACAGAGCCTATGCAAGACATTGGCCCTATGAAGGCATAGTTGTGTTGTAATGTGTAACACTGAGCGTGTACCATGGAATGATCACACTCTGGATATCACTGTATTGTTCAAACACTGCCAACTTTGTATAGCAAGGTTGATCAAATATGGTAAGGTACATTCAAGGCCCATCAATGACTCCCCCAGTCATTGACCCCATGCCACATAAGGCAATGTCTGGTGAGATGCAGTCACATGACACACACTGTATATGGCACTGGAGATGGTACTGATGTGAGCAGACTGCCACAGGTGCTATATGCCACACACGGCATGTCAAATGGGTGTAATGGTACAAAGTGGCCCATGCCTATCTCTGCCAGACAGATATGCAAACCTAGTCCAAACCATGTGGCAAACAGACCTGCCTAACAATGACAGGTGTACCACCTAAGGCTATGAGCATTAAAACCAATGCCCTGGTGTACCAGATCTGTTGAACAGGGGACATGCCACTGCATGGCATAATGCATGACAAGGCACAGCACTCACACAAAGGACAGCATGCTTGCAACAATGATGAGCAAAGTATTAGACTGCACAGCCCCTGGCACACCACTGTGTCAGTGGTGGGCAATGCTCCAAGGGCCTGGTGAGTGTCTCTAACCACAATCACATAAGTTCTGACCCCACAGGCATGCGTGCAGCCTGCAAGACACATGTGGACATCCTTCTCCAATATCAAAAGCATGCAGCATAGCGTAGGCATGCAACCCAGACTGCAAAACACAATGCAGGGGACTTATGCGGATGCATGTCCACAGACTGAAGACCATCCTGCTCCCTGGACACAACAGGCCCCATCGCGTCCAGGTGTCCCCTCCCATTGATGCTGATCCTGGTGGCACTGCTCTGCCTGTATGGCCCTTGCCTAGCCCTGTTGGGCCCTGGTGTCTGTGGAGGAGGACAGAGGAGATGTGATCAATAGCAGGCAGTGGAATACATTGCACATTACCATACACTCTAAACAGTAGATATGCCTATATACCGGTACTGAGCAACAGCAGGCACATGTGCATGGTGGGGATGGCAGGACCTTGCCAAGCCACGTCTTACCATTGTGCACAGCAGTGGCACACCACACAGACAGGTGTGCCATGGCCCAGGCACAGTCACAACGGCATATACCAGTGTTGTAGCTATGGCCTAGCACTGAGTACACAAGGCCCAGGTAGTGCCCCTGTCCAACCGTCCTCACCACCCCTGTCCAGCATACCCATACATGTCAACTACGTGCCATGTACACCTCATACTACATAGTAGGATGCATGTAGCTCCAGGCTGCATACAGCAGGGGCACAGGAAGCATACCTGTACAAAAGTAGGAGTGGACATCGTGCCATAGGTGTAGCCCAACACAATGACAGGACCTAGAGTGGCACACCCACTCCAATATAATGATATACCATGCATTATGTGGAGTATGTGTACCTGCAGCCATGCAATGTAACATGGACAGTGTACATGAAACAGATAGTGGCTTCTACAAAATGCTGTTCAGTACACCTACCACCCTGGCTAAGAGTAGATCCCATGACACATGACAGATTCTTCCAACCTGACACAGCATCCACAGATGGACAGTGATCACATGTCACTATGGTGTCACATATCCTTAGTGGTGTGGGAAGTGCACTCCACAGTACATCCTGTATTGTACAGGGCAGTGGGGGTGTCTACTGGAACAGTGGTCCCATACATCTGCACTGTGTGCTAGCTGCTTGAGGTACCTCCCCAGCTTCCTGAAATTTCCCCTCCCTGTCCTTTACAAGGTAATTTCTCCCCAGGTGGGCAATGAGCTCTAGTTCCTTCCCATTTCCTGCTGCCCTAGTAAGCCTATGGGTATGCTCTCCATCCCTCCAAGCTGAAGCACCTCTGAGGCACTTTACCTCCCTCTCCTTTCCTTCCCCCGCTGCCAAGTCTATTCCTCCAACAATACAGTCCCCCCACCAACAGCTGCTTCCTTCTTGACTGGGGGCCTCTTCCTCTCTCCTTATGGCCTCCCCATCTGAGGATCCCCACTTCCTCCCATCCCACTGCTACGGGTGCCTCCTCTCAGCTGCCCCATCCCACCAGTATAGCAAAGGAATTCTATGGTGGTACAGGATGAGGAGCGTATACCCTTTGCACCACCCTCACCCTCCTAGAGCCCACCAAGGTCCAACTGCTCTGCCTCTGCCTAGGCATCTTCTGAGGGAGTAGTGGCAGCCTTGGTGGCCCCTGAATGGGGCTGAAGTCCTCTGCACCCTTGCCTGTTCAACACAGAAATCCAGTAATCTCTGCCTCAACCCAAAGAGGTGAGTACGAAAGTCTCCAGAATGTGTCCTGAAAGACTGCAGCCCTTCACCCGTTGAACTGCTCCACTCTCATGATCTTTCCTTCCTTTAGTATTTGCCTGTTTAAACTTCCCTGTACCATAATGTCTCTATTCTACTCTTGTTGTATTCCTACCTCTCCCTTTTGCCTGCCTGAAACATATTTGTTTTGCTACCCTAGACAGAGTGTCTCTTGCTTTCCCTTTTCTAACACACCTGCCTGTACCTGGCTTGCCCTGGCTGTCTATTACCCTTACCCATGTGCCAGATCTTTGTTTCTTACCCTACCCTTTCACTTGCTTGTCACTTGTTACCCTGACCTGGATAGGGTGACTCTTAGTTTCCCTTTTCTAACCCTCCTACCTGTACCTACCTCACCCTGACCAACCTGTAGCTACATTCCCTGTTGCTGGTTGTTACAGCATTGTACAATCACCTGCACCGTGAACTCACTCAAGAAAATGGTTAGCAGTGTACTGCTTCACATTTCTGGAAATTGTTAGCATTAACCCTTGTTTTGCTTAGCATTTTGCTACGCCATACGAGCTATTGAATACCTGGTGTGGAGTAAACCATCAGGCACTATTGCACTGAAGTGCCCAACTTTTAAATCAGTTTTTAACACATTTTGTTCAGGTTTATAGTTAATGAGATATCAATCAGTTAAGTAAAAGCTTTATGTATTGCAATAGTCTTCCAGGGCTATTTCTACATGGAGAAATGAACATAAAAAAGAGTGAGTCATTTCTAAAATGTCTTTTTATTGATCATGATGATTAGAGGGGACTATAGTTGTCAGATTTGACTGTATGGATTCTTGAAATCTGGGCTTCTTCTTTGCATAAATCAGCTTTACTTTCAGACTGTGATTTCATTCCACAAATTCAATAATATTCCTAAGTCTATAATCATATAGATAGAAAACACCAAAACTGATCCATACAATTGTTTCCTTACTCAATCAATGTTTCAAAATAAGGAGACTCCCATATAAATACGCTTCATTGTTCACCAGCAGTTCATTCATAGATGGAATTTAAAATACTGTTAAAATTCTGTGTAAAAACTGCCTAAGACAACCCTAGTTTATGATTTTGAGTTATGTTATTAAGATGTGAAGACTCCGCAAGAAAAGATGGGATGCACATGTGAAAACTCAGATTGTTTACTGCCAAAGGTAGTGATAATAAGATGAGAGAACGTCTGGAAATACCAATTCTATGTTCATTGCAATAAGCGTGTGAATCCAGTAACTGTAGCATTAGTCAAGCCCAAAGTGAAGATTTATGTGCCATAGTTGCCTTCTATAAAAACATCAAAAAATGGTAAAAGACTTTTTGTATTTAAATTACTTACTTTCAACATTATTAATAATACAGCTGAAATATGGTTTATAATGCTTATAATCTTCCCCCAGGCATATTGATTTTGGATGTCCTGAGGCAGGACAGGGATACAGTATATCATAGCATCATATATCACACTATTTTTCACCCAAGTTGTAAAAAACACAATGATTCTATCTTTTTGTCTGTCTGTCTGTCCATCCGTCCGTCCGTCCATCCATCCATCCATCCATCCATCCATCCATCCGTCTATCCGTCTATCATCTAT
Source organism: Neoceratodus forsteri (assembly GCA_016271365.2). Classification (NCBI taxonomy): domain Eukaryota; kingdom Metazoa; phylum Chordata; order Ceratodontiformes; family Ceratodontidae; genus Neoceratodus; species Neoceratodus forsteri. Next base: position 1,838,992,043 of record CM057449.1, read on the forward strand.
CTAATCTGTCTGTCTAGACAACTATTATGGAATCTTTCCAGAGTGCTGCATTAGGCATTGGTGGACATGCCCTCCCATGACCTTTTGGTCTTTTGAAACATAGTAAACATATAGAGGCGTACGCCACATATCCAGTCTGCATTCACCCACACCCCTGAATGGGCATGCACTGCCCTCCATTCACAGATGCTAGCCACCTGTTTGTGGCCTTGCCACACCGGCAGAGACAGGAGGCGGGATGTGGGCAGGGCAGAGAACACAGGCAGGTATCCAACTGGATGCCTGTCCCTCCATCTGACTGGCTTCACTGCTCCCCATGGAGCAGGGGATTGTGGGTACCAATATATGGAGCCCCTGTATGGCCACCATTGATGCACTGTCGGTATTCCTCGTAATCTGCAGCATGGTCAGAGGGTGTTTGGCTACAGGGTAGGGTGCCCACTCACCCCATTGGGCCAGAAGCCACTAGATAAAGGGGGTTCATGGTGGCTATGGCCCTGTGCCCCTTCCACCAGCATCCCATGACACCATGAATGGCATGAAGTCCAGCCCTTCCCCTGGTCACTCCCCACCAGGCCAGCGGGCACCGTATCATGTTGTAACAGTGACTGGAATACTATGAAGACCATTACAGTAACAAAATCAGCAGTTCGCTGTAATGGTCCGTGGTATTCCCGACACTGCTGTTTCTGGGGATATTGCCTCCTCCTCCTCAAATCAGTTCTGACTCGGAGTTGATCATCTATAATGCAGAGGGTGTGGGGGCAGAGCCCCCCACATGGGGTGTGTGAGGGACAAAGCCCCCTGCAAAAAACACTTGCTTCCCTGGAAGGCACAATGCCAACTGTCAGCACTGTGCCATTGCTGTAATGCTGATCAACACAATTTGTGTCGATGTGGCTTGGTGGAACCAGCGTGCAGTATTATCCATGGCTGGGAGCTGATGTGCACAAGGGGCAAGTGCCCCTTTCATGCATGCAGCCAGAGCCTGGAGACACCCACTATGCAGCTTTGTAGCTTAGCAATTTAAGCACATCTTAAGTCTGATTTCAAAGAAATATATCACATTAACTACTGATATGGACAAAATGATAAATTTAAAACATATTAAAATAGTGAATAAATTTATTATAACAGGGATGTTCTGATAAATGAGCCTCATTAGAAACAGTAAAATGCATATAAACCCATGGCTGCATATAACAGCAAGCCCAAACTAAGTTTCCATTGGAAGCCATTTGTAACTGAGATTTTTCACCAGACTCTTGGGGAGGGGCCAACATCAGCTAGATCATTAACATTCAGTTTGAAGGCCCAAATGGTCGTGGCTTGTGGGAGCAGCGGATTATGTTATACGACAGTCCACGAAACATTCCTGTATCCACCTCAGCAGAAATCCTTTTGGTTTTTCACAAACCAGAAAGGGTCCTATGAAAAGTGTGTTAGGACGGAGTCACCTACTGCTTTGTGTTGGGTTCCAAAGGCATGTATAAATGAAGCCAGTACAGAAATTTAGTACAGAAATGTCTTGAAAGGTAGGGACATTTATGGCAAAAAACTACGTTAATGCTCATTAGAAAATGGGCACAAAATATAAATAAATCTGACTGGCTGAAACACCATCCAGACATGCATTTATTTTCTGATAGAGCCCTCTAAAAAACAAATACCAGGTGTGCCAACCCCATCACTGGTATCATGATGCCAGTTAGAATTTTCAAAGTCGATGTGTCACCAATTTTTCCCCTCGCTTTGCAGGTGAATTACCAGCGATGATGTTGGCACACCTGGTTCTCATTTTTTTACAGGGCTGTAACTTATTTTATGCTGTATAAATTCACAAAAAACTAGACACACATTACAAAACTGAATGCTACACAACAAAAGCACATATTTTAAAATGTGTTTATTTTCCACTCCCTTACAGTGGGAGTGAGAGAGTGTGTGAGATCTCTGACCCCCCCCCGAAAGAGAACATTACCTGCAAAGCACCTTCAGATAAGAAAAGCAGAGTCACCGACATAAGAAAAAATCCTACAGCCACCAGCCCTCTCATCCTTGCCCCACTCTGTTCCCAACACTGCTGCAGAATGCTGGCTGCCAGCCCGCTCTCCCTTTGCCAGCACCCGGCACCACGTCAGCTCAGTAACACGCCGATCTGTCATCCATGCTGCACCCTTTTGATGACTGCACAGTATACCATAAAAAAAAACAATTACTTCCACAAACCAGAGCACCTTAAAATAAATGAATGGACACTTGTGGGTGAAAGGGGGTGACCGTGCATCTCACTAGATCAATACCATCCCGTTTGGCTCCATGTTGCCATTAACCTCCATCAGCTACCCTGCTGTCCACAGCACAAACTACAACTCCCATGAAACCATGGGACAGGCTCGGAAGCTAAATGAAATACTGTCTCCTAAACAGCAGTGCCCTCTACTGGCCAAGCATAGCAGTAGAGGGACTACTTTACAAGAAAAAATATTTTTTATTATTTTCTCTTAACATTTATTGTACTTGTTTGTAAACTTTAATTTTATTAAAAATGGTACTTACATGGTACTGCACTTTTCTAAGTGCAATAATACCCTCCAGGGTGGGTGGTATGGGCAATACTGGACCTTCCAGGGGCTATAAGGCCTTCCACCTGTGGTGTCGGGCCTCATTACACCTCTGGGTGGTCCAGTATTGCCCAATAGCACCCATCCTGTTGGGTATTGTTACTTACTTAAGGTTGCTACCACAAAAAACTAAAACCACATTAAGGTTGGAAATAAACAATTAGGGTTGTAAACATGATGCCCACAAAGTTTGGAAATGTGCTAGTACGGTTCTTACTGTATGTGCAACTCCAGCTACACTATGACATTCCTTACACATATGACCCAAGGGCAGTCTAAATCAAATATTTCTGTGTTAAAGTGTTTGTGCGTATGTTTATGTTTACATATATGAGTACTAAAGATGTTTGTTATTTTGCTTTAAATGTTTTATACACTTACTTGCTCTATGTATAGTTTTATTTGATTTTGTATTCATATTGTATCCCCTTCCTCTTTCCCCCAGGATGCATCTGAAAATGAGCTGTGTAGCAATGCTAATGCCACATGGAGACAGTAAGCATACTGAACATTACCGAACAGTATTCCTGAAGCATGCTGGTATCTCATGGTACTCACCACATCCTAAACCAGCCCTGTAACACCTTGGTACTCCTGCCATTTGCTACACTGGTGACCCCCATTTGAGAATGAGTGTGTGCCATTGGCAGGGGGCCAGGGGAGGAAGGACTGAGTATCCCAGGGACTGCTGTCCTTCTGCGGGGGGGGGGGAGTGCTCCCGTCTCATGACTGCTGGCTACTGGAGACCAGTTGGCAGTACAGTTGAGAACACCAGGGGGAATGGGATGCTGCCAGACACCTGCCACATATGTATGCCACCACATGCATATCCAGCCACATCATTACTTGCTGGCACCCCAGGGAAACAATCAGGAGGAGAATGGAAAATGATGTCTGTGCAAGCTGGCACCCCCTGCAGGCAGCTCTCACATGACCAACATGGCTGGCACCCCCAGCAGGCTCTCACATGACCAGTTTGGATGGCACCCCCAGCAGGCTCTCGCATGACCAAGGTGGCTGGCCACTCACCAGGTTGTGGACCTGGGTAAGAGTGGATAACTGGTAAGTGCATGTGAAGATGGATGATAGGGGCGGGGAGGGGCACCAGACAAGACCAGACTGAGAAACAACTTGTTAGAAAAAACTTACTACACATATATATTGCAAAAACCTTTGTTATTGACTCATTAAGGATGAGTCATTAAGGTTCCAAAGCCAAGCCACAAAAGAGAGAAATGTGGTGTTAAGGTTTTTCTAGCCCTAACACCCACATCCTAACCCAGCCAGCTCCTTGTTTCATGACCCAAGGTCCAGGTCCAGGTCCAGGCCCGTGTCTCATGGGCCTGCTGTTTCAAGCTACAGGCTCAGAGCCATACTCCATAAGTCTGCTGCTTAACTTAGGTCAAGCAGGATCAGTCATAACTTACCCTGTGCAAAGCAGGAAGGAGATTCATAGATATGTGTCGGCAGCAAAGGACGTTCCTGGCCCATCGAGTCAGCCCAGTACCCCCTGCTTTACTTGCCCCCCTTGCCCATAGATTCCATAGATTCCTCCCTCCTCTCACTAGTCAACCCCTTGTATTTGTCCCGTGCCCTCTTGAATCCCTCTGCAGTTCCTGCTTCCACCACTTCCTCTGGCAGACTGTTCCAGGGTGTCACCATTCTCTCAGTGAAGTAATGCCCTCCTCACTCTTCCCTTAAACCTACACCCCTCCACCCTCAGTCCATGCCCTCTAGTTCTAGCACCTACCTTCCCTGTGAATAGGCCCCCCCACTTCATTAATCCCCTTCATATACTTGAATGTCTCTGTCTTGTCCCCTCTCTCCCTTCTGGTCTCCAGTGGGTACAGATCCAACACCCTCAGCCTCTCTTCATATGGCTTCCCACTTAGCCCATGCACCATCTTAGTGGCCCTTCTCTGTACTCTTTCCTTGCCATTGATATCCTTGTGTAGGTGAGGTCTCCAGAGCTGCAGCCTGTATTCCAGGTGTGGCCTCACCATGGATTTGTAGAGTGGCATCAGCACCTCCCACCTTCTACTAATTATCCCTGTCCCTATGCACACCAGCATTCTGTTCGCTTTGCCCACCACCTTGCTGCATTGGGTTTCTACCTTAAAGTTGTTTGTGATTATGATTCCTAGAGCCTTCTCCTGCTCAGTTGCATTCATCCCCCCCCTTCCCCCACTGTATAACTTACTTGTGGATTTTTCGTCCCCATGTACATCATTGTGCATCTTTTGGTCTTGAATTTTAGCTGCCATGTTTCCAACCACACCTCCAGCAACCTTAGACCTTCCCTCACACCCTCTGGAGTGTCCACCCTGTTGCAGGTCTTTGAATCATCTGCAAATAGGCAGACCTTCCCCTGCAGCCCCTCCGCTGTGTCGCTGATGTAGATGTTAAACAGGATGGGCTCTCGCACCAACTCCTGGGGGACCTCACTTGTCACTCCTACCTGCCCAGAATGTAGCCCATTTACCACCACCCACTGGCTTCTACCCATCAGCCAGTTCTCTACCCATGTTGTTATTTTCTGCCCCACCCCCAAACTCCCCAGTTTATTTACCAGTCTTCTATGGGGCAGAGTGTGGAAGGCCTTTCTGAAGTCCAGAGAGGCCACGACCACTGCCCCCACCAATCAACCACTTTCATCACCCAATCAAAGAACTCTATCAGGTTCATCTGGCATGACCTCCCCTGTGTGAAGCCACGTGATGGATGTCCTGCAGCGCACTATCTTCCAAGTAGCTAATCACCCTTTCTTTCAATAGTGCCTCCATCACCTTACCCACCAGCAATGTAAGGCTGGCTGTCGATAATTGCCCACCTGCTCCCTGCTGCCACTTTTGTGAAGTGGCACCACGTCCACCCTCTTCCAGTCCTCTGGCACCCACCCTGTATCTAAGGGCAGGTTAAATAACCTTGCAAGTGGTGCCGCCATCTCCTCCCTTAGCTCCTGGAGCACCCTAGGATGCAGGGCATCTGGTCTCATAGCCTTGTCTATCCTCTACTTACCCAACTCCTCCCTGAGCCTGTCCTCACTGGTTGGCCCCCCCATCCTCCCTTCCCCTCTAACACCGGTCCCCTTCCTTCTCCCTCTAGCATGAAGACTAAGCCAAAGTATCTATTCAGCACCTCACCCATAACTTTCTCTACACAGGGTCTTGCACAAAGCAAGACATCAGTCACAACTTTCTTTCTGCAGTCACTGTGCCAGCTTTCTTTGCACAGGGTCTCAGATCTGTAGCTTGAAGCAGCAAACCCATGGGGTACAGCCCCGGACATGTAGCTTGGCCATGGGTCACAAGGTTAAGGGCTCTGGGAAGGGGGTGGTCATTAGGGATGAAAACAATGTAATGCAACATGCCCCTCCTTTTGTGGCTTTGGGACCCTAATAAGGTATTATAGTAGAATTTCTGCAATGAATTTCCTTACTTTTTGAGAAAGTTGAGTTGTAGCTTGCTTAGCGCAGGACCCTTCGAGCCCTGCAGGAAGCAAGGAGTCCTAACTTGCTTTGTTTAGAACCTTAAACAAAGCAACCTATAGCTATGCAATGTTTATAGTAGTTTCAAATTTGTAGCTGTTCGGCTGCCTTGTGGTGAAGAGTGTACAATATTGTGCGTCAAGTAATGATCATGTTATAAATGGATGGAAACCTCCACAGGTATGCACCCCAAAGTATTCTAATGACAGATCTTCAGTGCATATTATATGTATGAAACAACAAACCTGTGCTGGATTACTCTGAACATATGCCTAGCCCATTGATCAACAGGGTAGAGGAGGGTGGCGGGGATTAAGGTTGCTATATACCAATTTTTAATATGTTGGCCCTGTATGAAGTTCCATACCATTGCTCTATAGCATTGTACTTGTTTGTTTATTTTATTTTGAAAAGTTTCACCAGGAAAGACATACTGAGCTTTTTGAAGATATCACAGGGTCTGATGAGAGTTAGTGTATCTGGGACATTTGTAGCAGTGAATTTTATGTTATTTTTATAACAAAAATCCTGCTCCGTAAGTAGTGTCCCCTTGGCTGCAGCATGTCAGGCTTGACACTTTGATAGACATCCATTTGAGAGGTCTGAAAAAAATGCCATTTTCATGTGATTAAACCTTAAGGGGGAAAATGCAGCCTTTCTTCTTTTTCCATCATCCAGGGGTGAGCCTTAGTAGTCATGGTCACACTGGTGATAGACATTAATAGTGTGGTACTAACATTATGACACTTTTTTAGCACTTTTTAGCCTGATGCCCCTTCTGCGATAAGAATGTATGAGTTGAAATGAGGTTTCAAATAGTTTTCATGCTTTATATCAACAAAATTAAAAATTATATTTCAGAAAGTTCTGATATTGTTGATAACTGTCAGAACCTTTCTTTGCTTAGTAGAAACTTTGTGAGGCTCAGAACATTTTACAGGTTTCCAAAAACTGATGTACAATTTGATTTAGAGCTAAAAGAAAACTTTGAGAACCTCTGAACATTTTACATTTTTCCTAAAACTAATGTACAGTTTGATTTAGAGCTAAAAAACATGTTTGAGATCTTTCTGTTTGCTGTATTTTTTACTTTGCCTTGCACTTCATTTATACCTGCTGTTTGCACCATTTCCCCATGATTCCCTTCCCCCTCGTGTACCTGGTTTCCCAGTTCCCTCTCTCTGAAAGGACCTGGAAACAAGAGAGTATCCTCATCTGTGTGCCTTTCTGAAACAATGGTAAATAAACAAATAAATACAGTTTAAATTGATATGAGGCCAGATGAAGATGGACAGCACCACCATGTGGAAAAGAACAGGAACATCAGCGCTCTAGACAATGACTTCTGCCAAAGTTGCCTTCTGGCCTGTCAAAAAACCTTAATGCAGTCAACGAAGGAGTTATATTGCAACAGCAAATAAAAATGCCTAAAAATGGTGATAGACATTACAGAGGTGGAAGACTTTTTAAGCAACTGTTCATATTAAAATAAATGTTTTTGTATGGAAAAAGTCTGTCCTCTATTGACCCCACAGTTCTTGTGCTACTTAAAAGCCTCTCTGTTCCTAAGGGCCCTGTTAAAGTACATCAAAAGGGGAAATCTCGTCCTCTTACCCTTTATTTACTAAGACAACTCCTAAAACGCCTCATTCTTTTACTTCTCCTCATCTCTGGGAGTGTACATCCTAATCCGGGCCCTCCTTCATATGGGAGTCAATGGCAACAAAAAACAGGGTAAGCTTGTCCTGGCCAGTATGAACATCTGCAGTCGGTTACAGCCAACGTCCTACCAGGCTACTCACGTTTTAGGCAGGACAGACTATCTAGAAGAGAAGGTGGCTGTGCAATATACCTAAAGAGCCATTGTTGGCTCATCCACTGTCCCTCTCTGAACCAGCTATGAATATTCAGATCCTTGCTGTTAAGGTCATGCTAGGTGCACACAACAAGGTCCTCAACACTGGCTCAGTCTATATTCCCCCTGACCTCACCGAACAGGGCTTAAAACCCCTAATGAACTGTGTCATGAGTCTAAAACAAGATGTAGAAACCATCCTGTTAGGTGACTTTAATGTCAACTGGCTCTTGTCAGGTGCCAGAAGGCATAGGGATGAGTTAACAGGCCTGAACTTTACCCAGTTAATAACAACTCCAACCAAGATAAACTATAAGACTGGGACTAGCACACTCCTGGACTGGGTTCTAATGAATCGTCCAACACATATCTCCCATTCTGAAATATTGCCTGACACTATCAGCGATCACTCTCCTACCCAGTGTTACTGGACTAACAAATTTGTCAAGCCCCCTGCCAGAAAAATCACAAGTAAAGTGCTCTCCCATGGCCACCTGCAGCCACTAAAGTCTCTCCTCCAGCAACAAGACTGGTCTTACATTGAAACTACCCCTGATATTGACTCATCTCTGGAATATGTCATTGAACTCTTCAATGTGGCCTGTGACATCCACGCTCCTTTCAGGACATGTAAGATTGGGGGACCTGATAATTCCTGGATCTCTTTTAATCTTCTAGCTCAAATGAAAGCTCGTGACCACCTCTGGCATAGGGTCAGGACCTCTGGCAGTCAACCTGACATACAGGCCTATAAGATGGCCAGGAATGCATGTACTAAGGCTATCCATGAGCACAAAGCACATTACTATAAGGACATCCTTGTCAAGACCTGGGCGGATGGGAAAAAATTCTGGTAAAACCTTTCGGAAATCACTGGGAAAGCATCTAAGCAGGCTCCAACTATGTTAAATGTTGATGGGTCTATCACCCATGACCCCGTGTTAATTGCCAACACATTTAATTCATTTATTCACAGACCTTAGCCAAATTCTGCCCCTCAAATCTTTGAACCACCCAGCAGAGCTCCTATGTCCACCAAATCAGAAGAGGCCTTGACCCCACCATGTTTCTACTTCAAAGCTATCTCAGAAAGTGAGGCTAAGACATACCTACTTAAAATTCTAGGAGGAACTAGGACAAGCAGTGATTGCCTCGACCTGAAACTTCTTACCCTAACCCTAGATGAAGTCCTATCCCCCCCTTCACCAAGCTTCTCAATAGCTCCCTCATACTTTCACAGTTCCACCAGATCTGGAAATCCACTCTGGTTACACCAGTTTTTAAGACTGGGGACAGAATACTTCCTGGAAATTATAGGCCAATATCTATTCTTCCCCCGTTCTCCAAAACACTTAAAAGGATTGTTGCCGACCAGTTTGTGGAGTACCTGGAAAAATACAACCTACAATGTGTTCAACAACATGGTTTTCAGAAAGGGCACAGCACATCTATGGCCCTGCTGGAATTCACAGGTTTCATTCACCATGCTCTTGATCAGGGTCAACTTGTTGGAGCAACCTTCATTGACCTGTCTAAAGCATTTGACACGGTCATTCACCATTTGCTGACACATCAACATGCTGGGCTTGGTATATCTTCAGACACCCTAAAGTGGTTCACCAGCTATCTAGCAAACCTCACACAACAGGTGAGAATAGGGTCTACCCTTTCTGCTAAACTGCCTGTCTGCTCTGGGGTTCCTCAAGGATCGATACTGAGACCCCTTCTATTTAGCACTTTCCTCAATAATCTTCCGGCATCCTGTTCCGAACCAGTACTCCTCTATGCAAATGATGCGGTCATTTTCTCAGACTGCTGACCCTACCCTCCTTCAGGCCCAACTTCAGAAGCGTTTTACTTAAGTTGAGTCCTGGTTCACCTCTCATAAGTTGGTGCTTAATTGCAAAAAAGCAAAGGTCATGCTCTTCCATGGTACCCACAGCAAGCACAAAGCCAAACAATTGGTGATTAAAAACAGTGCGGGTGTAGTCCTCAATCAGACTCAATCTTTTAAATACCTAGGAGTTACTCTGGATAGTATGCTGTTCTAATCCCACCATGTTGAGAATGTTGCCAAGGCAGCTAACATTCGCCTAGGCCTTCTACACAGGCATAAACACTGCCTTACTACTGAAGCCCTCAGACTGGCTATCCAAAGTTCAGTTGTGTCTATTATTGGCTATGGTTTGGTCATTTATGTACCGCCATGGACACAACCCTAAGGCAGCTTGCCACAGCTCTGAATAAGGCATGCCATCTACTAATTACTGCAGCATATCGTACTCACACTTGTGACCTTTATGGACAAGCAAACTGGTTTCAACTCCAGGCTCGCATTGACTATTAAGCCTGCCTTCTGGCTAAGAAGGCAGCTCTTGGTCTCCTACCACCAGCTTCCCTTCAGCTTTTCAGTCCCTTCTGGGGCACTCGTAACACATAAATTTCTGTGACCCAGACTTTTACTGTCCCTCGCTGTCGAACCTCACTCCAACAGCGATCCATTGCAGTTAGAGCGGCTAGTTTATTTAATTCCCTTCCTCCTGAGATTGCGACGACTGCAACCTTGGGACCATTTAAGCAGAAGCTGCATCAATTCTTAGTTTCTAGAGCATCTTGTGACTACTATACCTAATCTTTTCAGACAGGTAAATGCACTGGGACCTCCCTCTTTTACCATTTGCCCCTGTATAGCCCTATCCTGTTGCTGGGCTATTCCACATACAGCACTTCCTTCCTTCATCTCTTTCCTGTCCCCATCCCTGCCCTCTTTTCATCCCACCTCATCCCCCTTCCTTTATCCTCCATTCCCACTCCCCTCCCTCCTTTCCTCCTGTTTCCTCACCTTGTTCTTTCCTCTACCCACCCACCCACCCCCTCGTGGGTCTTTTTCCTACATAAGCTACATTGCAGCTACCTCTTGCTCTTATTTTGCTCCTTCCACCCCCCACCCAATTCGCCCCTGTCCTTCTCTACTTGTAATCCTTCCACCCTTCTTCAGACAAGACCACTGGTTGCACTTGACATAATATTTATCTTGCCATATTGTTTTTTTGTTTATGTAATTACCTTCCTCATGTTGTACTACTTAACTGAAACCATTGTAATTTGTTATTTTTGTGACTTGACGTGGAACCTCTGTAAAAGTGCCCTTGGCTCAAAGGCCTTTCCAATTTGTGAAATAAATAAATAAATAGTTCATCAGGCACTTGTTTACAACCCCTGGTTTTGGTCCCCTCTTTTTGTTTTTCAAATGTTTGTATAGAAACATAGAATATGATGGCAGATAAGGACCAACCGGTCCACCTAGTCTGCCTATTTCCCTACTCGGTTTGGCAATCCCTACGCTTATCTGGAATGCTGTTCTGCCACTCTGCTGCACAGCAGGGTGCCTTTATGCTTATCCCATGCACTTTTGGATCCCCGTACTGTTTTCACTTCCATCACCTCCGCTGGTTGGCTGTTCCATGGATCCACCACCCTTTCTGTGAAAAAATACTTCCTAGCATTCCCTGTAAGCCTTCCTCCCTCCCTCCAGCCTCATGTTATGTCCCCTTCTCCTTGTGCACTTTCTTCTCTGAAAAGTGCTCCCCTCCTGTACCCTATTTATGCCTCTAAGGTATTTGAAAGTTTCTATCACATCCTCTCTCTCCCTTCTCTCTTCAAGTAAATAGATGTTTAGTTCCTTGAGTCTTTTCTCATATGGCCTGTGGTGCAGTCCATGTATCATTTTTGTTCCTCTTCTCTGGACTGCTTTCATTCTGTCTATGTCCTTCCAGAGATATGGGCTCCTGAACTGGCCACATTTCATTTTGTGCTTACACAGAAACAGAATTTGTCAGCGGAAAATGACCATTTGGCCAACCCAAGTCTGCCAAAGTGTTCCCTGCCTAGTCTATATCTGCAGACCCTGTCTGGTCCCTGGTGACCTTCCCTGCCTCTGCCCTAATATGTACCCCATGGTTATTCCATGCATACTTAAAGCAGCCCACTGTTTTAGCCTCCGCCACCTCAACTGGCAGTCTGTTCCAGGCATCAGTCTACTTTTTTGTGAAAAAATATTTCCTCACATCTCTCCTGAACTCCCCTGCCAGCTTCATCGCATGACCCCTAGCCTGGTGTTCATTCTCTTTTGGAAGTGGCTCCCCTCCACACCCTGTTCACCACTATGATGTACTTGTATGCCTTGATCATCTTATCTCTCTCTCTGTTTCCTCTCTCTCTCCGGTCTTCAAAACTTGACTCAGTACTCCAGGTGGGGGGTTACTAGGCAGCAATACAACAGCACTACCACCGCCTCCCTCCTTCTGCTGAAAATACCCCTTCCTATGCATCATATCATACCTCTAGCCCTGCCCACAGCCTTGTCACACTGTGCTGCCACCTTGTGGTCCTCTAATAAAATAAACCCAAGGTCCTTTTCCAGACTCATGAATGACCATCAGTACCTTCACCCCCATCCTATACTTAACACTTGGATTCCTATGCCCAGACCCTAGATGCATGATTCTGCACTTTTTGGAATTAAACCCAAACTGCCATGTCTTTGACTACTCCTCAAGTTTCCCTACATCCATAGAAACATATAAACATAGAAGTTGATGGCAGATAAGGACCACAAGGCCCATCCAGGCTGCCCATTTCTTTTTCTACCCTGGCTACCATCCCTACGTATTCTCTCAACCCTCTCTTAAGTGTTCATCCTATTGCAGATTTTGGTGTCATCTTCAATAAGGCATACCTTTCCCTCTAGATTTTCTGCATTGTCCATTAGGAAGACATTGAAACAGAATGATGCTAGCACCTTTCCCCCAACTGCACATTCCAGGAGTCCACCAGGGTCCATCCATTGAATCTTTGTCTAGGCATTCTCTGGCAGAGCGGTGGAAGACTTGGTGGCCCCTGGTTGGGACAGACCCTTGCCAGTTCAGCCCAGAGTCCAGCAACTGGTGCCTCATCCCAGAGGGGTAAGTACAGATGAGGCAGCACCTCAGTCTCCAGATGGTTTCCCAATTAGGGCTGTGGCACCAAACAACTTACACTGCACCACTGTCATAATCACTTCCCCCTTCCTCTGCTTAGATGCCATAGCTTACATTTTGTGACCAAAAGCTAGCCATGATATCTCCAGTATACCATAAGACTAGGGAGCTATGTCTGCACCATGCTAGTTCACCATAGCTACAATAAAATTAATGTTAAATATCAATGTAAATATAGAAAGTACGGGGCCCCATATTCAGCCAGCACTACCTGCACTGTGCTTGTACCAGTACATTGCCACCGGGATAGTCAGACAAATTTTCCCGGTGCCAGTACACTGCCAGCAGGATAGTCAGACAAATTGTCCTGGTACCAGTACACTGCCACCAGGATAGACAGACACATTTTCCCAGTGACAGGTACACTGCCACCAGGGTAGTCAGATAACTTTTCATGATGCCAGTACACTGCCACTGGGGTAGTCAGACTAATTGTCCCCATGCCAGTACACTGCCACCGGAAGGGTCAGACATGTTTTCCCACTGCCAGTACACTACCACCAGGATAGTCAGACAAGTTTTCCTGGTGCCAGTACACCACCACAGGAATAGTCAGACAAACTTTCCCAGTGCCAGTACACCACCACCAGGACAATCAGACAAGCTTTACCTATGCCAGTGAACTGCCAAGGGGATAGTCAGCAAGTTTTCCCAGTACCAGCACACTTCCACCGGGATAGTCAGACACGTTTTCCTGGTGCCAGTACACTGCCACCAGGATAGTCAGACAAATTATCCACATGCCAGTACATTGCCACCGGGATAGTCAGATAAATTGTCCTGGTGCCAGTACACTGCCACCAGGATAGTCAGTCAAGTTTTGATGGTACCAGCACACTGTCACGGAGATAGTCAGACAAATTGTCCTGGTGCCCGTACACTGCCACCAGGATAGTCAGACAAGTTTTTCTGGTGCCAGTACACTGCTACCAGAATAGTCAGACAAGTTTTCCCAGTGCCAGTACACTGTCACCAGGATAGTCAGACAAGTTTTCCCAGTGCCGGTACACTACAACCGGGATAGTCAGACAAGTTTTCCCTGGTACCAGTTCACTCCAACCGACATAGTCAGACAAATTTTCCTGGTGCCAGTACACTGCCACCAGGATATTCAGACATGTTTTGCTGGTACCAGTACACTGTCACGGGGATAGTCAGACAAATTGTCCCAGTCCCAGTACACTGCCATTGGCATAGTCAGACAAATTGTCCTGTTGTCAGTACACTGCCACTGGGATAGTCAGATCAGTTTTTCTGGTGCCAGTACACTGCCACTGGGATAGTCAGACAGGTTCTCCTGATACCAGTACACTGCCAAGGGAATAGTCAGACAAAGTTTCCTGGTGCCAGTACACTGCCACCAGAATAGTCAATAAATATTCCCAGTGACAATACACTGCCACCAGGATAGTCCGACATGTTTTCCAAGTGCCAATACACTGCCACCAGGATAGTCAGACAAATGTTCCCGGTACTAGTACACTGCCACCAGGACTGTCAGACAAATTGTCCCAGTGCCAATACACTGCCACTGGGATAGTCAGACAAACTGTACTGGTGCCAGTACACTGCCACCAAGATAGTCAGACAAGTTTTCCTGGTGCCAGCACACTGCCACCAGGATAATCAGACAAATTTTCCCGGTGCTAGTACACTGCCACCAGGACAGTCAAACAAATTTTCCTGGTACCAGTACACTGCCACGGCTTAGTCAGACTAATGTTCCTGGTGCCAGTACACTGCCACTACAATAGTCAGACAAACTGTCCCGGTGCCAGTACTCTGCCACCAGGATAGTAAGACAAAATTTTCTGGTGCCAGTACACTGTCAATGGGATACTCAGACAAATGTTCCTGGTGCCAGTGCACTGCCACTGGGAGAGTCAGACAAGTTTTCCCAGTACCAGTACACTCCCATGGGGATAGTCAGACAACTTTTCCCGGTGCCAGTACACTGACACCAGGATAGTCAGACAAATTGTCCCCATGCCAGTACACTGCCACAAGGATAGTCAGACAAGCTTCCCAGTGCTAGTACACTGCCACCAGAATAGTCAGACAAATTTTCCCAGTACCACTACACTGCCACCGGGATTGTCACACAAACTGTCCTGGTGCCAGTACACTGCCACTGGGATAGTCAGACAAATTGTCCTGGTGTCAATACACTGCCACCGGGACAGTCAGACAAACATTCCTGGTGCCAGTACGCTGCCACAGGGATAGTCAGACAAATGTTCCTGGTGCCAGTACACTGCCAACCGGACAGTCAGACAAATTTTCCTGGTGCCAATACTCTGCGGCCAGGATACTCAGACAAATGTTCCTGGTGCCACTACACTGCCATCGGGATAGTCAGACAAACTTTCCCAGTACCAGTACACAGACAAACATTCCTGGTGCCAGTACACTGCCACAAGGATAGTCAGACAAATGTTCCTGGTGCCAGTACACTGCCAACCGGATAATCAGACAAATTTTTCCTGGTACCAGTACACTGCCACAAGGACAATCAGACAAATTTTCCTGGTGCCAGTACACTGCCATGGGCATAGTCAGACAAATTTCCCCGCTGCCAGTACACTGTCACCGGGATAGGCAGACAAATTTCCCGGGTGCCAGTACACTGACACTGGGATAGTCAGACACATTTTCCTGGTGCCAGCATACTGCTATGGGGATAGTCAGACAAATTTTTCTGGTGCCAGTACACTGTCACCGGTTCTCATTTTCCTGGTGCCAGTACACTGCCACTGGGATAGTCAAACAAATTTTCCGGGTGCCTGCTCACTGCCATAGGGATAGTCAGACAAATTTACCTGGTGCCAGTACATTGCCACTGGGATAGTCAGACAAATTTTCCGGGTGCCTGTTCACTGCCATAGGGATAGTCAGACAAATTTTCCTGGTGCCAGTAAAGTCAGACACATTTTCCTAGTGGCAGTACACTGCCATGAGCATAGCTGGACAAATTTTCCTGGTGCCAGTACACTGTCACCAGGATAAATTTTCCTGGTGCCAGTACACTGCCACGGGGATAGACAGACAAATTTTCCCAGTGCCAGTACACTGTCACCGGGATAGTCAGACAAATTTTCCTGGTGCCAGTACACTGCCACTGGGACAAATTTTCCTGGTACCAGTGCACTGCCATGGGGATAGTCAGATAAATTTTTCTGGTGCCAGTAAACTGCCACTGGGATAGTCATACACATTTTTCTGGTTCCAGTACACTGCCACTGGGACAAATTGTCCTGGTGGTTGTACACCGCGACGGGGATAGTCAGATAAATTTTCTGGTGCCAGTACTCTGCCACTGGGACAGTCAGACACATTTTCCGGTGCCAGTAAACAGCCACTTGGCTAGTCAGACAAATGTTTCTGGTGCCAGTACACTGCCACCGGGAAAGTCAGACAAATTTTCCTGGTGCAAGTACACTGCCACGGGGATAGTCAGACAAATGATCCTGGTGCCAGTACACTGCCATGGGGATAGTCAGACAAATTTTCCTGGTGCCAGTACACTGCCATGGGAATAGGCATACAAATTTTCCTGGTGCCAGTGCACTGCACCTGGGACAGTCAGACAAATTTTCCCAGTGCCAGTACACTGCTACCGGGACCGTCAGAGAAATTTTCCTGGTGCCAGTACACTGCCACAAGGACAGTCAGACAAACTGTTCCAGTGCCAGTACACTGCCACCAGGACAGTCAGACAAACTTTCCTGGTGCCAGTACACTGCCACTGGGACCGTCAGAGAATTTTCCTGGTGCCAGTACACTGCCACAGGGATAGTCAGACAAATTTTCCTTGTGCCAGAACACTGCCAATGGGACAGTCAGACAAAGTGTTCCAGTGCCAGTACACTGCCACCAGGACAGTCAGACAAACTTCCTTGTGCCAGTACACTGCCACGAGATAGTCGAGAATTTTCCTGGTGCCAGTGCACTGCCACGGGACAGACAAACAAATTTTCCTGATGCCAGTACACTGCCACCGGATAGTCAGACAAATTTTCCTGCTGCCAGTACACTGCCACGGGGATAGTGAGACAAATTTTCCTCGTGCCTGTACACTGCCACCAGGACAGACAGAAACATTTTCCTGGTGCCAGTACACTGTTACAGGGATAGTCAGACAAATTTTTCTGCTGCCAGTACACTGCCACAGGTATAGTCAGAGAAATTTCCTGGTGCCAGCCCGCTGCCACAGGTATAGTCAGACAAATTTTCCTGGTGTCAATGCACTGCCACTGGGACAGTGAGAGAAACTGTGTTGGTGCCAGTACACTGCCACTGGAACAGTAAGACAAATGTTCCCAGTGCCAGTACACTGCCACGGGTATAGTCAGACAAATTATACTGGTGTCAGTACACTGCCACAGGGATATTCAGACATGTTTTGCTGGTACCAGTACACTGTCACGGGGATAGTCAGACAAATTGTCCCAGTCCCAGTACACTGCCATTGGCATAGTCAGACAAATTGTCCTGTTGTCAGTACACTGCCACTGGGATAGTCAGATCAGTTTTCTGGTGCCAGTACACTGCCACTGGGATAGTCAGACAGGTTCTCCTGATACCAGTACACTGCCAAGGAATAGTCAGACAAAGTTTCCTGGTGCCAGTACACTGCCACCAGAATAGTCGAACAAATATTCCCAGTGACAATACACTGCCACCAGGATAGTCCGACATGTTTTCCAAAGTGCCAATACACTGCCACCAGGATAGTCAGACAAATGTTCCGGTACTAGTACACTGCCACCAGGACTGTCAGACAAATTGTCCCAGTGCCAATACACTGCCACTGGGATAGTCAGACAAACTGTACTGGTGCCAGTACACTGGCACCAAGATAGTCAGACAAGTTTTCCTGGTGCCAGCACACTGCCACCAGGATAATCAGACAAATTTTCCCGGTGCTAGTACACTGCCACCAGGACAGTCAAACAAATTTTCCTGGTACCAGTACACTGCCACGGCTTAGTCAGACTAATGTTCCTGGTGCCAGTACACTGCCACTACAATAGTCAGACAAACTGTCCCGGTGCCAGTACTCTGCCACCAGGATAGTAAGACAAAATTTTCTGGTGCCAGTACACTGTCAATGGGATACTCAGACAAATGTTCCTGGTGCCAGTGCACTGCCACTGGGAGAGTCAGACAAGTTTTCCCAGTACCAGTACACTCCATGGGATAGTCAGACAACTTTTCCGGTGCCAGTACACTGACACCAGGATAGTCAGACAAATTGTCCCCATGCCAGTACACTGCCACAAGGATAGTCAGACAAGCTTCCCAGTGCTAGTACACCGCCACCAGAATAGTCAGACAAATTTTCCCAGTACCACTACACTGCCACCGGGATTGTCACACAAACTGTCCTGGTGCCAGTACACTGCCACTGGGATAGTCAGACAAATTGTCCTGGTGTCAATACACTGCCACGGGACAGTCAGACAAACATTCCTGGTGCCAGTACGCTGCCACAGGGATAGTCAGACAAATGTTCCTGGTGCCAGTACACTGCCAACCGGACAGTCAGACAAATTTTCCTGGTGCCAATACTCTGCGGCCAGGATACTCAGACAAATGTTCCTGGTGCCACTACACTGCCATCGGGATAGTCAGACAAACTTTCCCAGTACCAGTACACAGACAAACATTCCTGGTGCCAGTACACTGCCACAAGGATAGTCAGACAAATGTTCCTGGTGCCAGTACACTGCCAACCGGATAATCAGACAAATTTTTCCTGGTACCAGTACACTGCCACAAGGACAATCAGACAAATTTTCCTGGTGCCAGTACACTGCCATGGGCATAGTCAGACAAATTTCCCCGCTGCCAGTACACTGTCACCGGGACAGGCAGACAAATTTCCCGGGTGCCAGTACACTGACACTGGGATAGTCAGACACATTTTCCTGGTGCCAGCATACTGCTATGGGGATAGTCAGACAAATTTTTCTGGTGCCAGTACACTGTCACCGGTTCTCATTTTCCTGGTGCCAGTACACTGCCACTGGGATAGTCAAACAAATTTTCCGGGTGCCTGCTCACTGCCATAGGGATAGTCGACAAATTTACCTGGTGCCAGTACATTGCCACTGGGATAGTCAGACAAATTTTCCGGTGCCTGTTCACTGCCATAGGGATAGTCAGACAAATTTTCCTGGTGCCAGTAAAGTCAGACACATTTTCCTAGTGGCAGTACACTGCCATGAGCATAGCTGGACAAATTTTCCTGGTGCCAGTACACTGTCACCAGGATAAATTTTCCTGGTGCCAGTACACTGCCACGGGGATAGACAGACAAATTTTCCCAGTGCCAGTACACTGTCACCGGGATAGTCAGACAAATTTTCCTGGTGCCAGTACACTGCCACTGGGACAAATTTTCCTGGTACCAGTGCACTGCCATGGGGATAGTCAGATAAATTTTTCTGGTGCCAGTAAACTGCCACTGGGATAGTCATACACATTTTTCTGGTTCCAGTACACTGCCACTGGGACAAATTGTCCTGGTGGTTGTACACCGCGACGGGGATAGTCAGATAAATTTTTCTGGTGCCAGTACTCTGCCACTGGGACAGTCAGACACATTTTCCGGTGCCAGTAAACAGCCACTTGGCTAGTCAGACAAATGTTTCTGGTGCCAGTACACTGCCACCGGAAAGTCAGACAAATTTTCCTGGTGCAAGTACACTGCCACGGGATAGTCAGACAAATGATCCTGGTGCCAGTACACTGCCATGGGGATAGTCAGACAAATTTTCCCGGTGCCAGTACACTGCCATGGGAATAGGCATACAAATTTTCCTGGTGCCAGTGCACTGCACCTGGGACAGTCAGACAAATTTTCCCAGTGCCAGTACACTGCTACGGGACCGTCAGAGAAATTTTCCTGGTGCCAGTACACTGCCACAAGGACAGTCAGACAAACTGTTCCAGTGCCAGTACACTGCCACCAGGACAGTCAGACAAACTTTCCTGGTGCCAGTACTGCCACTGGGACCGTCAGAGAAATTTTCCTGGAGCCAGTACACTGCCACAGGGATAGTCAGACAAATTTTCCTGGTGCCAGTACACTGCCATGGGAATAGGCATACAAATTTTCCTGGTGCCAGTGCACTGCACCTGGGACAGTCAGACAAATTTTCCCAGTGCCAGTACACTGCTACCGGGACCGTCAGAGAAATTTTCCTGGTGCCAGTACACTGCCACAAGGACAGTCAGACAAACTGTTCCAGTGCCAGTACACTGCCACCAGGACAGTCAGACAAACTTTCCTGGTGCCAGTACACTGCCACTGGGACCGTCAGAGAAATTTTCCTGGTGCCAGTACACTGCCACAGGGATAGTCAGACAAATTTTCCTTGTGCCAGAACACTGCCAATGGGACAGTCAGACAAAGTGTTCCAGTGCCAGTACACTGCCACCAGGACAGTCAGACAAACTTCCCTTGTGCCAGTACACTGCCACCGAGATAGTCAGAGAAATTTTCCTGGTGCCAGTGCACTGCCACCGGGACAGACAAACAAATTTTCCTGATGCCAGTACACTGCCACCGGGATAGTCAGACAAATTTTCCTGCTGCCAGTACACTGCCACGGGGATAGTGAGACAAATTTTCCTCGTGCCTGTACACTGCCACCAGGACAGACAGAAACATTTTCCTGGTGCCAGTACACTGTTACAGGGATAGTCAGACAAATTTTTCTGCTGCCAGTACACTGCCACAGGTATAGTCAGAGAAATTTCCTGGTGCCAGCCCGCTGCCACAGGTATAGTCAGACAAATTTTCCTGGTGTCAATGCACTGCCACTGGGACAGTGAGAGAAACTGTGTTGGTGCCAGTACACTGCACTGGAACAGTAAGACAAATGTTCCCAGTGCCAGTACACTGCCACGGGTATAGTCAGACAAATTATACTGGTGTCAGTACACTGCCACAGGGATATTCAGACATGTTTTGCTGGTACCAGTACACTGTCACGGGGATAGTCAGACAAATTGTCCCAGTCCCAGTACACTGCCATTGGCATAGTCAGACAAATTGTCCTGTTGTCAGTACACTGCCACTGGGATAGTCAGATCAGTTTTTCTGGTGCCAGTACACTGCCACTGGGATAGTCAGACAGGTTCTCCTGATACCAGTACACTGCCAAGGGAATAGTCAGACAAAGTTTCCTGGTGCCAGTACACTGCCACCAGAATAGTCAGACAAATATTCCCAGTGACAATACACTGCCACCAGGATAGTCCGACATGTTTTCCAAGTGCCAATACACTGCCACCAGGATAGTCAGACAAATGTTCCCCGGTACTAGTACACTGCCACCAGGACTGTCAGACAAATTGTCCCAGTGCCAATACACTGCCACTGGGATAGTCAGACAAACTGTACTGGTGCCAGTACACTGCCACCAAGATAGTCAGACAAGTTTTCCTGGTGCCAGCACACTGCCACCAGGATAATCAGACAAATTTTCCCCGGTGCTAGTACACTGCCACCAGGACAGTCAAACAAATTTTCCTGGTACCAGTACACTGCCACCGGCTTAGTCAGACTAATGTTCCTGGTGCCAGTACACTGCCACTACAATAGTCAGACAAACTGTCCCGGTGCCAGTACTCTGCCACCAGGATAGTAAGACAAAATTTTCTGGTGCCAGTACACTGTCAATGGGATACTCAGACAAATGTTCCTGGTGCCAGTGCACTGCCACTGGGAGAGTCAGACAAGTTTTCCCAGTACCAGTACACTCCCATGGGGATAGTCAGACAACTTTTCCCGGTGCCAGTACACTGACACCAGGATAGTCAGACAAATTGTCCCCATGCCAGTACACTGCCACAAGGATAGTCAGACAAGCTTCCCAGTGCTAGTACACCGCCACCAGAATAGTCAGACAAATTTTCCCAGTACCACTACACTGCCACGGGATTGTCACACAAACTGTCCTGGTGCCAGTACACTGCCACTGGGATAGTCAGACAAATTGTCCTGGTGTCAATACACTGCCACCGGGACAGTCAGACAAACATTCCTGGTGCCAGTGCGCTGCCACAGGATAGTCAGACAAATGTTCCTGGTGCCAGTACACTGCCACCGGACAGTCAGACAAATTTTCCTGGTGCCAATACTCTGCGGCCAGGATACTCAGACAAATGTTCCTGGTGCCACTACACTGCCATCGGGATAGTCAGACAAACTTTCCCAGTACCAGTACACAGACAAACATTCCTGGTGCCAGTACACTGCCACAAGGATAGTCAGACAAATGTTCCTGGTGCCAGTACACTGCCAACCGGATAATCAGACAAATTTTTCCTGGTACCAGTACACTGCCACAAGGACAATCAGACAAATTTTCCTGGTGCCAGTACACTGCCATGGGCATAGTCAGACAAATTTCCCCGCTGCCAGTACACTGTCACCGGGACAGGCAGACAAATTTCCCGGGTGCCAGTACACTGACACTGGGATAGTCAGACACATTTTCCTGGTGCCAGCATACTGCTATGGGGATAGTCAGACAAATTTTTCTGGTGCCAGTACACTGTCACCGGTTCTCATTTTCCTGGTGCCAGTACACTGCCACTGGGATAGTCAAACAAATTTTCCGGGTGCCTGCTCACTGCCATAGGGATAGTCAGACAAATTTACCTGGTGCCAGTACATTGCCACTGGGATAGTCAGACAAATTTTCCGGTGCCTGTTCACTGCCATAGGGATAGTCAGACAAATTTTCCTGGTGCCAGTAAAGTCAGACACATTTTCCTAGTGGCGGTACACTGCCATGAGCATAGCTGGACAAATTTTCCTGGTGCCAGTACACTGTCACCAGGATAAATTTTCCTGGTGCCAGTACACTGCCACGGGGATAGACAGACAAATTTTCCCAGTGCCAGTACACTGTCACCGGATAGTCAGACAAATTTTCCTGGTGCCAGTACACTGCCACTGGGACAAATTTTCCTGGTACCAGTGCACTGTCATGGGGATAGTCAGATAAATTTTTCTGGTGCCAGTAAACTGCCACTGGGATAGTCATACACATTTTTCTGGTTCCAGTACACTGCCACTGGGACAAATTGTCCTGGTGGTTGTACACCGCGACGGGGATAGTCAGATAAATTTTTCTGGTGCCAGTACTCTGCCACTGGGACAGTCAGACACATTTTCCCGGTGCCAGTAAACAGCCACTTGGCTAGTCAGACAAATGTTTCTGGTGCCAGTACACTGCCACCGGGAAAGTCAGACAAATTTTCCTGGTGCAAGTACACTGCCACGGGGATAGTCAGACAAATGATCCTGGTGCCAGTACACTGCCATGGGGATAGTCAGACAAATTTTCCTGGTGCCAGTACACTGCCATGGGAATAGGCATACAAATTTTCCTGGTGCCAGTGCACTGCACCTGGGACAGTCAGACAAATTTTCCCAGTGCCAGTACACTGCTACCGGGACCGTCAGAGAAATTTTCCTGGTGCCAGTACACTGCCACAAGGACAGTCAGACAAACTGTTCCAGTGCCAGTACACTGCCACCAGGACAGTCAGACAAACTTTCCTGGTGCCAGTACACTGCCACTGGGACCGTCAGAGAAATTTTCCTGGTGCCAGTACACTGCCACAGGGATAGTCAGACAAATTTTCCTTGTGCCAGAACACTGCCAATGGGACAGTCAGACAAAGTGTTCCAGTGCCAGTACACTGCCACCAGGACAGTCAGACAAACTTCCCTTGTGCCAGTACACTGCCACCGAGATAGTCAGAGAAATTTTCCTGGTGCCAGTGCACTGCCACGGGACAGACAAACAAATTTTCCTGATGCCAGTACACTGCCACGGGATAGTCAGACAAATTTTCCTGCTGCCAGTACACTGCCACGGGGATAGTGAGACAAATTTTCCTCGTGCCTGTACACTGCCACCAGGACAGACAGAAACATTTTCCTGGTGCCAGTACACTGTTACAGGGATAGTCAGACAAATTTTTCTGCTGCCAGTACACTGCCACAGGTATAGTCAGAGAAATTTCCTGGTGCCAGCCCGCTGCCACAGGTATAGTCAGACAAATTTTCCTGGTGTCAATGCACTGCCACTGGGACAGTGAGAGAAACTGTGTTGGTGCCAGTACACTGGCACTGGAACAGTAAGACAAATGTTCCCAGTGCCAGTACACTGCCACGGGTATAGTCAGACAAATTATACTGGTGTCAGTACACTGCCACAGGGATAGTCAGACAAATTTTCCTGGTGCCAGTACACTGCCACTGGGACAGTCACACAAATTTTTCTGGTGCCAGTACACTGCCTCCAGGATAGTCAGACAAATTTTCTTGGTGCCACTACACTGCCATCAGGATAGTCAGACAAATTTTCCCTGTACCAGTACACTGCCCCTGGGACAGTCAGACAAATTCTACCGGTACCAGTACACTGCCACCTGGACAGTCAGACAAATTTTCCTGTTGCCAGTACACTGCCACTGGGACAGATTTTCCTGGTGCCAGTATACTGCCACTGAGACAAATTTTCCTGGTGTCAGTACACTGCCACCCGGGACAGTCAGACCAATTGTCCCGTCGTCAGTACATTGCCACTGGGACAGTCAGACAAACTTTCTTGGTGCCACTACACTCCCATTGGGATAGTCAGACAAATTTTCCCTGTACCAGTACACTGCCACCGGGACAGTCAGACTAGTTTTCCCAGTGCCAGTACACTGCCACCAGGACAGTCAGACAAATTTTCCTGGTGCCATTCCACTGCCACCTGGATAATCGGAGACATTTTCCTGGTGCCAGTATATTGCCACCAGGATAGTAAGACAAATTTTCCTGGTGCCAGTGTACTGCCACCCATAAAAATGTTACTGGTGCCAGTAGACTGCCATGGGGATAGTCAGACAAATTTTCCCTGTACCAGTACACTGCCACAGGGACAGTCAGGCAAATTTTCCTGGTGCCAGTACACTGCCACTGAGGCAAATTTTCTTGGTGCCACTACACTGCCATCGGGATAGTCAGACAAATTTTCCCTGTACCAGTACACTGCCCCTGGGACAGTCAGACAAATTCTACTAGTACCAGTACACTGCCACCTGGACAGTCAGACAAATTTTCCTGGTGCCAGTATACTACCACTGGGACAGATTTTCCTGGTGCCAGTACACTGCCACTGAGACAAATTTTCCTGGTGTCAGAACACTGCCACTGGGACAGTCAGACAAATTGTCCCGGCGCCAGTACACTGCCACTGGAACAGTCAGACAAATTTTCTTGGTGCTACTACACTCCTATTGGGATAGTCAGACAAATTTTCCCTGTACCAGTACACTGCCACTGGGACAGTCAGACTAATTTTCCCAATGCCAGTACACTGCCACCAGGACAGTCAGACAAATTTTCCTGGTGCCAGTACACTGCCACCTGGATAATCAGAGACATTTTCCTGGTGCCAATACATTGCCACCAGGATAGTAAGACAAATTTTCCTGGTGCCGGTGAACTGCCACCCAGAAAAATGTTTCTTGGTGCCACTACACTCCTAGCGGGATAGTCAGACAAATTTTCCCTGTACCAGTACACTGCCACTGGGACAGTCAGACACATTTTCCTGGTGCCAGTACACTGCCACAGGGACAGTCAGGCAAATTTTCCTGGTGCCTGTACACTGCCACCGGGATAGTCGGACAAATTTTCCTGGTGCCAGTATACTGCCATGGGGATAGTCAGACAATTTCCTGGTGCCAGTACACTGCCACTGGTGCAAATTTTCCTGGTGTCAGTACACTGCTATGGGGATAGTCAGAAAAATGTTCCTGGTGCCAGTACACTGTCACCAGAACAGTCAGACAAATTTTTAGGGATAGGACGAATATTCTATTTGCATTCGATTCGTATATGAATAGTTCCCTCTCTCCACTACTCATATTCGGTCGAATCCTGACTTAAAGCAATACTTTTACTAGCAGTCATCAGCTGCCATGCCATGTAAAATCCTGAGTGAGTGATCAGGAATATGGCATGTGCCGTTTGCTTCCTTTAAGTACTTGCCATTTGCTTCTGAGGGCTCCAGCAGGGTGGGCGGGGGCTGTTAGTGGCACAATGTTTTATAGAGTGAGACAGACAGCATTAAAGTTGTGCCACCATGTTTCCCGTGGCTAGGTTTGCTTAGTCTGCCCACATAGAGGACACAGTGAGGCAGATAACTACAGTTGACACACAGTGCAGCCGACTAGTTCTTCTTCTTTGAGAGAGAGACACCCCTGCTCCAACGATGTTCGCTCCCCATTCTGCGCTCACCAAGAGTGGGATATGTAAAGTGCAGTTGCGGGAGACAGTGAGTGATGCAAAAGTTGCAACTATCAGCTGAGAGTGCAACTTTTTCAGTTTTTTGTTTGCTTGGTATCTAAATCCACATGCTGCGTTGCCCTGAATTGCCTGTTTTCATGTTCCCCTACTATAATATGTATAGTCCAATGAGTTAGTCAGAACATAGGGATTAGCCGCTAGGTGAGTCTGCAATACTGAGTCCGTCTGTGCTGAAGTGTGGGAATGAGTTGCCAGTTGAGAGATTGTGCCCAAGGGGGACACCAGGGGTTTACCTTAAGGTTGTTTTTTTTTGCACTAGCCTGCATTCCCGCCCTCTAGAAGCAGCTTGCTGACTATACAAAAAACAGGAAGCTGGGAGCGCTTCTTTGGGTCTCCGCAATACCTGCCAGCTAGGTCTCTTATATGCGGCCGCTTCAGAGCTCCTTGGGCTCGGTAGGATTTTGCTCCCAGCACCACTGTCACAACCGGAAGAACAGATGACTGCCGACCGCACTAACCCACACGGACAGGTAGGGCGGTATCTGCACTAGCCCAAGGCACTCTGCTCTATGCCCTAGGCCAGTAAATGTATCTTAAGGTCGAACCCTGAGGGACACACACACACACACACATACAACAGGTGAACGTGTGAGAATCCAGTAACTCCCCCTCAGCTGCAGTTAAGTAGCCTTCAGGACACTTCCTGAGGTTACTTGACCACAGCTGTGGAGGTGTTAATGGGCCTCTTTTGCACTACCTAACCACTGTAGCCATCTCCCTAATGAAGTGACAATTGCACTTGCTTGAGGCTTAACAGTGATTCAAACTGGTGACACATACAGTGCTGTACTTACTAGTATCTCCCTGATAAATGAGTGCGCAAACAATATGTATTTGAAACATTTTTTTCATGTGTAGAACTAGTTGTATTCATATTCATTATTCATTATTCATCGAATACCATCAGCAACTATTCGATATTTGGTCGAGTGGTAAAAAGTGGTATTCGTCCCATCTCTACAAATTTTCCTGGTGCCTGTACACTGCCACCGGGATAGTTAAATAAGTTTTCATGGTGCCAGTACACTGCCACGGGCATAGTCAGACAAATTTTCCCAGTGCCAGTACACTGCCACAGGGATAGTCAGAAAAACTTTCCTGGTGCCACTGCACTGCCACTGGGATAGTCAGACAAATTTTCCCGGTGCCACTACACTAAGGGGATAGTCAGACAAATTTTCCTTGTGCCAGTACACTGCCACAGAGATAGTCAGACAAATATTCCTGGTGCCAACACACTGCCACTGGGACAGTCAGACAAATGTTCCTGGTGTCAGTACACTACTACAGGGATAGTCACACAAATGTTCCCGGTACCAGTACACTGCCTCTGGGATAGTCAGACACATTTTCCTGGTGGCAGTACACTGCCACGAGAATAGTCAGACACATTTTCCTATTGCCAGTACACTGCCACCAGCACAATCAGACAAATTGTCCTGGTGCCAGTACAGTGCCACTGGGGCAGAAAAAGTTTCCTGGTGCCAGGATACTGCCATGGGAATACTCGGACAAATTTTCCCAGTGCTAGTACACTGCCACGTGGAAAGTCAGACACATTTTCCAGTTACCAGTACACTGCCACTGGGATAGTCAGACAATTTTTCCTGGTGCCAGTACACTGCCACCGCGACACTCAGACAAACTTTCCTGATGCCAGTACACTGCCACCGGGATAGTCAGACAAATTTTCCTGGTGCCAGTTTACTGCCCCGGGGATAGTCAGACAAAGTTTCCTGGTGCCAGTACACTCCCTCTGGGATAGTCAGACAAATTTTCCTGGTGCCAGTACACTGCCACGAGAATAGTCAGACACATTTTCCTATTGCCAGTACACTGCCACAGGGACAAATTTTCCTCATGACAGTAAAATTTTTCGGGTACCAGTACACTGCCTCCAGGACAGTCAGACAAATTTTTCTGGCGCCAGTACACTGCCACTGGGACAAATTTTCCTGGTGCCAGTACACAGCCACTGGGACAGTCAGACAAATTTTCCTGGTGTCAGTACACTGCCACCATGATAGACACATTTGCTTGGTGCCACTACACTGCCATTGGGGTAGTCCGATGAATTTTCCCTGTACCAGTACACTGCCACCGAGACAGTCGGACAAATTTTCCTGGTGCCAATACACTGCCAGAGGGAAAAATTTTCCTGGTGCCAGTACACTGCCACCAGAAGAGTCAGACAAATTTTCCTAATGCCAGTACACCGCCACGGGAATAGTCAGGCATATTTTCCTGATGCCAGTAGACTGCCACGGGGATAGTGAGACAAATTTTCCAAGTGCCAGTACACTGCCACCAGGACAGTCAGACAAATTTTCCCAGTACCACCATATTGCTACCAGGACAGTCAGAGAAATATTCCTGGTGCCAGTACACTGCCACCAGAATAGTCAGGCAAATTTTCCTGGTGCCAGTACACTGCCACAGGGATAGTCATACAAATTTTCCTGGTGCCAGTGTACTGCCACAGGGATAGTCAGACAAATATTTCCCAAAGCAGTGTAGTGGCACCAGGAAAGTTTGTCTGACTGTCCCAGTGGCAGTGTACTGGCATGGGGACAATTTGTCTGACTATCCTGCTGGCAGTGTACTGGCACCAGGAAAAGGTATCTGACTATCCCCGTGGGAGTGTATTGGTACTGGGAAACTTGTCTGACCTCTCCCAGTGGCAGTGCACTTGCACCAGAACATTTGTTCGACTATTCAGTGGCAGTGTACTGGCACCAGAAAAGATGTCTGACTATCCCGTGGAAGTGTACTGGTACTGGGAAAACTTGTTCGATCTCCCAGTGGCAGTGCACTGGCACTCAGGAACAGCTGTTCGACTAATCAGTGTGCTTGGCACCAGGAAAATGTGCCTGAGTGTCCCTGTGGACAGTCAGAAAAATGTTCCTGGTGCCAAATGCCAGGGATAGTCAGACAAATTTTCCTGGTGCCAGTACACTGCCACAGAGATAGTCAGACAAATTTTCCTGGTGTCAGTACACTGCCATGGGGACAGACAAATTTTCCTGGTACCAGTACACTGCCACTAGAATAGCTAGATACATTTTCCTAGTGCCAGTACACTGCCACTGGGACATTCAGACAAATTTTATTGGTGCCAGTACACTGCCACAGGGAAAGTTAGACAAATTTTCATGGTGCCAGGTCACTGCCATGGGGATAGTCAAATAAAGTTTCTTGGTGCCAGTACACTGCCACCGGAACACTCAGACAACTTTTACTGTTGCCAGTACACTGCCACAGGGAAAGTTAGACACATTTTCCTGGTGTCAGTACACTGCCACTCTGACTGTCAGACAAATTTTCCTGGTGCCAGGTCACTGCCATGGGGATAGTCAGACAAATTTTCCCAGTGCCAGTACTCTGCCACCGGGATAGGCAGACATGTTTTCCCTGTGCAAGCATACTGCCACCAGGATACTAACAAAAATTTTCCTGGTGCCAGTACACTGCCACTGGTACAGTCAGACACATTTTTTCAATGCTAGTACACTGCCACCAGGATAGCCAGACAAATTTTTCTGGTGCCACTACGCTGCCATTGAGATAGTCAGACAAATTTTCCCAGTACCAGTTCACTGCCTCCGGGACAGTCAGACAAATTTACCTGGTGCCAGTACACTGTCACTGGGATAGTCAGACAAATGTTCCTGGTGCCAGTACACTGCCACCAGGACAGTCAGACAAACAGTCCTGGTGCCAATACACTGCCACTGGGGCAGAAAACTTTTCCTGGTGCCAGGATGCTGCCACGGGAATACTTGGACAAATTTTCCTGGTGTCACTGCACTGCCATGTGGATAGTCACACAAATTTTCCCGGTACCAGTACACTGCCTCTGGATAGTCAGACACATTTTCCGGGTGGCAGTACACTGCCATATGGATAGTCGGACTAATTTTGCTGCTGCCAGTACACTGCCACCAGTACAGTCAGACAAACTTTCCTGATGCCAGTACACTGTCACCGGGATAGTCAGACAAATTTTCCTGGTGCCAGTTTACTGCCCCGGGGATAGTCAGACAAAGTTTCCTGGTGCCAGTACACTGCCTCCAGGATAGTCAGACAAATTTTCCTGGTGCCAGTACACTGCCACAAGGATAGTCAGACACATTTTCCTATTGCCAGTACACTGCCACTTGGACAAACTTTCCTCATGACAGTATACTGCCACGGGGAGAGTCAGTCAAATTTTTTGGGTACCAGTACACTGCCTCCAGGACAGTCACACAAATCTTTCTGGTGCCAGTACACTGCCACGAGGATAGTCAGATGCATTTTCCTACTACCAGTTCACTCATGACAGTATACTACCATGGGGAGAGTCAGACAAATTTTCTGGGTACCAGTACACTGCCTCCAGGACAGTCAGACAAATTTTCCTGGTGCCAGTACACTGCCACAAGAATAGTCAGACACATTTTCCTATTGCCAGTACATTGCCACCGGGACAAATTTTCCTCATGACAGTATACTGCCACGGGGGAAAGTCAGTCACATTTTTTGGGTACCAGTACACTGCCTCCAGGACAGTCACACAAATCTTCCTGGTGCCAGTACACTGCCACGAGGATAATCAGATGCATTTTCCTACTGCCAGTTCACTCATGACAGTATACTGCCACGGGGAGAGTCAGACAAATTTTCCGGGTACCAGTACACTGCCACTGGGACAGTCAGACAAATTTTCCTGGTGCCAGTACACTGCCACCAGGATAGTCAGACACATTTTCTTGGTGCCACTAAACTGTCATTGGGATAGTCAGACAAATATTCCCTGTACCAGTACACTGCCACCGAGACAGTCGGACAAATTCTCCCGGTACCAGTACACTGCCACCAGGACAGTCAGCCAAATTTTCCTGGTACCAGTATACTGCCAGTGGGACAAATTTTCCTGGTGCCAGTACACTGCCACCCAGAAAATTTTTCCTGGTGCCAGTAGACTGCCAAGGAGATAGTCAGACAAATTTTCCTGGGGCCTGTACACTGCCACCGTGATAATCAGACAAATTTTCCTGGTGCCAGTACACTACCACGGTGATAGTCAGAAAAAATTTCCTGGTGCCAGTACACTGCCATGGGGATAGTCAGACAAATTTTCCTGGTACCAGTACACTGTCACCAGAACAGTCTGACAAATTTTTCGGGATGGGACAAATATTCTATTTGTATTCGATTCATATATGAATAGTTCCCTCTCTCCGCTATTCATATTCGGTCGAATACTGACTTAAAGAAAAAAATGAATACTGAATACTTTTACTAGCAGTCATCAGCTGCCATGCCATGTAAAATCCTGAGTGAGTGATCGGGAATATGGCATGTGCCGTTTGCTTCCTTTAAGTACTTGCCATTTGCTTCTGAGGGCTCTAGCAGGGTGGGCGGGGGCTGTTAGTGGCACAATGTTTTATAGAGTGAGACAGACAGCATTAAAGTTGTGCCACCATGTTTCCCGTGGCTAGGTTTGCTTAGTCTGCCCACATAGAGGACACAGTGAGGCAGATAACTACAGTTGACACACAGTGCAGACGACTAGTTCCTCGAGAGAGAGAGAGAGAGACCACCCGCTTTGATGATGTTCGCTCCCCATTCTGCGCTCACCGAGAGCGGGATATGTAAAGTGCAGTTGCGGGAGACAGTGAGTGATACAAAACTTGCAACTATCAGCTGTGAGTGCAACTTTTCTGTTTTTTGTTCACTTGGTATCTAAATCCACCCATTGCGTTGCCCTGAAGTGCCTGTTTTCGTATTCCCCTACTATAATATGTGTAGTCCAGGGAGTTAGTCAGAACATAGGGATTAGCAGTTAGGAGAGTCTGTAATACTGTGTCCGTCTGTGCTGAAGTGTGGGAATGAGTTGCCAGTTGAGAGATTGTGCCCAAGAGCGTCACCTGGGGTTTACCTTAAGGTTTTTTTTTGCACCAGCCTGCATTCCCGCCCTCTAGGAGCAGCTTCCTGACTAAACAAACAAGAGGAAGCTGGGAGCGCTTGTTCGGGTCTCCGCAGTACCTGCCGGCTAGGTCTCCTATTTGCGAACCCTCCAGAGTTCCATGGGCTCGGTAAGATTTTGCTCCAAGCACCACTATCACAACCAGAAAGTACAGATAACTCTGCCGACCACACTAGCCCATACGGACAGGTAGGGCGGTATCTGCACTAGCCCGAGGCACGCTGCTCTATGTCCTAGGCTAGTAAATGTATCTTAAGGTCGAACCCTGAGGGACACACACACACACAACAGGTGAGCATAGTCAGGCAAATTTTCCTATTGCCAACACACTGCCACCGGGACAAATTTTCCTCATGCCAGTACACTGCCATGGGGAGAGTCAGACAAATTTTCTCAGTGCCAGTACACTGCCACCAGGACAGTCAGACACATTTTCCCAGTGCCAGTACACTGCCACCGGGACAGTCAGACAAATTTTCTTGGTGCCAGTACACTGCCACCGGGATAGATAAATTTTTTCTGGTGCCAGTACACTGCCATTGGGATAGTCAGACAAATTTTCTTGGTGCCAGTTTACTGCCCCAGGGATAGTAGACAAAGTTTTCTGGTGCCACTACACTGCCACTGGGATAGTCAGACAAATTTCCCCGGACTACAACACTGCCACCAGTACAGTCAGACAAATTTTCCCGGTACCAGAACACTGCCACCAGAAGAGTCAGACCGATTTTCTTGGTGCCAGTACACTGCCACCAGAAGAGTCAGACCAATTTTCCTGGTACCAGTACACTGCCACGGGAATAGTCAGGCAAATTTTCCTGTGCCAGTAGACTGCCATGGGGATAGTGAGACAAATTTTCCCTGTACTAGTACATTGCCAACAGGACAGTCAGACAAATTTTCCCAGTACCAGCATACTGCCACCAGGATAGTCAGAGAAGTGCTGGAGATCACGTGATGTGCTAGACCTGGTGGCTGCACTGCCTAGGAGCTCCCGCTCACCTCCCCAACAATCCGCTTTAATCCACATTAAATTAGAATTTTAAGGTCAGCCAGATCAAGATACACCTTATATTCTGCCTACCCAAGAGAAATATAATCTTTTTGCATCTCAATCGGCTTTTTCAGCGCCGTGATGGAGGCAGAAATGAGCTTGGCCTTGCCCAGACATACACCACCAGTGATGCCGGAAAAACAGCCTAAGAAATCGAAATAGAACCAACAAGCTGCACCTAAACAACTGATTCCTCCTTCAACCTCAATCCCTTTGACAGAACGGTTTCTACTAGAATTACTGCCATTCAAGGAAACCTTACAATACATCGTATCGGATTTGAAATCTGTAAAAAGTGAGCTAGGACATCTAAAGACCAGGATTACAGACAAGGAGGCTCGTCCTCACTCTCTGGAATCTTGGAGGGACAAAGCCGATCCCGAGATCACCAAACTTAAACAACAAATCACCAAACTTCAGCTAAAAACAGAAGACTTGGTAGGGAGATGCAGGAGGAACAACATTTTAATCTTTGGATTGCCTGAAGGCGAAGAGGGCTCCTCACCGATCACTTTTATCCAAAAAGTACTCAAGAAGGTCGCTGGCCCGTCCTCACACAATCCGTCTTATATAATAGAGAGAGTGCACCAATCCTTATGACCTAAACCTCCGGTTACATCCCCCCTAGACCAATGATTGTACGCCTGTTAAACTACCTTGAAAGGCAACATATCCTCTCTAAAACCAGAGAGCTGCAAACAGTCCTGTGGGGAGATCAAAAACTCCGCATTACTCAAGACCTGCCCTTGGAGATTAGGAAAAAAGAGCAGCATTCCACTCAATTGTGTGTAAATTAATCACTCCTGGTATTAAATTCCACATGACCTACCCTGCTTGCCTACAGGTACAGATAGATGGGTCCTGGCTATCCTTTGAATCACACTCCCAGGCTCAAACGGAGCTCAGTACGAAGATGCCATCCCTATTCAGGTCTCATGAATCTATATTAGAACGTTAATGTTGGTGTGTTTTTTCTAGCTCGGGTATAGAAATTAAAAGTATGCACCTGTGTTGTCATGATGCAGACTGTTCCCTGTTGATTGCTGCCAATTTGGTGGACACTCTGTGGAGATCATTGCCCCCTGACAAGCTGGTCCCAATGTTCACCGATTGAAGTCTACAAGCTGAACCACGGAGATCCGGATTGTAGCATCGCACCATTGAACGGAACTGATTGTCCCGGTCCAGTTTTCAGAGGGCTTGTTTTCCACACTGCATCAGTCCATCCTGTTATGGATTCCCCAATGAAAGATCCCATTCGCGATCTGGAGCAAGGGGTCTCCAAACTGTACCACCTTATAGTCTGCGCAATTATATTACTATCCTGATGTATTGAAACTGATTTCCTTATATGGTATTATCCTCAGTCCACTTCTTTGATTTTGCTTACTGGGTAGGCACTGGGTTTGGGTCCCTCTTACCATTTCTACTTCTGCACTTTCCCTTTCTTAGACACCCCTCTACTTTCCCCTATCTTTCTATCTCCCAAACTTCTACTTTCATGCTGCCTTTGATAGGAGGCTTGTTAGCAACTCAATGGCGTCCTCTCTAACACCTCTACTCTGCTTACCCCAAGGGACCTAATCAGAAGGTCTGCCAAATTGGTCTGGTCTGT
This sequence comes from Neoceratodus forsteri, assembly GCA_016271365.2. Taxonomy (NCBI): domain Eukaryota; kingdom Metazoa; phylum Chordata; order Ceratodontiformes; family Ceratodontidae; genus Neoceratodus; species Neoceratodus forsteri. Next base: position 1,839,027,078 of record CM057449.1, read on the forward strand.
TTACAGGTACAAGGTTACACTTCCCTTCTTTGTTTTATAAATCTTCTTTTACATACGTAATCCTAAGGGCCGTGGGTTGCGGGGGGGGGGGAGCGAGTGGGTGGACAATTAGTAGCTAAACAAGTCAGCATCATGTACTTGGTTGTTGGGGGGGCTGGCCCTGAAAGTCCAGAAGCTCCTGTTATGGCAACGCTCTCTCTGCATGCTACTGCTTCTCACATTCCAGGCTACCTACAACCTTACCAACAACCGTGTGGAGCAGAAGACTCTCAGGGCCATAAGGAGTCTGTTTGCCACTTAGTTCCATTGGACCCTAGCATGTTATCGGAAATGGGGAACAATGTAAATAGTTTTACAGTTAAAGGAGGGGAGGGTGGGATACTGTTTGTCTTTGGGATTAAGCATACTTCAGAGTATCAGTGTAGTTACAATCAGTTATCTTTTTTACATGTTAGCCTTATAGTACAGGTTCATCATTTTGCAAGTGTTAACGTGGCTATCTACTTTTAGGATATATGATGTGACTGAAGTATTTCTGTTGTTTGAAATGGGGCAAGGGGGGAGGGAGAGTATTATTTGTCTTGCAGAACCAAATTGCTGGCTACACTGGGGGCAAATTGGGGGGGTGGGCAGCAAGGTATGACATGTATGACCTGATTAATCATTTTGATTATGATTATGACCAGTACACTGACTATATTTCTCGCATGGAATATTAGGGGTGCCTGGGAGTGTCTCCAAAAACAGCAAATCCTTAAACATGTGTCACTCCTACACGCCAACATTTCATTTTTACAGAAGACTCACCTCCTCCTCATAGAAGCTAATAACCTCCAAAGACAAGAAACTGCTAAAATTTTTGCCTCAGGTATATCAACTGCCAGCAGAGCAGTGGCCATTTTGGTAAACCATTCAGTACCCTTCCAGGCAGAACAGTCAGTTTCAAATCCATAGGGGAGATACATTTTGGTAAAAGACAGAATAGGCCACACTGAATTAGTACTCGGTAATATCTATGGCCCAGTGGGGGGTGACATTGCCTTCTTTAGAGAACTTACTGACAACTTGTTTCCCTACCTTGCACTCCCAATGATTTTGGGCGGAAATTGGAACCTCCCCCCTACTCAGGATCTGGATCGATCTGCCAGCTCTCTCCAGCCTCTAACGGCAGCCCAACGAGCCCTGCAAGATTTTGTAGACTCATTAGGGTTATGTGATCCATGGAGGATACTGAGCCCATTAGCCCTTACTTTTTCCTTTTATTCTACAGTGCACTGCTCCTCCTCCTGATTAGATTATATCCTGATTAGTCAGTCTCTACTACATGGGCTCTGTGCTGCAGGAACAGAGCCTATTGTCATGTCTGACCACGCAACCGCATGGGTCACATTGGCATTAGATTCTACGTTTCAGAGAGACTCGTCCTGGAGACTGAACACTCAGCTCCTTAAGGACAACTTTGTACTATCCAGAATTCCTGCACTCATACAAACTTTTGTAGATAACAACCATAATTTGGTTCAGAGAATAGACCATGAATGGTGTGCCCTGAAGTGGTTTCTCAGGGGAGAATTTATTCGACTCTCATCTACGCGTAAACCCCGAAGAGAGACTAAAGCTCTTTCCTTATTAGCTCAAATCCGAACTACTGAACAATCCCTTTCCTCAAACTTATCCCCTGCTGACCTACAATCTCTCCTTTCTTTGCGGAATGAATACTCCCTCCTTTAACAAGAAAAAGTGGAATTTGCTATACTAAGAACTAAGGCCCAATATATAGAACATGGGGAAAAAGCCGATCATCTACTAGCATTAAGACTTAGGAAATTAGAAACTTCCAGGAATATACAGTACCTGCAATCAGTACCCTCATGGGTACAATTAAAACCCATCCCCAGGAAATAGTTATAGTCTTTGAGCAATTTTACTCCTCCCTTTATAGCAGCCACACATCCCCTCCATCAAAGGAGGAACTGACATCTTACATAAACTCTGTAGCACTACCCTCTCTATCAGTCTCTCATCAAGCCATCTTATCTACTCCGCTCTCTCAACAGGAAGTAGAAGCCGCCATCAACTCGTTAGGACTGGACAAAGCTCCAGGTCCTGATGGGTTTCCATCTAATTTTTATAAATGTTTTATCAAAGATCTAATTCCGATTCTTCGGCTATTCCACTACATACTGTCAGGTGAAGTTTTAGACCCCACTCTCCTTGAAGCTACTATTATTTTACTTCTCAAACCAGGCAAACCCCGTCCAGCTAGTTATCGACCCATATCGCTACTTAACTGTGACATTAAAATTCTAGCAAAAATCCTGGCTACTAGAATAGAAAAGGTCTGGTCTTGCCTTCTTAGTCAAGAACAAGTAGGCTTTGTTCCCAACAGATCCTCACTCGACCGTATACGCAAAATCTACCATATCTTCCAGGCCGCGGAATCCTCCTACCTGTCAATGGCACTAATTTCTCTTGATGCAGAGAAAGCCTTTGACAGAGTGGACTGGGAATTTCTATGGGCAACACTGCTTAAAATGGGATTTCCCCAAGTTTTTGTACACTGGATACAGACACTATACACCTTTCCATCTGCTAGGATTCTCTGTAATGAAGTTTTCTCATCTACCTTTCCCCTTTACACTGGCCCACGCAAAGGCTGCCCCCATCCCCTTTTTTATTCAATCTCTATTTGGAAACATTAATTCGTCTTATAAAGGCGTCTCCTAATGTTACCGGAATTCCAATTGGTAATATCACACCACAACTTTCGGTTTATGCTGATGATATTCTTCTACACCTGTCAAATCCTGTTTCATCCTTGGTAGAGGTACTGAGAATAATAGACACCTTTGGTAAATACTCTAACTACAAGCTGAACTTAAATAAGACCGAAATATATCCCCTTAATCACTTAACTAATAGTTACTTATTTACCCAGTTCGACATGAAATGGTATCCCAGAAGTATTAAATACCTCGGCATCCATCTCACCTCAGATTCCTCCCTCTCACATAAGCTTAATTTTGCTGACTTATGGAACTCCATTAGGCAAGACCTCTCCCATTGGAGAACCCTCCCACTCTCACTGTGGGGCAGGATTAACATAATTAAAATGAACGTCCTCCCTGACTCTTTTACTCCATTAACATGCTAAATACTTGGTTACCCATTTCCTTTTTTAAAAGAGCCCACGTCGACATCGCCTCATTCATATGGCTTAATAAAGCAGCCAGGAGATCCTATTTTAAATTGAACATGCCTAAAGAATTCAGAGGACTCCAGCTGCCCAATTTCATGCTTTACTACTGGGCAAGTTATCTTAATTAGTGTGGGAAGTGGCTGTCTATGCCCCGGCTTCAACACTATGCTGACTATATCCCCATATGGTTACAGATTGAAGCCGAGTTACTCTTCACTCATAAGCTGAATCCAACCAGAATCCTATTCTCGCCTACTAAACTCCTGCCAAACCCTATGAAGATGTCCCAAATTGTCACTTCATTAAAGGTCTTATCCCAATTATGCGGGTACTTTAAGTTGTGCCCCACCGTTGACTCCTCCCAGCCCATCTTCGGTAGTTTAAACATCAGAATAGGTGGTACCCCTATTCCTAAGACGTGGCTTCCATTATTTCAAGAACTTAATATTTCAGACTTCTATTCTCAATCTCCCATTCTAGCCACCCAAGAAATATGTAACAGATTTGGGCTGACATTAATGCCCATTTTTAAGATATACCAACTCCAACATTTGCTGATCAGTTTGTTTGGGACCTCATCTTCAACCCCCCACTTTCAGTGAATTTCTACAGCACATTGGTGACCCGGTCTGCAGACCCCATGGGGTCTCTATATTATATATGCACCTGCTTACCAAACTGCAAACCCCTCCCTTGGAAGGGTCTAAGGTATGGAGCTTCCTCTTACCTGACCTTGACATCAACTGGGCTCAAATCTGGAAGGATCTATATAGCTATATCATGCAGGACAGGTATAGGTTAACACAGTATCAGATCCTAAATAATATGTACTATACCCTGGTCAAACTAATAAAACTGGGTCACCTTCCTTCAACTCTATGCTCTAGATGTGGCATAGAAGAATGATCCCTGATGCATATCTTTTGCTCCTGCGCAAAGTTGTCTCCCCTGTGGAAACAGACAGAACAAAGGCTAGATCCACTTCTAGGCTTACGAGGCCTATTTCTCCTGGCTATTTGCATTATTGGGAATTTCTCTCAAATTCAAGTAAAAGAAAGAAGCTTCCATATGGCCCTCGTTTCACTGGCAGTGAAGAAATTAGTACTGAGGCACTGGACAGACCAGGCAATCATAACTTACTCAGAATGGCTACATGAAATTTCTTTTGCCCTTACAGCCGAACAATTAATTGCTAGTATACACTGATGGCAAGCTTCATTCACCAAAAAATGTGGGAAACTGTATGCTCTCTACATAACCTGACTTCTGCCTGAAGATAGACATGGGCTACCCCACGAATAATCTAACGGACAATACTCAGATCAGATTTGAATCATCTTATATGGTCATACAATTTATTAGTTTGGCACCTTGCTCGGGGTGGGAGGGAAGATGGGGGAGGATAGCTGGGGTAGGACAGGAGGGACTTTTTTTCTATCCAATTCAAATGCCTGAACAAATTATCAATCTTCTGTATTGTTTGTTGTATGAATGTTTGTAAAATCAATAAAACTTCCTTGATTTAAAAAAAAAAGTCAGAGAAATATTCCCGGTGCCGGTACACTGCCACCAGAATAGTCAGACAAATTTTCCTGGTGCCAGTACACTGCCACAGGGATAGTCATACAAATTTTCCTGGTACCAGTGTACTGCCACAGGGATAGTCATACAAATATTTTCCAAGGCAGTGTACTGGCACCAGGAAAGTTTGTTTTATGGTCCCAGTGGCAGTGTACTAGCTTCAGGAAAATTTGTCTGACTATCCCTGTGGCAGTGTACAGGGCATGGAGACAATTTGTCTGACTATCCTGGTGGCAGTGTACTGGCACCAGGAAAAGTTGTCTGACTATCCCCATGGGAGTGTACTGGTATTGGGAAAGCTTGTCTTGACTCTCCCAGTGGCAGTGCACAGGCACCAGGAACATTTGTCTGACTATCCCAGTGGCAGTGTACTGGCACCAGGAAAATTTGTCTGAGTGTCCCGGTGGACAGTCAGACAAATTTTCCAGGTGCCAAATCCCAGGGATAGTCAGGCAAATTTTCCTGGTGCCAGTACACTGCCACAGGAATTGTCAGACACATTTTCAGGAAAATCTGTCTGACTATCCCGGTGGCAGTGTACTGGCATGGGGACCAGTTTGTCTGACTATCCCAGCAGTACACTGCCACAGGGATAGTCAGACAAATTTTCCTGGTGTCAGTACACTGCGACCGGGACAGTCATACAAATTTTCCTGATGCCAGTACTTTGCCATGGGGATAGTCAGACACATTTTCCCGGTACCAGCACACTGCCACTAGAACATTTAGATACATTTTCCTGGTGCCAGTACACTGCCACTGGGACACTCAGACACATTTTATTGGTGCCAGTACACTGCCACAGGGAAAGTTAGATGAATTTTCCTGGTGCCAGTACACTGCCACTCTGACAGACAAATTTTCCTAGTGCCAGGTCACTGCAATGGGGATAGTCAAATAAAGTTTCCTAGTGCCAGTACGCTGCCACCGGGACACCCAGACAACTTTTATTGGTGCCAGTACACTGCCACTCTGACAGTCAGATATATTTTCCTGGTGCCTGGTCACTGCCATGGGGATAGTCAGGCAAATTTTCCTGGTGCCAGTACTCTGCCACTAGGATAGGCAGACAGGTTTTCCCTGTGCCAGTACACTGACACCAGGATACTCACACAAATTTTCCTGGTGCCAGTACATTGCCACTGGGACAGTCAGACAAATTTTCTTAATGCCAGTACCCTGCCACTGGGATAGTCTGACAAATTTTCTCAGTACCAGTTCACTGCCACTGGGACAGTCAGACAAATTTTCCAGGTGTCTGTACACTGCCACCGGGACAAATTTTCCTGGTGCCAGTACACTGCCACAGGGCTAGTCAGACACATTTTCCCAGTGCCAGTACACTGCCACTGGAATAGTCAGACAAATTTTCCTGGTGCCAGTACACTGCCATGGGGATAGTCAGATACATTTTCCCTGTACCAGTACACTGCCACCAGGACAATCGGACAAATTTTCCTGGTGCCAGTACACTGCCACCAGGATTGTCAGACAAATTTTCACTGCCACCGACACAGTCAAAAAAATTTTTCTTGGTGCCAGTACATTGCCATGGGGATAGTCAGACAAATTTTCCCAGTACCAGTACACTGCCACCAGAAAAGTCAGACAAATGTGCCTGATGCCAGTAGACTGTCACAGGGATAGTTAGACAAATTTCTTGGTGCCAGTACATTGCCACCAGGATAATCAGAGACATTTTCCTGGTGCCAGTATACTGCTGCCAGGATAGTAAAGACAAATGTTCCTGGTGCCAGTACACTGCCACCCAGAGAAATTTTCGTGGTGTCAGTAGACTGCCAAGGGGATAGTCAGACAAACTTTCCTGGTACCGGTACACTGCCACCGAGACAGTCAGAAAAATTTTCCTGGGGCCTGTACACTGCCACCGGGATAGTCAGACACATTTTCCTGGTGCCAGGACACTGTCCTGGGGATAGTCAGACAAATTTTCCTGCTACCAGTACACTGTCACCAGAACAGTCAGACAAATTTTTAGGGATGGGATGAATATTCTATTTGTATTCGATTCGTATATGAATAGTTCCCTCTCTCCACTATTCGTATTTGGTCGAATACTGACTTAAAGAAAAAAATGAATACTGAATACTTTTATTAGCAGTCATCAGCTGCCATGCCATGTAAAATCCCGAGTGAGTGATCAGGAATACGGCATGTGTCGTTTGCTTCCTTTAAGTACTTGTCATTTGCTTCTGAGAGTTCTAGCAGGGTGGGCAGGGGCTGTTAGTGGCACAATGTTGGATAGAGTGAGACAGACAACATTGAAGTTGTGCCACCATGTTTCCTGTGGCTAGGTTTGCTTAGTCTGCCCACATAGAAGACACAGTGAAGCAGATAACTGCAGTTGACACACAGTGTAGATGACTAGTTCCTTGAGAGAGAAAGAGACCCCCTCCGCTCTGATGATGTTCACTCCCCATTCTGCGCTCACCGAGAGCGGGATATGTAAAGTGCAGTTGCAGGTGACAGTGAGTGCTAAAAAACTTGCAGCTATCAGCTGTGAGTGCAACTATTTCTGTTTTTTGTTCACTTGGTATCTAAATCCACCCAGATTGTACCCAAGAGGGACACCAGGGGTTTAAGGTTTTTTTTTTTGCACCAGCCTGCATTCCCGCCCTCTAGGAGCAGCTTCCTGACTAAACAAACAAGAGGAAGCTAGGAGCTCTTGTTCGGGTCTCCGCAGTACCTGCCAGCTAGGTCTCCTATTTGCGGCCCCTCCAGAGTTCCATGGGTTCGGTAAGTTTTTACTTCCAGCACCACCATCACAACCAGAAGTATATATTACTCTGCTGACCGCATTAGCCCACATGGACAGGTAGGGCGGTATCTGCACTAGCCCAAGGCACTCTGCACTATGCCCCAGGCTAGTAAATGTATCTTAAGGTCAAACCCTGAGGGACACACACACACACACACACACACACACACACACACACACAAAACAGGTGAGGATAGTCAGACAAATTTTCCTATTGCCAGTACACTGCCACCAGGACAAATATTCTTGGTGCCAGTTCACTGCCACCGGGATAGTCAGACAAAGTTTCCTGGTGCCAGTACACTGCCACTGGAATAGTCAGGCATATTTTCCTGATGCCAGTAGACTGCCATGGGGATAGTCAGACAAGTTTTCCCAGTGCCAGTACAGTGCCACCAGGACAGTCAGACAAATATTCCCAGTACCAGCATACTGCCACCGGGACAGTCAGAGAAATATACCTGATGCCAGTACACTGTCACCAGAATAGTCAGACAAATTTTCCTGGTGTCAGTACACTGCCACAGGGATAGTCAGACACATTTTTCCTGGTGCCAGTATACTGCCACAGGGATAGTCAGACAAATATTTCCCAAGGCAGTGTACTGGCACCAGGACAATTTGTCTGACTGTACCAGTGGCAGTGTACTGGCTCCAGAAAAACTTGTCTGACTATCCTTGTGGCAGTGTACTGGCATGGGGACAATTTGTCTGACTATCCTGGTGGCAGTGTATTGGCACCAGGAAATGTTGTCTGACTATCCCCGTGTGAGTGTACTGGTACCAGGAAAACTTTTCTGACTCTCCCAGTGGCAGTGCACTGGCACCAGGAACATTTGTCTGACTATCCCATTGGCAGTGTACTGGCACCAGGAAAAGTTGTCTGAGTGTCCCTGTGGACAGTCAGACAAATTTTCCAGGTGCCAAATGCCAGGGATAGTCAGACAAATTTTCCTGGTGCCAGTACACTGCCACAAGAATTGTCAGACACATTTTCAGGTACCAGGAAAATTTGTCTGACTATCCCGGTGGCAGTATACTGGCATGGGGGTCAATTTGTCTGCCTATCCCAGCAGTATACTGCCACAGGGATAATCAGAAACATTTTCCTGGTGTCAATACACTGCGACCAGGACAGTCACACAAATTTTCCTGATGCCAATACACTGCTATGGGGATAGTCAGACAAATTTCCCTGGTGCCAGTATATTGCCACTGGGACACTCAGACACATTTTACTGGTGCCCGTACACTGCCACAGGGAAAGTTAGATACATTTTCCTATTGCCAGTACACTGCCACTCTGACAGTCAGACAAATTTTCCTGGTGCCAGGTCACTGCCATGGGGATAGTCAGATAAATTTTCCCAGTGCCAGTACTCTGCCACCAGGATAGGCAGACAAATTTTCCCTGTGCCAGTACACTGCCACTGAGATACTCACACAAATTTTCCTGGTGCCAGTACACTGCCACAGGGACAGTCAGACAAATTTTCCTGGTGCCAGGTCACTGCCATGGGGATAGTCAGATAAATTTTCCCAGTGCCAGTACTCTGCCACCAGGATAGGCAGACAAATTTTCCCTGTGCCAGTACACTGCCACTGAGATACTCACACAAATTTTCCTGGTGCCAGTACACTGCCACTGGGACAGTCAGACAAATTTTCTCAATGCCAGTACACTGCCACCAGGATAGTCAGACACATTCTTCTGGTGCCAGTACACTGCCATTGAGATAGTCAGACGAGTTCCGCAGTACCAGTACACTGCCACCGGGATAGTTAGACAGACTTTCCCAGTACCAGTACACTGCCACCAGGACAGTCAGAAAAATTTTCCAGGTGCTGTACACTGCCACCGGGACAGTCAGACAAATTTACCTGGTGCCAGCACACTGCCACTGGAATAGTCAGACAAATATTCCTGGTGCCAGTACACTGCCATAGGGATAGTCATATAAATTTTCCCTATACCAGTACACTGCCATCGGGACAGTCAGACAAATTTTTCTGGTGCCAGTACACTGCCACCGGGATTGTCAGACAAATTTTCACTGCCAGCGGCACAGTCAAACAAATGTTCCTGGTGCCAGTACACTGTCATGGGGATAATCAGACAAATTTTCCCATTACCAGTATTCTGCCACCAGAACAGTCAGACAAAGTTTCCTGATGCCAGTACACTGCTACAGGGATAGTTGGACAAATTTTCTTGAAGCCAGTGCACTGCCACAGGGATAGTCAGACAAATATTCCTGATGCCAATGCACTGCCACCGGGATAGTCAGACAAAGTTTCCTGGTGCCAGTACGCTACCACAGGGATAGTCAGACAAATGTTCCTGGTTCCAGTACACTGCCACTGGGATAGTCAGACAAAGTTTCCTGGTGCCAGTACACTCCCACTGGGATTATTAGACAAGTTTTCCTGGTGTCACTACACTGCCAGCAGGATAGTCAGTCAAGTTGTCCCCATGCCGGTACACTGCCACCAGGACAGTCTGATAAATTTTCCTGTTGCCAGTACACTGCCACCAGGTCAAGTTTTCCTGGTGCCAGTACACTGTTACAGGGATAGTCAGACAAATTTTCCCAATGCCAGTACACTGCCACCAGGACAGTCAGACAAATGTTCCTTGTGCCAGTACACTGCCACCGGGATAGTCAGACAAATTTTCCTGGTGCCAGTACACTGCCATGGGGATAGTCTGACTAATTTTCCTGGGACCAGTACACTGCCACGGAGATAGTTAGACAAATTTTCCCAGTACCAGTACAGTGCCTCCAGGACAATCAGACAAATGTTCCTGGTGCCAGTACACTGCCATCAGGATAGTCAGACAAATTGTCCCAGTGCCAGTACACTGCCACCAGGACAGTAAAACAAATTTTCCCGGTGCCAGTACACTGCCACTGGGATAGTCAGACAAACTGTCCTGGTGGCAGTACTCTGCCACCATGATAGGCAGACAAGTTTTCCTGGTGCCAGTACACTGCCACCAGGACAGTCAGACAAATGGCCCGTAGAAAACAACAACGAAAAGAAGGGCTGTCACCCATAACAGAACAAAACCAAAGGGCACACACCTGATAAAAAGAAAAAGAAAATCAAAGGATACCCACCTATCGAAAATCAGAACAAAACAAAGGGGGAACCCGCCCATGTACCCTGCCAAGTCCAATGTCCAGTACCCTATTAAGGGATTGCAGCAGCCTGCAGCATGGTGGCTGCTGCAGCTGTATTCCAGCTGGTAAGGCTTCATTTGCTCTGGTGCACTCCCCCATCTGTCTTCCCAGCAATCAGAGCAGGCAGACCTGCCAAATACACTGAACTCAGCCAGCTGTGCACACAGGACAAGAGACACAGGAGTGGCAGAATGTGCATAACAGAAGTAGCACAAGCAGACACACAGATCACCATGCCACACATGGATGGAGGGAGTCAAACAGCCACAATGGAATGTGTTTTGCATAACTGAGACAGCACTGTGTACCCAAACAGTAGAGGACTGCACATTCGATGAGTGTGCCGTGCTGCAACAGAGCAAGACTGAGCCATGCAAGGGACTCATGACACCAGCTGGTATGTCAGATGTGAAACACAGCACATACAAGCCTGTGTTTGGCACACACACATGTGGTACACACAGCACAGCTTTGTATGGAGGGGACCATAATGGCAATATAGCCTAGAGGTTAGAGAAACGAGCTGTGAATGAACTCAATACATCCAGCAGACCTGGGTTTGATTTTCACAATCTCCACTTGCATACTGTGCAACTCTGAGCAAGTCACTTAACCTCCTCAGTGCTCCCAGGTCACCCCTGAAACAAGGCACTTGCTTCTAGTGGGCCTTACGCAGTTACCAAATAAAACAAATTAAAATAAAAAAATACAAGAGCAATGCCAAGCCAGAGTACAATAGGCAGTGTAATGGTACAAGTGGCTAGGAGTCATGCATGAATACACACATGTACACACATACACACACACACACACGCACACACACACTCTGCTTTGCAAACCAGGCATCCAGCACACAGACCAGCACAGGTGTGCAGGACAACAGACATCCATGAGCCACTCTCGGCAATAGTACGGGCAGTCTCAGGGGCACACACAACACAGCTGCACATGGATGGGACCATCACGCATAACTGTGCGCAGGAGGTAGGGTATTATGTGAGTACAGCAGTGTTGTACACAGGTGGACACCTATCATATTGTATCTTGGTCACCACAACACTGGTGTGAAATGCTGAGCCACCTGGAGGCACCCTCCATCCCAGCAGTCACAGGTCCCACCCTAAGTAGAGTGTTTCCCCTCACATGGAGCCTGTTCAGGACAGTGGTTCTGTGAAGGCACAGTTGTGTTGTAATGTATGGCTCTGGCCATGTACCATGACATTATCATACACAACTGACTATGCGTAACAATGTTGATCAAATATGGTAGCGTACATTTAAGGCCCATCAATGAGTCCTCCTTTCCGTTGACCCCATGCCACATAAGGCAATCTCTATTGAGATTCAAATGTACGACACACAGTGCATACAGCACTGGAGATGGTACTCATGCTGGTAAACTACCCAGACACTGTATGCTGCAAACGGCTTGTCACAGTGGTGTACTGGTACAACAGTGCCATGTGTCTTCCTCCATCAGACAGATAAGCATACCTAGTCTAGACTATGTGGCACAACAGGCCTGACTAACATTGACAAGCATACCACCCAGAGCTGTGAGCATTAAAGCCAATGCCCTGCTGTACAAGGTCCGTGGCACAGGGGACAAGCCACCACACAATATAATGCATGAGAAGGCACAGTACACACACACACACACAAAGGGCAGCATTCCTGTCACAGTGATGAGCAAAACATTAGACTGCTCAGCCCCTGACACACCACTGTGTAAGTGGTGGACAATGCCCGAAAGGTCTGATGAGTGTCCCCAACCACACACATTCTGACCCCCCCAGGCATGCGTGCAATCTGACGAGACACATATGGACATCATTCTGCAACATTAGAAAATGCAGCATAGTGTAGCTATGCAACCCCAACTGCAAAACACAATGCAGGGTACTTATGTGGACACATCCTCGGACTGCAGACCATCCTGCTCCCTGGTCACGCCAGGCCCAATTATGGCTGGGCATCCCCTCCCACCAAAGCTGATCCTGGTGGCCCTGCTCTGCCTTTCTGGCCCTGGGGTCTGTGGAGGAGGACAAAGGAGACATGATCAATAGCACGTAGAGGAACACATGGCACATTGCCATACACTCTAGAACAGTAGATATGCCTATATACCGAGCAACAGCAGGCACATGTGCATGGTGGGGATGGCAGGACCTTGCCGAGCCACGTCTTACCATTGTGCACAGCAGTGGCATGCCACACAGACAGGTGTTACCTTGGCCAACAGAAGCCAGTAGAACTAGTTAAAGGAATGTTTTAATAGCACAATACACAATCTACCAGCATTTGGCTAGGGGGCCAGTACAAATTTTGGTCCCTGCAATGGAAAAGTAACCTGTACTATTCCTAATCAGTGGATTCCTAAAACTATTATATTTTACAGTTTACTAAAATAATGCCTATTTTCAACCTGATAGTCATGAGTAATTCAGTTCTGCATAATGGTGACACGAGGACACAATGAGCAACAATTTTATAGGGCACTCAGAAAATTTGATAGGGCACATTCTTATAATATACTATGGCCCAGGCACTCTCAAAGAAAATCTTCTTTTCAAGCTGATAGGTAGCATTACAAACACAGCTATGAAATATACACCCATTATGCATTACAACATACACCCATTATGTATTACTTTGTTAAAAAAATATGTAACCATAAAATATTATATGCATGCTTGCTGGTCCCTACTAGTAAAGCAAGGGAGGTAGCAGACATCGTGGACACCTTCATTTACTATCTTACTATTGTAGGTACTCCCAATATTATTAGGCCTACAATAAACTGCTTTTAGTATAACATTTAGCACACCTCAGAGACAAGTCACAATTTTTGCCTTAACACTTGGAAATTATTTGACTTTCAATTATTGGGTTATGATGACTTGGAGAACTAACTGCATCCCTTTCATTTTGTCTGCACTGTTGAAAGGATATTTAACACTGACGGCTGCACTCTTTCTCCGACTGTGAGGATGGGCAAGCCAGCGCATGACTATGCTCACCATGTCAATGTCGCTCCAAGACCAGCCAGTAGGGAGGTCATGAAATGCAGACAACAACACAGTATGGACAAGAGCACAGCAAATGAAGCAGAAGTTGGTCAAGGTGGCTAGCCTACTGTATAAACAGGCAAACAGACCACACTCTCAAAAGAAGAAAATAAATGTTGCCAGTCAGATTTATTTAGTGAAATCTCCCTCCCTCCCTCCCTCCCTCCTCCCCTCTCTCTCTCTCTCTCTCTCCTCCCTCTCTCCTCTCTCTCTCTCTCTCCTCTCTCCCTCCTCCTCCCTCCCTCTCCCTCTCTCCCTCCCTCCCTCCTCTCTCTCTCTCCTCTCTCTCTCTCCCTCCCTCCCTCCCTCTCTCTCTCTCTCTCTCCTCCTCCCTCTCTCTCTCTCTCTCTCTCTCTCTCCTCCTCCTCTCCCCCAGGTCCTGTACCCTTGCAGGGTTCTCAGCATCCTGAAGGTTACTAGTACTTGGTTACCTCTCATCTCCCCCCCACCCTCTCTACCAGGTCCTGTTCCTTTGCAGGGTTCTCAGCATCCTGAAGGGGGTCTAATTCTGGGGTTGCCTCTCTTCCTTCCCTCCCTCCTTCCCCCATCCTTTACCTCTACTTTGTGTTATGACTGCCTTTCTTTTTGATTCTAAATTAGCACTTGGTAGTCCTGAGCTCAGCCTACCACTTCTAACACTTCTAGGTGTTCTCCATCTTCTGGCCTATACCTTACAGGTTCCTGTCCTTGGTTTATTGTTATGTGTGTTATATCTGCATATTGTTTTGCCTACGCTGGTTTGTCTCATCCAATATCTCTGACCTTAGCTTAGTTATCTTTCACGCTCCTTTTATGCAATATTGTCTGTTGTCATGGATTGAAATGTACTGCATTATTTACTGTGTTATGTATTGTATTATTTACTGTATTATGCACTATATTATTTACTGTATTATGTATTGTATTATTTACTGTATTATGCACTATAGTATTTACTGTATTATTTGCTGCACCTTATCTATTTGAATTGCACTGTATGCATTTTATATTGCTGTTTGTTGTTTGCAGCTCATCCTCTAGGTAGGGAAATGGGCAGACTAGGTGGGCCAAGCAGTCCTTATCTGCCATCATAGTCTATGTTTCTATGTTTCTATGGTTGATCTCCCCTCTCATGTAACCCCCGTAACGCTTCTGGAAACAAGCTGTTTACAGCTCATGTTGTCTTTCCTGGTGAAACCTTTTCAAATAAAAAAATGATAAATTATCTCTGTTAGTTCAAATCAAAGCTTAAAAAGGAAATGTCTTAAAAAATAAAGCAGAATATTCATATAAGCAGATACTATGTGCACTGTTCTTTCTGAATAAACAATTACTGTATTGAATAAATTATTGCGTATAACATTTATATAACTCAGTTTGAAACTAAATTATATATTTTGATTGTTCCATCCATAAAAGAGGTAGAATCCTAGTCAAAAGAAATTCATACTCTAGAATATTCTATTGTGAATAGCCTTTCTAAAGAAATATTATCGTATGCCAGCATGGGCAACAATAATGGTGCATAAAAAGAGAAAGATCCCTTGGTAAAATATAGTCATCTCTTATTCCATTTTTAAGAGTTTCAGATTATTATAATACTTGAAATACCAGATATAATTACCCAAATCTTTAAACGTTAATCTATATCCAAAAGAAACATAGGCTTTCAAAGATTATGCAGTTGATGCTAATCTCAAATGGGATTTTGATTGTTCTCACAATTGTACAGTATGCCTCTAATACTGGAATGTATCATGTATGTCAGATTTAAAGTGAGTTTGCCCAATTTCCATGTCAGAACTTTCATATGATTACACTTCATTAGCCAACTGACTACTTTTAAACTTTTTTGAATTTATAAAGTCTCAGTGGTAACTAGGATTGAAAAACATGTGCCAATGTCCATCCAGACTATACACTTTGCAAGAGGTTGTTCTTAATTCTTTTAAATATGCAGAGAAAAGCAAGAAATGTTTTCTACTCTCTTGAATGTTACTGCAATCGTCTGGAAAGACATATAGCTTCTAATTTCTACAGTTAAAGAAAACTCCATGTTAAAATCAGAAAAATATATGTAATAGTCTTTTTTTCTGTGTTCTAACCAGTTCCCAGCATTTTCTTTTCTTCTGGCTGTGAGAGATGTTTTTTCTAACTTTCCCTAATTGTTTTATTGCCCTTGGAGGTTGCCATTCTGGTTTCTTTTATGACCTCTAGCCTTCCCAGAGTGCCCTTTGGTGTGATGTCTAATTGCCCCTGCAGTAAGCCAGTGTCTTTTTACAGGGTCTGTCACAGCTCAGCCACAGAGAAAATACTTCTTCCAGAGAAGACAAACTGCTAGATTTTGGGTGAGTGTAATCATTATTATTTTTTGATATCAGTACCTTGTCCTGCTATCCTCTGCTGTGTGTGTGTGTGTGTATGTGTGTGTGTGTGTGTGTGTGTGTGTGTGAATCATGTCACTGTTTACTCTATACCTCTCAGTCACTTTCAGTTTTTGCACCAGTACTAAGCAGCAAAAATTGAACATCACCTTATAGGTTGTAACATAGCAGGACAATGTACTAATATCAAAAAATAATAATGATTACTCTCACCCAAAATGTAGCAATGTGACTTCTTCTCTGAAAGAAGTATTTTCTTTGTGACTGAACTGTGACATACCCAGCTAAATCTAGGGGCATAGCTGCATCACTGTCACATGAACCAGGGTGCATCATAGGAGAAAGAAAGCCAATAAACCTATTTGTGATGGAGATCTCCAGGGGTCGTGAAACTACTATACTGCTGGCAGGCTAATTTAGGAAAAACTCCTAATAGCAGACAGAGGGAAGGACACACTAGGACTTAACATACATAGCAAAACACTCTACATAACATATGTTTTTGCACATTCTGGGTGGACTTCTCCTTTAAGGATGCCCTGCATTTTTTTTTTCTTTTTGCAGAATGAGAATTCATTTTTGCAGAGGCAGGGGTTTTATTTTTATTTGAAATTTGTAGAATGGTATTTTGCTTTGAAGATGGGGGAATGCAAAAGACTTTTGCTGCGAATGGGGGATTATCAAGAAGCCATTCTGAAGATTCATCAAGCAATATTTTTAACATCACTGTCACCGTAAGTGATTCAAACTGCTAGCAGGCTAATTTAGGAAACATTTGAGCAGAACAGGTATTTCTGCTCAGTCTTTACTGAGAAAGAGGAGGGTAATGGGTCTGAAGGGAGTACAAGGGGTGAGAGGCAGTATAGCGCAGTGGTCTAAGGCTCTGAGCTGCAAATCTGGTGACATTCAGCAGACCAGACCTGGGTTTGAATCCCACAGCTTCCACTTGCATACTGTGTGACCTTGAGCAAGTCACTTAACCTC
Source organism: Neoceratodus forsteri (assembly GCA_016271365.2). Lineage (NCBI taxonomy): Eukaryota > Metazoa > Chordata > Ceratodontiformes > Ceratodontidae > Neoceratodus > Neoceratodus forsteri. Next base: position 1,839,044,237 of record CM057449.1, read on the forward strand.
CTTGTGCTCCCAGGTCGCTCCTGTAAAAAAGCTATCGGCTTAGTGTGCTATACCTGGTTAAACAACTAAATAAATAAATAAAAATAAATAAAGAATGAATGGTGCAGAAATGGACAGAAGTCCCTTTACACGAGGAAAGAGTCCTGAAGGAACTGGAAGTAATAAGAGTTGATAAAGCAATGGGGCCAGATGGGGTGCACCCCAGGGTCCTTAAAGAACTAAGAGAGGTGGTGGCTGAACCTCTGGCTATCCTGTTTAGCCGATCACTGGAAACAGGGAGGTACCCAAAGACTGGAGGACAGCAGATGTAGTCCCTTATACAAAAGTGGGAACAAAGAGGAAGCAGGGAACTACAGACCAGTCAGCCCCACCTCGGTAGTGGGAAGATCATGGAAGCACTACTGAAGGAGAGATTGGTGGAACATCTGGTTGTCAATGGACTACAGGACCCAAGGCAGCATGGTTTCACCAGGGGGAGGTCATGTCTGACCATCCTCATTGAATTTTTTGACTGGGTGACTAGGGAGGTGGATCATGGGAGGGTAGTGGACATGGCCTATCTGGACTTCAGTAAGGCCTTTGACACTGTGCCACATAGAAGACTATTACACAAACTGGGGAATATGGGTGCAGGCAGGACAGTAGTGTGGTGGGTAGGTAACTGGCTGGGTGGCAGGACACAGAGGGTGGTGGTAAATGGCTGTCACCCACAGAGGAAGAGTGACCAGTGGGTACCACAGGGATCAGTGCTGGGACCGGTCCTATTCAACGCTCTTCATCAGTTGACATTGCACAGGACCTAGAAGGCAGAATTTCACTGTTCGCTGATGACACAAAGCTCTGTAACAGAGTAGACACACCAGAGGGTGTAGACAGAATGAGAAGGACCTGCAGAAACTTGAAGAATGGTCAGGGGTTTGGCAGTTGAAATTCAATGCAAAGAAGTGCAAGATAATGCATATGGGGCACAAAACCCTGGCACAATATATCAGTTGAGGGGTGAGGATATAGCATGCACCGAGCAGGAAAGGGATCTTGGGGTTATCATCTCTGATGATGACCTCAAGGTAGGGAAACAGTGTGACAAGGCAGCAGGTAAAGCAAATAGGATGCTGGGATGTATAGGCAGGGGCATCACCAGCAGGAAAAGGGAAATCATAATTCTGCTATACAAGACACTAGTGAGGCCCCACCTGGAGTACAGTGTACAGTTCTGGAGACCATACCTACGTAAGGACATAGACAGGGTAGAGAAGGTTCAGAGGAGGGCAACAAAGATGGTGCATGGATTGTATCACAAGTCCTATGAAGACAGGTTGAAGGAACTGAACATGTACTCCCTGGAGGAGAGGAGGGAGAGAGGATATGATAGAGACATACAAGTATCTCACAGGGAGGAACAGGGTGCAGGAATACACTTTTTTAACAAAAAGATGTTCCAGGACTAGAGGGCATGGGATGAAGTTGGAGGAGGGCGATTCAAAGGAAACATGAGGAAGAATTTCTTCACAGAATGGGTGGTGGACAAGTGTAACACCCTGACAGAGGAAGTGGTGGGGCTGAAACAATCACGGGATTTAAGGATGCATGGGATAGACATAAAGGAATTCTGGAGGTCAGGGGTAAGGGGCAACAGACTTCTAGGAAAACATAAACTGAACTTACAAGCTCAAATGGGCAGACTGGGTGGGCCATAGGCCCTTATCTGCTGACACTATCTATGTATCTATGTATGTATCTATGTATCTATGTATCTAATCTAATGAAAGTAGGAGACTAGAGATGTTGGAAAGTTTTACTTCATCTGTGAAGTTGGTGTAAAATCGAAACTTCACACTTTCCAAAGCATAACAAAGATGTCAACTTTGTCATCAACTTCACCTGATGAAGTTTAAAATACATTTATCTAAAGACCCCCCACACACACACAGTTTACTAGTAGTCACATCCCCACCACTACCCAGAGCCTTATAATATTACCTCTCCCTCCCCAACACCCTCTGATTTGGAGGAAAATAATCTCCTTCCCCTCCTGGTAAAGTTTACTGCCACATAAACAGCTGTGTTGTCATTAGGCAAAGCTTGACCCTTTGTCAGGTTATGAACTATGTATCACAAAACCAGGAATCTTCACAAAGTTCAAGGGTTGTATTGTTTTCCTGACTTCACACATCTCTACCCATGAATCTAAGGTTTCTGAATCTTATGCTGTTCTTAGGGTTTTCATTTTCCCTCTGAAGATTTATTACTGCCCTGGTGTTTGCTGAGGCCAGCTCTTCTGGAGGAAATATATTTTTTTAATCCTCTGTGTTTATTTCAGTTTCTTCTTTACTAATCAGTACTCTCTTTTCCTTCAAAAAATTCACCTGTGCCACTGAATTCTCAAACATGGTAGTTCTACTAATAATAGTCAAGCTTTTTGACAAAGAACTGTAAACAAACTTATCTAAGCTGTCAAACATATTAGTTACATGTAACCCCCAACCCTGCCTTTTTGCCAAAATGACAGGTGGCATGTTGTTGGCGCTGGCAGCAATACCTGGTGGGGACCTGGGTTCGGGGAGGATGAGGTTACCTGGCACAAGGGGACCTAGGTTTGGCTACTCTGCACAGGGGCACCCAAGTAAATCCGAACACAGGAAGCAATAACTGTAATGTCCAGAACCAGGATTGGGATTTTTCAGTGTGGCTTTTATTCATAACTAGCTGAACACAACAAAGCATAGATGGACCCCCATGGGGCTACGTTTACTGATAATGCAGATTAGAGACTACTGGGTGGTCAACTTGAAGAATGGACCAATTCTACTGTTTTCAGGCTCTGGACCCACCAGGCACACAGCCCGGACTTGCATGCGCTTTGGATACACAGCCCGACTGGTCCGGCTCCCCTGCCGGCCACTTGACTGGCGGTTCATTGGAAGAATGAACCCATTTTACTTGTTGTGGCTCCCCACACCACTTAGAGTCTGAGACCCCTAGAGAGATTTCCTGCTTACTTCTTCTGACTCCCATCTCACAAAGAGAATTCTTTACCCATGTTGTGGCTCCCCACATCACTTAGAGTCTGCGACTCCTAGACAGATTTTCCCATTTGCGACCCACGTCTGGGTACGTCCCTCATCATTGGCCAAGCGCATGAGGTAAGTAGCAATCACAGCAGAAATCCGTAGAGGTGGACCTGGTTACTAAAGATGTGGGGTGTTTCCACCTCCAGCTCCCACAGCCCATACCCGGCCATTTCTCTGGACAAACTGAAACTTCGAAATGTAGATTAAACGGTGGATGAACTGTCGCAGCCCCTCTACAGCATTACTTGAATCCACACAGCACTTTAGCTTTTGACACTACTCCATTTGTTTGTCCTAGTACTATAGGCCTCCCAAATAGTAGCTCAAATCCCAGATTTCTTCACATTTCCCAGGCTGAAGAAACACAGTTTTTTTGCCCTCTCATATTAGAGCAAACAATCACCCTTTCGTTGCAGGTGCCCCACAGGCGAAGTACAACTTTTTCCACTTTTCAAACGCAAACTGGAACTGTAAAAGGCAGCTTTCTCTCTTTAGCAGAAATTAGGGAATTGCCCCTGGAAACTACATGGGGATACTTTACTTTCTCCCCCACCCAGACGGAGGGGGGCACCGAGACCTGGACAGCGGTCTCCACCACTTGAAACTGGCTTCTCACTCCTTCTCCCACAGAAGGTAAACAGGAACTCCCTTCCTGCTTGCAGGCCAGCAGAAGACTGACTTTGAAAACTCCCAGTGTTCTATCTCACTCCCTCTGCTGCAGATTCCAATGTGGCTTATGCAGCTGCGACAGTTCTATTGGTGATGTTATCTCTCAGTCTCAGCTGAGACTGAGAACAGAGTGAGACAGTGTGAAACCCATTTAACTGGAGTTTCACAAGCTGCCTTCCCTGCCTACCACTAGGTCTTACTGGGATTCTAGTAACCCCGGGTAGCAAGGGGTTACATACATGTTTCCTATGTATTGTTTACATGTTTCAAATGTATTATTTACATGTTTGGAATGCCAATCTCACTGCCTCTGGCCACCATAAGCAGAGATTAAAAGGAAGAGAGAAACACAGCACAAGGGCACTGATGCAACTGATAGCACAAAATTGTGGAAAAGGTGTTGAGCTAATAACTCCTAGGAAATAAACATTGGCATTGCAAGGCCCACAGCCACATGTAAGTTATAAACTAATTGAATAAATTATATAAAAAATAAATATTACCTTCAATGAAACAAAAGGTCCAATTAAAAAACAATTAGAAATTAAACTGTATTACAGTTGGAGAGGTGTCATGCTTGTGGTAAGATAAAAGTAAATACAAAGGGAGAATAGTTAGATGATGGGGAAAAGTAAATTATTCTATTATGCTGTTGCTTGCAATCTCAGAGTGCTGCATGGCATATGCACGATAGGCATTATAGAGACTACATATGAATTGAACCTCCAAATAACATTTTTATTTCTGGAACTGCAACAAATCCGGATCCCACAATCATTATCAGAAGCCGCTGGGAGTTCCAAAAGTGTGATATAATCAGCGTTTGTGTTGCTGTCCTCCCTTTGATCCATAATCTTTTTTTTTTATTTTCTCCTCCAGCAGGGCTCCACAGGGCTCAGATCCTCCCTCAGAGGAGTTCATCCTCCAGCCAGACCCCCAGCTCGTCCACCCCCCCCAAGATTCCCCCACCGATTACCCCTCCACAGTAAAGCTAGGTGGGGGTGCTGGCATTCCCCTGCCACCTTGGTACGTCAAATCTGGAGGTGGGGACAGACTCGCTGGCATGATCGGGCCATCACAGGTCCTGTGGAGCCACAGCATTTTTCGTTTTCTCCTACACCCACATGCCCCGATGTGATGTACGCATGTGGAGGTACGCACATGCATGCTGACAAGCACCCCACCCTACCAGTTGCACCAGGAACCAACTATGCCTGTCACCAGACTTACATCCGGTGACAGTGAAGACTACAGGCAGGTGACCCCCCCCTTCCTGGGAGAGAAGAGCGAATGCTCTATCCTGCTCCCACCCTCTTCCCCATGCTGGCACCCCAGTGACCTGAGGTCATTCCTGAACCCAGGTCGCCAGCATAGCACAAGGTAAGACATCCAGTACCTCAACTCTCAGTGCCACTGGGCCAGCTCCACAGTCTTTTACTTATGACACCCTCCCACGTCCCGCCCCCTTTAGGGAGTATCTAAATGTTGGGTTCACCACAGAATCAGATGTTATACAGTATATATATATATATATATATATATATATATATATATATATATTCCAAAAGGAAGGTCCTTGAGGGCAACTTTCCACAACCAGTACACTTTTGCTACATATTACCAGTGGCGGAGCCAGGTTTGGGAGCATTTGGGAGCCAGGGGGGGCCATTCAAGTCAATCACGGGCTCCACAACGGGCACTAAACATTGAATAAAGATGGTGGTGGGGCACCACTACTCACACTAGGGCAGCCAGGAGGGGCAACCGCCCCCCAAGACCCCCCCTCTAGCTCCACCACTGCATATTATATGTGAAGATAATTGTTTCATCCCTTAATGACAAGCCATAGGGAGAGGCAGGTGATACATCCCAAAATGGCTGACTATATGATGGTCTGATGATACAGCCTGAGGCAGCCGCAGCTGTATGGAGGGGCAGGTGATACACCCCTGGATGGGAGGCTATAGGACAGGGCAGGTGATACACCCAGAGACAGACAAACACAGGGAGGTGGCTGTGGCAGGTGATATAGCCTGAGACTGGTGAATATAGGGAGAGGCAAGCAGTACACACCTTGTTCAGGCCAGGCATCTGATTGAAATTAGACAATTTTTAAACTGTTCAACATCATTTATTGTCTATGTCCTGGAATGCCATTGCCCTAAGATTTACATGGGACAGACTACGAGAGAAGCAAGAAAATGCCTATAGGCACATGTTAGAGACACTACAAATGGAAAAATAGAATTTTCTGCAGGGAAACATTTTCTTGCATGCCTACCCCATCACCACAACTTGAACGTTGGTTGGCATGGGTGCAAAAACAGCTAAGAGACTGGGGTGGGGACATGGCTCTACTGAGCCATTTGTGCCAACACCAATGCTGCTGGCTGCGGAGCACAGAGAAAGACAGAAGACTGCATTACTTTTATAATGAATTTGTTGCAAGACAAAGAATAGAAGGAGAAAAGTCTTGTGAGTCACAAATTTATCATTGTCTATTTTACAGAAATTATTATTTAAAATAATAGCAAGTGTAACCACCCAGTCCCCTGGGGTTACTAGAATTCCATTAATACTAGTCTTAGGCAGGTAGAAAATGCAGCTGGTAGGGAGCTCATTAGGGGCTTTCTACACAATGGCATCACTGTTTACTCAGCTAGCCTGAGAGGCTCGAGTGTCATTTGTTCCCATAATATTGTTCTAGGGGCAGTGCTGCCCCCGGGGCAGCACCCTTTAGCTCCTCCTCCAGCTTACTACTATTGGTGGATTTCGCCCACTGGCAGCACTTCCCCTGGGGCAGCACACTCCCTTCTACATCCCATCTATCCCTATTGGTGGATTTCATCCCCTGCTCCAGGGCAGCAACCTGTAGCTGTTACTTCCCACAAATCTGATTGTTGCAAGTCCGAGGAATTGAGGGTTTTAAGTGCAGATGAGAATGTTATGGAAATGCTCCCCCCAGCAATGTGCACTGCTTGTCTTTGAATTTTGGTGGCTCAAGGTGTAAGTCTGACTGCATCCAAAAGAGCCAGACTTCAAGGGTTCAAACCTTAACCAGGGACATTTTTTTGTGCTTTGGGTCAAACTCAGTTGTAGAACATTTAATCATAAAAGTGTCACAAATCATTACCTTTTTTTAATATTGCTAAATTAAGACAGACGAGAGAATATATTTTATTTATAAATTGTAATAAATGGGGCAGTGCCATAATGATTGGTTACTGGCGCTGCCCTGGGGCAGTGCCATGATGACTGGTTTCTGTTGGCTGTCCCTTTGGGGTGGTGTCTGTGTAATTGGTTCCCGTGGGCTGCTCCTGGGGCAGCACCTGTGTAATTGGTTCCTGTGAGCTGCCCCGGGGTAGTGTCCTCACTGTCTCTGGGGTAGTGCCTGTGTAATTGGTTCCCATGGGCTGCCCTCGGGCAGTGTCCTCACTGTCCCTGGAACAGTGCCTATGTAATTGGTTTCCATGAGCTGCCCCTGGAGCAATGTCCTTGCTGCCCCTGGGGCAGTGCCTGTGTAGTTAGTTCCTGTGGGCTGCCCTTGTGGCAGTGTCTGTGTAATTGGTTCCCATGGGCTGCCCCTGGAGCAGTGTCTGGGTAGTTGATTTCTACTGGCTGCCCCTGGGGCAGTGTCATCGCTGCCCTGGGGCAGTGCCTGTGTAATTGGTTCCTGTGGGCTGCCCCTGGGGCAGTGTCCTCGGTGTCCCTGGGGCAGTGTCTGTGTAATTGGCTCCCGTGGGCTGTCCCCGGGGAAGTGCCTGGATAGTTGGTCCCCGGGTCTGCCTCGGGGCATTGCCTGTGTAACGTTCCCATGGGCTGCCCCTGGGCAGGACCTTACTGCCCTGGGGCAGCATCTGTAATTATTCCCAAGTGAACTGCCCCTAGGGCAGTGTCCTCGCCCTGGGCAGTGCTCTGTAACTGGTTACCGTGGGCTGCCCCTGTGGCAGTAGCTGGGTAGTTGGTTCCTACTGGCTGCCCTGGGGCAGTGTTTGGGTATTTGTCCCTGTGCACTGCCCCAGAGGCAGGCAGTAGGCATCAACTACACAGGCACTGCCCCAGGGGCACCCATGGGAACCAATTACACATGCACTGCCCCAGGGGCAGTGAGGATACTGCCCCAGGGGCAGGTCACAGGTACCAATTACACAGGCATTGCCCCAGGGGCAGCGAGAACCCTGCCCATGGGGCAGCTCATGGAAACCAAATACACAGGCGCTACCCCAGTGACAGCTCATGGGAACCGATTACACAGGCACTGCCCCAGGGGCAGCGAGGACACTGCTCCAGGGGCAGCCCATGAGAACCAATTAAACAGACAATGCCCCAGGGGCAGCAAGAGCAGTGCCCCAGGGGCAGTCAGCAGAAACCAACCATCAAGGCCCAACCAATCATCATGGCACTGCCCCATTTATTACAATTTATAAATAAAATATATTCTCTTGTCTGTCTTAATTTAGCAATATTAAAAAAAAAGGTAATAATCTGTGACACTTATACGATTAAATGCTCACAACTGAGTTTGAGACAAAGCACAAAAAAATGTCCCTGGTTAAGGTATGAACCCTTGAAGTCTGGCTCTTTTGGATGCAGACAGACATACACCTTGAGCCACCAAAATTCAAAGACAAGCAGTTCACATTGCTGGGGGGAGCATTTCCATAACATTTTCATCTACAGTTAAAACCCTCAATTCCTCAGCGTACCTCTCAAGTGTCCCTGATTTTCAGGGACGTCCCGGATTTTGCCCCAGAATTTTACTCTGTCCCCCCTAAAATTTGTGTTTTTGTGGCTAAGCAGTGGGGACATTAAGCACAAAACAATGTCAAGCATTAACGTTAGAGACTTGATCTTCTTTAGAAAATGTATTTTGCACTAAGCTCCATATTCTACCAGCTTTCTGGGTGGATATCTTTAATTTTGAAGATGTGTCCCTGATTTTGGTCCTTTGTCCCTGATTTTTTTAAGCCTTGTCCCTGATTTATGAGGCAGGAGGTTGAGAGGTATGTTCCTCAGACTGCAACAATCTGATTTGTGGGAAGTAACAGCTACAGGTTGCTGCCCTAGGGCAGGGGATGAAATTCACCAATGGGGATAATTGGGAGGAGGAGCGTGAGGGTGCTGCTCTGGGGGCAGCACTGCCAGTGGGAGGAATCCACTAATAGGAGTAAGCTGGAGGAGGAGCTAAAGGGTGCTGCCTCAGGGGCAGTGCTGCCCCAAGAACAGCATTACAGGAACAAATGAAACTCGACCGCCTGAGAGATGGATGATTATGTCATTTAGAACTCTCACAACAGCATAGCCATTTTTGATTGCTCAGGGGAAGTTTAGAATGTTCAGTTAGTCTGAGTTAAGAGCATCAGAGTGGCAGGAGTTCTGCCAGTGGGGCTCTCAGAAGGAAGCCCCGGTCTTTTCTTACCCTAGTTTTGGAATAATCCTCCGTTTGCCCATGAAGTGGTGGAAACCGTTTGCCAGCAGGACTCTTAGTTTCACTCCAGGGGAAGTGAGAGGGACGGCAATGTCTAGTGGATCCAAGAGGCAATCCTCTGAAGGTCCTGAAGTTTTCAGCTACCTTGAAGAAAGACTGTAATGGAATCTGACAAGCTACCAGAGAGGAATAGGTGCCTTTCTGTTGTTCCTTTCCAGGAAATGGAGGAAGGAGCAACTGATCTATGAGTACAGAATTGGAGACAAGTTCTCACTGGGAGGTTCTCTGCAGTGTGTGCCCAAAATAAGGCTAGATCACACCTGCCAGGACCCCTTTTCACCTCAGAGTGTTAATCTGAAGTAAAGTTCAGAGTCTTTAGCAATTCAGTGTGGATTGGAGGCTTCTTTTGGTGTAACCCTGAAGGAATGGCAGAGACTGTATCTGGGGCAAAGGGTGGGAGGAACGCCATCTGGAGTTTCACTGCAGGGCTAACTGATTTGTTGATGGGCACCAATGTCCCCTGGGTAAAGGCCAGTGCCCAGGATGAATTTTAAATATGTAGCTCAGATCATTCGTTACGTTTGGAAATCGAAATGTGTTTGGAATTGGCTCAAGTATGTGGTTTCATGCCACAAACATCCACTTTGGAAATGTAAATGTGGTTTGAAAGTAGCTCAAGTATGTGGTTCAGGCCACGAGCACTTTGGAAAATGGATAGAGAGGTTTCTGTGGAAAACTGTACTGCCTACAAATGTGTTTCTGGAAAAAGAGTACACCTATTTTGCCATGTCGAACAATTGGGGGTCCACTAGTGCTTTACATCGATACATGGACAGTGTCGGCAGATAAGGGCCTACGGCCCACCCAGTCTGCCCATCTGAGCTTGTGTAACCCCCCTGTTACCCGAGGTTACTAGAATTCCAGTAAAACCTAGCGGTAGGCAGGGAAGGCAGCTTGTGAAACTCCAGATAAATGGATTTCACACTGTCTTACTCAGTTCTCAGTCTCAGCTGAGACTGAGGGATGACATCACCATGGAACTATCGCAGCTGCATGAGCCACATTGGAATCTGCAGATGGGATTTAGGTTAGAATGTTGGAAGTTTTTGAACAGTAAGCAGCAGCAGTTGTGTTTGAGCAGTCTTGAAGAGAGGAGCACAGCAGTCTGTACACAGGCTCTTGGAGCCTAAGCTCTGATATAGAGCTACTCTTTGGAAAGGTGTGTGTTTCCACCTAAAGAGGAACACAGTAAGCTGTTCTTGAAGAGGTGGAGACCGCTGATACTGGTATCTGTACCCCATCCCTGAGGGGATGGGGATGGAAGGTCTGCCTGTTATTCCAGGGGCAACCCCCTGGTTCCTGCTAGAGAAGAAGCTGCCTTAATTTTTTTCCAAGTGTGTTGTGGTACCAGAAGCTGTCAAGATTCGCCTGTGGGGCATCTGCAACCAAAGGGTGAGTTCTGCTCTTGTCAAAGGGCCTATGTTTCACCTGAACTGTGTTAAAGTGGGGATTGGACTGCTGAATTAGTGGGAGGCCTAGAGGAATAGGCTTAGCTAAAGTAAAAGTATGTTCAAGTCCAGCACAAGGGGAAAGTCAAGACATGTAGAGGAAATATGCTATACATTTACCCTTTAATCTACATTACCAAGCTTTTCAAGAAGAGATGTTTAAGTATGTTCGAGTTTAGTACAAGGAGAAAGTCAAGACATGTAGAGGAAATGTGCTATACGTCTACCCTTTAATCTACATTGCCAAGCTTTCAAAAAGAGTTGTTTAATGTCCAGAGAAATGGCCAGATATGGATTGTAGGAACTGGAGGTGGGAGACCCCCCATCTTTAGTAACCAGGTTCACCTCTATGGATTTGCTCTGTGGCCCTTTTACTTTGCTTCAGGCACTTGGCCAGTGCTGAGGGAAGTACCCAGACGTGGGATTGAAAGGAAATTTCCCTTAAGGGGTTGAAGGCTCTAAGGTGGTTTGGGGAGCCACCAACAGAAAATGTGGTCCACTGCCATATGGACCGGGATCAAGTGGCCAGCAGGGGAGCCAGGCCAGGTAAAACCCAAATAGTGTACAAGTCGGGCTGTGTACCCAAAGCAGTGTGTAAGTCCAGGCTGTGTGCCTGCTGGGTCCGGAGCCTGAGGGCTGAAGTGTTGAAGAAGTGTTCTGTTACTCTTATCTGCATTACCAGGAATGTAGCCCCCGTGGGGGTCCATCTATGCTTTGTTTGTTCAGTTTGGATGTGAATAAAATCCACACTTTAGAATCCCATTCCTGGTTCTGGACATTACAGTTATTGCTTCCTGTGTTCGGATTTACTTGGGTGCCCCTGTGCAGAGTAGCCAAACCTAGGCCCCTTGTGCCGATTAACCTAGTCCTCCCCGAGCTCAGTCCCCACCAGGTACTGCTGTCAGCTTCAACAGCATACCACCTATCGTTTGCAAAAAGGCAGAAGTGTAGGGGGTTACACTTGCAAGTTTACTTTATGTTTTCCTAGAAGCCTGTTGCCCCTTAACCCTGACCTCCAGAATTCCTTTATGTCTATCCCATGCATTCTTAAATCCCATGATTGTTTCAGCCCCCACCACTTCCTCTGGCAGGGTGTTCCACTTGTCCACCACCTGTTCTGTAAAGAAATTCTTCCTCAAGTTTCCTCTGAATCATCCTCCCTGCAACTTCATGCCATGCCCTCTAGTCCTGGAACATCTTTTTCACTTAAAAATGGTGTCTTCCTGCACCTGTTCCTCCCTGTAAGATACTTGTATGTCTCTATCATATACCCTCTCTCCCTCCTCTCCTCTCCTCTCCTCCAGGGAGTACATATTCAGTTCCTTCAACCTGTCCTCATAGGACTTGTGATGCAATCCATGTACCATCTGTGTTGCCCTCCTCTGAACCTTCTCTACCCTGTCAATGTCCTTACGTAAGTAAGGTCTTCAGAACTGTACACCATACTCCAGGTGGGGCCTCACTAGTGTCTTGTATAGTGGAATTATGACCTCCCTTTTCCTACTGGTGATGCCCCTGCCTATGCATCCCAGCATCCTATATGCTTTACCTGCTGCCTTGTCACACTGTTTCCCTACCTTGAGGTCATCAGAGATGATAACCCCAAGATCCCTTTCCTGCTTGGTGCATGCTATCCTCACCCCCAACTGATATATTGTGCCAGGGTTTTGTGCCCCATGCGTTACCTTTGTACTTCTTTGCATTGAATTTCAACTGCCAAACCCCTGACCATTCTTCAAGTTTCTGCAGGTTCCTTCTCATTCTGTCTACACCCTCTGGTGTGTCTACTCTGTTACAGAGCTTTGTGTCATCAGTAAACAGGGAAATTCTGCCTTCTAGGTCCTGTGCAATGTCACTGATGAAGATGTTGAATAGGACCAGTCCCAGCACTGATCTCTGTGGTACCCTACTGATCACTCTTCCCTCTGTGGAGTGACAGCCATTTACCATCACCCTCTGTGCCCTGCCACCCAGCCAGTTACCTACCCACTGCGCTACTGTCCTGCCCACACCCATATTCCCAAGTTTGTGTAATAGTCTTCTATGTGGCACAGTGTCAAAAGCCTTGCTGAAGTCCAGATAGGCCATGTCCACTGCCCTTCCCTGACCCACCTCCCTAGTCACCCAGTCAAAAAATTCAACGAGGTTGTTCTGTCATGACCTCCCCCTGGTGAAACCATGCTGCCTTGGGTCCTGTAGTCCATTGATAACCAGATGTTCCACCAATCTCTCCTTCAGTAGTGTTTCCATGATCTTTCCCACTACCGAGGTGAGGCTGACTGGTTTGTAGTTCCCGCTTCCTCTTTGTTCCCACTTTTGTATAAGGGGACTACATCTGCTGTCCTCCAGTCTTTGGGTACCTCCCCTGTTTTCAGTGATTGGCTAAACAGGATTGCCAGAGGTTCAGCCACCACCTCTCTTAGTTCTTTAAGGACCCTGGGGTGCACCCCATCTGGCCCCATTGCTTTATCAACTCTTATTACTTCCAGTTCCTTCAGGACCCTTTCTCGTGTAAAGGGACTTGTGTCCATTTCTGCACCATTCCCACCCCTTGTACTCCCTTCAGACCCATTACCCTCCTCTTCCTCAGTAAAGATGAGCAGAAATACCTGTTCAATATGTCAACTTTACTGTTATCATCCTCCACGCGGCCCCCATCTTCCCCCTTCAGTCTCACTATCCCTCCCTTTGCCTTTCTTTTTTCACTTATGTACCTGTAAAAGGTTTTGTCCCCTCTACCCACTGATTTTGCAATGTGCTCTTCTGACTGAGCTTTGGCTTCCCTTACTGACCTCCCTGCCTCCCTTTGCTTCTCCTGGTACTTTAGTAACATCTGTGAATAAAGCCATACTGCACAATCCCAGTTACTGCTTTGGACATTCAGCTTATTGCTTCTGTGTGAATGTTATTGGGGCCCTTCAGCATTTACGTCTAGCATATGCCTAGTATTCTCCCCCCGGACCTGGTTGTACATGCAAAGGTTAATTTTTTCTAGCATTGTACCCCCACCTCCCGTCCTTTAGATAATGAGTCTGGTATACACTCTAAAGCTAGGTGTGGCACCATTTGAGTAATTCTGCCAAGTGCAAATTGCATACCATATATAGGGCATTGGTTCTTTTGAAGGGTGCCAGCTGAGAAAAGTGGCGTGGGGGTTACACAAGAAAAATATTACATCATCATCTTCCTCCATCTCCATTATCAGCAAAACTTAATTGGTCGGATAAAATTCATTGAAAATAAATACAGTAAGTTGCAATAGAAAACTATAGATATAATTAAGAAAAATAAACTGTTTTAAACTAGACATTCAGATTGATAACATCAAATATATTTTTGCTATTAAATGTTGAACATTTCATATGTTTACCCCACATACACATAGTTCATATGGAAATTCATCGGCTTGTGCTTAGAGATGCCCAAATACTGCACTACGTGTACTGCGCTTTTGTACAAATTCCTTTGTTATCTCAAGGTTACCATAAAGGTCCAGTCTTTCCATATGAATGTTTCATGGAGCTGAACAGTTAGGTTTTTAACCAGCAAAGGCATGAAAATGTCCTTTCAGCTTCTGCACTGCTACAGGAAACAGTTACTAACAGTTGGGTGAGAGTTTCAGTTTCATTAAACATTTTCCTTACTGCAGGGTTTACAGACAGAAGTTTGCTTGCAGTCCCTTCGACAGACCTTTGCATCCATCCTTGCTGCTGGAACATGGCTAGCTGAACAATCAGGTTGTCTACTGCTACCATATAAAAGTTCCAAGAGGGTTCGAACCTGCGCTCATGCAGGAGCGTGGTGCACTGAGAGGGGCGGCTAACCCTGAAATTTCCAACAGGTTCCAAAGACAGCACTATTCAATGCAGTAACCTTTCCACAAGTGATAAGAGTCTTTTTGTCTGGAGTTATTCACCTTTTATTCCTTCAAGCTGACAAGTGTAAAACAACAAGTGTCACTATAGTCACCCAGTGCAATTTGCCCCTAGTGCCTCTGCAAAAGCCTTCTTAGGGGGCAGTGGTAGTCTACGCTGCTGAGGCAGTTGTGGTTGAATGTCAAGCTCTGCATACATTTGATTTTTTTTACTGTATGAAGTGTTGATTTTTTTGTGCCAGGATTCACATGGCAGTCATCATGCCAGATACAGAACTTTGCCTTGACTGCACTCTTTGATTCAAGGCTTCTAAAGAAAAAAGACTTCCAATGCCATCTTAACATCTATCATGAACTCTCCCTGGCACAGACTTTTTATGAAGTCACCAGCTCTAACTGCTGGGTCACCATGGGTTTCTTGTTGGTACACTGTCAAGGGTTCAACTAGGCCACAAACCTCTGCATGAAACAAGTGAGCAAAGGCAAGAGAAAAAGGATCTCTATGGCTCTCAAAAGAGGTGCTTGAAAAGATAAAGGCTAAAAGGGTCATTCAGAAGGTATAAGGAGACGCAGAGGGAGGAGAATAGAGAGGTGTATCAGAGGAAGCAGGGAAAATAGCAAGGACGGCAAAGGCGCAAACTGAAGAGAGAATGGCCCAGGAGGTAACAAAAGGGGACAAGATATTTTTCAAGTATGTAAGTGAAAAAAAGAACACGAGGGGTGGGATTGTAAGGTTAAAAAGGGAAGGGGGACTGTGCAGAGGGAGACCAGGAAAAGGCAGACATCCTGAACAAATACTTTTGTTCGGTGTTCACAGAGAAAGGAGAAAGGGAAGGGCCACAAAAAAAGTAACTGAAACTTCGGAGGGAGGTGGATACTAGTCCGTTTTTGGAAGACAGAGTCCTGAAGGTACTCACTAATCTGAAGGTGGACAAAGCAGCGGTGTCAGATGGGGTGCATCCATGGGTATTGAGGTAGCTTGGGGGGCTAGTGGCTGCACCTGTGATAGTCCTATTTAACAGCTTACTGGAAACAGGAGTGGTTCCAGAGGACTGGAGGAGGGCAGATGTAGTTCCACATCACAAAAGTGGTAGCAGGGAGGAGGCTGGGAATTATAAGCCAGTCAGCCTGACATTGGTGGTTAGAAAGTTAATGGAATCACTGCTGAAGGAAGGGATTGTGGCATATCTCGAATCCAATGGGTTTCAAGACCTGAGGCAGCATGGGTTCATGGGGGGGGGGGTCATATCAAACAAATGCGATAGCTTTCTTTGACTGGGCAACAAAAAATAATTAGATCAGTGTGAAGTGGTAGATGTGGCCTACCTAGATTTCAGACTTTCGACACTGTTCCACATAGGAGACTAGTAAGCAAGTTGGGTAGCATAGGGATGGGTTTAAAGGTGGTAAACTGGATTAGAAACTGGGTAGGGGATAGGCGGCAGAAGGTGGTTGTAAACAGAGTTCTCTCGGAGGAAGGGAGGGTGACCAGTGGCATGCCTCAGGGATCAGTGCTGGGACCAGTCCTCTTTAATGTCTTTCTAAGTGACATTGCAGAGGAGCTGGAAGGGCAGGTGTGCTTCTTTGCAAATGACACCAAAATCTGCAATAGGGTGGGCACTCCGTGGCAGTGGAAAGGATGAGCAGAGACCTGAGATAACTAGAGTAGTGGTCAAGGTATGGCAGCTGGGTTTTAATATGGAAGAGTCAAAAATAATGCACTTAGGGCACAGAAACCCAGGGGCAGAGTACACAATGGGTGGAGTGGTACTGATAACCACCAAGCAGGAGAGAGAGAGAGAGACTTGGGGGGTGATCATATCTGATGACCTAAAGGTGGTCAGGCAGTGCAACAAGGTAGTCGAGAGGGCTAGTGGAATGCTAGGGTGCATAGGGAGGGGTATCACCAACAGAAAGAGGGAGGTGGTGTCTCTGTATAGACTGCTGGTAAGACCCCACCTAGAGTACTGTGTCCAGTTCTGGAGGTCACATCTCTGGAAGGACACAGAAAGAGTGGAGGCAGTCCAGAGGAGGGCAACTAAAACGATGCAGGGTCTGCATCAAAAGGCCTATGAGGAGAGACTAAAATACCTGAACATGTACACCCTGAGAGACAGAAAGGAGAAGGGGATATGACAAAGACCTTTAAAAACCTCACAGACATAAATAAGGTACAGGAGGGGAGTATTTTTCAGACACAGGTGCTCAAGAACAAAGGGACTACCATGAATCTGGAGGGGTGTAAATTCAGTAGAGATGAGGAAGTACTTCTTCACAGAAGGAGGGGTGGATTTCTGGAACAGCCTTCCCGCAGAGGTGGTGAAAGTGAAAACAGTGGCGGGATTGAAGAATGTATGAGATAGGCACAAGGGAGTAGTAGAGGAAAGAAAGGGGGAGGGAGAAAGAGCTGTAGATCAAGTAGGGTCTGTGGTGATAATATACGGTAGGTAGGGAAAAATGGACAGACAGGGTGGGGCAAGCAGTCCTCATCTGCCGTCAAATTCTATTCTATGTTTCTAAATGCCTGGGCCCAGATCAAGGAGGCTGTAAATGCAGCAGGTGGAAGAAACGAGCCACTCAAAGAGCTCAGGAGGTGGCTCACGGTCTTTATGAGAACTAAAGTGGTCATAGCCTAGGCCTGGGAAAACCTCCAGGCCACAGGTGGTGGTCCCAGTATTGTGGTGCCCCTAGTTCCTATAGAAGAGGTGTTGGCTGCAACTTTGCCACAGGTGGAGGTGACTGGCGTCCCAGGAGATGACTTCAAGAGCTAGGTCGGACCAGCACAGACACATGAGTGACTACGTTAGCCCCATGACACTGAGCTTATGTGTGTACATACACCAGTGGTGTTGGGGTTTGTATGCCTGGGGGAGGTGAAGGCAATGTTGGTTATGGCTGGACAAGCAAAGTGTGCAGGCACAGGATGTACTGCACAGATCTATGGCCGGCATACATATCCTACCGTAGCTCTATGCATGCATCTTGCATGGTCTTGCATGTCCTGCTAACAGTGTACCTGTTTGCAGAGTGTGACTGGCCCACCAGGATGCTTTAACATTTCCATGTGTTCCCCCTCTGCTGGGTTTCTGTTTACCTTCAACCCTCTACAGCTCCTTGCATTTGAATAGAGTCCCTTTCCTGTTTGGTGGTTGCCAATACCTCCCCGCCCAATTGGTACATTGGCCTGGGTTTCTGTGCCTCAAGTGCATGATTTTGCACTTTTTTGCATTGAAACTAAGTTGCCAAACCCTTGACCAGTCTTCCAGCTTTTTTAGATCGCCCTTCATTTTGTCCATCCTCCCTGACGTGTCCACTATTGCAGATTTTTGTGTCATCTGTGAACAGGCATACTTTCCCATCCATCCCTCCTGCAATGTTGCTAATAAAGACATTGAAGAGAACTGAGCCTAGTACTGACCACTGTGGCACCCCACTGGTCACCTCATTTTTTTCAGAGTGAGCACCATTTACCACCATCCTCTGAGTCCTGTTGCTTAGCCAACTTCTTACCCATTTTACTACTTTTGGACCCACTGCTAGGCTGCCCAGCTTGCTCACCAGTTTTTTTGTGCGGAACAGTGTTGAAGGCCTTACTGAAATCCAGGTAGGCTACATCCACCACTCTACCATGATCCACTTCCTTGGTCACCCAGTCAAAGACTACAATCAGGTTTGTCTGGCAAGATCATCCCCCTGTGAAACCATGCAGCCTTGGATCCTGTAATCCACTTGTTACAAGGTGTTCTCCAATCCTTTCCTTCAGTAGTGATTCCATTACTTTTCCCACCACTGAAGTTAGGCTGACAGGTCCATAATTTCCTGCCTCCTCCCTCTTACCACTTTCGTGAAGCAGGACCCCCTCCTCCAGTCTCTCAGAACTTCCCCCTAATCTAGTGATAGGTTGAACAGGGCTGTCAGAGGTGCAGCCAGCACCTCCTTGAGCTCCCTCAGTTTCTTAGAGTATACCTCATCAGGCCACATTCCCTTGTCCACTTTTAGTTGTGCTAGTTCCTTGAGGACTTGCTCCTCTATAAAAGGACTAGTGTCCACCTCACTTCCTTTAATGCCCTTGTCCCTTATCTGCGGCCCATCACCTACCCATTCCTTCATAAATACTTAGAAGTATTTGTTCAATATGTCTGCTTTTTTTTGGTCCTGTTCTACACAACCCCCTACTTCCCCTTTTTGCCTTACTACCCCTCCTTTGGTCTTCCTCTTTTTGCTTATATACATAAAGAATGTTTTAGCCCCATTTTTTGCTGACTTGGCAATATTCTCCTCTGTTTATGCCTTTGCATTCCTAACTGCTTTCCTTGCCTCCCATTGTTTCTCCTGATATCTCTCCCTATCCTCCTCCTTCTGTGTTGTCTTGTACCTGTTCCAGTGAGGGGAATGTCACCCCATGGGAGATGCCTTGGTGTCTGGCCACTCCCTGCAGTGTGGGCTGCCTGACACCCAGCACACCTCACTCACCAGCACATAGTGGCATGATGCCGTACACCCCTGGCCATGGCCCACTCTTCAGAGGGGTCAGTAACCCATGAGGCCATGGCAGTGGGTGGCTCAAACAGTCCCCACAGCTGTCCCCCATTGTGCGGATGATGACCCCCTGCTACCCTCTTGGGTACAGTGCTTGCGCAACATCCGTGTCCATGGTAGTAGTACAGGTCACAAGCACGTGCTGGTGTCCCCCCAGCCCTAAGAAAAATGTGCCACCTCATGCCACCGCTCTCTTTACCCATGCCCCCCCCCCACCTGGATGGCTTGTTATATGTTTTCATCCCCTTGTCACTCCCCCACCTGGATGGTTTGCTATTTGTTTTCATCCTCTCCCCACGCCCGCCTAGATGGCTTTGTTACTTTTGTTGATCCCGTTATGTCTTGCATGTTATGATTTTTTTTGTGCCAGACCCCAGTGTCTCAGCCCCTGATCCCTGGTCCCCTCACTCTGCCCCCCCTCATGACTTACCTCAGGTGACAATCCTCCCAGGCTTGCCCCCCAGGGCAGGGCTGCCGAGTGGACACTGCCCCAATGGAGTTTGAAACCAGGCTGTCTTGGCATCTGCTGTAGGATGTTTCTCTGGGGCATGGTTGAGTGCAAGGAATATGGCACAGGTCCTATGAAGGATATATTGTTGGGCACCACTGCAATGGTCAAGGCACCTGAACTGCATCTTGAGCATGCCAAAGACACGCTCGATGATGTTGCATGTGGCAATGTGTGCCGCATTGTACCTCTCCTCTGCAACAGATGCAGGTCATAGAACATGTGTGAGGAGCCAGGCACGCAGGAGATATGCTCTGTTTCCTGAATAGGTAAAGGGCATTGGTTAGTGACATCAGTGGCAGATGGTGGTGGTGGGGGGATTCTGATAATACCTTGCTTTCCTCTATTTGTGTGGTACCCTTAGACTAGAACCAAACAGACCTACCCTATACATGGAGATCTGTTAAAGTTTCTGTCTTACTTGATTACCTGGCTCTCACCCCTAGACTGCTATTGGACCTATTGGGCAGTATTGTACCTATTGAGTGTGATGACTGCATGCAAGACAAGACTGGGGGAGGTGGTGATGGCCTATAACAGGGCCGTCACCATGGCCCCTGATTCTGTAGCACCAGTCCGTGTATGACCCAGGTCCTTGCACTTGAGATCCCCATGGTTTGATTGGGAGGTCAAGGAGCCGAAAACTAAGGGTCAGAGGTTGGAGCGCCACTGGCGAACATCCTGGACTGATGATGACAAGTTGGTTTTCAGATCTCACCATAAGGAGTATCAAATGACAATCTTCCATAAGAAGGCAGAGTTCCTGTGCAGGGAGACTGGTGCAGCGAAGAACAGACCAGCTCAGCTCTTCCAGACAGTGGACAGGCTACTCCATCCTGCCTGTTTTCAATCGGTTAGAACTTTGTTATCTGCTAGATGTAAACAGTTTGCTCTGTTCTTCACTGACAAAGTATGCTCTATCAGGTCGGGTATCTTCTCTGGGGTGCTACAGGTTCATGGTTTCAGGTCTGAGACCAACTGGGGCCTTCCTCAGTTCTGAAGTGAGTCTGATCCAGTGGGGGTGGAAGAGGTTAGTGAGATAGTCCTGAAGTTGTGACCACCATACTGTAATCTGTATCTGGGCCTGACACATCTCCTTGTGGACTGTGTGGAGTCCACTGGTCCTGTGTTCACCGAGATAGTCCAGTGTTCCCTCTTGAGAGGGTTTGTCCCTAAGCCCTTGAAAGAGGCACTCTATGAGACATCTCTTGAAAAAGTCTTTGCTGTACCTGGATTGTCTGGGGAACTACAGACCTGTCTCTAACCTACCCTTTTTGGGGAAGGTTATTGAGAAAGGGGTGGCCATACAGGTCGAGGCATGTCTTACCGTCTTTGACATCTATGAGCTGCTACAGCCTGGATTTAGGTCTATTCACAGCACAGAGACTGCACTCGCCAAGTTGCAAAATGATCTCCTTAGGGTGAGAGATGGAGCTGAATGGTCTATTCTTGTTCTCCTCTACTTCTTCGCAGCATTTGACACCATGGATCATGGGGTGTTACTGGATCACCTTAAAGAACGCTCTGGACTCACCAGCACTGTCATCAGCTGGTTTGAGTCCTTTGTCTTAGGCAGGATGCAAAGGGTGGTGATGGGAATTTATTCCTCCCACCCAAAACCCCTGTCCTCTGGCATTCCACAGGGTTTGATCCTTCTGCCACTCTTGTTTGCAGTGTACTTGCTGCCCCTGGGAGATGTCATTAGACAGTACAGTAAGGATTTCCACTGCTATGCATATGATACCCAGGTGTATGTCTTTTGAGCCATGACTACAGAGCCTGGTCTCTGTATTTAATTCCTGCTGGACTCGGGTCCAGGAGTGGATATCCTCCAACTGGCCAAAACTTAATCCAGACAAGACGGATGTACTGGTGATTGGGCCTGGACGTTGGCAGGATGCCAGATGGCTAGGGGAGGCAATCAGTCTTTTATTCAATGCCTCTCAGCTGGCTGCTTCTGCTAAGGTGAAAAATCTGGGCATGATCCTTGACAGTGAACTGACACTGGAGGCTCAGGTGTCAGCCGTTGTCCAAAGTGGGTTTTATCATCTGAGGAGCATCGCCCAGATTAAACCCTTTATCCCACACAACAACCTGCCCTCACTAATACATGTCTTTGTGACATCCAGACTTAACTACTGCAATGCCCTGTACCTGGGGCTAAATGCAGAAGCCCTACATTGCCTGCAGCTAGTGC
Organism: Neoceratodus forsteri; assembly: GCA_016271365.2. Lineage (NCBI taxonomy): Eukaryota > Metazoa > Chordata > Ceratodontiformes > Ceratodontidae > Neoceratodus > Neoceratodus forsteri. Next base: position 1,839,066,031 of record CM057449.1, read on the forward strand.
AGAATGCAGGGCCAGACTGTTGGCAGGCCTTCCTAGGTCCTGCCATAGAACACCGGTCTTACATGATCTGCATTGGCTGCTGGTGAGGTGATGGATTTTTTTCCAGGTGGCTTGCTGGCCTATAAAGCCCTACATGTACAGGGCCCTGCTACTTGTGAGACCTACTGTCTCTGTACCAACCCTCCTGTCCTCTCCATTCCTCTGAGGAGGGCCTCCTAGCGTTTCCCAGGGTTTGGCTAAAGTCATCTGTGAAGTGTGCTTTTTCAGTAGCAGCCCCATCCCTGTGAAACTGGCTCCCAAGGCCTTTGAGGGAGGCCCCTTCATTGGAAGCTTTTAAGAAAGGACTGAATTCCCACCTATTTAAGGAGGCTTTTTCTTTGAATCAATCTTACTGGCTATTTATTTTTGTGTCAACCATTTAGTTTTTACTAGTTTTAATTTTGTCATGTATTTATTATATGTTGCTGATTTTATATTTATGTATGTTATTTTTCTGCACCTAGAGCCTCCGGGGATGGGCACTTTAGAAATAAAATTTGCTTGCTTGCTTCCTTGCTTGCTACCTTGTACCCATACCTGAGACAGACATTTAGGTAAGGATGCTAGTTTAGACAGTACCGAAAACACCACAAGATTGCAAGTATGCAGTACATAGAGAATACTGATTGGACAACCATGCACCACCAGCCTGAACTTTCCACAGAGGGGGTTCTGATTACATCAGACTTAAAGCTCGAGAGATCTGATGTAATCAGAAACCTGAGGTGGCAGTGATGGCTGGCTGGGCATGTGGTTGCCCAACCAGTAATGTTTTTATAGTGTATAGTATTTTTTAGTTTTTACATGAAAAAAAAAAGAAAGAATACTCACAGTGGTCCTACAGCAGGCAGGCGGTTTCAGTTCAGAACCTAAACTTGATCGCCGTCTCCATGGCACTGAGTGGTGCGGTGCCCACTTGGCATGCTGGCAACCTGGGTTCACAACCCACACCTAGAGTGTCTGGAGAGTAGACCGGTGGGGAGGATCAGAAGTGTCTGTGTGGACACTCTCCTCCCTGAGACAAGGGTATGGCCTCCACCGCACCTCGAGCTTCTCCTGGTTGTGAGTCACTGGAGGCACACTTAGTGGCGTGAACACCACAACGTGCCTCCATGACATAGGAGGGGGAGCAAAGGGATAGGGGAGAACAGGAAACGGCCTGCCCTGGTATCAGTGAATGATGGCCTCCTGCAAGTCACCCCCCAAGCCACCTGACCACTCAGCACAATGTGCCTGCCCCCTCTGACCGACAATCCCAGTGTAAGAAGTGCTTTGAGTTTAGCAGGCAGAGGGAATGAGCGTGTGAGAGTCTGAAAGTGTGGGGCTTTGGTGGGGGGAGGCCTGAGGAGCGAAAAAAAAAGAACTTTAACTGATTGCTGTGTGTGTGTGTGGCAGTGCTGTGAAAAACACCAGCTGACTCGAGGATTTCATGTCAGCTGGAACCTTGTATTATGGAAGGATACAACTGCATTCCATGACTTTTAAACTGTGGTAAGATAAGGTTTCAGCTGGCATGGAAATTCATGCAGAACAAATCTCACTATGCACTATAATACCACTAGTATAATACCTTGTACCACTTCCCCCTAGATAGGTAGGTAAGGATGCTAATTTATACAGCAGTTAAAACAACATAAGCTTATAAGCATTCATTAGAATACCTCTTGTACAATACTGTGTACCCCATGCTAGATAGGTAATTAGGTACTGTACCTGTACACATATCTGTAATTATAACGTGTAACTGAATGTGCTGTACCTGTACTTGTACCTGAAACTATTACTTATAACTGAATGCACTGTACCCGTAGCTTGTAACTGTACTGTACCTGTACATGTACCTGCAACTGTAACTGTACTGTAGCTGTACATGAACCTGTAACTGTAACTTGCAACTGTACTATTCCTGTACATGTACATGTACCTGTAACTTGTAACTGAAGGTACTGCACTTGTACATGTACCTGTAACTTGTAGCTGAATGTACTGTACATGTACCTGTAACTGTTCTGTACCTGTACTTGTAACTGCCACTTGTAACTGTACTGTACCTGTACATGTACATGTACATGTACATGTACATGTACATGTACCTGTAACTTGTAACTGTACTGTACTAGTACATGTACCTGTAACTTGTAACTGAATGTATTGTACCTGTGTATGTACCTGTAACTTATAGTTGAATGTACTGTACCTGTACCTGTAACTTGTAACTGTACTGTGCCTGTGCATGTACCTGTAAATTGTAACTGTACTGTAACCTGTAACTTGTAACTGAATGTACTGTACCTCTACATGTATTTGTAATGTGTAACTAAATGTACTTTATCTCTGCTGCTACCTGCAACTGTATCTTGTAACTGAATGGGCATGTACCTGTAACTGTAAACTGTAACTGAATGTACCGTTCCTGTATTTGTAACTTGTATCAGAATGTACTGTAGTTGTACATAAAACTGTAACTTGTAACTGAATGCACTTGTTGTTAGGAAAAATTTGATTTTTTTGCTGTTTTATTTTTTTGTCATCACCTACAGCCCAGGTGGTTTGGAGATTTGGTCTGAAATTTTCAGAGTAGAAAAGGCTTGCCCCAGAATGATGCCTTTCATTGGATTGGAGAAAAAAATATTTATCTGTTCCAAAGTTATAAGGATTTGAAATTTCGGTTCTGAGTATGCTCAGTCGGGTCTTTTGGATAGGCATTTGACACCCTACTGAACATGCTCAGAACCAAAATTTCAAATCTTTAAAACACGGGAAGGGATTATTATTTTTTCACCAAAACAATGATAGGCACAATTCTGGGACAATACCTTTCTATCCTGAAAATTTCAACCAAAATTCCAAACCATCTGGGCTGTAGGTGATGACAAAAAAAAACAGCAAAAAAAACCAATTTTTCCTGACAATACACTATCCAGATCTCAGAATCTGCACATCTGTGAGAAAAATCCCACACCATGAACTTCTAGTTCACTGCCACCACCATGGGTTTTTATCAACAGGACCCTAGGAAACTTGTTTCTTACCTCCTCCTTTGCAAAAGGTCAGGAAGGTTGAACACAATAACTTTGTGTAGGGTGCCCCTTCAGAGACACACTGCAAGCAGAGTCCAGCAGAAATAGTAGAATTACCCTTCTCAGTAGAACAAGCAATCGCTGATTCTATAAAAATGAGTCTTTACTAAAAGACTACAAGTATTTACAACAGGATGCATTTACAAGAAAACAAATGGGTTGCACATTTACTAAAAAGCAGATAATAAAACAAATTGAACAGACGGTGTACAGCAGAAATCAGAGCTATTCTCACCTAAAATCCTTCAACTGCCCTAGCTACAGAATTGAACTGTCCCTTACTGTGCTATTTTACCAGCCAGTTAGTCTTTGTATGGCAGGGCCCCTGGTCTTCATGTCCCAAGTCCAAGATGAAGTGCTTTTTTACAGCACCACAGTTTATTCCTTACTCCCATAGCGAGTGATCTCACCCCCTTTGAATGACAGTCCTCCACTGCCCCCCCAAATGGGTGTGCCTGTGTATGGGTGTGTGTTTGGTGTGTGTGTATGGATGGATGACCTCATCCAGACCAGTTAGCTTACTCCACACCCACCCCTACTCTGTCCACTTTTATGATTCTCTTTTGACGAGTGTTTAAGGTGTGTAACTCCACGCTTCTTGCCTTTTAAGCTGACTGAGGCATTTGAACTGGCACTCTCCCATCTGCCCTACAGAATTTGTGGCTGAATATTCCTCAAGGAATATTCCCATGAACAACTTTAGCTAATATTTACCATAAGACCTGTTTGGTCATGTGACATCAGATGCCATGTTTTGTGCCCACATATGACAGCAATATTATTACATTAACAAAAATAAATTACTACATTACTCTGGTCACATGTCCATCACATCCCACCCCCCCCAAGGGAAATAAAGGCGTGTCTCTTTTGGGTGACCCGCAAGAGACACTGCCATTCATGTAGTGCCTAGGGAGACCCTAAAGGAACATGTTATGCACTTAGACCATCTTGACGGTCCATCCACATTGGCATTCTGCGCACCGCTCCAGTTTTTCCGTGGGCATGTCCCAACATTTTTGCAGCACCCTCTTCTTTACCTCTGCCTGGGCTGGTGTCAGCTGCCCTGAGAGGGTGAGGTTATTCACTGAGGAACCTTTCCAGGCTTTCCCAAAGAGGTCCACTAGGGAATCAGCCTTGTTCCCTTCCTCTGTCACGCTGCACATGTGAATCATTTTCTCCTTATCATAGTAGGGCTTCTTCATATTCACATGATATACTCTCTGCCTGTGCCTTCTGTCAGGCAGCCCTACTACATAGTTAACATCACTCAGTTTCCTGATTATTGAGAATGGGCCCTCCCATGCTGCCTGCAGTTTATTGTGTCAGACTGGGGCAAGTGCCATCACTTGCTGTCCAACTTTGTACTCCCAGGCTCAGCCCCACGGTTGTACCAGACTTTCTGTTGCTGTTGTACAGTGGCTAAGTGCTCCTGGGCAAGCCCCATGAACTCCGTAAGCCTGGCCCTGAAATTTAGGACATAGTACACAACAGACTCCCCTTGCGTGGCATGGCCACCTTCCCATTTATCCCTGACTAAATCCAGGGGCCCCCTCACCCTGTGACCAAGCAGGAATGTGAAGGGTGAGAACACTGTGGACTCCTGTGGGATGTCCCTGTATGCAAACAGGTGGTGGGGCAAATATTTTCCCCAGTCCCTTTTGTGATCAGCAAATGCCCTGAACATAGTTTTAAGGTTCCCATTGAACCACTCAACCTGGCCATTTGTCTCGGGGTGATAGGATGAAGCAAGGAGTTGTTTCACCCCACACTTATTCCACAAACTGGTCATTAAGGACAACATGAAATTTGTCCCCTGGCCTGACAAAATCTCCTGGGGAAATCCCACTCAGTTAAAGATTCCAGTAGCTAACCAGCCACCTTTTCTGCTTCAATGGATGACATTGCCACTGCCTCGGGGTACCTAGTTGTGTAATCCACCACAACCAGTATGTATCATTTGCCCATGTGACTTGGGGTACTTAGGGGCCCCACTGTGTCCATGGCTACCCTCTTAAAGGGATCATCGACAATAGGCAGGGGCACAAAAGCTGCCTTAGCCTTGTCCCTGACCTTTCCAACCCGCTGGCACTGTGGACAAGTCTGACAGTAATTTGCCATGTCTGTGTACATGCTTGGAAAAAATAAATGGTTTGCAAGCCACTTTTTTGTGTGGTTAATACCCAGGTGGCCTGAAAAAGGAATGTCATGGACCAGAAGCTGCTTTCGGTAGTCCCAGGGAGTACCTCTCCCTCTAGCTCCCTCTGTGGTGTACACTTCCTGTACAACAGTCCATTCTCCCAATAAACTGACCTGAGATGTGCAAGAACAAGGGGGCACAATTTAAAGATAGAGGGGGGATGGCTCGGGAGTAATGTGAGGAAATTTTTTTTCATGGAGAGAGTGGTGGACACATGGAACCGCCTTCCTGGGGAGGTTGTGGGGTCTAAAACAGTTGGGGAATTCAAACATGCATGGGACAGGCATATGGAAATTATAGTGGGGAGTAGGTGGAAGTAGGCTGTTGGTTAACTAGAATCTGCAGTTTATCAAATAGGTAGGGCAATGGGCAGACTGGGTGGGCCAAGTGGTCCTTATCTGCCATCAAAGTCTATGTGTCTGTGTTCTATGTTTCTATGACCTCTTACTCCCTTGAGAGGTCCCAGCACTATCTGTTGTCTCTCTCAGTTTTTTGGAGGGTAGAATCAACTCACTGTGCCCTGCCCTGCTCCTCCCATCTGACCCTCCCTAGTTCCCCTTCAGGAAGAAAGCTGCCCCTGGTGACAACCTCCTCTGCTTGCAGCTGGGGCTCAGGGCTGCTACTCCTAGTTAGCCCTTCACCCACACTAGCCACTGCCTCAGTTGCTGAGGGGTTGGTCTGCACAGGCTGTGTCACCCCCTCCTCACCCTCAGAAGCTTGCACTTTTGCCTGGCTATGGGTGGTCAAAATTATTACTCTTGATCACATCCACGAGGAGATCAGGTACAACTCCCACCTCCTGTACCCCATGTCCGCCCTCCCAGCTCAGTAAGGTCTGAGTCATTGGCACTTGGACCACTGAACCTGTGACTCCCCAAATCTTGGAGATTTGCCCCGGCAGAATCTGCTCCACCTGGCTCAGATCCTGCCTTACCAAGGAGATGGAGGCACCAGTGTACCACAACCCCTGTGTTACTGTCCCATTGACTAGAATAGGGTGCAAATGCTTAGTGGAGTTTGGTGGCACTACAGTGTGTGCATTGTTTACCAACTGCAGTGTACTGTTTTAGTCATCTCCTTCCCCCAGCATTTGCCCTTTACTCCTATTTCTAGGGCAGTCATAGGATAGATGCCCCACTTTCTGGCAAATTCAGCATTCCTTTGCCCCTGGCTCCTTGTTCCCCTTAGAACCGGTGTGTTCTGTATTAGGCTTGGTTGCAGACTGGGTTCCTTTAGGCTTCCCTCCCTGGGTCTCCTTAAAACCATGTGCTGCCCCACCCCCATAGTTCTTGCGCTGCGAATGTGGTCTGCTGGCCACATACAAATCAGCACTTTCTGCTGCCTCCTTTGTGGAGTTGCATGCACGGTCTAGTAGAAAAATGCTCAGGTCATCAGGTACAAATTTAAAAAAACTTTTCCCTTACAAATAAATCTTTAATTTGCTCTACAATCCTTGCCTTAGCCCCATCTACCCAATGGTCTAAATAAGCACACATTTGGATATGCAGTTCTACATAACTGTCTCCTGGGTCTTTTCTTAATTCTCTAAATTTCCATCTATAAGCCTCAGGAGTCAGTTCAAAATGTTTTAATAACATTCTTTTAACTTTATTATAATCCATGCAATAAATATCATCCATCCGAGCAAATGCATGCAAAGCACGACCAGTAAGCAATGGGGTCAGGTGGATCATCCAAGAGGCCTTGTCTAATTTAAACAGCCCACAAACCCTCTCAAATGATTTTAAAAACAAATCCAGATCATCTCCTTCCTGGTATTGTGAGAACAGTTTAGAATTAATTGTGATTTTGTGGGTTGAACCCCCTTTGCCATTACTTATGGTTTTGCCATGGTGTTTGCTGGTGCAGTTTTTCCATCTCAATCTCATGCTGTCATTCTTTTTCTCACTCTGCTCATTTCTTCTCTCTTTCTTCTTGCATAAGGATCTCATGCTGGCAATTCTTCTCTCTTTCTTCCATCTCCAGCCTTGCTCTCTCCTTCTGCATTCGGATTTCATGCTGCTGAGCCCTCTCTCTATCCCTCAGCCTCTGCAGTTCAGCATCCTTCATTGCAAGCTCTGCTTTTAGGCTCTCAAGCTGGGGTTGATCAGGATGCACAGCTCCCACAGCTTGTGTCACAAGGTGCCCCCCTTGCTCAGCTGCTGTGATCTCAGTCTTGCTACATTGGTCACTATCCTCAGCGACCATCTGCTGACCGAAGTATTGGGCCATGCCCATCTGAGACCATCTGCCCCTCCTGCAGCCAGTCATGCACCAACAGGGCTTCCATGAGTGCACTCTTTGTCATGCCCTCATTGACAATCCCCCTCCTTGCGCACAGCTCAGGAAGCTGCTGTACATGAAATCTAATGTAGCCTGAGGAGCTCATATTCTCTAGCTGTGCTGCACTAAGCTGTCTAGAAATCAAAAAAAAACAGTAGTAAACAATGCAACCTTTTGAAATCCTGTTTCGTTACTGTTAAGGTATGTTTCTGCTGGCACTCCATCACCAGTGTGCTCTCTTTCTCTCTCTCAGAGTTCCTGCCTGAGCCACAGCAAAGCATACTGTACGCTGCTCTTCACTGCACTGGTACCAGTTGCAACACTGATCCCAATGATGCCACCAATGTGAGAAAAATCCTACACCAGGGACTTCAAGTTCACTGCCACCACCATGGATTTTTACCAACAGGACCCAAGGAAACCTGTTTCTTACCTCCTCCTTTGCACAATGTCAGAAAAGACCAAACACAATAACTGTGGGTAGTGTGCCCCTTCAGAGACGGACTGCAAACAGAGTCCAGTAGAAATAGTAGAATTACCTTTTTAAATAAAAAAGCAGTCACTGATTCTATAAAACTATGATTCTTTACTAAAAGACTGCAAGTATTTACAACAGGATGTATTTACAGGAAAACAAAAGTGTTGCACATTTACTAAGAAGCGGAAAATAAAACAAGTTGAAAACACAGTTGGTGTACAGCAGAATTCTGAGCCATTCTCACCTAAAATCCTTCATCTGCCCTAGCTACAGAATTGCACTGTCCCCTACTGTGCTATTTTACTAATCAGTTAGTCTTTGTGTGGCACGGCCTCTGGTCTTCAGATGTTCAAGTCCACGATGAAGTGCTTTTTTACAGCACCACAATTTATTCCTTACTCCTGTGGGGAGGGATCTCACCCCCTTTGAGTGACAGTCCTCCACTACCTCCCCCACAATGGGTATGGGTGTGTGTGTTTGTGTGTGTGGATGGATGACCTCTTCCAGACCATTTAGCTCACCCAACACCCACCCCTGCTCTGTCCACTTTTATGATTCAGTTTTGAATAATGTCCAAGGTGTGTAACCCCACGCTTCTTGCCTTTTAAGCTGACTAAGGCGTTCAAACTGGCACTCTTCCATCTGCCTTAAAGAATCTCTGACTGAATATTCCCCAAGGGAACATTCCATTGAACAACTTTAGACAATGTTTCCCATAAGATCCATTTGGTCATGTGACATCAGAAGCCATGTTTTCTGTCCATGTATGACAGCAACATTATTACATCAACACAATATATTAACAAAAATAAATTACTACATTACTCTGGTCACATGTCCATCACATCAGACTAGAATGAAACTTGGCAAATCTAGACACCTTGCCCCAAGATTATGAATGCAACCTTACATGCAATTATGTTGAATGCGGCGAAGCTATTAATGTATTTATATACAGTGTATATATCTACATGCAATATTATAGTGGTGCATTATTGCCACTATAGTTAGGGCTGAGTAGCATGTTTAATGTTAAACCCCTTAATCTGCACTTTAATAGCTTTGCCCCCATTCAACAGAATTGCATGAAATTTTGAATGTGCAGTTTGGGGGCAAGGTTTCTTGATTTGCAAAGTTTTGTTCCAGTCAGATATGTAGATTCCAAAATCCAAATAGTATAATTTTATGAAAAATTGTGTTTGTTTTTTTTTTGTCATCACCTACAGCCCAGACAGTCATGAATTTTGGTCTGAAATTTTAAAGGTAGAAAGGGCTTGCCCCAGAATGGTGCCTTTCATTGTTTTGGTGAAAAAATATTAATTTGTTCCTCTGTTATAAGGATTTGATATTTCAATTCTGAGCATGCTCAGTAGTGTATTTTGGACAGATGTTTGATACTCTACTGAGAATGCTCAGAACTGAAATTTTATTTAACCAAAATTAATCCAGTAGGTGGTCAGCGGCTACTGGTATAAGGACACTAAAAAATAAATCTTTATTTTGCTAATTATCTCAAGATGTTTGGCATATAACAGGCTGAAAATATAGAGTATGCACAATCTGTATAACAGTGCACTCACAAAATTATAATACAGTAACAAGGAATTTGCTGCCCCCTCCCCCTCAACGCACACACAAACTGTGTCGCACACTGGCATTCATCTCAAATGGTAAGTATCCGATGTACAATTAACAATCCATTAAGGCGAACATTATTGCCGAAGACCATACTAAGACAAATGAGAGTATGGCTACAAAAAAATTCTTCCCATCGCTTCAAGCACCACTGCACACTGTAGAACGACCTAGGCTGGCTCTTCCCAACTGCCTACCGACTATATTCCCTAGGGACCCTCACAGACTCTGTAATCTGTAACCAAACCCCTCCTCCCTTGCAGCTTTACTTGTACCACAGACACCTACCCACGGACTACGCTCGGCAAACAAATTTCTACTCACCATACCCAGGTGTCTTACTTCAAAAGGCTCTAGAGCATTTCACTGCACTGCCCCAGCCACCTGGAACTCCCTCCCACCTGCCCTGAGGCAGGCTAACTCCCACTCAGTCTTCAAAAAAGAACTATATCGCCACCTGTCCCGGGACCCCTGCACATGCTTTGATCCCACTTAATGCCTCACAGCTAACCACCCTATTTCGCCCAAGACACTGCTGCACTTCTACACAAACTTTGCTATAAAATGTCTTAATAGCTGCCACTTAGCCCAGTTTCAGTTATTTGCAGGTACTAATGTCACTTTTGTCATCTCTGCATAGCTATATGTATTATCTCGAGTACTGTCTGACTTGATCTGTATTCTAACCTACCTGTACTATATACTATGTACCTGTACTATATACTATGTATTGTATAATCTCATCTCATTTTATGTATGTATTCTCCCGAGTCGTGCCTGAAAATAGTCAACTTTGGCTAGCACAACTAACCCGGTTAACAAAAACTAAATAAATAAAAGAATAAATAAATGAAAAAAATGAAAAACCAAAACATGCTGCATTTGGGCATTATTCATCTGAAGCAGAACATGCATTGTGAGCTGATTATATCAATCTCAGTTGCATAACCATCCTGTCACTAAAATCAAAACTGATGAACCAGCATTTAAGAATGAAAATAGAAACACTGATTGAAATAGGTTAAGTATAAAATATTACCCCACCCTGTGTAGGAGATATGTTTGAGGCTTCCACCTCATCACATATTGCCAGGGGGAGGATGAGAGAGGAAATGTCCACCCCCTCCCGCTGCACCTTGCTAGGGCAATGCACCTTCTCCTATCGGGTCCCCCTGTGGCTGAATGAACTCCCTGTGCACCTCTTGGCTTCCAAAAGCCTGACTCAGTTCAAAACTGGCTTCAAACAGCATCTAATAACAATCTCAGAATGCATCTGCCTCTAAAAGCCGACTCCCACCCCCGATGCCCCTGCCCTTATGAAAGCACTTGGCAGTATTTAAGTACCTCAATCCCCTCCCCGACCCAGCCATTGCCTACCCATAGCAAGCAGTCCTTTACTGCACTTTTGGCACTGCCCTCCCCCCTTCACCTAGTCCAGTGTATCACTGTACGGTCCATGTTTGCACACATAACCTAGACATGCCTGCCCACCCCCTGCCCTAGTCATGTTTTTCTCTACAGTATTGCCTAGTCTCACTCTCTCACTTCCTGCCATAACCCTAACCTCCCACTTAACCACTCTTCTTTTCGACAAAGCCCCATGAGGCTGCTTCCCCCCCTCTCCCCTTCTACCACCGCTGCCCCATTCTCTCTCACATGCAGTATCAAACCTTTGCAACTAATGTTTAGACACTATTACTATATGTCTTGTGTTAGTTTATTAGGAGAGTTACCTAGGGCAATGAAACTATGGCAGTACTGTATTCAAACTGTCACCAGTACACTGTTGGAGGATGCTGTCATCCACCTACTGTTCAAATGACTATTGCTCATGTAATTGTAACCGCTCTACTGTGTTGTATACTGTTCTTGTTGTCTAGTCTGACATGGAACCTTTGTAAAAGAGCTCACGCTCAAAGGTCTTTCTGAACTACTAAATAAATAAATAAAATAACATTACTGTGACTGATTGCAATTTGGAGAAATCAGAAGGATAACTTACATTTTAATGTTTACTTCATTATAGCGCTTACTGTGCTGCTCACAACTTGGAAAGTACAGTTACGTAAGAACTTACTGTAACAGTATATCTTCGAGAGAGGCTCTTGCGGTAGGTATTCACATATAGAACTGACCCACCAGGCATCAGAACCTCACGGAAACATTTCTAGCTAGCAGTCTCCATGCCCGCCTTCCAGTTCTTTCCCGCCTAGGGCCAAAAGAGGCAAGACGAGAGAGAAGAGGATACTTTCCCACATGGGAATGGAGCCAAAAAAGCTGAGGGGAATGGAGGGCAGGAAGACAATACCTACTGCAAGAGTCTCTCTTGAAGATATACTGTTACAGTAAGTTCTTACATAACTGTACTATCTGACTTCGAGAGGGCTCTTGCAGTACGTATTCACAGACAGGACTGAGCACCAAGCAGTCTGGAACAAGGAAAAACACTCAAGAAGAGGACTGTCATCCATAGCATGGAACCACAGGCTGAAAAGGGTCTCAAGAAAGGAGACCTTGTGGCACAGCCAACCCGAAGCCTGCTCTACGGCGAGAGGCAATGTCCAAACTGTAGTGTTTCATAAAGGTATGGACAGAAGTCCAAGTTGCGGCTGCACTGATGTCTGCCACAGACTCATTCTTGAAACAAGCCACAGAGGCAGCTACTCCTCTGGTGGAGTGACCTCTGACTTGACCCGGCAGGGTCTTGTTGTACTTGTCATAACAGAAAGTGATACAATGAGCCAACCATTTTGATAGGCATTGCCTAGAAACAGCATTGTCTTCTCTTTTGTGAGCAAAACAGACAAAAAGCTGATCAGTTTTCCTGAGATCCTTAGTCCTAGTGGTGTAGTATCTCAGTATTCTGTGAACATCCAAAGTATGCAAGAGGTACTTCCCTTGATTGGAGTGTTACCTAAAGAAAGCAGGTAGCTCAAAGGATTGATTCAGTGTAGATTCAGCCACCACCTTAGGGAGAAACTTAGGGTTGGTGTGTAGAGCCATACGTTCCTTGTGGAAAATCAAGTATGGGATTTTGCACATCAAGGTCTGAAGCTCGGAAACGCACCGAGCAGAAGTAATGGCCACTAGGAAGAGTGTCTTCCAAGAAAGGAACTTTAAATCTGCTGTAGTTGCCAGCTCAAAGGGAGGCAGGGTAAGCTTCTCCAGAATGAAATTCAAGTCCCAAGGAGGGGCAGGAATGCAGATGGGGGGTCTCAAATGGAGAACCCCTCTGAGGCAGGTCTTGGAGACTTCCAACTGAGCAAGTCCTGTTCCCGAAGGGAATATGGTAAGCTGAAATAGCAGCCATGTGGACCTTTAATGAGGAATGGCTTAGACCCAGATCGAAGAGGTGACGCTTGTAGTCCAGGACTTTATTGGCTGGGCATGAGAAAGGTTTGAAGTCTATCGAGCTAGCCCAAATAGAAAGTAGCTTCCACTTCATGGTGTAGGTGGACCTGGTGGAAGGCTTTCTGGCTTCTACCAATATGTCTGCTACGAATGGAGAAACTCCAAAGCGGGCTTTTGCTACGTCTGCAGGAGCCACGCATGTAAATGAAGGGATATGAGACCTGGATGAACAAGGGTCCCCTGATCCTGGCCAACAATTATCGCGACAGAGGAAGAGGAAGAGGAAGTGGAGGTTCCACTGAAAACTTTCGCAGAAGGGAGAACCAAACTTGCCTAGCCCAGAAGGGAGCAATGAGAATCATTCAAGCTCCCTCCAATCTAAGTTTGTTCAGGACCCTCGGAATTAAGGGAATGGGAGTGAAGGCATAAATGAATCTGCCCCTCCAAGCGAGAGACAGAGCGTCCCACCAAAAAATGTCTAACCCCGGAGCAAGCGAGCAGAAGGCAGGAAGTTTTGCATTTTGGGGAGAAGCAAAGAGGTCTATCTGAGGTGTTCCCCATCGCTGAAAGATGCCGTTTATGACTTCTTGATTCAGCTCCCATTTGTTGGACCTGGCTGAGGACCAACTGAGTTGGTCCGCCAGTGTGTTTTCCACTCCCAGAATGTGAACCACAGTCAAGTGAAGGTGATGCTGGGTTGCCCAAAGTCAGACTCTCATCGCTTCCCACCACAGAGGGTAGGAACGTGTTCCTCCCTGCTTGTTGAGATACCAGACTATGCACATGTTGTCTGATTGTATGAGGAGATGACCAGGGAGGATAAGGGAGTGTAGAGCCTGAAGGGCATAAAGGACTGCTCTCAGTTCGAGCACATTTATGTGCAGATTTTGTTTGAACTTGGACCAGCTGCCCTGAGTCCTACGAGACCCTAGATGGGCACCCCAGCCTTCTTCTGATGCATCTGTCAACGTCTGGGGGGGGTTCGATGTTGAAGTGAACTCCCAGTCATACGTTCTCCTGAACCATCCACCAATGCAAGTCTCTGATCATGGGATCGGAAACGAGTACCTCTTGGTCTAAATTGTCCATGGTCTGGTCCCATTGTGACTGAAGTGTCCATTGAAAGATCCTCGTATGGAGCCAAGCAAGTGGGACTGTCCGAATGACAGCCGCCATTAGCCCAAAGAGGCGAAGGACTGACCTGGCTCCGACCCTCCTGCGACTGGACAAAAGACGGGCCTGAGTCTGAAGGGTGTCTACCCTGTCCAGAGGCAAAAAGGCTTTGCCGATGGTCGTGCCCAGAATTGCCCCTATAAATTGGAGGCATTGGCAAGGGAGCAAATGGGACTTGGCCTGTTGATGGTGATACCTGGCTGGTGAAAACCTGCAGGGAAAGGGAAAGGGAAAGGGAGTGCATGAGTTCCTCCTTGGATGGGGCCACCAGGAGCCAATCGTCCAAGTACAGGAACACCTGAACTCCCTGGGTACGCAGGTGGGCCGCTACCACAGAAAGGCATTTGGTAAATACTCGGGAGGCTGAAGAAAGACCAAATGGGAGGGTCTTGAATTGGCAGTGGTCCCCCTGAAAGCAAAAATGAATGAATTTGCAGTGGGAAGAGCATATGGGGATATTCAGGTAGGCATCCTGCATGTCCAGAGCGCATAGCCACTGTCCCTGCTGAATAAGTGATAGAAGGCTCTGCAAAGAGAGCATTCTGAAGCATTTGTACTCTACAAACATGTTCAGGGAGCTGAGGTCTAGGATAGGCCTCAGATCTCCTGTCTTCTTTGGAACTAGGAAGAAATGGGAATAGTAACCTGTCCCCCAAAGATGGCTGGGAACTGGTTCTATCACCGCCTTCGAGAGAAGGGAGATGATTTCCTCTAGAACCAGAGGAAGATGTTGTGGGGAGTAAGATGACTGGGGGTGGTGGTCTTCGGGGTGGTTTCTGCAGAAACTCTATTGTGTCCTGTTGATATCAACTGGAGCACCCAAGCATCTGACGTTATCCTCTCCCAACCCGGCAGATGGGAGGAGAATCTCCCCCTTACTGGTTCCTCTGGAGCCTCCAGAGGTAGTGGGAGAGGCAGGGAGTCAGGAGGTGTGGGGCAGCGCAGCAGCTGAGGCTCTCGTGGTTTTTTTGTTTGGGGGAGTTTTGGTTGCTGGAGGGGCCCAATGTTTCTTGGCTCGTTTGCCCTGTGGTTTTTGTCTTTGTCAGTTTTGTCTACGAAAAGGATGCTGCTGCCCTTGAGGGGACCTGTACATAGAGCTGACAGACTTGAGTGCAGTGCCCTTCTCCTGCAGTTCAGTAATGATGTTCTTGACATCACCCCTGAACAGCACCAAACCCTTGAAGGGAGCATCCTGGATAGTGGATTGCACTTCAGGGACCAAACCTGACACGCAGAGCCAGGCGTGACACTGTAGGCCTACGGCAAAAGCCAAGCTCCTTCCAGCTGTGTCCACTGTGTCGTAAGTGGCACAAAGCATGTGCCAACTGGCCAAATGAGTAGAACGGACAAGACCCACCACTTCCTGCTTAGTCTGTGACTCAGGAAGGGAGTCCAATTTAGATTCCACCTGACTAAGGATGGCCTTCTGAAAATCCCCCATATGTGCCACATAGTTCAGGGCCCTAATACTAAGGGTAGAAGAGGAATAGATCTTCTTTCCGTATTGGTCCAGAAGCCAGGATTCCTTATCAGATGGAGACGGGCTGAGGTGTTTGAAATTTGCGGAGCGGCCGTGAGCGGCGCTGATGACAACCGAGTTCACCTTGGGGTGGAGGTTAAGGAAGTCTACACCCTCAGGAGCCTGATATAGCCTGTCCACCTTCCTCAGAAGGGGGGCTAGTGCAGAAGGTTGTTTCCAAATTGTGGAAATGATCCACGTGAGGCTTTATCTATCCAGGGTGGAATCAGCATAGGAGCGGTCTCAGGCAGATCCAGATGAGCAGCGAGTTTCTTACACTGTGGGTCTGGCTCCACTGATTGCCACTGATGGACTTCCTGGATCTTCCTCAATAACTCCAGAAAGGAGGGATCCTCCGGAGGAGTCCTTGACCTAGGGTGTTCCAGAATATGTGGCTCGTCTTTGGGGTCAGAGCATCCTGTCTCTGAGTCCAAGTCAGACATATCTGATGAAGAGGAGGAAGACTCCTCCCTACGAGGGGGAGGGATGGGCCCTTTGGGGAGTTCCCTGGAGTGTGTATCCTCCCCATCTCGGGCGCCAGAGGGCTCTCCTCTGGTGTCGGGAAGGGGGGAGGGAATCTCCCATCTCTGATGTAGGGGTTCCTGTATAGGGTCCGGCATCAGTAGATGACTCTAGACCTCATGAGTGAGGTGAGCCTTGGCCTCAGCCCACCAGGAGGCCAAGGTCTCCTTCAGATCTGCTGGTGGCTAGGGAGTGGGTGGCGGAGGTGAAGGAGGAGGGGGGGATATGGATATTGAGGATATCCGTAGAAGGAGTATCCATAACCTGACAGCGGGTAGCCTGGCATCGGATACTGGGGCGTCAGGTACTGCGGTGCCGGATATTGCAGCATTGGGTACTGAGGCGCCGGATACTGCGGAGTCGGGTACTGTGGCACCGGATATTACGGTGTCAGGTACCCGGGTGCCAGGGGCTCTGACGGAGCAGAGGAACCTGGCAGAGGCCCTGCTGGTGGGTCAGGCAGTGATAACGTTGGTCCTGCAGGTGTCGGGCCCGGCATGGGTATGCCTTCAATAGGGACGAAGGACCTGACGGAAGGATAGGCCTATCGCCAGGTAAGAGGACACCAGATGGCGTTGGGTAGGTCAGCGTTGGGACCAGTGTCGGAGGGTCCGGCAGCAGGGGTTCTTGTCCAGAAGGAGGGTTCCCTGATGGCAGCATCTCAGTATCCTCTGTGATGACTGGGGAAGGAGGATCATAATCCCCGGGGTCAGCCGAAGAGACATGGAGACCTCAGAAGGCAACTTGGAACATTGCGGGGAGCCTGGGGTGTCGGACTGTTCCATAGGGTCCGGCGCAGGCTTCTTGTTCAAGTGGGAGTTGGTGGAACTGACATCCGATTTATTGGCCGAATCCAGGCGGGCATCGGAGGAGCCAACATCTGATTTATCAGACTCCCTGCCTGAGGAAAGCCGTGCAGGAGATGCGGCCTTGACAGGCTTAGTTTTGGCTGGGTGCTCCCCTGAAGGAGCAAGCGGCTTAGCAAGCGTCAGTGGGACCGATGTCTGACTTACCGGACCCGCTCTGACCTGAAGGCCACATGGAAGAAGCGGTCTTCACAGAAGCAGATGCCTCCTTTGCCCCGGAGGCTCCCGAAGGGCCCGAGCATGAGCCAGAAGGAAGAGGCGACGCCTTCTTGGTAACCACCAAGACAGCCATCATGTAGCGATCCCCCGGAGGGGACGTTATCTTTGGCGTTGTGACTCCAGACAGAGTCACTACTGCTATGGAAGCCGATTCCCACTCCCGGTGCTTCTCCTTGTCACGTTTTTTGTTGTGACCTTCGGGGGAAGTGGTCGCCTGCCTGAGTTTCTTTAGCTCTTTTTCCATGGAGGCCATTTTCTTCTTTAAGGTATGGGCTTCCAGGGACTGCTGCCTCTTGTGTGGGTAGCAGAGTTTAACTTCTGGCAGTGCTGGCACTTCTCCACAGGGTGGTCTGGGCCCAGACAGAAGAGGCACAAGGAGTGGCCATCCTTGTATGGAAGTTGGAAACCACATGAGTCGCACTTGTTCTTATGCGATTAGGAGGGCGTCGGGGATGACATACACAGCAAATCATAAAATAAAATCTAAAGACAGAGAAAAAAGGTAGAAAAGTTTGTAGGCCTAACAACTGACGAATGACTGATGAAGCATTATTCTACCACGAGGAACTTTCACAAGCCGACAGCTGGAAAGAACTGGAAGGTGGGCATGGGGGACGGCCCCTTTATACTGACATCATATGATGCTGGTCACATGACATGGGGGCAGTCCCCTGCCAGAGACTGATAGCTAGAGATTTTTCCGTGTGGTCCTGACACCTGGCGGGTCAGTCCTATATGTGAATACCTAGTGCAAGAGCTCTCTCGAAGTAAGATCGAGAGGTTGTACTTGTATGAATAACACTCTAACATTCACATAAAAAAATGCAATTGTGTTTCATGCATTTGAAATCTATGACTGGGACAGGATGACTAGCTTACTGCGCTTCTTAAAGCAACAGTGCATCAATGTTTTGAAAACATTGACCTATACTTTTTTATTCTATTTTAGATTGCCCCTTATCTACTGACTTGTACGATACCCTTTTTCCACAATGTGAGTCTGCTTTAATTTTTCATATCTGAAATAAATAAAATAAATAAAATTATTTAAGTCTCGGAATTGCAATCCTTTGAGTCAGGGATTCATTTACAAAGGCTCCATGTCAGAAAATACAAATTAAAGATATAAACGGCACAGAGAATATATGGTACAAATGAAACAAAACAGAACTAGGTAACAAATAGTTGAGGGAAAAACAACAGGGTATGGTGAGGCAAGTATTGTACTAAAGTGAGTTCAAGGTAAAACAGTTACACTAATGAACAACAGTGTGTAAGTCGGGCATTACAAGAACCAAATTACAATACTAGATAAACAAGGCTAATACAGCGTGATGAGGTGAAAACAGAGCAGGAAGAACACAATGTCCAGCAGCAACCAAGCACAGCAAACTAGCAGGTAACAGTCTAAATGGACATAGTCATATTAAACATAAATTGTGGCAGTTAGCTTGGTAAGGGGGTTGGAGGATGGATGATTAAGTGCAATCACAGGAGCTACCAGCTAGGAGGTGCTGCCACAGCTTAGATTTGAAGGGTCCTAGCTTTTACTCAGCAGATACTGTGGCAGGTAAGCTGTTTAGCGGCACTGGAGCCCGGGACATGAAAGCACGCTGGCCGAGAGATGTCCTGCAGTGAGGAAGGATGAGCTCCTCATGTTTCTGGGGGTAGCAGCAAGAGTAAGAAGCAACTGCAAGGAGGGTGGAGTGAGGCCAAGGGTGATCTTCTTAGCTAATAGACAGGACTGATAGGCAATTCTCCCTTTAAGGTTTAGCCAGTCAGCATGCGAGTAGAGGTCACAGGTGTGGGTGAGTCTTGGTGCTCCAGTTACCAGCTGACAGGCTTTGTTGAGAGCAACCTTTATTCTTTAAATAAAAGGAGAGTTACTTTTAATAAAGCTTGGACCAGGTTTTCATCAGTATTCTCAGCTGTTTTTGTGCAGCGATTGTTTAAAATCACTTCTGTTGTGACTAAAATGAATAATTATGCGGATGGCAGTGCTCCCTGACCTTATGGAGCAATAGGTGTTCAAAAACAGCTGCAAATACTGATGAAAACCTGGTCCGAGCCATATTAACAGGAGCACTCCTTTTATTATTTCAGATGTGGAAAAAAGTACTAGAGAAGAATCAAAATAGAGAAGGAAGGGTATCATACAAGTCAGGAGATAAGGGGCAATCTAAAATTGCACAAAAAAGTGTAGGTCAAAATTGTCACCACACTGATGCACTGCTGCTTTAACTACTATATTTCACAGTGGGCCAAGATGCGTGTCATTACCTACATGGTGTGAAACTGAAATAAATGTTGCCAGCACACTTTTTCCAAAGTTCTAAACCCAGAAAAAAATGTGGTTTAACACTTGTGGTACTGTCAGTAGTAAGTACAGATACTATTCTTCTTAGCTGCAAGCACATAGGCCCCCTAAAACCAAAGCAGTTCTCCTTTAAGTAGTCTGGGGTACCGCTTATTTCTCCCACTCCCCTCCAGGTCGCTTGCCTGGTGATTTCGGCCAATATACTATAAATGCTACATGTCAAGTTTATACTGGCAGTCATAAAATTACTATTTTAAAATTTGGGGTCAAAATGAAATAAAATTATAAAAAGTGAATATGTGAGGAGTGACTGTGTAAAGAGTGAATGTGCCAGGCCCTGCACTTTTATTTATTTATTTAAGAGTTTAACCAGGCAGGCATACCGAGCGACTAACCACTCGTTTCCAGATGCGACCTGGGGGAAACAATGGGGAACATTCAGGCAAAATAGACATACAGGTTTATGTACAGTAGAGAGGCACAACAGTGAAGGGCTATACACGTTTGTAGCTAAGGTAGCCATGCAGCTTAAAGAAATAGGCAGGCATGGAGACAATGCATAGAAAAGATATTTCATTGTACAAATAAAATAAGTTAAAAATTAAAAGCTTTAGTCATTTGTTGACTCTTCCAGAAAAGGGTACATAGTCCATAAAGTAAGGTATTGAGGCCCAGGAGGCCTTTGGGGCTACTAATGTGTAGGCCCATTTCAGGAGCAGACAGTGAGAAAGTGTTCATGGAGGCGGGAGTTGAGGTGACTAGAATTAGTGATATGGTGGATATCTGCTGGGAGGTCATTCCATAGTTTAGGCAAGCGGTAACTAAAAGCAGCCTGACCCATAGTGGTACACATGCACAGGATATGGAAGCGCCTATTATCTGAGTGTCGCAGCGAGTAGGACGTTCTGGGTTGAGTAGTTAAGGTGGAAATTAGGTAGGGTGGGAGGGTATGGGACCAGAATTTAGCAGCAACACGTGAGCAGTGGATTTGTCTGCGGGCTGAGAGTGAGGGAAAGGCCAGAGAGCTATAGAGGTCACAGTGTTGCGTAAGTTTAGGACATTCCAGTATGAAGCGGCAGAAGGAATGAAAAAGTGTGTCCAGGCTGGTCAGAGTGGAGGGTGAGGCGGTGCCGTAGACTACATCCCCGTAATCAAAGATTGGAAGTATCATTTTTTGCACTAGTTCACGCCTGACCGGGGTAGGCAGGCAGCCTTTGTTGCGATAGAGGGCACCCAGTTTAGGAAGCAATTTTTTGTGAAGGGAGTCTATGTGAATACAGTAGTCAAGATATTGGTCAAGCCAGACGCCAAGGTAGCGGAAAGAGATACAGGAATCTAAGGGGGTATGGTCAAGGGTTAGGAAAGGGGGGCCGTTGGTGAGTCGGAAGAGCCGAGGTTGCGAGCCAAAAGTTAGGGAGATTGTTTTTTTTGCATTTAAGAAAAGCTGATTAGATTTGAGCCAAACTTAAACAGCGTTGAAATCCTGCTGCAGTTGGTCATGCACTGTATCTGCAGATGGGCCGGTGTTGTAAATCACAGTATCATCAGCATACATGTGAATAGCAGAGTGGGAGCATACTTGAGGTAGTTCATTCAGGAAAATTGAGAAAAGGATAGGGCCCAGGACTGAGCCTTGAGGAACACCCATGGTGATGGGGAGGGGGGAACGATGTGCTGGGGCCGATTCTCACAGATTGTTGTCTGCCATGCAAGTACGCCCGAAACCAGTTAGTGGTATGGTCGGATAGGCCAGCAGCCTTGAGTTTGCCCAGAAGTAGTGAATGGGAGACAGTGTCAAAGGCTTTGGCTAGATCGATAAAAATGGCCGAGGTGATATGGCCTTTATCCATACCTGAGAGGATGTCATTTGTGACTCTTAAAAGGGAGGTGACAGTGGAGTGGGATTTTCGGAAGCCTGATTGGTAAGGGGTGAAGAAAGAGGACTCGACCAAGAACTGTGAGAACTGAGCAAGGACAAATTGTTCTTGTATTTTTGCCAGAGTAGGGAGGAGGGAGATGGGGCGGTAGTTCCCCGGGGGGGAGGGGTCCCCCCATTTCGGTAGAGGGATGACCGTTGCCATCTTCCATGCTGAAGGAATTGTTGATGTAGCGAAGGAGAAGTTGAGCGGGTCAGCTATCGGTATAGCAATAGCAGGGGCCGAGAGCTGGAGTAGTCTGGAGTCCATGCCTGAGGGGCATTTACCCTTGTTGGGGTTTAGGTTACATAGCGCATGGTAGACTTCGGTAGGGGTGACAGATCGGAAGGAGAAGGAGGGGGGGAGGTGTGCTGGGAGGTGGAAGCAGTAGTTGCTTTGAGTGGGGAAAGAGGTAGACTCTTAACCAGGGAGGAAGCACAGCTGGTGAAGAACGTGTTGAAAGCAGAGGCAACTTCAAGGGGGTCAGAGACAGCTGTGCCTGGGATGGATAGGGCCGGGATAGGTGGTTGTACAGGCATGGATAGAAGGGATTTAATAGTTTTCCAGAATTTGGTCGAGTGATTAAGATTTGTGCTAAGGGCCAGCGAAAAGTAGTTCTGTTTAGCATGTCTGATCGATTTCCTGCAAGAGTCACGAAGGGCCCGATACGATAGGAAGGCTTGATGGGAGTTAGTTGATTTGAACTTTTTCCATGCCTGGTCCCTGGAGCAGCATTTGCTGATGACATCTGCGGAGATCCATGGGAGGTGGTAGGCGGATGGTGTCTTCCTATGGTGCAGGGTCCAAAGAGCTCTGCACATCTGCATCTGTTGGGACCTGTGTGAATGAGAATATGATTCCACTATCTCAAAAAGAAAGGAAATTCTTTGCAAAAAACGTCATTAATTCACCATTTACGGTAACTTAATGCTACAAAAGTAGGGAAATGTGGCATTAGGGTTTCCAACCCTAACATCTCACCCCCACCCCTACCCCCCAAGCAGAAAGAGGAAAAAACATCAGGGTTTATGGTCTACAGAGATTTGGTGAATCAGTGATGGGGTCTTCCTTGGGGTTGTCAACCCTAATGCTCATCCTATTCCCTGAGCAAATACCATCTCACATGATCTTTCTTCATGCAGGGCCTTGCATGAAAAAAGCTACAACAAATTATGTTGGCAACAGGTAGCGAGACATACTTCTCTACCTTTGAAGAGTGTATCACTATGAGGTATTGGCTTGGAGTTGTACCTAGTGTTTTGGACAGGGAGCTATGGGCTGAGGGTGGGTGAGCATCAGGGTTGACAACCCTAAGAAAGACCCCGTCACACATTTGCCAAGACTCCAGATACCCCAAACCCTAATGTGTTTCCCTTTTAATGCTGGGGGGGGGGTAAGGGCATTTCCTTATTTTTCTGGTATTAAGTTACCCTAACTGGTACATTGACAAAGAGTTTTGCAAAGAAGATACATATTAAAGTGGCGTGGCATGGTAGCGCCACTCTATTTCGGGTTGACCGTTCAATGGATTTGCACAAAATGTTGCATGTGCGGTCTCGTGGGGTTGATCTCTTGACATGCAATATTTCATTCTGGTCAGATGTGCAGATAGTGAAAAAAACATACAAAACTGCTGCATTTTGCTGTTTTTTTGTCATCACCTTGTGCCCAGATGGTTTGGAATTTTGGTCTGACATTTACAGGGTAGAAAGGGTTTGGTCCACAGATGTGTCTTTCACTTGTTTGGCGAAAAAATATTAATCCATTGCAAATTTACTAATTTTTAAAATTTCAGTTCTATGCGTGCTTAGTAAACGCTTCAAGATAGCTGTATGAAATGAAAAAAGAATCCCTTCTCATATGGGACCAATCCTTTTTTGTGAGGAAAAAATCCTTTTTCATTTATCTTCCCAGTTTCTCTTCCCTATTATCTGATTTATTAAATATTTGTGGGCCAATTACCAACTTGAGGTCTACCAGGGGTCTCATACTGGACCCAAGAACTCATCAGAACAAACATGGTCTTCGTTCCTTCACTATTTCTGGGTCATTGTTGTGGAATGGGTTACCTCTTTATTTACATTCTGGAACCTCACTGTCAAGTTTTAAAGTACATTTTAAAGCTTGTTATCTTTAAATGTATGTCAGTGTGATATTTTTTTTTTTTGACTGTATTGTATTTTTTGTTACTATGTCTTATTGTCCTTGTATTTGTAACTGTCCTGGTCGGTCCTGAAAAAGGACTTTGCCCAGTGACCCAACCCGGTTGACAAATTTAAAATAAAAATAAATTTGTTGCCATCTTCTTTCCACTTGAAAAAAAAAATTCAAACCCCCAAAAAATAACATCCTGCAGAGAGACCAACACATCTATCTTGAGCCTCGAGATTCCATTAGGTGGATTCTGCATTTACTGTTGGAAAAATTACCCCAAATGTGTGTGTTTTTTTTTTTTAAACATTTTAAATCTTTTTCCATGACTCGCTTCTGCTTTTTTCATATGGCCTTTTTCATTCATATGAAAAAGGATCCCTTCATATGAAAAAAGATTCTGGACTTAGTTTTTATTCTGCTTTTTCCATATAAACATTTTTGTTTAAATGAAAAAGGAACCCTCCATACAGAAAAACATTCTGGACAGCAATTTTTTTTTTGTTTGAAGGGATCCTTTTTCATTTTCTTTTTTCATTTGAGATGGAAAAGGATTCCTGCAAACAAAAAAAGGATTTTAGCCATAAATTCATCTTTTTCCCTGGTGTCTAGCAATACTCCAACCTCCGATCGCTGTCCCCGTATTTTTCTTAATGCTTCCCTGGTGTTTAATGGCACCCCCATCCTCCAATTGCCACCCCTGTATTTTTGTCATCTTTCCCTGGTGTCTAGTGGTACCCCCCAACCCTCCAATCACCATCCCCATAATGATTTAATGTTTCCCTGGTGTCTAGTGGCACCCCCCCTCCAATCGCCATCCCCATAATAATTTTATTTTTCCCTGGTGTCTTTGGTGCCCCCAGCCTCAGACTGCCATCCCTGTTAATCTTTCCCTGGTGTCTAGTGGCACCCCCCACCCTCCGATTGCCACCCCATTAATATTTTGTCTTTCCCTGGTGTCTAGTGGGACTCCCACCCTCCGATCGCTGTTCCCATAAATAGTTGGTCTTTCCTGGTGTCCAGTGGAACCTCCCACGCTCCAAATCGCTGTCCCCATTAATATTTTGTCTTTCCCTGGTGTCTAGTGGCACCCCCACCCTCCAGTCGCTGTCTTGTCTGAAATAAACAGTTCCTCAATGTCTTTTTTAAACCTGTAAAAAAAAAACGGTCCCTCGCTGATCTGACCCCCTCATCCCAACCTCCCACTAAGCACCCATCCCCCACCACCCCACATACAGCCTCACTACCTAAACAGGTTCTAGGGTGAAGAGTCACTGTCTGATCAAAAACATATCTTGCTGTTGGGACCGCTGACTGCAATGTGAGAAACTAAGGTAAGTGCGTTTCGATGTATTTCAATGGGGTTTTCAACTTTGATGCATAATTTTGCCATTTTTGCATATTTTGATACCAAATTTTCAATATGGCTTTTTTGACACCCTACCTCATGAACAATGGTGGCGGAATTATGCAAATCTGGCCCAAAAGGTGATTTCGTGGTTGCTTGGTGAAATTACCTTTCAGGCGGGATTTGAAAAGTTTCACCACTCTTGTTCATGAGGTGGGGTCATAAGAAGGCTATGTTGAAAACACAGGGTCAAAATATGTAAAATGGCAATGGTATGTGCATCTATTGAAGTTTTGGGATGCTCGTCATAACTTTGGTAATTTTAAAGAGCAGGTTGTCTCCCCGACATATACAGCAGCTTACATGCCCTGGAATGCTCTGCCGAAGATATTTCATTTATTTCTGGCCCTATTTTGAGAAACATCACTCGTCATTTTTACTGTGGCAGTCTGCTAACAAAACACACCAAGTTCCTGATATGTAGACCCCCCCCCATGCAAGCCCGTTTTGTGACGTTGCAAAATGAACAGTGTGGGGACACACTCCACAGACTCTAAAGGGTACACTTTATAAAAGCTTTTCTTTTTACTTTGCCATGCTGATTATGACAAATGAAGGTTACCGCTCAACTGACAATGTCCTTGTCAGTTGAGCGGTAGCATTGGGAGGAGGACAGGATACCCTCACCTGTTTCTGTTCTTTCATTTCAGAATGTCTGCAATGCTAGCAGCTTGAGCCTGCACCACTCTGAATACAACATGAGCTTTAAGTTTAACTTCACCGTCCTCCAGTGGGGGGTACTGTATTTTTCAATTATTTTGAAAAAAAATTTCTTTGAAAAGGACAGATGTTATAAAAGCTAAAAACTGTTTGGAGGAAGGAAGGGAACCAAGTACTAGATCCAACATGGAGGGGTCTGGGTAAGCTACCTAGTAGTAGTCTGCTGAGCTAATTCCTTAGGAAGTTGCACATAGCTGTGTACAGAGTGGCTGGAATAGGTGCTAGCACAAGCCAGGGTAGTCACAAAAGTTAGAAAGGGAGGAGCATATTGGAGGTACATAGGACATCAAGGTAAACAACTTACTAATGCGTGGATAAAAAATTTAAATTATGGTTAATTTAGCTCCTCAGTAAGGCAGAAATTTCTACCACATCCGTCACAGGCAGCTGTTTGCCTTTTTACATTAAATGTTTAGGAGGAAATATGTTCACAATACTGACTGCGGGAGAAAAACAACTTTCTTTGTTAACATAATCCAGTCCAGGGTTTGCTAGAGCATTCAACGTCTATTAGTGGAACTGCAGGAGGGCTGGAAGGGAAAGTATGCCTGCTTGTGGATGACACATAAATCCGCAACACAGTGAACACACTGGAGGAGTGGGGGTGGAAAAAATAAGGAATGATCTGAAAAATCTTGAAGACTGGTAAAGGGTTTGACAAAATGCAAAAAAGTGCAAAATCATGCACTTGGGGCACAGAAACCCAGAGGGCAATATACCAATTGGGCAGGGAGGTACTGGCAACCACAAAACAGGAAAGGGACTTGAGGGTAATCATTTCTGATGACCTGAAGGTAGCCAAGTAGTGTGATAAGGCAGTGAGGGAAGCTAGCAGGATGCTCAGGTGCATAGGGAGGGGTATCATCAGCAGAAAGAGGGAGGTAGTGTTACCCCTGTGTAGATTGATGGTGAGGTCCCATCTCGAGTACTGTGTCCAGTTCTGGAGGCCTCATTTCCCGAAGGACAGATAAGATGGAGTTGGTATAGAAGAAGACAACCAAAATGGTGCAGGGCCCGCATCAAAAGCCCTGTGAGGAAAGACTCAAGGAATTAGACATGTACTCTCTAGAGGAAAAGTGGGCATGATAGAAACGCTCAAATACCTCAGAGGCATAAACACGGTACATGAAGGTAGCATTTTACATAGAAAAAGATGCTAGAGGACAAGGGGTTATGCTATTATGCTGGGGGGGGGGAGGACTCAGAGGAGATGTGTGGAAATACATTTTCACAGAAAGAGTGGTGGATGCCTGGAACAGCCTCCCAGTGGAGGTAGTGGGTGCTAAAACAGTAACAGGATTCAAGTAATGAAGTAAATGAATACATTCTTTATCTGATAGAGTTCTCACTGTTCAGGGGGCAGTGAACGCTGCTCACCATGAGCAAATTTCCCAATCTTCTAGTGTGGAACATTTGGAGAATACAATACTGTTGAAAAATCTGTGCCTCATAGGATTCTCTAGTGCTGTCCCTTTGAAGGGACAGAAAGAAAAGATGCAGAAGTACTTAATTGTGATTTCAACTGACCACCCTTAAATACTGGAATCTGTCTTTCAACCTTCTACTTGCTCCAAGCTTACACAACAAGGTTCAAGCGAGAACGTAAATGATCCCTCAGTCATGCAAATATCTGGGTCAAGATATATAATTGTGACTTTTCAATCTTTGACTGAAAGTTATAAACTTTTGCAATTGGCCAGACAGAGAAAGCAGTTTATGCATTCTGGATCTAGACTACACCTATACCCGGATATTTGTATCATTACTCAGAGAAGCAGGTGATTTTTTATCAATCCCCCGAGTTCAAGGAGGTTGGGATACCATTCTCCTTACTTGCACCTGCTGATTAACATTTACATCTCAGGGAAAGATGGAGGTGTTCGAAAATCCTAATGCTGCAAGGAGGGTTTCTGAGACAAATGTCCAACTCCCAAAAGATTTGGGTTCTGATTCAGAATTAGAAGAGGCAGAGGTCACAGAGCAGTCTGGTTCAGCCAGCAGTTCTCTGATCCAGCTCTAAATATGTGGCAAATGAATTTTAAATGCCTTAAATTTTGTTGAAAAATCTCTCTAAATTCTGTATTGTTTTCTTATTTCAACGTGCTGAGCTATAGTCAACTGAATATTTGACTAAAATATATGTTATTTGCAGTTTGCTTATTATCCTGGTACTTTCCATAGGGCAGATTAGTGATGAGAGTACAGATGTAGTTAAGATGTTTTTTGCTTTATTTAGTTTCGAATGTTCAAGTGTCAATGAATTAACAGAAGATTACTTCATATCGCCCTAACTTATAATATAAAAAATATATATTGTTGTGCCTTATCCAGTTACATTAGTTAAAATGTATGAAAAAGTAGTATATCTGAATGTTTTTTTCCATTGATAATTATGATTGCATTTTATTGGTCCCCCTGTCAATCTGCTGTGCGGAGTTCCCCAGGGTTCGGTCCTGTCACCGATGTTGTTTGCCATGTACATGCTACCCTTGGGAGAGATTATTAGGAAGTACAATCTGGGTTTTCATTGCTATGCTGATGATACCCAGCTGTACCTCTCCTTTGCCCCTGGAACATCTTGTGCAGTAGAAGTGCTTAACAGCTGCCTAGCTGAAATCAATGACTGGATGGCCTCCAGTTGGTTGCGACTGAACCCCAGTAAGACGGAGGTACTGGTGGTGGAGTCAAACAGAGGGCGTGATAGGTTGGCCTCTGGTGCAGAGACAGGACTTTGTCTTGGCTCTGTACCATTGAAGGCCTCCTCGAGGGTGTGATCTTGGTGTTATTCTTGACAGCGGTTTGACACTTGAGTTTCAGGTGGCGTCCGTACCAGCTTCTACCATCTGAGGAATATCACCAGGATAAAGCCCCTGGTTCTGCCACTGGACCTCCCCACATTGGTGCATGCCTTCATGACGTCCAGGTGTGACTTCTGTAATGCACTCTATCTCGGGGTCTCTGGGGGTACCCTGCACCGATTGCAGATGGTGTAGAACGCAGCAGCGAGGCTGTTGACAGGACAGTCTAAATATTGTCATTTTACCCCGGTGCTGCGTCAACTGCACTGGCTGCCAGTTAGGTGGAGGGTCCTCTTTAAGGTGGGTTTGCTCACCTTTAAGGCCCTACATGGCCTGGGCCCTGGCAACCTGAAGGACCTTATTGCACCTGCTGTCTCGGTCCGCTCCCCCTTTAGGGACCTCTTATTGATTCTCAGGACAAGGCTAAGAACTACCGGTGACACAGCATTTAGTGTTGCTGCCCCCGTCCTGTGGAATTCTCTGCCTTTGGTTGTTAGGGAGGCCCCATCTGTGGAGGTTTTTAAGGCCCGCCTCAAGGCCTTTTTGTATAATCAGGCCTTCACGGACTATGCTTTATAGTACCTTACCTGTCTTTTTAATAAAGATAAATCTGATGATAACTAGTTTTAGAGACTTTAAATGCAGCTGAAGTTGAGGGTAGTTAATCAAATAGCAAACTGTGTTTTAACTTGTTCAGAGTATTGTATTTAATAATTATTGTGATGTGTTGTATTTATTGATTGATGTAAGGCGCCCAGAGCCTCCGGGATGGTCATCTTTTTAAATAAAATGTGCCTTGCCTTGAATAAAAAAAAAAAAAAATACTGCATAATATATAGCTGGCCTGTTGGTGCAGCGGTTGCACTACCACACACGACGCCTCGGACCCGAGTCTGGATGCAAACCTGGGTCATCGGGGGGAGGGTTGAGTAACAAGCATGCTAGTGGACGCTATTCTACTACAGGAAGGGAGAGCAGTCAAAAACAGTGGGGCAATTTAAGAATGCACGGGACTGACATAAGGCAATTCTAGTTGGGGGGGTAGGAGGAAGCAGGCTGTTGGTTAACTGGGATCTGCAGCTTATCCATTAGGTAGGGAAATGGGCAGACTGGGTGGGCCAAGCGGTCCTTATCTGCTGTCAAAGTCTATGTTTCACTCAGCACTGATGCTATACTGCCAACTAGGTGACCACAGCTGGCAATGCATATAGAGTGGCTCAACGGGTGCGAAGAATGCCAGCTGTGATGCGTGAGCTTGCTCGCCTTACACACTAGCATCCCATAGGAAACAAGCACAGACAACAGTAAATCCCTGGACCTGCAGGATGAACTGCCCCCCTCCTCCGCAGGTCCCATACCAGTAACAAGGCTCTCCTTTGAGGTTTGGATCCTGACCTGTGATGTTTGATTGGGGAGGGGGGGGCACCATAGGGGATAAGCCGTGGGCAAGTCAGAGTAGAAGTAAGTCCTCATGAATCTGGGTGATGGAGCTTGGGCTGGACTGCAGTTTGGAGTGGAAAGAGAACAGCAAAAAAAAAAAAAGATACTGTAAATTTTGCAGATAGCAGCCTGCCTGAAAACTAGCTATAGCTAACATTTTATGTACTATCTTACATAAATTGAAGGAACACAGGTGAGATGGTCAAAATGGATTACAGATGTCATTGGTATGACCTAAACCAAGGTAACTTAGCCACCGGAGTTTTTACGACTGGTCAAGATTTGGAGGACAATATAGCGTTACCTAGAGGGGGAAAAAAAAATCAGCAACTGGTTATTAATGGTACCTATCAGGTTTCAAGGACTGCTCTTATACATGAACTACAGGACTGATTTGGTTGTGAGGTTTACATCTTGAAACCTATTAATATGAGTGGTTGTACTGTACTATCTGTGAATAACCTGAATATATTTCAATAAAATTGACAAGTTTAAAAAAAAAATGTTACCCAACTCCTAATGGTCTTAGTACTGGGTAACAGACCTGTTACTCATCAGTTACTCATTCCTAGGAGTGCTATCAGTGAGTAACAGGATTTCACCATAACTGGAAACTGGTGGGTAAAGTACAGTTATGTAAGAACTTACCGCAACAGTAGATCTTCGAAAACAGCTCAGGACTGCAGCCATCAGGCGTCAGAACCCCATGGAAATTTTCTAGCTAGCAGTCTTCAGCGGGGACCGCCTCCGACGTCTGTCCTGCCCCCGACATCAGGCATAGTACATAAGGAGGCGGTCCCGCCAGAATCCCCAGTTCTCCCGGCCGCTGGATGACATCAGAAGAGGAGACCGAGGACCCGCCATCAGATGGCCAAGATTAAAGACAGACCTTTCCAATCCGAAGGATGGGTGTTAGGTTAGAACCTACTTCCTCCAAGGGGGAATGGTGGGCAGGAAGGTACCTGCTGCAAGAGCTGTTCTCTAAGATCTACTGTTACAGGAAGTTCTTACGTTAACTGTACTATTTTCTTCAAGATACAGCTCTTGCAGCAGGTTACACCATTAGGACTGATTCCCAAGCAATGGCGACAATGTAAGCCATCGGGAGGAGGAAAGACGGAGATTAAGACCCCGTCTGAGCCTAAGACAGAAGTCTCTGGAGGACGGCTAGGCCGAAACCAGCCCTTTGCCTTGAGGCGAGGTCCAGGCTAGAATGCCTAATAAAAGTAAGCACCGAGCTCCAGGTGGCTGCAGCACAGATAGCTGAAGTGGACATATTCTTGAGTGCTGCAAATGAGGTAGCCACTCCTCTGGTAGAACGGCCCTTGACCGCTCCTGGCAAGGGTTTTCTGCGTTTATCATAACAGAAAAAGATACACTGAATGAGCCAGCATGAAAGGGTCTGCTTCGAAACAGGGGCCCCTTTCATCCTCTCAGCAAAAGATACGAACAGCTGCTCCACTTTCCGGTGCTGTTTGGTTCTGGTCAGATAATATCTGAGACACCTGTGAACATCCAGGGTGTGAAGCAGTGCTTCTCCTCGATTGGTGTACCTGGGAAAGCACACTGGTAAATCAATGTCCTGATTAAGGGTAAGGGCTGAAACCACCTTAGGCAGGAACTTAGGATTTGTCCTCAGGGATAACCTATCCTGGTGGAAAATTAAATAAGGCTCTTTGCACATGAGAGGATGTAATTCGGAGATTCTTCTCGCCTAAGTAACTGCAACTAAAAATGTTTTCCACGACAGAAAACGTAGCTCGCAATTCACGGCTGGTTCAAAGGGCCGCAGTGTAAGCTGCTCCAGGACGAAGGGTAAGTCCCAAGGAGGAACGGGATCCTTAATGGGCGGCCTAAGGTGAGGACCCCTTAGAAGGCACCAGTAGCATCCAACTGAGCCACCATGCAATGGCCTATGGGGACATGATAAGCTGAGATTGCACAAAGGTGCACTTTGATCGAGGAGAAGCTAGCCCGATTGAAAAAGGGAAAGCAGGTACTCCAGAACCAGCTTCTCAGGACAGTCTAAGGGCGAGAAACCGTGTGTTTGAGTCCACAGGCAAAACCTGCGCCACTTCATAACATATGTTGCGTGTGTTGCCGGTTTTCTAGCAGCAGAAAGCACGTCTGCCACCTCTTGCGAGACCCCATGTCGCATTATGGCTATGTCTCTAGGAGCCAGACATGCAGGTTCAATGAATGTAAGTCCGGGTGGACTAGTGAACCCTCCTCCTGAGACAACAGGTGGGAGCTTATTGGCAAAGGAAGTGGAGGTTCCCGGGACAACTGATTCAGAAGCGTGAACCAAATTTGCCTGGGCCAAAAAGGCACTATCAAAATAAGCGTTGCATGCTCCCTGCCAAGCTTGAGAAGGACTCTCTGGATCAACGGGAAAGGAGGGAAGACGTAGAGAAATCTGCCCGCCCAGGAGAGGGACAACGCGTCTCGCCAGAAATCACCAGGCTCTGGATCTAGCGAGCAAAAATTGGGCAGTTTTGCGTTAGATGGGGACGCGAATAGATCTAATTCTGGAGTGCCCCATCTGTGGAACAGATCCTCTGCCACCTCCTGTGGAAGTTACCACTTGTGGACTCTGGCCTGGGAACGACTCAGGCTGTCTGCGACAGTGTTGTCTACCCCGGGAACGTGAACTGCAATGAGGTTTCGCCGTGTCGTATTACCCATTCCCACACCCTCATGGCCTCCCTGCAAAGGGGGTAGGAGTGTGTGCCTCCTTGTTGGTTGAGGTAATACATCAGCGCAGTATTGTCTATTTGTAACAGGAGAGTACTCAGTGGAATCTCCGACTGGAAGGCTTGCAGGGCATAAAGGACCGCCCTCATCTCCAGTAAGTTAATATGGAGATGAGATAACTGGGTAGTCCATGTTCCCCAAGACCTCACCCGTTCAAGTGGCTCCCACCCCAGCCCTGAGCCATCTGTGGAGAGTGTTATCACCGGGGATGGTGCTGTGAAGGGAACCCCCACAGAGAGGGTTCCCGGATTTAGCCACCATTGCCAGTCCCGAACCACGGTCTTCGTGATTCTGACTGGATGCTGCAAATGGTCTTGCCTTTGGCCCCACTGCACCCTTAACATCCACTGGGCTACCCGCATGTGGAGTCTTGCCATCGGGACCACTGGAATGGCTGCAGCCATATGTCCGAGCAGGCGAAGGACCAATCTGGCTGGGACGGTCTTCCTCGCTGATAAGTCCCTGATGAAGGATCGAATGCATTCCGCTCGGTCTTCGGGAAGAAAGGCTTTTCCCTTGACGGTGTCCAGAACTGCCCCTATGAACTGCAGTTTCTGGGACGGTACCAGGAGAGACTTCTCATAGTTGATTAGGATGCCCAGAGACTGAAAAAGTTCCTGAGTATGCTGAATGGCCATCAGCAATGCCTCCTTGGAGGGGGCCATGAGAAGCCAGTCGTCCAGGTGCAGGGAACACATAGTGGCCCTGTCTCCTCAGAGGCGCTGCCGACTGCCATGCACTTGGTAAATACCGGGGTGCTGATGACAGCCCGAAAGGGAAGCGCTCGGAGCGGATAATGGCCCGGCCCGAGCTTCGAGCGCAGGAACCTCCTGCTGTTTGAGGCATAGGGATGTGCAGGAAGTGTCCTGCAAGTCAAGGACGCCAAGAAAGCGCCCTTCTTCAGCATGGGGATTAGCCCCGGAAGGGTCACCATGCGGAAGCGCTTGTAAATGACCGACATATTGAGGTCGCTGAGGTCCAAGATTGGACGGAAGTCCCCTGTTCTCTTTGGAACCAGGAAGAAGTGTGAATAGTATCCTGCTCCTCTCTGGTTCCCTGGAACGTGCCCCAAAGCTTCTTTCTGTAGAAGCATGAGCACTTCCTGCTATATGAGCAGGGCGTGCTGACTCGAATAGCGGGAGAGCAGAGGAGGCCTTGTGGGCGGGTTGTCTACAAATTCTATATAATGGCCTTTTTCGACCAATTGTAGCACCCACCTGTCGGTGGTGATCGACCGCCACCCTGGCAGGTGGTCTGCGATGCGACCCCCAACCTTCATTTCCCGTTGATCCTGAGGAGGGGCGGGGGCCGGGAAGGAGTCATGCTGTGGCAGCATTGGATCCTGCAGATTGGGCCGACTTCGTGGCTCGTTGGCCTCTGCCTGAGGATGTCTTAGCCTGGACTTTCTGAGATAAGGAGCCCCTCTGTTGCTGGCCGGAAAGTGGTTGTTGCCTTTGGATCCGGCTGCGAAAGTGACTCTGGTTCCTATGAAAGGAACTAAGTCTAGATCTGTACATGGCATGGACAGATCTAATAGCCTTCCCGGCTTCCTGCAATTTGGTGATCGCCTTTTCCGAGGCTTCACCAAACAGAACTTTACCATGGTAAGGTGCGTCCATATTTTTCTGGACTTCCGGGGTAAACCCGGAGACACGAAGCCATGAGTGTCTCCGGAGACACATGCCTGAGGCTGCCGCTCTGGCCGAAGAGTCCGCAGAGTCGTAGGTGACTCTGAGCACCTGGGTCCCCACATCTGAACCCATGGGGAGGAGTTGCAGGAGCTCCTCCTTTTGGCCACCATCTGCCAATTTCTCCGCCAGGTCCTGTCCTTGTTCCCACAACGCGTTCTGGAACTGAACCATGTGGGTGAGGTGATTCAATGATCTAATGGCACAAGTCGCGGCTGCGTATGTGCGCCTGCCCAGCACGTCCAACTGCTTGGACTCCGGTCCGGTGGCTGCATGCTCAAATGTTGCGGTTTCTGAGACCGGTCATGAGAGGCTGTAATGACCAGGGAGTCAGCCAGAGGATGGTTAGCCAGGTACTGGTCCTCCCTTGGGGCCTTGTACAGGTGGTCAGCCTTCTTCGGCATTGCCAGGGTCGAATGTGGATGCTTCCACGCAGCCTTGGTGATGTCCACAAAAGTGTTCACCAAGGGTGGCACTACCACAGGCTTGGGGTCTTTTTGGCGAAGGTAGCGGACAAGGCGTAGTCTTTCGGGGTCAAGCTCCTCGGCGTCCCATCCCATGTTCTCCTGAATAGGCCTCATTATTTCGGAGAACGAGGGGTCATCCGGAGGAGACCTAGGAAGGTCGCGTGGGTCCGGAGAGGGGACGCTGATTGGTGAAGGAGACCTGGAGCATTCAGAGATGTCAGATCTGGAATCCTCCGTGGACGGAGAGTACCGATGTCTTCTGAGTCTCTTGGGGCTGGGCGACCCTGAAGAGGATCTTGACGGAGGCATTCTCTTCTCCAAAGATCTACCCCTAGGAGATGCTGCTGGCTCCTGGGGGGAAGGTGCTCATCCTGCTGACCCCCTGGGTGGAGGAGAGGGTGCAGGCGTCAGAGGTGCAGCGGGCGCAGGAGGAGGCTGCGTGGTGACCACATCCTTTTTGATGGGTGTCCCACCAGAAGGTGAAGAGCTCCTTCACCTCTGACAAGTTTAGGCCCGACAACGGACCAGGCGCACGTTGGCCTGTCGTCGGGGCCGGGCGTCGGCTCCCCGGGGGGGGGGGTCTCTGGTTCTGGAGAGGGCTCCTGTGGGAGTTTGACGGGTCCAGGATCGCCCGCCTGGTCTTCAGGCTGGGTAGACTCCTCCTCTGACAACACCTCGCAACCGACATCGGTAGGCGGTGGTGTGGTCCTCTTGACTGCGGTATCTGACACCAATCCCCCCGCCGGCGTCCTGGGGGGCGAATGCCTGACCGCTGGCGATTGACAGACGGTCGCCGGTTTCTTGGAGTGCCTGTGTACCTTGGCCGACGTCGGGTCCGATGTCCACTTGAGGGAGGTCAGCTCCTTGGTCTTGCGCTGGGGAGGCGGTGGTAGGGAGACTGACCGGACGTTGGGGGCCGAATGCCGGGAGGACGACTTATGAGGCTCCCCAGACCTGGACAAGGCCTTAGCCGAAGATGGGGGCCTGGAGGACTTGGCAGACTGCAGAGTAGAGGAACCACTAGCCGATTTGACCAAAACTGGGGGAGGCTGAGAGCGGGCCCTCGACGGAGAGCGGTCCGACCTGGAGCCGGAGCTGCGGGAGTCCGAGGCCCTGGAAGGGGATCTGGGTCTCACCTTCTCCCGGTGTTTCTTACAGTGCCTGTGGACTTTCCTGAAGATTCCCCTCTGGAGGAAGGGTCCATGGCCTTAAGTCTTTCTTCAAGGAGGTAAGCCTGGAGGACCTTCTGGCGGTGGATCCTCGTACGGCTGTTAAAGCCCTGACAAAAGGAGCAGGCCTGGGTGTCGTGGTCAGGGCCCAGGCAACGAACGCAGGCCGAATGAGGATCCTTGAAAGGAATTTCCTTTCCACAGGCACACTTCGAAGAATGGCCCTCCACTGAAGCTGGCGAGGACATCAGATGAAAACCGACTGAAGAGAATGATTTTTAAAAGTTTTGAAAGTTTTCCTGGTCGTCGCGCACTAGAACTAACCGAGAGGTCGAGACTTGCAAAGTTAACAGCGGGAAAGAACTGGGGATTCTGGCAGGACCACCTCCTTATGTACTATGCCTGACGCCGGGTGGGACAGATGTCGAGGAAGTGTCCCATTGAAGATTAAGCATAGAAAATTTCGTGGGGTCCCGACGCCTGATGGCTGCAGTCCTAATGGTGTAACCTGCTGCAAGAGCTGTATCTCGAAGAAGATCAGGGGTTAACCATGTTATATAAATACAATTATGAACGAAGGATCGTAAATAGAGGAATCTGATTGGCCGAGAGCTCTTTGAAGCCGTGATGATATCGGGCTACATCATAACGGCTTCAAAAAAGTTCCGGCGCCACCAACCTCCTTGCTCTCTACTGTCTGAGAACTATTTTTTTCAAAATGTACTCCTACACCACCCAAAAACTCATTCATAAAACGTTTTAAAACCTGTTCCTTTTACTTTTTTATTTATAAAATTTGAAACTCCGTTCATAATAGCAACAAGTTACTCCAGGGTGTGGTATATCATGGGATATCGTCACTTCTCAGGTGGCTGGAAGCACTCGTCCTGTGGTCTTATGCCCAACCACCCGAGGCGTGACGATATCCCACGAATACCACACCCTGTCCTGCCTTATTGCTTAACTGCATTCCTTTTGACTGAAATTTAAAATTTGCCTTTATTTCTGTAAAATCACTGCTATATACTCAAATCACTCACTATACTTTTCTTTTGCAATAATATAGGTACAAAGGTGAGGAATTCCATCACAAGGAATGTGGTGACACTGAGCCCTGCTATAAATTGCTGACAAGGCAAACAGAGAACAAGCAACCACTTGGGCATCACAAACATTTCTAAATGTAATCAAACTTAAATCAAAAAGCATCATGTGAAAGTATTATAGGCACTGAACTATAGAATGTATACTCTCTGTATTGCTCCTGAATCTTTATAAATTGTATCAGAACTATATAGCTTTTGTTCTTTGGATGTCTAGTGTTTGTGACGTGCTCTCTCAAATTCTGTCCATTTGGTAGTAACACCTAATAAGTTTCAATAGTTCTAGAGACTGTTCTATCCTATTCTTTCAGTATGTTGAATGATAATCTGCCGTTTGTTTTTCACCATTTGGATACTGTTTTATGAATGACCAGAACCTGCACCTAATAGCGTCACCTAATGTGGCTGCACTTAGCGAAACAGGGCACCCCACCCCCACCCCTGTAGAACTGATCTCAAGGTCCCATTGATTGGAATTTGAAAGAATTATAATTCCAATTAAAATTACCATGATTTTTACATGCTCTGATTGAGATGCTAAGTATTTAGGGCAGATCAGTAGGAGAGTACAGCAATCCGTGACTAAGCTTCATTGGTGAGGGGATGCGCTGGGCTGTATTTTCCTTTATTGCTGCCTCAGATCTCTCTTTAATGTTACACAGTGTATTTAATTGCTCAAATCTGTTTCAACTTAAGCTAGGTACTGCACTGTTGCACATTTTTGATGAACTTCCTTTCAAAAGGGTGCAATAATAAATGTTTATGCACTTTATTTGTGGCTTCCAAATATTTTCTTCAAACAGAAGCATGCACAGGTATTTGCCATCTGGACTTCATCTGTTACTCACTCCTAAGAGGGCTTTCAGTTGGTGAGATTTCTTCCACAACTGGAAACAAACTGCTACGGCTATTTCAGTTGGTGGAATGGATGCCAGCTGTGATGTGTCAGCTTGCTTGCCTTGTACACTGGTGCCCCACAGGAAACAAGCACAGAAAATGGTAAATCCCCAGGCCTAGAAAATGAAGAACTGCCCTCTCCTCCGCAAGTGCCACTCTGGTAACAAGGCTCTCCTCCAAGTTTGGATCCTGACCTGTGGCGGGAGATGGAAACTGAAATTGATAATAGGTGTCAACCATGTTGTATAAATAAAACTATATTTCTTTGACTGTGTCATACTATTCAGGAATACCTCTAATAATAATATTTTATCAATAAGAACTTCCAGTTAGTGCTGTGTGAAATTTTATATAATGCAGGCAAAGATGATGCAAAGTCATCAACGTTGCCTAAGCTTGGTGGAGTGAACTCCGTGGTAGACTTCTCAAAGTGAGAGCTCACTTATTTAAGTGTCTGGCTACCTTCCCCCATTAGAAGCACTACACATCTCCTTTACCTTAACAATACCCACCTTTACTACCCTCTGTGTCATGTACACTGGGCTGTTGTCGGTTTAGGGTGGTCTGGCAGTCGAACAGAGCTTCTGTGTACTATATAAAAGAAGAACAATGCTCTTTAATCTTAAGGGGCATACAAATGCATACCCCATCTTGCGCAACATTCAACCCTTTATTTGGAGTAATTTCCTGGCTGCACTGTCTCTGTCCTCGCCCACCCCGTATCTCCACTCCTGCCCTGCCTCCAACCACCTCCCGTACTCCCCTTATCCCTGCACCTCCTACCCCCTCGATCTCCTACCCTCACTTCTCCCCCACCGACCCCCCCTCGTCTTGCTCATAGCTCAAGTCTTTGTACTGGTTATTACATGTCTGTAAGTCAGTGACTATATGTTTGTAACTAAAAATGATGACTGTTGCACACGCTGACGTGGAACCTTTGTAAAAGGGCCTCGGCTCAAAGATATTGTAATCCTCGACTGAAATTTGTGATTCAGGTTAACAAGTTGACAAATGGGTTAGGGTGTATTTTTAAGGAGGACACAGGTTTTCTGTGACATTTAATGTACCGAACAATCTTTAAGCACTGCAGGAAACTATATGCAGGGCAGGAAAAAAAAAAAAAAAAAAAACGCACTCCATTTTAAAAGGTTTCGGCAACTAAAGGCACACTATTAAGGCATGCCCCCTTGACACCTCTATATATGTAAATTTTTTCTTTCCATTATTCCCTCCTGACCCATTGAACCAGATGCTTCATCAGTCAATCCACAAGTACATGACCCCACACTTAGCAAAGTGGTTCCCATAGCCCCAGGTACCCAGTTCCTGTTCTCCTCATATACTGTCCCATGATTTACCCTTCTAGGTGGGACCAGCTGGAACTTTGCTGAACCACAGGTCTCAGCAACACTTCGGCGGGGAGGGTATGCCGGCATCATCCACCCAAGTGCCATTTTTTTCTATCTAGAGACAGAGGACCTTCCACTCTCCTGTCTGAAGCCATGAATTTCTGTACAATCGGCTCCTTCTCCCACAGCCACCAGGGGTCAGCTGTGTAATGACAGGAGCCAACCACCTTCCTCAAGGTGGGAAGCATACGTGACACTCAGCACTGCCTCTGCTGCCTGAACTGTCATTGGCATGGTAAGCATCTTCTCATATTCAGCAGGTTGCAGCTATGCATTTTAATTAAACTGACCATCAGAAATTGGCTACTTGTGTAAATACAAAGTACTTTTACATGTAAAGAGGAGACATAAACTGGGGGTTACATTTCTTTTAATAAACTGGAAATTTAGGCACATGTAAAGTCTTATTAATACCCCTAGCATATGGTTTCATGTGTTTGTTTTTAAATAGCCCTGTTTTTTCATTTGTAGTCGCTTGTTAATATTGCAATTTTCCTGTCCAAAATTCATTTTTAATTACTTATCAGTTCCAGAACCTAAGGACATTAGCTGAGTGAAAGCCCTGCATGAAAAGCTTCTATCTAGCCAGAATGTCTGAGGCGAGACTAGCAAACAGGTAAGTGGAAGGGATCATTCAGTAAGTTCTACAGGGCAAATTTATGATCCCTTCTCACCCGAATACCTGCCAATAGAAAATTTGGCAATCAGTTTTCAATAACTCCCATACACGTAAGGGTTCACATAAACGGCTTGTGTTTTTAGTGGTGCACAGATCCCCTTTGCCTTCTGGGTTGCCAACCAATTTACAAATGTTCCAGGAGGAAATGCACTCAAACCTGACTGGATGCCCCACAGCGATTATGCTGAAATGAGATTTAATCTGTATTTATTTCACAATAGGAAGTGCAGTATAAATATACAGCATCTGTCACAACAAAACCCTGTTATGGAATCTCAGATAGCTTACTCTTACATACCCCGGCACTTTGCTCACCTGAGCTTCGTCAGTGGCCTGGCTGGGAGAGCTGGTGCCTTCCCTTTATGTGGCTCATAGTGATGACATCAGATATGTCCAGCATAAAGTGACTATAGTGCAAACATTATAAAAAAATGCTATAGTGTCAAAATATTCATATTGTATTACTGTTTTACAATCATTCTATCAACCCCTTTTTCACTGCTTGTTCCAATCATTATTAATAATTCTTTCATTTCAAAACAGCATGACAGCATTTCTAGACAATATTTCAAATTCATAAAGATTCACTCCATGTCACTTAAGTTGAGCTAGGTTCCCCATGGGTTGGCTATTATTGCAAAAACTGCTACAAATGCTCTAGAAGTCATACATGGATGATCACTTTACTTCTCTCTGTTATATGTGGTAAATGAACTATAAGATTTCTGACTGGGTGAACTGGGGAAAAAAGTAATTTCCCAATAAGCTGGCTACATGTGTACTAATTTGAAAATACAGGAGGATGGCTTATCTTATGCTTAAAATTACTGCAGAATATGTGACTTCCTGCCTGTAAAATAAATATAACCGGGGCATAGAATGAATCTTTCCAACTGCTCCTGCTTCAGTGCAATCATTCTGGAGCTTCCAGTCAGAGTCGACTGCATTTCCTCCTGGACCTTTCATAGAGGTAAGGAAGCTTTGTGGGTGTTGGGGGTACACTGAAATCGGTGCCCCTTGAACAACTCATACAATCTTCATTTTGATTTTATTTCCTGCATACAGATTTAAGAACAGACAAAATAAACTCTACCTCCCCAAGCATGTTGTTCACCTTCTATTTTACCAGCACATACAGTATGTGTACGTGGGGGTTAAGCTGTACTGCATAAAAATAACAATAACATCAACAGTCATGCTTCAGTTTTATTAAACTGCTTTATTTTGCTTCTTACTTGGTATTTTAAATCGCACTGTCATCAAACAATGCCCAAGCAATACAAGAATGATACTGCATTCACAATGTGAAATTAAAATGTTTGCACATTACCCTAACCTAATCATGTGACAATTTCACTAAAGTACTGCAAACTACAAATGCTTCAGCACTTTAATGAACATATCTGGTTGTGTCCATACTATTTAAAAACAAGGTATGAAAGTAAAAAAAAAATACACAGATTGTACATGTAAGTAGTTTTATAAGAACTGTTTTGCACAATGTTACACTTGCTAACTTAGATAAATATAGGATCTGCAACGGGGACACGTGGGATACATTGCCCATCTAGACAAGAGCAGTTTGACCTCGGGTAACCTCACAAGTTGCGTAAATAAGTAGTGTGCTCAAGGTCAGACTGTTCGAGTGTTGATAAATAATGTATCAAACAGGTCACCACTGCATGTCCTGTTTATACAACAGACTGGCTGGTTGGAGGGGGGGATGATTAACAGGTAATGTTTATCCAACATATGTGTGATAATTTATCACACATATGTGGAGATAACATTTTTTAGGACAATGGTTTTGTGTTCACTTATAATA
This sequence comes from Neoceratodus forsteri, assembly GCA_016271365.2. Taxonomy (NCBI): domain Eukaryota; kingdom Metazoa; phylum Chordata; order Ceratodontiformes; family Ceratodontidae; genus Neoceratodus; species Neoceratodus forsteri. Next base: position 1,839,108,137 of record CM057449.1, read on the forward strand.
CAGAAACCTGTGAGGTCTCTGGAAAAAAAAAATTAAAACCCATTGTAACCAGTGAAATGTTGCAAATACAAAACAGATTACAAGCTACCGAAGACCCATCTAATAGCAATGAGGTAACTTCTTCTGGAATCGGTAAAAGAAATTTCCTGGAAAAGCACAGACTTGTCTGACTAATATAAAACAATTTGGATTTCTCACAAACTAGCAGTTTAAGAAGTTACAAAACAAGGGATGCATAATCTAGTCAGTTTTCCCTTCTGTGTATGTAAAAACACAACTGGAATATAAAAATGTAATTATCTATTGACCTAAGCGGTTTTGAAACATGGAACTGTATACTGTTTGTGCTGCTCCACTGAGGGATAAACATGTTGGCAATGTTAATATGCCCAAAATATATCTCAGCAATGAGCGGTAATTTAGGACATGCCTTCCTCTCGTTCAATCATGCTGGCTTTGGAGGAAAACACATCTGCAAGCATATGTTTAGGAATTTCGGAACCCCTCACTTTTAATGTGTAGCATGCACCTTCGACTTTTCCGAGACTTTGCTTCACAGTGTACAGTTTCTTAGACACCTCATACGGCCCCGTATTGCCAATATATGAAAACCCATCGTAAATCTGTTGCAGAAACTGACTCAGTTCAAATGGTGTATCTATGTCACCATTGCCAACACTGTTGATACACATTCTCATCAGTTCTCCTGTCAAGTCAGCTATACCGAGCAGATAATCTATGGGAGTCACTTGCAGGCGAAGGGCTGGCTGCTCCTCCTTCTCCTCCTCCTCCGGGGTATCAGATGAAGTCTAGGGAGAGATGATTCAAAACATTACAAAATCTCACTTACACTGTAAAGCTAGAGCATTAATAATCAAATTATTTCCTTCTCTTATTGCTGTGATAGACAGGGAACACTGAGGTACTATACACATGTATTGTAAAATGGAAAAAAAGAAACCAAGAAATGTGATCAGTTATAATCATGACAATGCACTATTCCTGCACAACAGGACAGAAATGGTTAACCTTGTAAACCTCAACACTCAGTTTTAAAATGAAAGATTCAGGGGGAAAAGGTTATAATTGTAATGGGTGGAGACCGGGAAGTGTGCTTTTATCCCACAATAACATATGCCATGGTCTTTGGTGCCTTCAGTCACCTAGGATGTGGTGGTATTACAGCACAACCAGTACCACCCCTACAAAACATATAGCATAATTAGCCTGTGACTGAAAAACGGGGTAGTCAGGACACAGAGGGTTCTTGTGACGCCACAGAGCCATGAGAGCAAAGCATAAGGGCCACTATGATGTCACAAGAACCCACAGGCATGCTAGCAATCCTGTTCCAAGTACTTTTTTTTTTTTTATAAAATGGGTCATGAAAATATCACCATCTCACTGGTTGAAGCATGTCACATGACCGCGGATTATTTTCTGACAACTGCACATTATCACCTGAACTTTTTGGGGGTTTAACAAAAGCCCATTTTATATGTGGGATAGCATACTCCAGGGTGTGTGTTAAAGGAATAATGCATTTTTCAGGTAGTTGTGGCACTTGGCTACACTTTGTGCCTAACCATCACCCAAGGCCTGCAATATTCATTTATAACTGCATACCCCGTCATGTGTTATCTGTTACATAATACATTAGTTAAGCAATAAGGCATGACAGGGTAATGTGTTATAGCTGGACAGCATCACGCCTCGGGTGTGGAGTGACCAAGTCAAAGGCCAAGTGATTTTAAACACCCAAGAACTGACATCAGCCCACCATAACAAACTCCCGCCTTAATGCTATTATAAAATGTAGTAAATGTTTAAAAATAGTTTTTATCAGCATTAGTTGGCTCTATTTGAGAAAGAGGAAACCTACTCCCTCCCTTCTCATTGAGAAACTCAGAGGCAGCGAAGTGTTTAAGTTAAGTTGCAAGATTTTAAATGCCAGCGAGGATCAGGACTGTGGCAGGCAGGATCTGAAGTTGCGCACGTGCTTCTCTGAAGCCATGCATGCGTTCGCTGTTGAAAAGTGACTCCTGTGAACCCATGCAAACAGCAGTTTCTATATGAACCTGCAGTCTGGAAACAAAGTATGATAAAAAGATACAAAATTGATACAGGTAAGAAGTTTTTTCTTTCGAGACACTGATTTTTTTTTTTTTTTTTTTAAACAGTTCTGGCACAGTGGGAGGAAGGGATTCTTTATTTTTTTAAGGTGGGCATTGTACTTGCATGTTTTCAAGGTAAACACGCCACGTGAGGGCAAGATCCAGTCAGGAAAGTTTTTTGTCATGGAGTCATGGGTGTGCTCAGACTTAACACCATGATGTGCCTGGATAAAATCATTGGTGACGGTCCCTGCTGACCAATCAAGTTAGTGGATTTTTTTGTTACCATTTTAGAACTGCCTATTTTGCAAACAAAAATGTAAACATCCAACTCTCCAGAGGTCTTGAACAGTGTCTTTGGGGGAAGGTCTGCTAATGCCAAGGAGTACCCAGCAGGTCAGCTGTTCAAGTTCAAGTTTTTAAGGAAGAAAAAGGTCACATAGGTATCACAGAGCCAATAAGACCAAAAAGGTCCATGACAGCTCGCCAAGAGAGTTTAACTATTGCCCACGATTCCAGACAACACTAAGTGGCTATCTAATCTCCTTTGAATTTGAAAGGCGATTGCTCATGTTTTTCTTGGTTTTGTTGTCGCCATGGAAATCTATTATTCACATTTCAAGTTATTCTAAGAACATACGATACATAGGACAAAAGAAGACTTGTTGCCCATCGGGGATCCCCCCCCCCCAATTCAGTAGTAATACCTTGCTACATTTGTCTCCCTTAATTACATATCCAACCATTTTTAATCATTTCTACCCTTTCCAAATTCACTACAGTACATTATTCAGAAGTGAGTCCCAAATTCATGCTACTATCACAATATTTCCTCCAGTCTCCCATAAATATTGCCCTTGTAACTTCTTGTGACCCCTAGTTGTAGATTCATTTATTTTATGAAACAGCCCCACCTCAAGACCTAATGATGGGTCTCTTAGGAAGCCATATAGATCAACTGGATCTCTCTTAATTCTCCTTTTTTATCTAGTCTAAATGGGCTTGATTCTCAAAGCCCCGTGAATGCTGTAAGCCCATGGTGTGACAATCGTTTGGTGCATGGGGCTTACGGCATTCTCCTCATCAGCAAACAGGATTTTCAATCCCAAACGCCAAATGCCATAAGTTAGACTAGCTTCTCCCTGGTCTAGCTAGCGCCATTTGGAGGACCCTTTATATGGGGCTTGCACTAAATCTTTGGTGCAGGCTGCCATAGCGTGAGGAAACTTGTTGCAACTGTGCCCGATGCACTACAATCGGATGCAGTTGCATCAAAGGAGTTTGGTGCAGCTGCGCAAAAAAATAAAAAAGTGTTTGATGCAGGGCCTGACGCAAGCCCTGCGTCACCCTTTGAAAATCGAGCCCAAAATGTTCAGAGTACTTGTCTCTCCCCATATTCCATACTGATATATCCCGTGTTCATTCCTGTTCTTTTTTGAATTTGTTCCTATATATCTATAGCCCTTCTGCAATATGGATTACAAAACTGACAGCAGTACTCCAAATGAGACCTCACGTATGTCCTACACAAGAAGGTTTTCACTTCCTTCGATCTGCTTACACAGTTCTACCTTACACAGCCCAATACCTTGAGCTGCTGTATCAAGGAGGGATTAACCCATGACAGGGTATGGGTTTACTGAGCATTAATCCACACCTGAGGGGATGGTGGGAGTTGTGAAGCTGAGTGACTTCAACCACCCAGGCGCGGATTAGTGCTCATTAAACCCATACCCTGGAGTGGGTTAATCCTCATATAACATGGGTAATGTCATATTAGAGTTTCGCCTAAAGAAACAGTAAAATAAAGCCCTGTGAACATGCAACTGTGGGTATATCAGGGATTAATCAATGGTTAGGTGTCCTGTTTGGATGAATCAGAAGACAGTATTTTCAGAACCCATGTTTTAATGTTGATTCATATTTCCTTCACTGCTTTAAGTTTGTTGGTATTGTAATGCCCAAACATTGTTCTTCCGTAACCACCTCTAATTCAATTCCAATTAAGTAATAATTTTCCCTTCTATTTTTATTCCTAAATGTTAACGCTGCATTTCTCTTTCTTAAACCTCATGCCTCACCTGTTAGTCCAATCATTATCTTTTGCAAGTCACTCTGTATGGTAAATACAAAATCACACATGTCCACACAATGCAAAGCATCATGGGCTGCATATGCAAATCACCACAGAATGTTATGCTGGTCCAACTTTAAGCATAATTGCATGGTGCCGAAAGGCCTCTCACACAGTTTGCAAAGGGTGCTAACAGAAGACATAGACACGTGTTTCGTCCTACCAGGACTCATCACTATGCCTCGTCGAAACCTTTCCAAAACCACTAGCAAAATGGGCTTAACATTATAAACAAATTTTAAGAAATGTGATAAAAACTAGAGAATGAGACAGGGCTGAACTTTCTTAATTGTCAAATGATCAGGAGTCGAGTGGCCCCCTCCTGTTTGGCATGTTCTCTACACTTCTGGCCACCCAGCAGCCTTTTATGAGCCAGCACTCTATATAAAAGTGGATACTAGGAAGCTTCAGAGACAAATTTATTTATTTAAGAGTTTCATCAGGAACGCACACTGAGCACAGTACTGCTCGATTCCAGTTGCATCCTGGGGGAGAGGGGAAGGGAGATCACAGTACAAAAATAAAATGCAATAAGACAGATTGTGCAAGATATATAAAGAGATAAAGCGATGAGACCGCAGCTCATATCAGCTATAAGTGGGTTACTTTGTTAAGTTATCAGGCTTATTAAAATCTCATTCCCTCTAACAAACGAAGGTGAAATTCCTTAATACCGTAATTTCCTTTTTTGTTAGCTCCAATGTTGTCAATGGGGAAGGTTGTTAATACATATGGGTAATGTGCTCCCCCACTGGGGTAGTGGTACAACTCCTAAGCTAATACCTCAGCACAGAATCAGAGATGTGAACATTCCGAGTGCAGCAGTTACCTTTCTTTACTTCTGTCCATATAGTATGCTAGATATACCCAGCTATCAATTTTCACATCCCCAGTCGAACTCTCAGATAACATATGCTAAACAATCAGGTACAAATGGAAAGACTTATTCCTATTCTGTCTTGAAGAACTAAATCACTATGAGACACCCGACATCAACCTCTTTTCCATGCTGGATATTAGAAAGGACTAGTACTGGGCATCCAATCACTACATAATCTTGTGTTCTACCTTCAAGTGTTTGTTTTAAAAAAAATACTGTGTAGTTATGGGAAACCCAACTAGTCGCTTAACAAGTGCTGAAACTAATACGGGTTCCCCATAACCCCTACTTCATAAGTCCTGACCTTATGATCTACTACATCATTGCATTCAGCATAAATTTATTATTTTTATTTGTGTAACTGAGTAAGACCCACAAGTGCCTGTTTTCAGGAGTGACTAGAAAGGTTAAGTGACTTGCTCAGAGTCACACAGTATTCAAGTGGAGGTCGTGTAAATCAAATCCAGGACTGCTGGATGTACCAAGCTCATTCACAGCCAATGGTCCAGTTGCTTGGACTCCTTGTCTGGGGGCTCATCGACGACACCGACATAGCCCATATGCTGAAATACTGAGTCTGCATCCAACCCTTCAGCCGAAGGGTGTTTGGTAAACCCAGGCAAGGACCCATTACACACTGAGTACTTGCAAACCATACGGGCAGATGGCATCGGACAAGAAGCAGTGTGCTGCCACAACTCCAGTGTGGGACCAAGGATCGCCTCTGCTACAGGGAAGGTGACCCCAGGGGAGTGTCCCCTGTCCAAAATCTCTGTCAACAGGTACTTGGCCCTCTTTTGGATTGGCTGCAGAGGAATGTTCACAGATTCCAAAATGAAATGGAGCAGGGCCTCAAAGGAAGTCGAGCCTTAATCCACCAGAAGTTCCTCAGCGGACTCCCGGTCGAAGTCTGGAGTTCTTGAGGAATGCATGAAAGAACTTCCAAATCCGAGGACTCTTCTGGCACCACCTTGCTAGGCTCCCTGTGGACAACGCGGGGCTTGTCAGACTGAGGATGACTCCACTGCAGATAGACAAGCTCCTCATACTGGTGCTGCAGTTTGTAGCAGAGCAGTTCCTCCTTTAACAAGTGCAGGGATGCCGAAACATTACAAGCTCTGTTATCTGTTCTATGTAAGGCAGTTCAGGAAAACAACCTCCAAACACAACAATTAAAAACAATCTTCAGTGCAAAACTGCTTGAGCAGTCTTCACTGCAAAACTACCTGGCTGAACCATAAGTTATAATTGGAGCATATCTGAAACAGAACTATATATTGTGTGAATTGAGGAGGAAATCTTGAAAATAGGAATCAATGGCACAACAACACAATAAAGAAATCCAATTCTTGAAATTTAAGCTAGATGATTTAGATTGCAGGTTGAGGGGGGAAATATTAAGATAGTGGGCATGCCTAAAGATTAGGAAGCCAAGGACATGGCAGGATTTTTGCAGGGTATGCTCAATTTTATTTGTATGGCGCCCAGAGCCTCCAGGATTAGGCGTCTTTTTAAAAAACTTTGCCTTGCCTCTCTCGGGCCCTAACCTAGACACAGAAAGGGCCCACAGGGCTCGAAGACCGAATGCAGAACAAGAGAAAGGCTATAGCCAAGATGATGCATGACAGGTTAACGGTGTCACTTTAAGTGACTTGCTCAATCTAGGTCACACAATACGCAAATGGTGGTTGTGGGTTTCAAACCAAAGTCTTTTTGGTCTCCAGATTCACATCCTGGTGCTTCAACTCAATAGGCTATATTGCCTCCCGGTCAGAGGAGGATGTACAAGCTCTTGAAGTTTATAAACTTTAGGCTAGGACACACATATCATTTAAAGAATTCTGTAAAAACCTTAGCCATCAAGTTAAATACTTCTACCAACATTATATTTAGTTACAGTATAGCTATAACATACAAAAGAAACCTACTTCCTCAGACTTTTCATTCTCCTCATTAGGAAACACCAATTGCTTGTTGATTTCGTCAAGACCAATCAGAGTTCGAGTTTTGATGTAATGCTGAAAAGAGACAGCCTCTACATATTCCTGAAGTCCTGAAACACAACACAATAGTAGACATAAATAAAGTATGTACAAATCTAGTAAGAAAGAGCAGTTACTAATACGTAGATCTTTGAGATAATCTCTTCCACTCAGCCATACCACTGGAACTGTAAGCCATCAGGACCAACTGGAAACTTGGTGGCTGGGGCTGTCAACATGTCGTCACTACCTATAAAAATGATGACCCATCATGCTTCACTTCCCCACCGGAGACCAGCTTGGAGGGTTATTTGGAACTGAGGCAACCATGACCAAAACAAGGCACATGGAAGAGGTTATGAAAATGGAGATAAATCATGTCCTATCTGGACAAAGGAAGGAGAACCAACATACAAAAGCAAGCAGGACATCCAGTAAAAGCACCTGAGAAGAGAAGGGAAGGGGGAAGGCAGGAGGGTGAGCTGTGGTTCAGTGGAGGAGATCCTCTCGAAGATCTACTGTTACAGTATGTAACTGCTCTATCTTCTTCGAGGACATCTCCCTCCTCTGAGTCACACTATTGGAATGATTCCCAAGCAGTATCAAAGTACCGTAGGAGGCAGGTAGGACTGACTGACCCCAAGACAGGAGGCCTTGCAGAACTGTAAGGACAATGCTGGTACATCTATTAAAGACAGGCTAGCGCTTAGTGAAGGTGTGAACAGTACTCCAGGCGGCTGCAGCACATTTGTCAGTAGCAGGCACACTGCAAAAACATGCTAAAGAAGTGGCCATGTCATGAGTGGAGTGAGCAAGGACAGGACTGTGAAGCTGCGTACCAAACTTCTGATAACAGAAAACAATGCAGGATGAAAACCATGTGAATGGGCACTGCTTAGAAACAGTGAAGCCCACCATCCTGGGGGTGAAAGACACAAATAGTCGAGAGGATTATGTTCAAGCCTTAGTGTGACACAGGTACCAGTGCAGCATCCTACAAATGTCCAATGTATGGGGCCAACGTTCCCCACTATCTGAGGGAGTTGAAAAATAAACTAGATGGTCAACTGTCTGATTTAGTGTGCGATCAGAAACTACTTTCGGTAGAAAACAAGGACTGTCCTTATGGTGACCTGATCATTGTCGGCGGCCGGGGGAGGTAAGGAGGCTCCACAACCAGAGCTTACAATTCTGAAATTCTTCTTGCAGAAGTATGGACCACAAGAAACTGCAACTTCCAAGAGAGGAAGAACATGTCATAAGTAATGGCTGGTTCAAAGAGAGGCACTGTAAGGGTTTCCAGGACAATGTTAAGGTGCCACACTGGTACCAGATCATCGACTGGGGCAAATCATCAAGACCCCGCTAAAGAATCTGCAGGACACCTCAAGTTGGGAAACTGTTTTACCATCAGTGAATGCATGAAAAGCTGAAACAGCAGCCAAACGCACCTTTACTGAGGAGTACCACAGGCCTACAACTTAAAGGACAAGAGATAATCAAGAACATGAATGGCTGGACATTTACAAGGGTCCAGCTGACTGGAGGGGGTACACCAGACCGTGAAGTTTTCTATTTCTGGAAGTAGGTGTACAGAGTACATGGTTTACGAGCCACCAGCAGAACAGCTGCAACCCCAAGGGAAACCCCAAATCAGGACAGTTCCATGTCCCCAGGAGCCAAGCATGGAGGTGCAGAGACTGAAGAGCCAGGTGCACCAGAGAGCCCTCCTCCTGTGATAGGAGCCTGGCTTGTAGAGGGAGCAGGGCCAAAGGCTCCACTGCTAACTACTGTAGCAGGGGGAACCAAATTTGTCTGGGCTAAAATGGTGTCACCAGAATCAGGGAGGCCGGTTCCACCCTCAGCTTGACCAGAGCTCTCTGTATCACAGGGAAAGGAGTAAAAGCATACAGGAACCTCACCTTCCAAGACAGGGAAAATGTGTCTCACCAAAAACTGCAGGTCCTGCAGCAAGCAAGCAGAAATGCAGCAGTTCTGCATTGAATGGGGATGCAAAAAAGGTCAATATCAGGGAGACACCACCTTGAAGAGGTCTTCTTCTATCACAGGGTCCAAGAGTTTCCACTTGTGGAAAGCGCCAGAGACTTGCTTAGGTGATCTGCTAGGGTATTAATAACTTTTTATTACCCAAAGACACTTTATGAAGTTTGAGCTTTCCAGTGCTTAACATTGATACACAATGGCTGCCCAGGCATAACAGAATTAAGAGTGCCGAGCAGGAACACAGCCACACGGAACATATCTTGTTTAACATACCAGTGCCAGACTGGCATCGCTTCCCTGCAAAGGGGTTAAGAATGAGCATAGCCCTGTTTGTAACATAATACTTGAATGAGATGTTGTCCACGCAGACTAACAGAGGCTGACCCTGGAGGAGGACAGTGAAAACCTAGACCAAGCAGAACAGTCCTCATCTCGAGTGTTGCTTTGGAGAGAACGACCCAGGGAGGACCAAAGGCCTTCTGTCCAGAAGGGCCCAAGACAGGCATTCCAACTGAAGCCCAAGGAGTCCAACATCATAACTAACAGGAAAGTGACATAGAAAGGGAGACCTTGTCTTGAGACTGGAACGGGCCAACCACCAGAGAAGAGAACAATGAAGAGGAGGAGTCACCTGTATGAAACACTCCAAATCGTTCATGTGCTGGACCCAATGGACATGGAGGAACCACTGCTGAATCATCATATGAAGATGAGCCAGCATGACTGTGAGGACAGCAGCAGCTATAAAGCCAATCAGGCAGAGTAGGCTCCTGGCAGAAAAGTAATGCCTGGATAACACTAAGTGAGCCTGGGCACTCAATGCTGTAGCACAGTCCACTGGAAAACTCCCTGCCCACCCCGTGACTAGAACATCACCTATAACTGAAGGCACTGACACAAAGTCAGAACTGATTTTAGTCTGATCACAAGGATACCCAACAGCTCAAAGAGCTAGCAGGTCCTTTACAGGAGGTATGTGATCACCTCCCTCGTCAAGGCTTTTAATAGCCAATCACTGAAGTACAGGAACACATACAGCCCTTCCCTGCAGAGCAACACAGCCACCACGGCAAAGCATTTGGTAAAGACATGTGGTGCTGAAGATAGGGTACATGACAACACATAAACTAGATAGCGAGAGCCCTATAGCATAAAGCAAAGGTATTTTCTGTGGCTTTTGAGGACCCTGATATGAAGGTAGGCATCCACTTCCAAGGGGCACAGCCAAACCCCTTGTAACAGCAGGGGAAGCAGTGACTGCAGGGAGACAATCCGGAACCACTTGTACTCTATGTACAGGGTCAGGCCTTGAATGTCCAGGATGGGACATAAATCCCTGATCCATTTTGGAATTAGAGAGTACTGGGAATATTATCCCGAGTAAGCTCTGCAGTTCAGACTGACTATCACCCACTTGACGAGGAGGGACTGGACTTCCTCCAGCAGAAGAGTACGTGCCCTGGAGGGTACAGATTTGGTAAAAGAGGATTACTAGAGGGGGAAGACAGCAGTTCTAGGGCGTGTCCACACTGAATTACTTCCACTACCCAAACACTTCTTGTGATCTCCCCCCACTATGAAAGTCAGAGGGAGATGCGGCCTCCAACTAAGATTCCCTGGGTTTCTGAAGGGGCTGGGGGGGGGCAGAAGGCTCTGAGGGCAGCTGGTGCATGAACACCTGCATCTTTGTTGACACTGGCATGGGCACCAGGCGGCAAAGGGGCCTGAGTAATGGAAGGGAGTTACTGGGACCCACGGCCCGGACCTCTGAAACAGCCTCTGCCAGGATGGGAGCAGGGCCTACAAAAGGAACCCCAGCCCTGACCACGAAACTTCGGATTCAAGATGTGCAGGGAACAGAGAGTTATTTTTGAAGTCTACAGTTCCCGCAAAGCATTTTCAACATCAGGTGCAAAGAGCTGCTTACCCCATAAGGGAATATTAAGATATGAAAATTATGTACCAACCGTAATTTTTGATCTTCTTGGACGACGTCTCCACCACTCATTCACACTAATGGGACTATGCTAGAGGCGCTAGGACCTAGCGGGAGCCAAAAATCTTCAGAGGGCTGGCACCGAGGTAGGACTGCGCATAAGCGGTGCCGTATAGGCTAACCCGACATTGACCCTCCAACCGCCTCAGTACCTTTTTTACCGAGGTGCAGTGTAAACTAACCTAGTGAAACTAACCTATGCTGGACATGATAGCTCGAATGACCTCTATAAGAAGGGTCAACACAACAGAGTCTTCACAACCCAGCCATTGAGGAAGTGAAGACCAAAAACAGATAAGTGAGCACGGGGGATGGAGGGTGGGCGTGTGACTGAATGGTGGGGACTTCGTCCAAGAAGATCAAGAATTACGGTAGGTACGTAATTTTCATATCTTCCTGGACATAAAGTCTCCACCACTCATTCACACTAATGGGAGAGTACAGAGCTAAAATAATCCCCTGAGAAGGGCAGCAGGAGAGCGGAGCTTACTTAGGATTGTCCTGTCAAAGGATTGATGCTATCTGGCATGGACATCCAAAGCGCAGTGCTTCACAAAGGTGTGCACGGAGCTCCAAGTACCTGCACTGCAGATGTCTGCAATGGGCACGTTCCGTATTTCTGCCAGAGATGCTGTGACTGCTCTGGTAGAATGGGCCTATACCCTGCCTTTCAGCTTAACCTGTGCCATGGAATAGCAGTGGCGAAGACATGCCAACAGCTATGCCGAAATACACCTGATGGCAACAGACTGACCCAGCCGGGCCATGCTGAATGAAACAAAGAGTTGCTTTGACTTGCAGATCTCTTTAGTTCTATGTAGAACCACAAAACCCTTTTAACATCCAGAGAATGCAGGCTATGCTCTCCCTCATTCTGGAAGTTCATGAAGTAGGTCAGAAGAACCAAGGGCTGGTTCAGATGGAATTCCGAGACCACTTTGGGGAGAAACTTAGGGTGAGTTCTGAGAACCACCTTATCTTTATAAAATACTGTATAAGGAGGGTCTGTGACCAGGGCATGTATTTCCAACACTCTGCAAGCAGAGGTAATAGCTACGAGGAAGGCGGCCTTCCAGGTCAGAAACTTCAGCTCACATATTGATAGAGACTCTAAAGGTTTAGGGGTGAGCATGTCTAGCACAAGGTTAATATCCCAAGCGGCTACCGGTCTGACTGGTGGCCCAGTGTGGAGGATACCTTTAAAGGAACCTCTTAACTAAGGGTAACTGAACCAGGGACACAGAGTGTATAGGCTCGTGATAAGCTGAGATCGCGCAAACATGGACCTTCACAGCTGAGTATCGTAGCCCTGTATTTTACAGGTCTAGCAGATACTCCAGGACTTTGTTTGGTGGGCAAGAAAAGGGATCCATGGAGGACTTGGCACACCAGATAGAGAAACGCTTCCACTTTACCATGTAAGTTTTCCTAGTAGCTGACTTGCATGCTGCTAGGAGAATTCTGAGATTCTATGCAAGACATCAAATCTATTCACTTCCATCTCCTCAGGAGCCATGCGTGGAGATGAAGGGATCTCAGGTTGGGATGGAACATAGGGCACTGGGTCAGAAGGTCCATTAGAAGTGGTAGTCGTCTTGGTGGAATTTCCGATAATCAGTTGATCAATGGAAACCAAATCTGACGAGGCCAGAATGGGGTGATGAGGATAATTTCTGCTCCCCTGTGCCTCCAGTTTGAGAAGCACCCTCTGAGCTAAGGGAACAGGAGGAAATGCGTACAGAAAGCGTCTTGTCCACTGCAGTCTGAATGCATCATGACAGAAAACGCCAGGTTCTGGATTTCTGGAGCAGAATACAGGCAGTTTTGCATTAAGTGGGGACGCAAAAAGGTCCAGGACCGGAGTGCACCACTCTTCGACAATCGATTGCACGAAGTTTACATCGAGAGATCACTCATGAGGATCCACTTCCGTTCTGCTAGGTCGTTCTGGACTCTAAGTGGGTAGACTGCCTGGATCAGGACTTCGTGCTCTAGACACCACTTCCATACTCTCATCGCTTCTCTGCACAGGAGATAAAAGTGCGCCCCGCCCTGCTTGTTGATGCAGTACATCACCGCTTTGTTGTCAATCTGAAGGAGAATTATTTTTTGACAAAGGATGTCCTTCAGGGTCAGATTACGTACAGGACAGCTCTCATTTCCAGGAAATTTATGTGGAGTTGAGACTCGTCCTGAGTCCATAGACCTTGGGTGTGGAGATCTTGACAGTGAGCTCCCCATCTTTGTAGAGATGCATCTGTGGTGATGGTGATCTGTGTCTCCAGTGGGACAAAGAGCAAAGCCTTTCAGAAGGTTGTCCTCTTGAGTCCACCAGGTAAGTAATCATTTTAAAGGTTTCGGCACCTTGATGTGAAAGGACTGGGAATGTGTGGTCAGAGACCTCTGAGTACTGAGCATCCATTGAGTGGTCCTCATGTGAAGACGAACCAAGAGCACCGTGAATACTGATGAGGCCACAAGACCCTGCATCTGCTGCATTGAGAGAGCTCAGACTGAGTCGTTCTCTTTGATGAAGCGAGCCATCTGGAGGATATCGTTCCTCCTGTCCTCTGGGAGGAAGGCCCTTGCATTGGAGGTATCTGGGAGGGCACTTATGAAGAGGAATTGTTGGGAAGGCTGTAGCAGCAATTTTTCCAGATTCAACAGAACTCCCATAGATGTGAGGAACCTGAAAGCTGAGGTCACTGCTTGCTGTGTCCCTTGTCTGCAGAAGCTTGCTAGAAGCCAGTCGTCCAGATACGGGAATACTTGAATTCCGAGTTTCTTAGGTGTGCTGCGAGAACCGCAAAGCACTTCGTAAAAACTTGCGGTCCCGAGGACAGCCCAAAGGGCAGTAACCTGAATTGATGGTGCTGGCCCAGGGCCACAAATCGGAGATACTTGTGGTGGCCTTGGTGCAAGGGAATGTGTTGATAGGCATCCTGCATGTCCAGGGAGGCCAGCCAATCGTTTCGATGAATCAGAGGTAGAAGCATACCGAGTGATATCATCTTGAATTTTTTCTTGAAGAGAAACTTGTTTAACTTCCTTAGGTCTAGAATAGGGCACATGCTGCCTGTTTTCTTTGGAACCAGGAAGCAGTGGGAGTAGAAATCTGTGTTTCGCTGATCCTGCAGAACTATGTCTACTGCCCTGTTGTTCAAAAGGCCTTGAATCTCGGAAGCAAGGAGATCTGACTGAGTAACTGACAGTCTGGGCTGTCTTTTGGGCGGATGATCCAGAGGGGTATTTGAAAAAAAACAAGGAATAACCCTCGTGAATTATCCCGAGAATCCATTTGTCTGAAGTGACAGACTTCCATTGATTGTAAAACTGAGTCAGATGCCCCCCTACTGCCGAAGAAGAGTCCCCCTCGGACAGCTGAGGAGGGACCTGGGCTGGAATTTCAGAGGGTGGCACTAGGCGCTTTTGGATCCTGTGCCTTCTGCTACGTTTTCTTTTGTGGCGAAGGAGCTTGGTTTTTGTTGAAGCCCTCTCTGCCTTTGCCACAAAAGGACTGACGGTTATGAAACTGCCGGCAGTTCCCGCCCCATTGAGGGGCAGCAGGGGCTGGTCTGGCTGTTTTGATAGCCATCCTAGTTTTCTGTGTGGCCTCGAATACCTGCTCCACCTGAGGGCCAAACAGATGAGCATCATCAAATCGCAAATTCATGACAAGTTGCTGGGCATTATTTGTGTACCCAGAGTTTCGTAAGCACGAGTGGCAATGGGTGCATATCCTAGCTGCTGCTGCTCTAGAAGCAGTGTCAAAGGCGACCATAGAAGCCTTAAGTTGCTGATTACTGGATTCAACACCTCTCGTGGTAGTTTGGAGGAGCTCTGAAGTAACGTCCGACTCCAGGAGAGTCTCCACAGTAGCTTTTAGTGAATGCCAGAGGGTATACTCATACTGAGAGAAATAGCTTTGGTAGCTAGTAATACGCATACCTAGGGTAGCGGCGGCGAAGATTCGCTTCCCCAGTGTGTCAATCTTAAGAGATTCTTGGTTTACTGGACGAGCTGTAGACTCCTGAGGAAGAATGGCTTTGTCATTTTCTGCCAGCGAACGCTTGAGAGGCCAGGACTGGTCGATCCTTAGGGGGAGCATACTTCTGGTCTATGGACTTTGCCATGGAAGAAATAAGCGCCGGATTATCCCACACCACTTGTGAGAGAGTCTCGAAAGAGGGTTGTACCGGAGGAGTCAACTCCACAGGGATCTCTGGGACATGCAGATATTGAAGGCGCAAAACTTTCCCGGATCAACCTCCCAAGTCTGGAGAGAAAGGGTGAAATCCATATTCTTCAGTAGAGACTTAAAGAACAGGTCCTTGAGTAAAGGCTCCACTGAAGTAGAGAGCTTAATTCCCACTCTGAGAGACGAATCTTCATCAAAGTTGTCTCCTAATCGCAGATCAGGATCAGGCTCAATGTCATCTCCTACTAGCCTAGGAGGGATAGTATATAAAGGAAAGGGAGGAAAGAGAGCAGGAAGAGGTGCTCCTCAAATCGGAGTTGAAAATTCCAGCATCCGAGACGGCAATGGAACCAAAGCCGGCGCCAATCGCAGTACTGCCAAGACTGGAGTTGAAGGTGGCACCACAACCAGCACCGCACCAGTGCCTGGACACCCCAACTCAACTCTTGGTGCACCCAAGGGTGAAGATCTGAAAACATGATTAGGAGTAAATGATACCTGTGCAAACCCCTGTGCCGCAGCCATGTGACAGGGGAAAGCACAACAGCATGGTGTCGACAGCACCGGAGAAGGTGCCACGCGACTAGGAAGACCCAACCGTCCTGCCCGCCAGTTCGAAGCTCCTAAGCCCCAAGGCCCCAGAGCTGACTCCGCAGCTTGCCAGAAGTCGGACAGCCACCAAATCCACTGCTCCATAAGAGGGCCCAGTGATGAAACTGCTCACTGAGGATCCCGGGTGGGGAGGGACTACGGAGTCGTGGATGTTGGCACTAGGAACAGAGGCCGTAGGCGACCCCGATGGAGTCAAAGTTGGCCTTTTGTCACCGTTACCAATGATCGCCATGCAGACATACCAGAAGGCGACCTCGAGTGGTACAGTTTCTTCTTCGACCGGTGGGACGAGGAAGAGCTCAAGGGCCGAGCGCTGCCAGGTTCTCGATGAGGATGAAGAATGGGCCCACTTCCTTTTGCACTTTTGGGAGGACCGTCCTTCCTCCTGAGCACCAGACTACCCGTAGTCAGACCCTCCCCTCCATAGAGGGTGGCGGACCAGACCCAGCCCTGCTGGAAACGCAGCTTTCATTCGAAGTCTCCCTACCATCACCGGCCCCATTCATAGTCGACACTGTCGAAGACAGGTTAAAGAGGACTTCTGTGTTCTTTCGGTGAAAAAAAAAAAATACATATATACATATTTTATTTTTTTACTAAAATAATAAACAATACTACAAATTAAACTGAATGACTTAAGCTACTGTGGTATAGACGTGACTTCATTTGACTCCCGGTGGGTAAGCAACATCTGCACTAAAGCACACTCAATGGCAGGAAAAAAGGAACTGAGGCGGTTGGAGGGTCGACACTGAGGTAGTCTATACGGCACACGCCGGTCTCGCAGCGCCGCTTCCACACGGCCCTACCTCGGTGCCGGACCTCCTGAAGATTTCTGGCTCCTGCTCGGTCCTAACGCCTCTGGTGTGGTCCCATTACTGTGAATGAGTGGTGGAGACTTTATGTCCAGGAAGATCTGACTGCTGTACAACTGCTGGAAAGACAGCAACTCAAAGCCAGGCATACAGGCATAGGCAAATGCCAGAGGGTGCAGCACAAGCTGAAGCATCCAAGACATCATAAGCCAAACTCAGGAGATGCTTATTAGCCTCTAAACCATGGGTGAGAGTCTGCTACACCTCTGTTTTAGCAAGCCCAGCAGACAGCCTGTCATCCACAGCAGCAAATTTGATTTCCATAGGCTATTCCGATATCTGATCATATAAACCTGACAGCTGAAAATACATACACCAAAAGATGCAAAAACATAGGTCCTCTTGCCCAACACATCCAATTTCCTGAATTTTTTGTCAGGAGGAAGACGGCTCATATGACGAGGAGCTTTAGATCTGTCATGGGCAGGCATAATGACCACCAAGTCTCTCTCTCTCTCTCTCTCTGGTTGAGAAACATAACTGAGCTTAACAGAGGGGGGAGGATATGGTTCCCCACCTTCCGAAGCACAACAGGTGGAGCACTAGGCCTGTGCCAGGTAGCCAAAATGTCATCTTCCAAAGCAGAGTGGGGAGGAGGAATGATCACAGTTGGCAAGGAAGAGACCTCCAGAAATTCATATAAATATTTTTGGAATAGTCCTCTTCTTCAGCTGTAAAACCCAGCTTCTCCGCAGCTGTCTGAGGAAAGCCTGAAAAGAGGCATCCTTGGGAGGAGAGCAAGAACTGTATTTTACACTGTCCTCACTGCAGGACAAGAGGGTAGAGCTGGAGCCAATAATATCAGCTGGGTGCAGATAAACCTTTTCCTTATCATACTACTAATATTGTTCCTAGTGTTTCTTATTGTCCTTCCTTCCTTCCCCCTCCTCCGAGGCACATCTGGAAAGGCGCTGTTACCAGGTCCTTATGTCTTTTACTGGCAAAACTTCTGAAATAAATGGATAAAATAAATAATCCTCCTCAATGAGGCCTAGATTTTAGTCAGTCTTCTCCTCCTCAAAGTCTGGCACTGCTATAGGAGAAGAGGTTCCCCTATCAGGAATCGACATCAATGGCAAAGGCATTGACAGAGGAGGTGGAGGTCAACTGTCTGCATCGCCAAAGCTGTACCAATCAATGATAACAGCCACCAGGCAATGGAACAAGCGTTGACAGCAGATCCTGAGGCAACAGCTGTGAAAATAGCACAGACATTGTCTGCAACAACAGCTATGTGTTGATTACCCCTGTAAGGGGTGACAGTAAAGGAACAGTTGATGGGACAGTGCATGGTGACAGTATTGGCTGAGAGTCCCCTGGAAAGGGTACTGAACCTGTGCTGGATCCTGATCTTGGTGTTTCAGAGACAGTTGGGGGCAGCAGATCAAGAGGTTTTAGACTAGGCCCTGTCTTTTAACTTACAACAGTCCTTTTCTTTCAAAGGAGACTGGGAACAGACAAGAGACATCCCTAATCCGGAGTCTTTATGCTTCTTTTCGGAATGACAGTGTTTTTCCATTGATTTAGAAGCCCTGTCCTTTGATTTTTTTCTTAGGTCAAGCTGAAGCAGGCTCCGACGTTGTGCTGAAGTCCTTGGAAGGCAACAGGGTGATGGTAAAACCAGAGCTGGCAGAAGGAGCAGGGGATGCCAGCGGTGCATCCTGTGATTGACAGTGCTTGTCCCTCATTGCCTTAGCTTTAAGGAAGTTCCCTAAAGCCTTCCGACTTCTCCTCGTGGCCTGGTTAAAACTTTGGCAAATGCCCTAAGACTGGGGAACCAGATGATTAGATGGATAGGTAATTGGCTCCAGGACCGGACCCAGAGGGTCGTAGTTGGCGGGATAGTCTCATCCCCAAGGAGGGTCATTAGTGCGGTCCCACAGGGATCAGTCCTTGGTCCCCTCCTGTTCAACACCTACGTCTCTGACATAAGGACAGGTATCAGGAGTGAGATGAGTCTCTTTGCAGATGACTCCAAAACTGGGGAGGAGGGGAGGGTGGCCCTACAGGGGACCTGAGGCTCTGGAAAGATGGTCTAGAAAGTGGAAGCTGAGGTCTTCAATGCAGGGAAATGCAAGGTACTGCACCTGGGGCCAGAAACCGGGCCAAGTGTACCACCTGGGGAATGCTACAAGTCTCGATGGCTGACAGGGACCTGGGGGGGTGGTGGATGTCAAGATGAACAACCGGAGACTTGTAGGAGGCAGCAGCCAAGGCCAACAGGATGCTGGGACGCATCGCTAGGGGGATCACCTCCAGAAGGAGGGAAGTGATACTCCCTCTGTATAACTGCTTGGTGAGGCCGCACCTCGAGTACTGCATGCAGTTTTGGAGGCCACACTTAAAGAAGGACATTAAACTCTTGGAAAGGGTCCAGAGGAGGACAATCAAAATGATTTGTGGCTTGGGGGACAGGACCTATAAGGAGAGGCTCGAAGAGCTAAATATGTACACATTGGAAGAGAGAGAAGGGGGGACATGATAGAGGTCTTCAGGTACTGTGCATGAAGAGGGTAAATAGGGGAAGAACAGTCAGGGTGCTTCCAAGGAAGGAGGAGGGGGCCACTAGAGGGCATGGGTGGAAGCTGGGGGGAGATTCAGGGGAGAAAGGCATGGTGCTACTTCACTGAAAGGGTGGTGGAGCCATGGAATGCGCTGCCTAGGGGGCTGGTGGAGGCAGAGACGGTGGGACAGGTACAGGGGAAGGGTTCTGGAAACAAAATCCAATGCAGCGAGAATATCCGGAACTGGGAAGGGAGAAGCCAGAGAAGGTGAGGGGGGGCAGCAAGGTCAGCTCCCAGGGTGAGGGCTGACCAAACGAGCAGACGCAAAAGACCGTTAGGCCTATTCTGCTAGCATTTTAGTATGTTAAATGTCTTGCACTAGGCCCAGACAATGAATGCACAAGGAGTGAGCGTCGTCCTTGTATATCTTAACTTTACTGCAATGACACAAATGAAAAAGTGGTTCTTTTTTTTCCATCAGTGGTCTATTAACAGATTAAAACAAAAGAATGAAAGCAGCAGCAGCACCTATGGCGAATTTCGACATTCCTTCTATTGCAGTGATACAACGAGCCATTGACAGCAGAAGGAAGAAAGAACTGAAGGATGATGGCTGTGACACTCAGACAGCTGGTTCTGATTAATCTATGATTTTTGTAATATAAAAATGTGTTATTGAGTGTCTCTCATGAGACATACTGAAACAGCCTTTGGAATGCCCCTCCCCCCCCCAACCCCAGGTTTTAGCTACAAGGTGTTAACTGGAAGGCCAAGAGATAATCACAGGCTAGAAGAGGCCTAAATTAAGCACCTCCTGTTTATCTAGCCTAACTGTAGCTTGCCAGCTGACAGGATAAAAAATATCCATTTAATGACATTTAAAGGAGGAAAACCAGGTTATGTCACACTGGTGCAAAGTCATAAATGTCCCTAAGATGTCTGTAAAAGCAGGATGTTGCTCATGGATGAAAGAAGGACTTAGAAATTAACCTTATTTAATTTATCTTCTGAGTGATGACATCCTGATTGTATAATTTTTAATAAACAGAGGAGGAGCTGGGTGACATCATAGAGAAGGCATGCTCAAGACAGTGTTTTAATTATGATGTGAGTGACCTGTAGAGACACACATGTTTGGACTCTCTTGACAACATCTGTCTGTCAGCACTATTAGAAGAGATACATTAGACATATAAGTCTAATTGTCTGGTGGTAGGAATTTTGCACTTTTTTTTAACCCTTGTTCTTTTAAATGATTGTATGTTTTTGTGATATATGGTTCTGTATTTACATTTTACATTTTTGTATCTATTTTTTAAGTAAACCTCTACTTTAGAGACTGCTTGGTGTGCCTTTGAAATTCTTTTTCTTGACAAGTGAAGCATATATGGTTAAAGTTGACACTGTACAAAGCTTACTGGTTTTACCAAACTGGAAAAGGTAAGAGTTTATTCTGAGGTCTTTAATAGAGTTTTAAGGGTTCATTTTGTACGCTCTGGTTATGCCCGTGAGGCAAAGATATCTGCCCCTCTAAGAGCAGAATTATCTGAGCCTGTACACTGGGTACGCTAGCAAGAGGTTCACAGTTTGAATCCCTCCAGAACCTGAGACCAAAGTTTGATTCAAACCCACAAAACAGACAGGAGGGTTACCCTGTTCTGTTAACTGTTCACAAAACTGCACTCAGAGGTTGGCACTGTGGGAGCAGAGGGCCTGACCTGCTGAGTGGATTTGTGACAATGGCCACCCATGCTATACATGCGGCAATTATGCAAGTCCACATGGACGGCCCAAGTTAGCAAAAGTTTCTGGGTGTTCCTGACACTGAAGGCTGGTGTTTCAGTGGCATGGCTCAACGTAGGGAGATGTCCATGAAGATGATCCAGGCTGATATGTTAAAAATGGCTGTAGAAAGACAGAAATACTTGATGGTTTACTTTTTGTGTCAGGGATGGGGGTGCTTCTCATGCTCCAAGAAATCCTCTACCTCCACCAACTACTGCACCGGTTTAATGCACACATCATAACTTGAGATCCTCTCCTGTGGCACTGTCACTGGATATTACCCTTGAGTTGGGGAGGGGGTGAGATTTTCACATAGCTCTTCATGATGCTGACCATCTGTACCATTTATTCTCATTATAAGACTCTTCCCAGTCACCTAGCCTCAACAGCACCAGTACTCTCCTGGAAGGGAGGGAGGGATGAAAAGCTTCACAACTGCAATTATGTGCCAGTAGGAGGCAATCCCTAGGCAAGCACATCATACTGTCAGAAGGGTTCAGCTGGCCACACTCTTGCCTCCAAGCAACAAAGTTTGTTGGTTAAAATCCCGCACAGATCACCAAGTCTCCTGCCCTGCAGTGAAATGGCAGGAGGGGGCTGTACTCTTGGAGGTACTGGACAGAGCATTTAAAAAAATAGGTAAGAGAAATGCTGGTCAGTGATTGTCTGTTATTATTTTCTACCTAGATGTTTATTAGACAACACAGCTTGGTAAAAAAAAAAAAGCACTTCCTTGGTCCTCAATTGCCTGCAGTTAGCAGCCAATACCAATCCCCAACTCTGCCGTGTGTTTTTTTTTCCTTTTTTTTTTTTTACATTTTTAAAAGCAGCAGTGCAACGAAAAAAGTTATTCCAAAAAGTTAATTTTCTGCTTGGTTATGAAAAATATTGGCAGAACTGTTTAATTTGCATTTTCTGGATGCTTCCTATGCTGTGTACTGTACATCTGCATTTTTGACTGGACTCTTAACCCTCCTCAGGTGCTCAATATTATTTCTATGCAAAAATCAGGCAGCCATCTTTTTTCCTTGAGAAATAATTATTTTAAAACTTTCATAAAATTCTTAAATGATGATGAAAATTGAAAATGTTACCACCAAAATAAACTGGAAGAGATTTGGCATCAATTAGGAAGAAAAAAAGATGGGGTAAAATTTTAACCCATTTTCGTTGCACTGATGCTTTAATTAAAATTTTCAATATGTATACAGTTGTACAGATAGTAGTACATACAACAGCGGTATATCAGCAAATATACATCAATGAATTCCAGGATAGATCAGTCCAGAAAAATTACATTTCCATATCATTGTCTAAATAACATAACTAATGTAACTAATGTAACAGATACAAAATGTAGGCCTGACACACCTAGGGGATGTAACAAAAAGCACAGTATAATTAACCAACCTATGAACATTATGGAACAAACTGGTCATTTTGTGTCATATTATACAATATCCAGGGTCACCATCTCTTATGAAATTGTGGTAGTTTCCCCCTCAATTGATACGTCAACTTTTCTAATGTATAGATTTGTACTACAATCTATTGCTATTAAGCTGTGCTGGGTGGGGTAGGCTGTAGCCAGAGCTGGGTTATGGCTTCTTTTGCTGCTAGCAGAATGACATGGAGAAGTGACCACGATTGGGGCCTCTTTCCATCTGGTGGACTAGCCAGAAGAACCATAGCAGGATGCAGAATTTATGGATCTGTGGAAAAGAGCAACAACTGTAGCTGCAGTTGGGTGTCGGAATTCTTCCAGTATGGAACAAGACCGAACAATATGAGCATGATCGCCATCCTCCATACCACATCCACTCCAGCAGTGGCTGTAACAGTTCGCCATATACTTAGCCTGGATTCGCAGTCTGCGGAAATACAGCAGTCTGCACTTCCATACAAACTCACACCAGCTAATCGATGCTGTGAGTCTAAGGGGAGGAAGAGAATATTTACTCCGTTTTTCGTATATGTACACAACTTATGTATCTAATTCCTGATTCCATCTATCCAATACATATCTCACATTATGAGGCCACACTTCCTATAGGCTTCTATGCACGTCGCCAATCAAATGCTGCCAGATATCTCCCATTAAGAGACATACAAAAATACTAAGCAGGAGTGGGCATGGATCTGGAAGTTTATGACTACCTTGTGGTTTATACAGCAAACAAATGTGTATCTGTAAATACCTAAAATGTTCCCAGCCTGTTAAACCATATATGTTTCGCAAATGTTCAAATGGATACACACCTTGCTCATTCAAAAATCTGAATATATAATGAAAATCTAATTGCCTCCATCACTTAAAAGGTATGTAAAGCTGTATATACGATAACTCCCCATCTTCTGCTACCAATATAGAGGATAATGTATGGTCATCGATGGATAACCAGTTTGTTAACCATCGAGAGGTTGCCAGGGTGACTATGTAAACCTCGTCAGCGAAGCTCGAAAGGTTTACGTCGCGATGGCAACCTCGAGATGGGTTAAAAAAACGGTTAACCATCGATGTACCATACATTATATTTTATAGTGTATGGTACCATTTATGTGTTTTAAAAAAGAAAGCAGTTCCTTACTGCAGTTTTTTAATGTCACCGTCGCTCTGCCCTCACCGCCGTGGCCGTTTCAAAGCCGTTCGATCAAGTTGGGCACATACATGCCCA
Source organism: Neoceratodus forsteri (assembly GCA_016271365.2). Taxonomy (NCBI): domain Eukaryota; kingdom Metazoa; phylum Chordata; order Ceratodontiformes; family Ceratodontidae; genus Neoceratodus; species Neoceratodus forsteri. The sequence goes on from CM057449.1 coordinate 1,839,131,896, forward strand.
GACTGTTCCCAGTTGCTAACCTATCGATGTGACATACCATCAATGGGTTAACAACATCGTGACATTGCATCAATGGTAAAACGTTGTTATAAAATGGTAGATTTCTATCTATAACAACATTCTACCATACATTATAACAAAGTAAGTCAGCATGGGAAAGTACATTCACGAATTTGTGTCAGAGTGACTGCCGTATAGGTGGGAACATATTTGATCTGAAACTGGCCGGGGGGGGGGGTAAGCAAGGAGATAATGGGCAAAATCAAACATATCATTCAGATGGAATTCTATATTTTCCAAGGAGATAGAAGTAGGGGTTATTCAAATGCAGACTACGCAGAGCTGTGCCGCCTGGGCATATGTGTGGAAGTTCGGCAGATTTACCTGCCTTGGTTTCTGGGAAGCTGTAGGGTGCAGAAACTAATTTTGGAAGGGAGTCCGTCCCACCCCCCCCCCAAAATGAAGAGAGAGACCAGCTTGTCCCATGAGGTAAAATAATAAGTAGAAGGATAAACTGGGACAGTCTACAGACGGTAGAGCACTTGAGGTAGGACTATCGTATGAATGGAATCAAGTTTGTGTGGCGAAAAAAAAACAACTAATAGAGTGATTGCCATTGTATCAAGTCTAAAATGATTTGCCATGTAATTTGTTTGTAGGAGTTCTGTGTTCTCCAGTTTATGTGGGGTATATATTCTGAGATTTTTTTTTTTCCCATATAGGTGTTTAGGGCTCCTTCAGCAGGCGTGCAGCTGCTGTCCACCAACCTACTGCACTCTGGGGGTCCTTCGGGATCGTATGACGCTTCGCGTGTCCTGGCAGACCCCCGGAGACAGCCCAGAGGCATCATCCTGCTGCAGCCCACCAATCATTTTGTTTTTTCTCCCTCGTTACCCTGGGGCCCCAGACAAAGAAGCGCACGTGCATGTAGGTGCACATGCGCCCTCTTGCTCCGGTGATGGCCCCATCCTCCCACCCCATTGGCCTAGTGCCCCTGGCTCCCTTGGCTGCGCTGCCCCCAGCCTCCACCGCAAGGCAGCCAAGCGCTGAAGGAGATGCAGGTCCCTCCCCGGAGAGGAGAGCTGCCTGCCGGAAGCTCATCCTGCACCGCACCCTCCCTCCCCCGTGCTGCATCCGTGACACTCGCCATTCCCGAACATGGGTTGTCAGTGTGGTGGAGACATAAGGAGTCCAGCACCTCAGCCATCTGTGACACCAGGCCGGCTCATATATTCTGAGATATTTAATGATGACTGTGTTTCATTTACAGCGGAAGCAATATTTTGAAGCACTAGAGGGAGAGAAATTAAATTGCAGCAGTTCCATCTTTTGTAAATTTAGGCTAAAACCTGATACTCTGCCAAAATTCTGGAGCTTTTGCCAAGCCTCTACAACAGATGATTTAGGGGATAATAGACGAAGTAGTACATCATCCATATGAGGTTAATTTTGTAAGTGTCGCCTCAAAAGGGCACCCCTCTACCCTCATGTCTGACAGCTTACAGCCACCAAAGTCTTACTATGCAACGAAACAGGAGGGGACAGAGGGGCACCTCTTCCTAGTACCTCTATGTAAAGGTATCAGAGGGCGACCTGGTCACCAGGTAGGTACATTATCAGAGGGCTGCAAAACCCATTAACTTTTACATAGGCCTGAGGATCTGTGTAAAGATTCCAGAGCTGGGTGAGCACCAGGGTGGAGAGGCAGCAGGGTCTCATACAGAAAAGGACAAGAGACCCTATCAAATGCCTTCTCAGTATCAAGGCTGAGAAGGGCTAGAGTGTTTCTGAACATAATCAAAGTCATGAAACATCCATCAGATATTGTCCTTGGTTTGCCTTTTGCGTATTAAGCCAGACAGGTCCAGACGTGCGAGACACAGAATGAATGAGTCAAATCCGTGGGCCCAGATTCCCATGAAGATTTTACAGTCCATATCAAGTATGGAAATAGGACGGTAAGAGGCAGGGGAGCTGGGGTCTTTACCTGGCTTCAGAATGGCAGATATCACGGCTGCCTGCCAGCTTGGTGGGGAGAGCGACAACTGTCCCTCCTGTATTGCCCAAAAGGCACAGAGCAGAAGAGAAGGATGGCTGTCTGAGAATGTTTTATAAAATTCTACTGGATATTCATCTGGTCTGGGACATTTCAAGTTTTCTCACCTCCAAGCAGTAACTGAATTTCCTCCACGGTGATGGGTTATAGCAGCTTGTGACGCGGAGTTTCAGTAAGACAGCGGGGCTGCAATTTAGCCAAATAAGCTTGAGATGCTTGGGGGGGTGCATAAAAAGTGGCATAATATTCACTCAATCTGCATAATTTTACCACTGTGATTGTACTAGTTTACCATGGACGAGCATATAAGCTGCAAGATGCATGTTGCATGCCTTTTTCCATTGTGCTCACAGTTGGCGAGCTATTAGTCTAGCTCCCCGTGTTCCTAAGCTGTCACAAGCAGCCACTGCTTGCATCGCGCTATTTGAGTATTTGTCACACAACATCCTAGCAGCTAATTTTCTAAGCATGGGACTAAGAGGTCTTAGCATGGAGAATGAGCCGGCAAGCAGGATGGCTTCATCCACCTGAGCCAAAATCCCACCTTATCCCAATGGGTCATGACTTGAGATGGCAGACTGTTCTAGTTAGGCAGTAGTGGAGTTGACCTGGTCAACCCAGGCCATTTTGACTGGCATGAGACTGGACATGTGATACCACTGTGTCATATGTCAACATCATGCTAGCTGCAGGATCCCCCCAATTCTGTGCCTGTGCATACTTGCCTACTCGACTCTCTCTCCTGGATCACCAGGAGACAGTCATGTATTAACAGAAGCCACTCCCCAAGGCAGGAGACATCCGAGACAGACGTCCAGCACTAATCTTTCTTTTGATGTATGACAGCCTACAGGATATCAACCCAGGTAATAACTTTGTTCTGATGGTAATAAAAGAGTTTAATGTTTGTTAAATGTCAGCATTTACATTCTTCTCCTTACCAGGAGTAAAAGCTCTGTGGTACTGATACAAGTCCTCTCCTACCAGTTCTTGCGCTATCATCCTGATCTTTTGCCTGACCCCATCCAGTTTGGTCACAGATTCAGTCAGTATGTCATTCGTATCAGGGGCACTGCGGACACAAAGCACAACAAAGAAAGGCAGCTGATCAGCCACAAAGGGTACGTACACATTCAGCTTATTTCACTAACTAGACATTGGTTCTGTGAGGAAAATAAAAGCATCTATAACACATTGTCACCTAGAGTAGCAGAAAAAGCACATTTTGCCATATGCTTCCAATATTTACCTGGCACAGCACACTGGACTGCAATGCACAAGATACATATCGTCCTGCAACATACAGTAAACATACTGGGCAAATTGAGGGCAATATATCTATTTAAAAATATATAAATATGTGGAAGTGGTTCCTTTTTGGCACTAAATGAATAGCATCTATCTATTTATCTGGCAACACTTCAAACAAAAGTACAGATACCCTGAAAATGCAAAACATTACATGAACTATATGCAAATCACCACAGAAGAGTTTAGGCCAGTTCTGTTTTGAAGCAAGAGTGTATGGTGCCAAATGTCCTTGCACACAATCTGCAGAAGCTGCGAACCCATGACCCAGACACATGTCTGATCCTCGTCAGGACTCATCGGTGTGTTTTATCTGTATCTTGGCCAATGGGAAGGGCGTACCAGCACTATGATGGTCTTACTGGTTGAGTCACAGTAAGACCAATATAGGAAAGAAATCTAAAAGACAAACAACCTCAGTGCAAAAGCACTGAAGCAAGGTTTATTCTGGAAGGGCACTGGCATTAAAGCCAAATTACAAAGAAATAAATGACATATACCCCAATAATGCAAAGCATCATGGGAAGTAAATGCAAAATCACCAAGAAAGTAGAACGCGTAAGACAACAGGGCGTTGGTTTTTCGTCATAAAACATACACCCATATGCAATGTGAGGCACAAGGTGCTTGAGTAAAATGCCTTCAACCACCTGGAAGTACGGTTTATGACAAGAAACCAATATCCTGAAGTCTCTTACTGTGCTTATAAAACGGGTACTGGCCACACACACACACAAATAAAAAAAATTAAGAAAGCAAGAATTTTTTTTCTTGGTTAAAAAGTAGTCCCTTTTTTAACCTGTGTACCACTAGGTTGTGCTGTTTGTAATGGTATGCTTAAGTTTTTCTTACTCTACCCCCCCCCACACACACACAGACACACACCTGGCATGGATTTAGTTCAGTTTCAGAGAAGTCCTGTAGCAATATACAACTCTGTATACAGCTATAGGACTGGTGCTGCCGAGTCCCAGAAATGGAGGACAGAAGAGGGTAAATGCCAACCGCAAGGGAGGGGGGACTATGGGACAACCAGGGATATTTACTACAGTTCAACGGGGATCAGACAGGTGTGTGTGGGGGTTACCATTGGTTTACCAGGAATGTGTGATTCACTTCAACAGGGATCAAGGGAGGGAGTGACCACTGGACTACCAGAGATATGTGATACAGCAAAGGAGATCAAGTGAGGGAGGGAGAGACCACTGGACTACCAGGGATATGTGATACTGTACAAAGGAGATCAAGTGAGGGAGGGAGAGACCACTGGACTACCAGGGATATGTGATACTGTAAAAAGGGAGATCAAGTGAGGGAGGGAGAGACCACTGGACTACCAGGGATATGTGATACTGTACAAAGGAGATCAAGTGAGGGAGGGAGAGACCACTGGACTACCAGGGATATGTGATACTGTACAAAGGAGATCAAGTGAGGGAGGGAGAGACCACTGGACTACCAGGGATATGTGATACTGTACAAAGGAGATCAAGTGAGGGAGGGAGAGACCACTGGACTACCAGGGATATTTATTTATTTATTAGCTTTTGCTGACCAGGTAGGTGCATTAGGCAAAACCCTGCCTATTTTCAAGCATGACCCAGAAGAGTACAATATACAGTTTACGATAACAAAACAATGGTGAAGTACAAAAGCGGCAAATAATACAGAACCAGTAGATATCCTCGCAGGGATAATTGTGGAAACAAAACATACAATGTAGCAGTAGCCATCCACGCAGGGATGGAAGGAAGCAGATAAGGGAAACAAGACAAAGCAGTCAATATTTAACAGTGACAACGGTAAGCTAGCTTAAGGGAAGCAAGAAAAGAGGGGGGTTAGGTATAGTCACAGGAATCAAGTGCACGAAGGCAAGAGAAAAATGCAGTTTGGAGGAGGAGTGAGATGGAGAGCATTTAAGGCTGGAAGGTAGAGAGTTCCAGAATTTGGGGGCAAAGTGAGAGAAAGCTTGTTCCCCCATTTTTGTGGGACGGAGAGTGAGGATGAATTTGAGGATCTCAGTAGGCGGGCATGTGACACAGGGGCGAGCATGGCCTCAATGCTGTCAGGGCAAGGGGGTCTTGTCATGGAGTCAGTGAAGCATCCCAGAGTGTATAAGCGCAAGTTTTTGGGGGACAGCCAGTGTAGGGTGGAGTACAGGAGATAGTGGTGAGTAAGGAGAGGGGCAGACAGGGCAAATCTGCAGATACTGTTGTAGGTGGTGTCCCATTTTTGAAGAATACCACCATTAGCATGGGAAAAGATGGGGAGGGCATACAGAAGCCTAGGAAGCAAGACGCCTCTGGCTACTGAGATCCTAGCAGCAAGGGTTAGAGAGTGACGCACTCGGTATGCGATGCCAATCTTAATGTTGACGGATCTGCACACCTCCTTTAAGTGAGAAGAGAAATCAAAAGCGGGATCCAGAGTCGCACCGAAGTATCTGAAGGAGTCTGTAGACAGAACTACAGACCCATCACAGCAGCGCATGCAAAGCTTAGGGGACCCAGAATGAACTTTTCTAGCAGACCCAAAGAGCACAGCCTATGTCTTTGGTAGACTGAGGATCACGGAGTTGGTTTGGAGCCAGGATTGGTGCATTTGGAATGCAGATGACAGGCAAACATTAAGGTCAGCTACAGAACAGGTGGCTAAGTAGAGCACCAAATCATCAGCGTACATGATGGGAGCTGCAGTCAGAGAAGGATGAGGGACAATCATTGACGAAAATGAAAAAAAGCAGGGGTTCAAGAATGGATCCTTGAGGGACGCCACATGAGATGGGAGCCAGAGAAGAAAGGATTTTATTGAAGGGAACTGACTGAGGTAGTTTGATAGGTAACTGAAACCAGAGGCACCAAGAGACTGCAGCTTGTGCACGAGGAGAGGGTGATTAACCAGGTCGAATGCTTTAGTGAGGTCTATGCACACGGCCCCAGTAAGTAGGCCAGTGTCCATGTTAGACTTAACCTCGCTAGAAAAACAGGGTAAGAGCTGTAGCGGTGCTGTGACCAGCCCAGAAACCATGCTGAACAGTGATACAGTACAAAGGAGATCAAGAGAAAAACCACTGGACTACCAGGGATATTTTATTTATTTATTTCATAATTCGGATTTACAACCTTTGAGTCAAAGACTCATTTACAAAGGCACCTTGTCGCAGGCAGGGCAGGCAACAATTGGTGGTGGAGTACAACAATGGAGAACATTACACGTGAGATACAATAAAAGAACACACAAAGCAATTCCAATGTTTATGTGATACATTACAACAGGGATCGGGATGGCAACTGTGTACCACAAGTATTAGGGATGCTTTTGACTTCAGATGAGGATCTGTGAGGGAGGGGGCAATGACTGCCGCTCTGTATAGCGCCTCAGCACATAAAATGGCACAGAGGCACTGTGCACAGAGGCAAATGGTCACATAATTTATTTTGTTTTTATTTACCAAGTAGTTGCGCTACACAATCAAATGTCTATTTTCAGGCATAACTTTGGAGATTTCAATGGAGCTGACAGTACAATAAGTAACAATAATACCAGATGCATACATGGTGGTAATGACAGCAGGATACACATACAGTCAAATATCACAAATATAAGAGAGGACAATGCAAATTGCAGTACACACAGTAAATGCATGGCCTCTTAGTGCCTTGCATACCTTATGTGTTCATCTGCATGTTGCCCAGAGTCCCAGGCACAAAGCCGCTAACCTGTTTGAGAGTGCTATCCTTTTTGCTCCTTGGTTATCTGTAGCCAGCAGGGCACTGTGGTGTAAAGTGCACCCACACACTGCGCAGCTCAACCACAGCCCAACATTCATACATGCAGAGTGCCATGAACAGGCCATGGTCCAATAATCACATCTTACAGCCAGCGTGCCAAGTAGTGTGCTGCGCTGACAGTTCTGCAGCACAACTGGCCCCCTCCAAATATGGTACTCCCAGTCTGAATGGTACAATTAGTAAAATTAATAGGACAGGTAGAAATTCAGTGGCACAGGCAGAATTTGCACTCCATCTGTCCCTTGGGATAAGGTGGCGAACCCGATGGCTTCTCAGGGAACACTCAGAGAACATTCCGGACACCAACTTAATTTAAATGAAAACTGCCTTACTTTCAGCAGCACAAAAAAAAAAAAAAAAAACTTGCATTTAGCTTAACATAAGGGTTACACAGTTCAGTCTCTGGCTGCATCCTAAGACAAGAGAAAAAAATTAAATGATTTCCCCTTGTTCAACCTCCCCTTTCACTGGACTCAGATACTTATTAACACTCCTCCCTCAACACCACCTTTCCACCTGAGGGACAACCAGCAATTACAGCATGCAATGTACCCGAGGTCTTAAAAGGTCAGCTCTAAAGCAAGAGGAGTTCATCTCAAATTCTCTCTCAGACCTTGTCAAAACTTGTGCTGTTAAGGGACTGTGATGGGGTTGATGGGTGTAGGAAGCATGACCTACATATACTCTGTCATATACCCTTGCCTCAGTGCATTGCCCAAGGCACGCTCGGTAAGGGCCACCAGAGAACCACCCTCCCTAACAAAACAAAAAAAAGTTTGCATTACCATGCCAGGTGTCCGCAATGTGGCGCACATCAAAGGAAAATGGTTGCAGTGCCAAATACCACCTGGTGACTCAAGCATTAGTACCATGCATGGCACGTAACCACTTGGTGATCAGTGATCAGGCTGAACTTCTGTCCCAGCAACTGTAGAGCAGGGCATCCACCGCCTACTTTACTGCCAGATGCTCTTTTTCCAGGGTGGCAGAGTGCTGTACCCAGGCAAACAGACTGCGAGATAAATATAGGATGGGAGAATAACATCCTCAAAAGTCTTGTGATAACACTGCCCCAGACCCACTTCAGAAGCGTCTTGTGCACAAAATGAATGAATGGTTGAAATCCAGACTGCAAACGACTGGCCCCAAACATGGCATATCTTTGAAGGCCTGAAATTTATATATTTATTTAGTTATTTTAACCAGGTAGGTGCACTAGACAAGAAACTGCCTATTTTCAAGCACGACCTGGGAGGTCACAAAACAGTCAAAATTACATACAGCTTTACAGACAAAATTACACAGTGCATGCAGAAGAGAAACAGTAACATACAAATGTGACAAGAGTAACAACATCTTAAGAGCAGGTAAAATGCATAAAAACAGGTGAAGCAATCATGAATACACTGCGGAACACAATGCATCAGTTACATTTTATAGTAAGCAATAAAGTACAAGTATGACACAAGTAAACAGCATATACAATCTAGGTCATTATAACACAAGTAATGTATACCATGATTATATTGGTGTTGGCAAGCAGTAACATTACTGGTACAGTACAGAGTATCAGCAAGGGGTGTTCAAAGCAAAACTTTTAGTACTTGCCCAGTCATGACTTTAGCTGAATTTTCACTTGCCCCAATTCATTAATATGAAATCAGCCCTCTTTTTATACTTGCCCTTCAAGGAAATTTACTTGGGGCAGGGGGGCAATGGGATTTGCACACCCCTGGTATCAGCTACAGAACATTTATCAGTGGAACTTAAAAACTTGTGAAGCTCATCATAGGTGAGAGTGAGTTCCATGCCCTTGGTGCAAAGACGGCAAGAAAAAATTACTCACCTTAGTAATTGTGTTTTTTCTAATGGAGTCTTGCTGTATTCTGACTATCTGCAGTTAGCTCCAGCCTTTAAACTGCCCCGGAGAACAAAGGGTTAACTTTCTATGCAGTGCATAGAATGCCGAGCTTGAGCTCGGTTGAGGTCTCTGTCTGCAGCCTTTTGAAACCCAACCATCAAGATTCTTACAAGCAAAAACTCACCAACTATACTATGTGGAAACTGTAAACTTTTTAACAAGCCAACTGGCAACAAAGAGTTTTGGATTCCCAGGAAGACTCAAGTCTGGAAACCCAAAACTAAAAACCAATCCAAAAAGGATAACAATATAATAAAACACCCAAATAAAAGGGAGGGTGTGCCAGAAGCACCTCTGGGGTGCAACACTGCACATGCCCACCCACTTCCCAAAAAACAGGTTCTGAGAGGGGAGGCAGGGAGGGAGGTCAGAATACAGCAAGACTCCATTAGAAGAAACACAATTACAAAGGTGAGTAATTCTTTCTTCAAACAACATGAAGTCTTGTTGTATTCTCACTATCTGCAGACTACCGAGCAGTACCTCCATGGAGGAGGGAGAGAACCTACTTTGGGAATAGACTCTGAAGTACTGCTGTGCTAAACCGAGCATCACTCCTAGCCTGGATATCCAGAGAGTAATGCTTGGTAAAGGTATGGACTGTTTTCCAGGTGGCTGCTTGACAAATTTCTAACAGAGGGATATCCCTGGCAGCAGGCAGGGAAGCAGCTGTACCTCTTGTAGATTGAGCCCTCAGGCCTGAGGGTGGAATCTTTCCCAGTTTCTCACAGCAGAATTGTATACAAAACACAATCCACCTGGCAATAGTTCTCTTGGTGGCAGGTCTGCCCTTTTCCACTTCTCCATAAGTGAGGAATAACTGGAGGGAATCAAATCTGTGACCCCTGGTATGCTCTATGTAGTAGCTAAGGGGTCTTTTAACATCCCGACTGTGTAGCCTCTTCTCTCCTGAGGAAGAATGATCAGTGAAGAAGACAGGGAGAGACATGGACTGATTCAAGTGGAAGTCTGAAACCACTTGGGGCAAGAACCTCCTATTGGTTCTAAGGACCACCTTATCTCTATGGAAAGAGATAAAATCAGGTTCCGCTGAGAGGACTTGCAGTTCACTGATACGTCTGGCAGAGGTAATGGCTACCAAAAACACAGTTTTCCAAGTCAAGTACTTGAGCTCTGCTGAGGACATAGGCTCGAAGGGAGGTTGCATCAGTTGAACAATGCAAACATTCAAGTCTCAGGCAGGGGCAGGATCCCTGAAGGGAGGATTGGTATGAAGCAATCCCTTGAAAAATTTACACAACACAGGATGAGATGATAGTGAGGAAGACTTCCCCACTGACAGAAAAGCAGAAACAGCTGACAAGTGTACCTTGAGAGTAGCTGGTCTGAGGCCTAGGCCATTAAGATGGACTGTACGATCCAGAACTGTAGGTAATTCAGCAGTGTCTGGGGAAATAAGCATCTTGGAACACCAAATGTTGAATCTTTTCCATTTGGAGTTATAAGCCTTTCTGGTGGAGAGTTTTCAAGAAACTTTGAGAATATCCAGAACCTCCTGAGACAGATGCAAATATGCATACTCTAACTCTTCAAGAGCCATGCCTTGAGATTGAGAGATCGAAGATTGGGGTACCAAATCCTCCCCTGAAAGGAGGTTAACAGGTTGTAATTCCTGGGAAGAGACGGGGAAGATGGACAGCTAGAGACAGCAACAGGGGGTACCAAGGCTGTCTCGCCCAGTCTGGAGCAATCAGAATCACTTTGCAAGGTTGTGACCTTATTTTGACTAGAACTTTGAACAGAAGAGGAAAGGGGGGAGGCAAAGAAATTTCCCTTCCCAGTTCAGAATCAGAGCATCCAGAGGGACTGAACCCAAGACTAAGGTTCTGCAACAAGACAGAGGAAGTTGGTGATCGTCTGGGGCTGCAAAGAGATTTATCTCTGGAGTGCGCCACTTTGAAAAAATCACTTTCAACACCAGGGGGTCCAGGGACCATTCGTGATGGCCCTGGGAGATCCTGCTCAGTGCAGCTGCCAGCACATTGTCCTTTTCTGGAAGGTGGACTGCTATCAGAGAGGTCTGCAAGGAATAAGCCAGGGACCACAATCTCATGGCTTCCGTGCGCAAGGCCGTAGACCGAGTGCCTCCCTGCTTGTTGATGTACCACATGGTTATGGTATTGTCTGTTCTGACCTGAACCACCTTGTTCTGCAGTCTGAGAAAAGGCTTGCAGGGCCAGAAAAACTGCCCTGAGTTTCAGCAGATTGATATGAAGAAGGGACTCCTGAGGGGACCACAGTCCCTGGGCTGTGAGAGCTCCCAGATCAGCTCCCCACCCCAATAGGGAAGCATCCATGGTAAGGACCACCAAATGAGACTGAGTGACAAATGGGACCCCTTGCCTTAAATTGTCCTGATCCTGCCACCATTGGAAGGCTTGGATCAGTGTCCGAGTCACTGGAATCAGTTTGGTAAGAGGGTCCTTCTTTTGGGACCAAAAGGCCCTCAGATGGAACTGAATGTCCCTCATCTGAAATCTTGCCCCTTGTACCACTGCTGTAGAAGCTGCCGTGTGGCCCAAGAGTTGAAGGAAGTGCCTTGCTGGTCGAGACACCTGAAGGCTGAAGGAAGAAACCAGTTCCACAAGAACTCTTGCCCTTTCCAGGGGAAGAAAGGCTCTTGCTTTGACAGTATCTAGCTCTGCCCCTATAAAGGTAAGGAGCTGCACTGGTTCGAGGACCGACTTGGGAAGGTTAAGAAGAAACCCCAGGGAAGACAGCACTTACTGGGTCACTTGCATGTCTGACTTGATTTGGTCTGGAGACTGACCCACTATGAGTCAGTCGTCCAGATATGGAAAGATAGAAATCTTCTGCCTTCTTAAAAATGCCACTACTACTGCCAGGCACTTTGTAAAAACCCTTGGAGCTGATGTTAGGAAGAAGGGCATTGCTTTGAACTGATAATGACCTGAGGGCAACTTGAACCTGAGGTACTTTCTGAGGGAGCACCTGATGGGAATGTGAAAGTAGGCATCTTTGAGGTCCAGGGAGGCTAGCCAGTCCCCTGGCCTTAGAGAGGGAAGAATTATTCCCAGAGTCACCATCTTGAACCTTGGTTTTAAAAGATGTTTGTTCAGGTATCTTAGATCTAGGATGGGTCACCACTCCCTGTCTTTTTTGGGGTAAGGAAGTACCTGGAGTACAGACCTTTGCCCCAGTGTAGGGTAGGAACTTTCTCTATGGCTTCTAGGGCCAGAAGAGATGAAACCTCTGCCTCTAGGGCAAGGGTTTCGGAGAGACTTGCAGGTGGAAAAGATCTGGCTCTCATCTTTGGAAATTTTTTGAAGCCAAGAACCAGCCCCTGGCTTACCACTTACAGGACCCACTTGTCTGAAGTAACAGACACCCAGTCCTGGACGAAGCAAGCCAGCCTGCCCCCTACAGGGATAGGCGAGTCGACCCAGGCAGACCCATCAGGGTGTCTGCTTGGCAGGGGCCTTAGGTTGAGGAGTGGATGCAGCCCTGCTCATCCCCCTTCTGCCTCTCCCTCTGAAGAACCCCCTCTGTGAAAAGGGTGAAGAGGCCTGTGCTTGGTAGAAAGGCCTATGAAAAGGCCTGCCCCTAGAATGCTGCCTTTGAGGAGTTGCCTGCCTCTCCTTGGCCTGTGCACTCCTATAAGTGGTCCTATATTCCTCCATTTTTTTCATGTAATTCTCTGTCTGCTCCCCAAACACAGAATTACCTTCCACAGGGAAATCCATGGCCTCAGCCTGGGTGTCCTGTGAGAGGCTAGTACATTTGAGCCAAGCCATTCTCCAAAGAGCAACAGATGTAGCCATGACTCTTGACGACACATTACTGGAGTCCACAGCAGCATGGAACTGTACCTCAGATACCTCAATCCCATCCGCAGCCACCTCCTCCAGCTCCTTGGCCAGCTGGGGAGAGGCCTGTTTAGCCAGTGCCAGTACAGTGTCCCACCTGGACTTCTGGTACCTGGCTGTATAGGCCATATAATTAGCCTGCCTGAGTCCCAAAGAGGATGCCATGTACTGCTTCTTTGCCAAGGCATCCATCCTCCTGGAGTCTTTATCTGGGGAGTGTGAAGCCAAGGGGACATTAGCCCTGTCACAGTCTACAGCCTGCATGACCCCAACATGGCTGCATTGTTGGTAGAAAAACCCCGTGTCTGAGCCTGATAAGGTGTACCTCTTATCCATCCTTCTATCAACAGGAGGTACAGAATTAGGAGACTTACATTTTTTGAGTCTGTTTCCCAAAAGATTTGTGCAAGGGAATAGACAGCCTCCTGGACTCTGGGATGTCCATCATCTCTACAAAATCAAGCTTCTCTTGATCCTCTGTAACTTCCTCCATAGGAAGCGGAAGAGTTTCAGCCACTTTCCTGTAAAACAAATAGTTGGGAGGGGACTCAGAGAGCCTAGGAATGGAAACACCAGAAGGTCTGTCTGGGGAGATGTCCGTTCAATGGGCACATCCAGACTTTCTGCTCCATCATAATCATCATCTTGTTCAAAATCCCCCTCCTCCTCAAATTCCAGTTCATAAAAATCTTCAGGGGGCATACTCCTGAACCGGTGGAACTGACCGAACCGAGCCCCTAGCTAACAGAGCCAGATCGGATGGAACCGGGTGAAGCGATTCAACAATCCAAATCGCTCAGGCAATCTCATCAGCAGTCGGAACATGAACCTCTGGATCTGAACCGGCTGACTTGTCTTTTCTTTTTCTTTTTGTAGGAACCGATCCGTCAGGATCGGCTGTCCTCTTGCCCGAAGAAGTATCACCCTGGTCAGAGGGCACTCCTTCTGGTTCGGTCGGAACCAAACCGGGCTGCCATCCGGGTCAGCGGACTTCTCGGCTTCCTTTTCTCTAAGTCTACCTAATCTCTTTTCTAGGGTAGTTTTACGAAAATTTTTACAAATTTGGCAGTCTGTATCAAGGTGTTCAAACCCCAGACAATCAACACAGGTGGTGTGGGGTCTGCCTTGGCAAAGACTTCCCACACTCACTGCAGTGTTGAAACCCAGTGGGCCCATTTTTTTCTTGGGTTTCTCAGACATGGCAACCTACTCAAACTTACCTTTTTCGCAACCGCCAGGCAAGACTCTTTTCGCTCCTAACTGTCACGGTGTTGGAAGAAACCGTCTAAAATATGTTTTTTTTTTTTTTTTTTTTTAGAACTGATAAGGACCGGTAACCACACACTAAAGTAAAGCACAGAAAATCAATATAAGGGATCGGTTCAGCCAAACTGATTGAACAAACTTACTATTTCCACACAATAATCAGAAACCACTATCTAGTACTCATGGTACCGCAGACAGAGCCTGAACTGACTATGCGGATTAAATTCGGACTAATTTAGGCTTAAAACCGACACTTTAACTGACACTTTAACCGACTTTTGAACCGAGCTGAAGAAGGAATCTCCGGAGCGACTGTTCAGTGAAGCGAAGTAAAGAATCTGACAGTTGGGTTTCAAAGGGCTGCAGACAGAGACCTCAACCAAGCTCGAGCTCAGCATTCTATGCACTGTATAGAAAGTTAACCCTTTGTTCTCCGGGGCTGTTTAAAGGCTGGAGCTAACTGCAGATAGTCAGAATACAGCAAGACTTCATGTTGTTTGAAAGTGTTGCTCATCCACTGTAGTGGAGTACTTGGGAACAGTCAGGAGTGACATATCACTGGCCCGCACGGAGTAGGCTTGATCAGAAGGTGTTAACAGAGCAGCTAGGGTAGCAGGTTTGGTTGACCTAATAATGTTGTCAACAACATAGCCCAGAGTATAGAGGTGACGTGAGGAGGGTGACTGTCAACCAAGGTTGAAATATAGTGAACAATGGTGGGTCAGCTGGGTAGCAGATAAGGCAAAGCAACTTATGTTATTAAAGGTCACGTTCCATTTGGATAATTTGCATACACTGGCCTCAAAGAATGAGGTATGCCCATATGTAAGGCTTGGTAACAGTATTCCCCCAAGCTATTGCAATCCTTGCAATGGAAGTTGGACCATATCTGAATCTGTAAGCAAGTCCAAGTTTAACATTTATGGACTTGCAGATACTGTATGGGAGATATGCCAGGTAAAATCAAGGGCAAGATCCTGGGTAAGGCTTAAATATTTAAAGAAGGCAATCGTGGAGAGAGGGAGCCATCTATGCAGTGGATGGTTAATCCAGTAGTGCATGCCTTCAGCTTAGGTGCAGACCCAAATTGCATAACTTAAAGTCTTGCTTGAATTTAGGACAAGCCTACTGGGAACAACGCATTCATGTACGTGAACTGTACCTATAAGCATCGTACTGTCAGTGCACAGCCACGCCCCTGAATGCCATTCCAACTATGCACAAACACGCACACAGGCGGTCTGAGGCAAGGGCGTAGTCTATGGATGCATAGAGAGTCACATGAAGCGCTCCCCAAGCGGGCCCAAAATACGCGTCCCTAACCCTCGACCCCACCATACATAGGCACTGGCGCTGCCCGCATGGAAACTGGCATTTTCTTTCTAAGGACCTCATACAATCCCTGCCATTTAGCAAGCAGTTTATTCTCAGAGCTAGGCAACAGAAAAGTATTTGGTTACCTGGCCTGAAATTTCATTGCCCTGGCCCCTTGGTTATAGTACTCTGCCTGGGTTTGCTGTGCTTTTCCTTAAATTTTCACGGGCAAATCTGCCAACCATTTCCAATCTTTATCTCATTTCTAATAGGTACTGGAGCACATCAGGTAGACTGTGTGCCTGTTCTTCCCACATATCTTTTTATGACAGCCAACATCCCTCGAGGCGGTGGCCCACACAACAAATTAAAGGGCGAGAATCCCGTGGATGACTGTGGCACTTCCCGAATGGCAAGCATTCAATTTGGTAACAATTCAT
The DNA here is from genome assembly GCA_016271365.2 of Neoceratodus forsteri. Taxonomy (NCBI): domain Eukaryota; kingdom Metazoa; phylum Chordata; order Ceratodontiformes; family Ceratodontidae; genus Neoceratodus; species Neoceratodus forsteri. The sequence continues at coordinate 1,839,147,840 of CM057449.1, forward strand.
CTCTGGCTTTTTACCTCAGTGGACATGAAATTTACAAAGCAAACCTTTTAATGATTTATTAAAGTGTTCCACTAAGCCGTTGGTCTAAAGGTGATACACTGGGGTCTGGATGGACTTAACCTGCAGTAAAGCACACAACCTCTCTCATAAGTTTAGAGATAAAGTTGGCTCATTGATCAGTTAGGATCTTCAGCAGTCCAACCTGGGAAAACGCACAACACCAAATATGCTGCACAACACAGGAAAAAGGGCAAGCTAGACTAAATGAATCTGCAATAAGATTCATGGTTTACTGGCATCCACACATGAAAGCTGAGGTAAATAATCACGGTGCTTTGTGTTTTCCACTCGGGAAAACACTTTTATTAGCTGTTTTGCCACTAACCAAGCTTTACTAGAATGTCGAGCTTTACTGGAATGCAAGTGAATAGCCTCATGGTAGCAGGTGGAGAAATCCATTATATGCTGATACCCAGATGTACTTTTTATCAAGGATCCCACCATACCAACCCAAAGTCTTTTGAATGGGGTGTCTATTATGGGCATAATGACCAAAGGGACCTTTGTTACACTTCTAGGAGCCACCAGCTGACAATTAGGGCAGGAAGCACAAAAACGTGCTACTTCATCGCTATACTTGGATATAAGAACCAGACAAGTATGCTCTCTTTGATTTTCTCCCTGTCCATATGACCTCCGATAGGTATAGTACTGGCCAGTCTCAGTACCTCCCTTCTTGCAGATCGGGGACCTACTAACGTTAAGTCCCCATTTGTTTTTCAGGTTATATCCTGTACAAAATATAATTTTTCAGTTTCAAACTTGGAAAATATTGTGCTCTTGGTTCATGTACCACTTTATAATTTACCACAGCTACGCACTGATAGGCATTCCTGAGAACATACACTCTTTGCTCAGAAATGATGTTGGCTGGGATTTCAAAATGTCTGGCTGAACTCTGGAAGGATTTTGTGACCTCCTGTAGATGTGGATGCCATTCCTCATATGAATCTTTGAACCAGGGTCCATGCGATCCCCAACCACTACACTCTCAGTTAGAGGAGTCCCTTACTTTTTCACCTTCCGATTCTGACCACGGGACTTCTCAGGCTTCCTTCTAGGCCAAACAGTTCAGAATCAGTAAACAGAAATACATGTTCCTAGTCCTGCTGTCTGTGTGGCCGCCAGTGGGCACACACTTGCAATATTGCTCTACAGGAGGGTACTGACCCCCCCCCCAGGCTCAGCCCTACACTACTGACCAGGGTAATGTTTTGGAAATTCCTACCTTTATTACTCCTGCCTAATTGCTTACTTTTAATCATACTGTGGCTGTAGAGTATTTATGGGTATCCCTATGCAAACAGACAATATCTTTCCACTGACCTAGGTTGGGTCCTACTTCCGATTATTTGACCAATGTCTGTCCACAGTCAGAGTTCACCAAAGCAGTCGGGGAATTACACAAAGCTCTGGGGTTATACCTTTTTGGAGTGGAGGGGTAAGTAATATTTCCTCATTTGACTACTTACTCATACTAGTACAACAGTTCCCCCCAAAGTCTCTTCGTCCCTTTACTATAAGAATCTTCTCCTTGGGTTGCTGCCCGTGGTTCGTCATAGCTTCCGCTCTTCTTATCGGCCTTTGGTCTTTCAGCATCCAAGTAATGTTCTGTGACTTTTAATGCTGTGGCCAGAAAGGTCTATTCATGTTGCTCACCGAGCCACAGACAAGTTCTGGCAAAATGTTCCAGTACTGCTCAAGTACAATCAAATACATAATCTCCTCTTTACTGTGTATCTGGTGTTAACCACCGAGCAGCTAGGTTTTGTAATTTTTGTGCCAGCACTCTAGGATGTGTTCAGCTTTGAAACCCATGGTGCGAAGGTTCCATCAGTAACTCGTTACTTTTTACCAACCCAGTCTAAGATAGCTGCCTTTACCTGATCGTAGTCTCTAGCGGCAGTGTCAATTAGGATTCTGTACACAACTCGGGTAAGTCTGGTCCAACTTGGGTAAGTGTGGTGCAATGCGAGTAACTCAACTTTCTCATGGCAAGGCAGTGGTACTGGCAAATCTCTCAAAAATGTCATATGGTAGGCCTCGAAGTCATCCTCAGAACCCAGGTCTGTTTGCATGGGGTGCAGTCCTACAGCAGCTGGATTCCCCGATTATCTGGAGCTGGGCACAGTTTCCTTCTGTACTTGCAGTACATGCAACATAAACTCCTGTTGTGCTTGCTGAGCTACCCAGTCCTTTTGTATCTGGGCCTGTTAAGATTCCATCCGGGTCTGTTGCACTTGCTATTCTGCCTGCCATTTTAGTACTTTGAGTCCACTGTACCCTATTTAGACAAGGGGAACTTCGATTCAAATGAACCACATGTGGCACAGTAGTGAACCAGGCAGCTTCTTGGGGGGAAAACGCACAGACACCAGTTTAAATTAAATGAAAATTGCTTTACTTTCAGCAACAAACAAAATAACCAAAACATAAAGAACCTGCACTCAGCTTTACGAAAGGGTTCTGCAGTTCAGACACTGGCTATATCCAAAACCGAAGACAGGAAAAAACAAATTTCCCCTTGTTTACCCTCCCCCTTAATTGGGCTCAGGCATTGCTTGTTACCACTCCCCTTTCCCCTGACGGACAGCCAGCAGTTAGAATATGCAATGTACTGGGGTATCAAAGAGGAACAGTCAGCACTAAGATCCCCACACCGAAATTTGGGGCTGGTCTCAATTTGCACTTTCTGTATAAACCAGAGTGTGGGTCTGGTCTCAGTTTGCACTGTGTGTAAAAACCCAAGTGTAGGGCTGGTCTCAAACTGTACTTTGTGTATAAACCCAAGTGTGGGGCTGGTCTCAATTTGCACTTTGTGTAAAAACCAAAATATGGGGCTGGTCCCAAACCGCACTTTCTGTATAAACCAGAGTGTGGGGCTGGTCTCAGTTTGCACTTTGTGTAAAAACCCAAGTGCGGGGCTAGTCTCAAACTGCACTTTGTGTATAAACTCAAGTGTGAGGCTGGTCTCAAACTGCACTTTGTGTGCAGTAACATTTTTTCCTTTTAATTACTGTTTACTTCAGTATAGCAGATTGCATCAGCTGGATTCTGTTTACTTCCAAACTGACATCTGCTGTAGCCAGAAATCCCCAAATCCTCTGCAGTTGACATCAAAGCAGGGCTGCAGCAGTGAGCGATTCAATAGCCTGCAGTGCATGTTAAGAGTTTTTATAAGCTCTGGTCTACTGTTTCCTGGTCTCGCTGTCCTCCCATGGTTAAATACAGTCACAGGGGACTCTGCTTTGCTCTGGGAGAACAGTGAGTCTGGCAAAAATCTGATACAAGCTTATACACCGCTCAAAAATATTAGCATAAAAAGGTAATATAGGAACCATAACTTACCTGCTTGTTCTGTGGAGAAGGAAAATTGTCCTTTTACTTTCAATTGTGATATCACGACTCAGCTTTACTAATCTTTCATATTTATCATGTCTTTGATCGAGTTCTTGTTGAAAGCCTAAAGGAGAAAAATGTTTATTACACTATACATGTTTCTACTTGAAAATAGCTTTGGTCTTTCAAAAAATGTTCATTTATTTACTCGGATTAGCCCATGAAATCACATCTTAAATTACATTTGGTTTCTGCTTCAGTCCAATGTTGCAGCTGGGCTTTCAAAATCACTGAGCTAGCCCAAGATCAGAGTAATGCAATGGTTATTCTGGAGTACGGAGTAGGGATGTTACATCCTGGAGTGTTTTTTGGAAGGATAAAAACCTATTTAAACAGGACTGCCTTCACCTTAATAGGGGTGTGAAAAGGCACTGGGGCAGAGGCTTGAGGCATACACTTTGGGGCATTTAAACTAGCAGGGGGAAGTTCAGGGCCAGGGACATCTGTGAGAACTCAGGGAAAGGAAGTCTAGCTAGTACCCCGTCCCAACTAGTGGGGGCAATCGGGGAAAAGGGTAACGACAGGGATGGTAAAAGGGACATACATTAGAGACTGGGGACCACATGGGGTAAATGAAGGTAAAATAATGCATTGAGTGAGAACAGTATGAATGGTCAAAGGAAGGGGTTAAGGGTGGTAGACAGGAGTCCTAGAAAGTGGTCTTTTTAAATGCAGAAGCCTCAGGAACAAAATAAGTGTACTCCATACAGTGACATCAGAGGTTACGATGGACCCGTTACCAAAACTGAAACATGAGCATCAAGAAAAAAAAAAAAACTACTGGGACCTTGCAGCAAGGAGGCTACTTACTCTACAGGAGAGACAGGCAAACAGGAATACAGGGTGGCACTGTAGGTTCGGAAGGTGCCATGGAAGATACCACTTTTGGAGGTGGGGGGAGAGAAAGGAAAAGAAGCAGTATGGGTGCAACTGACAATGGAAGGGCTAAAAAGATCAGGGTTGGAGTGGTGTACAGACCGCTGAACCAGAAAGGGGGCCGGGGGATTAAGAGAGGTGGTCAGGAAGACATCAGCTAAAGGTGATGTAGGGCTGTTGGGTGACCTACATATGCCAATGTGGACTGGGAAATCCCAGAAGATAGAGCAAGAAGTCAGGTGCTAGTGGCTGTGATGCAAGACTGCTTTCTCATGCAGTGACCCATTAATTAATGGTGTGGGGGGGGCACCCCTGATTTGGCTCTGTCAAACTTGGAGTCAGAGCAGCAGAGGTGAGGGAACCATTAGGTTCCAGTGACCACAATACAGTGTGGTTTGAATAACCACAGGAACACAACACTCCAGTTCCAAAACTGTGGCCCTGGACTTCAGAAGGGTGGACTTAAGCAAGTTAGGACAAATGCTGAAAGATAAATTGGTAGAAACAAAGGGAATGGAAGGGGCAGAAGCCAAATGGAATGTCATAAAGTATAGTGGGGTGTAACAGAGATGGCGGCATAATTCGTTAGACAAGTTAAGAACAACAAAAAGCACAAAAGTTGATCTGGTTTTCCAGAGGGGTTGAAGAGGCAGTAAGATCAAAAAGAGTAGCATTTCAAAAATACAAGGGGGAAGAGTGCAAGGGCAACCATAAGGATTAACTAAAAAGGCTAGAAGAGGTCAGAATGGTAAGAAAACAAAGCACACACACAGCTGATAATAGCAGAGAGGGTGACTGCAGGGGGGTAAGAGAAAACCTTCTTCAGGTACCTTAGGTAAAAAGGAAAACTAAGGAGAGTATTACCAGACTGAAAAGCAAAAGACACAGGTGCAGAAGAACAGGAAAAGGCAGATGTACTGAATGTTTACCTTTGTTCAATATTTACTGTGGAGGGGGGGGGGCCACTGCTGGAATTATGACCAGTCTCAGAAGAAAGGGTGCTCAGGAGACTCTCAACCCTGAAGGGAGACAAAGCACCTGGCACCTGAAGGAAAGGTCCTCTTCTGCGTTTTTTTTTTTTTTTTGACAGAGTGTAATTCATGCCCCCTATGTCACCCAGTCTGCCCCTTCAACCCCCTATCCCCCAGCCCTGTCAACCCACCATTCATTGGACTTACCAACCGATCCATGCAGTGCCCCAAGGCTTACCTCCATGGCAGGGCCCCCGGGGGACTCCACTGTTACCCCAGAGGACCTTTATCTGGGTTGCTGGTCGGAGATGCCAGTAGGTGGGTGTGGGGCCTGTGAGACGGCATCCTCCTGCGGCTGGGCTTCCTTTTTCACCCCTTAGCCCTGTGATGTCATTGGTGCGAAAGGTGCACATGCATTCACATGCCCCTCCACGCTAACGCTGATCCTCCCATTCCTGGCTGCGGAGCTCAGCTGCCAATCGTGGTCATCCAGGTGTGAGCAAGGTACCAGAGGCAAGAACTCCCCCCCCCCCCACGAGGCGGAGAGCTTCACCTCCTCCTGGCCGCCTTCTGATTTCCCAGGCTTGTTCCCGAACCCAGGTCATCAGCACCGCAAGTGGCAGCTCTACAGCTGCACTGGCAGGCAGGCTCATCCCCTTCTGCTTTCTGATTAATATGTATGTATCTCCTTTTACTAGAACGTTTCCCACGAATGCTATTTTTGCAGCGCTGAGTTAGTGGCAAACGTTCAAGTACAATACCTGGTTTTTTTTTTTTGTTAAGTATGCTTTACTGAATTATCTAACGTACAGACAAAGCATACCACACAGCTGACAGATTACATAGACATGACCCCCCCCCTTACAGCACCGAGCTTCATCTGTTCAAAATACATTAGCAAAAGGTATAGAAATGCACAATGATACAAGTACACATATTGTTTTCCTTCCACGTGTGGGAGATGTTTTGGAGATTTCCGCAGATACCCAAGATATAACCTCTAACCTAGTGACAACAGCATGTATAATCAATTTTTTTTTGTGACTGTGGGTGTTCTATCATTCATACTTGCTACAAGAATTTCAGCATGCCACTCCTAGAAGGTAGGGATGTCATCATCCAGCCAGTGTCCCAGGATATAGTGTTATGTGATGCTTTTGTGCTGCCAGTAATTGGCCTTTGTAAACACTGACAACACAAATATGGACTGTAAATGCAGATTTCAGCCCTAGGATGGGGCTCATCTTATTATGGCTAGCATCCCATAGTGGGAGAGTTTCATCATACTCCCATAAAATATGCTGTAGTGTACTGGGTTGGTTAGAACATCTCGAGCAAATCTCAGTTGGAAGTTCACCCATTTTACATAACCTAGAGGTGTATAAGAAGCACTGTTCAGTATTTTCATTTGCATTAATTGGGGTCTGTCAAATTTGATATGTTTGCATATATCTTCCCAAATTCTATCGTAGTCACATGACTTCGGCAGGTGATAGGAGAACTTGATCCCAGTAAGGGGCAGAGCACTACCCAAGATTATTAACTTTGCTGGATGGGGATTTTAATGCCACAACAAGGTTAGTTCCAGAGGACCCTGGCAATAACTGTAACAATTGATGATGCCTTGAATCTCTCAATTCGAGAACCTGTGGACAAACAAATATTAGTAAGCATGGAAAGAACAGTTATGTAAGAACTTACCGTAACAGTAGATCTTCTTCGGGGGTATCTCAGTCATCAGGTTACACCGTAGGAACCTTTGCCATCAGTGAAGCGGAATCCACATGGAAGATTTTCAGCAGTACAACTGGGGCCGCCCATGCCGTCGACATCAGCAACCTTATGTAGGTGCGAGTGGCCCCGCTTCCTCCTCAGTTCCTTCCCCCGGAGAAGAAGGGAGCTAAGCCCCCACCCTGGGGAACTGAGGAGAGAAAGAGGTACCCAGACCTGATAAAAGCTGTATATAGTAGATAGCCATTACCTAGCCAGGCGCCCCAAGAAGGGGGATGGTGAGAGGGAAATATACCTGATGACTGAAATCCACTTAAAGATCACCTGTTGCAATAAGTTCTTACATAACTGAGATACCCCTGAAGAAGACAGAACAGTTATCAGGTTACACCGTAGGAATGAGTACCAAGCAGTGACAAGTGTAAATGTACAGTCTGGGAGGCTGGATCTCCATAAATTTAGGAGTCCTTGAAATACAGCTCTACCACCTCCTGCACGGGCTCTTGAAGCAATGTCCAGACTGTAATGCTCGGTGAAAGTGTAGACTGTACTCCAGGCGGCTACCGCACAAAGGTCAGCGGCGGAGACCCCTCTGAAACAAGCCACCCAGATAGCCATGCCTCTGGTGGAATGAGCTTTGACAGCACCAGGCAATTCTTTGTTGTACTTGATGTAGCAGAAAACAATGCAATTAGTCAACCATTTGGATAAACACTGCTTAGAAACTAAAGCGCCCTTTCTACCCGAGGCGAAGGAAACAAACAACTGCTCTGACTTTCTGGACTCCGAAGCAGGTAATACTTCAAAGTTCTGCACACATCCAACACATGAAGCAGTGCTTCCCTTGGACTGAAACACTCAGGAAAACAAACAGGAAGGTAGACAGACTGATTTAATGTGAACTCAGAAACCACCTTAGGCAGAAACTTAGGATTTGCGCACAAAGACACCCTGTCTTTGTGAAAAATCAACTAAGGCTCCTCGCATCAGAGGGCATAAAGCTCTGAAATTCTTTGAGCAGAAGTAATTGCAACTAAAAACTGCACTTTCCAAGAGAGAAAGCGCAAATCGCATGACGTGATTGCCTCAAAAGGAGACAGGGTCAATTTCTCCAAAATAAAATTCAAGTCCCAAGCCAGGACAGGGGAGCAGATTGGAGGTTTCAGATGCAGGATGTCCCGAAGGAAGGTATGGGAGACATCCAGCTGAGCAATCGTGCAGTCACCCATGAGCTCATGAAATGCAGAAACAGCCGAAAGGTGGACCTTGAGGGAAGAGTACTGGAGGTCAGAGTTGGAGAGGTAAATCAGGTAGTCCATGATATGATTCACCACACAGGTGAACCGGTCCAAGTTATGTTTGGCAGCCCAGATGGCAAATCGCTTCCATTTCATGGCATATGTGGCTCGAGTGGAAGGCATCCGGGCAGCCACTAAGACGTCCGCCACCCTATTAGAGACCCCAAACCTGGCAATGACTATGTTCTCAGGACCCAGACATACAGATGGAGGGACCGGAGGTTGGGATGGACCAGGGTCCCCCAATCCTGGGTCAGCAGATTCCTACAAAGAGGAAGAGGGACTGGAGGTTCCTCTGCCAGCTGCTGAAGTAGGGGGAACCATATCTGGTGAGGCCAGAATGGAGCCACCACAATCACGCTGGCCCCCCTCCATCTGCAACTTGATTAGCACCTTCTGTATTAGAGGAAACAGAGGGAATGCATACAGAAACCTCCCGCTCCAAGAGAGGGACAACACATCTCACTAGAAAACTCAAGGCCCCGGATCTAGCGAGCAGAAATTGGGCAGTTTTGCGCTGAGTGGGAACAGAAAAAGGTCTAACTCTGGACAACCCCATCTATCGAACAAATCTTCTGTGACTGATGAGAGAAGCTCCCATTTATGCATGCTGGACTGAGTCCTACTCAGACTGTCTGCCAGGGTGTTCAGGACTCCTGGCAACCTGGCACGGTGACTGCAGAGTGTGTCAGACTGTGCTCCAGTGCCCAGTACCACACTCTCATGGCCTCCCTGCAAAGGGAGTAAGAGGGGGTCCCGCCCTGCTTGTTATTGTAGTAGACTACATTCAAACTGTCCGACTGCACCAGCAGTTGGCCCTCCAGGACACTGCTATGTAGGGCGGCTTCCCACTGGGACCAAGAGCCCTGGGTCTGGAAGAGGCCCAGGTGTGTGCCCCAGCCCCGACCCAATGTATCTGAGGTTAAAATCTGATGCGGGGAAGAAATCTTGAAGGGAACGCCTTGAAGGAGATTCAAGGGGTCCATCCACCACTGCAGTACCTTGCGTACTGAAGAGGAGACCAGCACTGGCTGGTCCAACTCATCCGTGCACTGGTCCCATTGTACCCTGAGTGTCCACTGAAGGGTGAGCATGTAGAGCCTGGCCAGCGGAATGGTGGAAATGGCCATTGTCATTAGGCCCAACAATCTGAGGAACACCCTGGCAGGAATGTACTGACTCAGAGACTTCCTCAGCTTGGGCCATGAGGCACTCCACCCTGTTTAGGGGCAGGAAGGCCTTCCCCTGCTCGGAATCTAGAACCGCCCCTATATACTGCAGCCTTAGGGACAGTACTAGAACCGACTTGGGCAGGTTGACAGTAATGCCCAGGGAGTAGAAGAGCTGGAGTGTATGCTCCAGAGTCAGCAAAAGCTGTTCCCTGTACGGGACTTTGAGAAGCCAATTGTCCAGATAAGGGAAGAAATACAGTCCCTCTATTCTGCGAGCTGCTGCAGCCACTGCCAAGCACTTGGTAATGACTTGTGGCACAGAGGATGAGCCAAAGGGTAGCACTTTGAACTGATAATGCTCGTCCTGAAAAGTAAAATGAAGAAACCTCTTGTATGGAGGGAAGAACAAGATGTGCAGGTAAGCCTCCTGCACGCCCAGTGAACAAAGCCAGTCCCCGGTCTTGAGGAGGGGCATTAGGCCTGGCAAAGTTACCATCCAGAACTTTTTGTACTGGAAAAAGAGACTGAGTTCCTTTAGATCCAAAATGGGCCTCAGATCACTGGTCTTTTTGGGGACCAGGAAAAACCTGGAGTAAAATCCCTGGGCACTGATTTGATGGCCTGCTTGCGCAAAAGAGACTGTACTTCCCCCTGTAGAACAGACAAGTGAGCCAGGATATAGTTGGAGGGTGGAGGACGGGTGTCAGGAGGTTGCTGTATAAGCTCCAAGGTGTGACCCTTTTCTATGATCTGTAGAATCCATGCATCTGAAGTTATGGTCCTCCATTGATTCAGATGGAAGGAGAACCAACCTCCAGCCCTCGCCTCCCGGGTCTGAACGGGGGGGTCTGGCAAGGAGTCACGCTGAGGTGGAGCCACATGAAGAGGCTGGTCTGTCATTTCTGGGCCGCTTGGCTGCCGCCCCAGCAACGGAGGGGGCAGGCAAGGGAGCCTGTGCTCTATGATTTCCCTGGGTTCGGGGAGCTGATCTGGGCCTACTGGTCTGTTCACAAAAAGTAGGACACCCTCTGCCCTTTGGCTGAATGTGGTAGAGGAAATGGATCAATTTAATGGCCATGCCCAATGCCTGCAGATCATTTATGAAGTCCTGAACATCAGGACCTAACAGCTTGGTGCCACTGAAAGGGGCATTGCGCACCTTGTTCTGCACATCGGCTGCAAACCCAGAAACTCTAAACCAGGAGTGCCTATGAAGGCCTATGCCTGTGGCGGCTGGTCTGGCAACTGTATCGGCCATGTCATACAGTGCTCTAAGGCGGTGTCTGCTAACATCGTCAGCAGCCTGTAAACACTTAAGCAATTCCTGCTTCTGAGATCCATCAGGGAGGGCCTGAGCGGCAGCTCTGCCCTCTCTCCACTAGGGATTTTGGTATTTAACCATGTGCGACATAATTTGCAATCCTCAGGCCTAAGGTGGTGGAGGAGGCATAAACCCTTTTCCCCCAGAGGTCAATCCTGCAAGATTCCTTATCTGGGGGGAGGGAACTAAGGTGTTTGGGCACATCAGATCTGTCACGAGCTGCCTTGATGACAACTGAATCAGTTTCCGCCTGGGCAGCGAAATAAGGGAGACCCTGAAGGGTGTTATAAAGTTTGTCTGCCCTGCGTGGCATCATGTTTGGCCTGTGCCAGGCTACCGTGGTTGCATTTTTCAACACTGGAAGCATTGGAGGAATGATCTTAGGTAGAGATTCAGGATCTCCAGGAAATCCACCAGGTCTTTCCTGGTGACATCCTCTTTCTCAGTCTGGAAGCCCATGGTGGAAGACAACTGCTTCATCACACTGAAGAATGTGGCATCCTCAGGAGGGGACCTTGGAGTATGTTTCACAGAGTCCTCACTGACTGAGGAGGCTGTGGACTTTTCAGAAAGCAGGATCTCTTCCTCTTCATCCTCCACATCATCATGGAGAATGAGATAAAGGTGATATTCTTCTTTGACATCAACCGCCTCAACATGTGGGTCTGTCATTGGATTCACCACCGCGGCCCATGGGGAGTCTCCTGGGGTCAATGAACAGGTGTCAAAGATGAAGATGCCATCGACGGCGAAGGGGGCCTAGTCAAGGTGCCCAGCTGCTGAACTAATACATTAGTGAATTTAATCAGTACTTCGTTCAGCTCCATAGTGGTCGTCGATGACCCTCCAGCTGTGCCCTGGGAACCCGATGAGCCTGTAGCCCTGGAGAGAGAAGGAGCAGGTCTCAAACAGGATGGTTGTCAACGACGAGCCTGTCATTGATGACACAGGGGCCAATGACCTGGAGGACAATGGCTGGGCGCCCTGTGTGTCGGGCGGAGGTGCTGTCGGTATGGGTCTGGTAGGCACAGAGACTTGAACAACTGGCCTTGTTGTTGGAACAGTCAAAGCCAACGACGACCCCCCCCCCAAAGAAGGAGAGGCCAACAGGGAACGAGACTGACGCTGGGGGGAACGCGATCTCAGTCTTTTTGGTGACTTTCCAGAGGGCTTGTCTCAGGCCTTAAGGCCTGGGAGCTTGAAGATCTGGTCGGCGACTGGGAGGCCGTGGCCCTGGAGGATCCTTGCCCAGAGCTGGCTACTTGCTGTTCCATCAGGAATTTTTAAGATCCTTCTTGCATCATCTGAGGGTTGTTTGATTAAACTTCTGGCAGAGCTCACAGTCGGAGATGTCGTGGTCAGGCCCAAGGCAGCAGCAGGGTTCGAAATTGACACCCACCAAATGCAAGTGGATTTCACCTTGGGCAGGTAATCTAGTGTTGCAGAGTGCCCACCGGGCGCCCTGTGGTAATCGTGCACAAGCTGACCATTAGCGCGATATACTGCATGGCGAATTAGTGTGGTAGCTACTGAATAACATGTATTGTGCTACTGTGTACCACGGTAATGCACAATGCAGTATATCGCACTAACAGTCAACATTTGCGTGACTACCACTGTATATAGGCAATGAAGTGAACTTACAGGCATGGCCGCTAGGTGTGGTCAATGGAATCTGCCAATGAGAGCTCCAGAATACTACGAGGACAAGCTGGAAAGGAGTCAGAGTATCTTCAGTTGCCTTATCGTGGCCGAGTCTGTTATGCTGCTGCATCCTAGTTGGGTCGGAGTTGTGGACTTCAAGCTGTGTCACAACTGCCCTTTCCTGGCTGATGATGTCCCTGGCTGTCTCTTCTGGACAGATTTGTACTGCCCCAAACTCTCTCCTTAAACATTAACTTTTATTTTCATGTTCACGTTGTGGGCCCTTGCCAGTAAAAAAAGACAATCAAACCTTTCCTTTACATTAAAAGTTTAATACTTATTGTTAAAAACTGCAATAAAACTTGTTTCGGGGGAAAAAAAACACAAAATTTCTGGTAATTACTGTGTTGGACTACTGAAAATCCTGTTGGGCCGGTGGGTTTTTCCAGTCACTAGCCCTGCAGGTTGATGGCTGTAAAAGTTGGTTTCAACCCCAGAGCAGACACAAACAGAGTATTTGTCTGTAGAGGCAATCTTCTTTCCACAGCGGCTGCGCGATGGAAAAAAGAAGAGGATGATTTAACTTTCGATATAAACAAAAACAAAAATCTCTTAAAAAAGAGATTTAGACAAGGTATTAAGAAAAAAGTAGTTGATTGAAAAAGGTGTGAACACTGCAATGAAGCTTCTGTGGACACTCATGCAAGCACTTCGATGGGGTGAAAGAACTGAGGCGGGAGTGGGGCTGCGCATGCCTATATAGGGTTGCTGACGGCTGACATCAACGGCGTGGGCGGCCCCAGTTGCACTGGTAAAAATCTTCCATGTAGAGTCCCCTTCACGACAGCGAAGGTTTCTACGATGTAACCTGATGACTGAGATACCCCCGAAGAAGATCAGCCCTCTTTTAAGACCTTATAAGAAACTGTAATCTCTGTATCTTAAATGGAAGACTTCTTAGTGATCGAAATGGAAGTGTGACCTTCCCCACACTAGCAGCGGATTAAATTCTTGTATCACTGATATTTTCTCTTTTCATGTCGTTAAAGATTTTGAAATTTTAAGACTGTTGGGACAATGACCACATGTCATTAAAAATTAAAATGGATTATTGCTGGGAAAGCATCACTGAAAATTTGACCACTAGGTTAGAGGCAGATTCTCATAGGCAAATAATTAATAAAAAAAAATTATAAAATGGTCATCTACATGCAAAATAGAATAGAATTTCTAAACTTGGAGGACTTGGTTAACCTCAAATAACAATGTTATTTGTCTTAAGGCAATAAAAAGTCGATCAAAACTCAAAACTGAAAATTCCGATGGGAAATCTAATTGTGGAGGCTCTATCAAATCTTGCATGCAGATAATTGAAAAGTCAGATATAAGGCAGGCCAAATGGTTTGATTCTGAATGTGATAAAATGAGGAAAGCCCTATCCAGAAAGGGGTGGAGAGTGAAAAATTCGTTGCAGTTCCAAGAAAAGTTTGGTTTATAAACCATAAGGAAAGAATATCAACTCTCTTACTGATAAAAGGAAAGCTGAATGTAAGGTTTCATTATGGTCTAAACTACAGGAAACGAGTCTAAGTAAGCAATAATACCCAACAGGGTGGGCGGTATTGTGCTATACTGGACCGCCCAGGGCGTAATGAGGCCCGACGCCGCAGGCGGAGGGCCTTATAGCCCCTGGAAGGTCCGGTATAGCACAATACCGCCCACCCTGGAGGGTATTATTGCACTTAGAAAATGGACACCTGTGTATATTTTTACTAGGCTATAAAATAACAGTGTAAATAACTTTAAAAAGAAATATAAATGTTAAAAAAAAAAAAAAAAAAACTTTCTTTTGAGTAAAGTAGTCCATTTGCTTCTGAGCTGTTCCATCTTCTGTTGCCCCCAGCCATTCAGGGGCGGGTAGCAGAGCTCCTGCTAATGGTCTCACAGTCACAGAAGCTTTTTTAGTGGGTAGCAGAGCTTCTCCTGCAGCTGGAATTTTACCAGGTATGTAGCATAACTTGCAGGCACTACAAGCGATTTTATGTGGTCCTGCTCCTCCCCCCAATCAGCTGTTCAAGTTTGCTGGCCCCTCCTCCGGATCCCCTCTGCAAACCTATCTTCGTGTAGCAGTCGGTTTATGTGGCTCTTCTTCCTAGATTCAAATGCGGTGGGCTACTTGCATTATTTTATAGGAAGCAGTGGTTTTCCCGTAACAGCAGAAGAACAGTTCGTCTTGGGGGAAGAACAATGAACTACTAGGGGGTAGCAGTGTGTTTGGAGTGCTCCATTTCAGTTGACTCTTTTCATTTTAAAAATGAGGTGATAATTAAAAAATGCCGTTGAGTGTGACCAGGATGCGGGTTTTGGGTGATCGTTTGAAACGACTGTTCCAGCGCGAATGCTGGTGGCCACACTATGTGTACAATGCTGAGCAGTCTAGAGGTAGGTTTTCCATTTCCTGCCAGCAGTGGGGTGGGTAGACGGCTTTCAAGGAGGCAAACTTTATTTTTTAGGTAAGGGAAGAGAGTAGTATGCAAACTGCACATACGGGCAGCTCTTGCTAAGCACTGTCTTACTAACGAAGTAGCTTGGCTGCAAAAATGGAACCTGCTTTGAGCAAGACGGAAAGCATTAGCTCTAGTAGAAAAACTGTGTAGCAGAAGAGCGGTACTTTCTTCCTTGTCCGTATCGCAGATGGACATCCATCTTGTGGTACGGAAAACAATGAAATTAACGTTGTTCTCATACACAGTAGGGCCTCCGGAGGTCAGTCTCACACAAAAGTCAGTTTGATTTGGCAGTCCGAGCTTCCTTTTCACACAGCTGTGGTAACTTTTACATTTTTTATTGTGAATTCTTGAGTCTGCTGTGGGCGGGAAGGGGGGAGATCGGCTGACAGTTTAAGACTTGCTCAGCGAGGCTATCAACATGGCAGCAGTTGCTTTGTTGAACATTCCAGCCCTTTACTATCAGAACTATATGAGGCAACAGAGACTGGGACTAGTTATTTCCCAGTCTCTGTTGTCTCATACCCGACCAGCTGATTGTCATGTTCAGCCAATCAGGATGAACTTTTCCATTCTCCCATTTTCTAACTAAAGATAATAAGGTACTTTTGGAATTAGGCAGCCTTGGGTACAGAGAATAACAGATATAATACTGAAGCAACAATAAGCCCTGCTGACTTGATTCTTTATTCCATCAGGAAGATATTAGGGGCCCAATTTTCATACAGATTGCGTTCGCCACAACAGACTTGCAGCAGGAAGTGACACGCAAGTGGCGTCTTGCATCAAGTGATGCCGCAAGTCCAATTCTGGAATGATCAAAGCCGCAACTCCCTGGCGCAAGTCCCTTGCACCAAATGCAGGAATTAGACCAGCTCCCCCCGGTCTACATTTGCGGCAAGGGGGGGGGAGCCATTTTGCGGGGTTTGCGCCATACCTTTGGCTCAAGCTGCCGTAAAATTAGTACACTGTCGCAACTGCACTTGCCTGACTAAAATCAACTGCATTGCAACAGAGGGCTTTGGTGCAGCTGCATCAGACTTTGCGGGGATGCAGTGCTTGGCTGCATGCCGTGCATCCCTGTTTGAAAATTGGGCCCTAGATCTCTAACAGTGATTTCTCTAAAAACTCAAGGGCAGAACAATAATATCAGTGAGAGATGCCTAGAGATTAACGCCAACTGAAGTTGAAAATGACATTAAAGGATACCTAAACCCTTACTTTTTACACACCATGTTTTTAAAAAAATGACTCCAGACTTGTAAAGGAGAGACTGTTTACATTTATGCTGAAACTGCATTTATTAAAATAGGATAAATGCAGTTTCATAGCATATGCAAATTATGAATAAAGCCTCTCCTCGATTCAAAAATCCTGCTCTGTAAAAACCGTAAAATGGCTGCCGACGTGCAGTACATTGAGTACAGTAGTAACGTTTATTTGTCCAGTGCCCATTCCCTGGGGCTCTGAGTGCCTTATAGAGATTAAAACACATTAAATACAATAATAATGCAAAAACAATAAAGAAATAGAATACTAAGTACGTACAAATCTGATTACAGTAAAAAACAAACAAAAACAAAACAAACAAAAAAAAAACAACATAAAATGGCATCACCAAAGGAGCTAGCTCAAAACAGAACTAAAAGACATTTCACCACTCTTAAAGGCCTCCACCAAGGGAGCACCCACCCCGAAGGTAACGAGGAAGCCTATTCCACAGGGTATGCCTCACGAGTGACAACACCTGGTCGCCAGAGGTTTTCAGCCTAAACCTAGGAAAGAGTAGGAGTCCCACCTTGGAGGAGTGAAGGGGGTAAATCAGATAAAGGGTCAGGAGGTCTCTCAGGTAACCTGAACCCAGGCCATACAGGGCCTTAAAGGTCAGCAAACCAACACTGATGGAGCTACACAAGTTCAATGGCAACCAGTGCAATTTGCATAACACCAGGGTTACATGACAGGACCCAGGAAGGCCTGTCAATAACCTTGCCGCAGCGCTGTGTGCCAGCTCTGCATAACAGAACACCTCCATTCACCCCGAGATAAAGAGCATTACAGTAGTCGAGTCTGGACGTAACTAAGGCATGTAACAGTGAGGCCAAGTCTTCCTGGTGGAATCCAGGCTTGCACCAGCAATTATAAAATATAAAGCCTAAATAAGTGTGTGTTAGTGTGTGTAAATGTGTGTGTGTGTGTATTTTTTTTTAACTCACACCCTTGATGAGTGATGAGCTCATAAATGTCTTGAGCTTTGCGCTCAAGGTTTATGGTTCATCATTTGCCTCGGGAGTGTAAATTAACATCATAACACACACACTTGCCTAGGCATTATTCTCTATATTATGTATGCAACTTTTTTTTTTTTTTTTTTTTTTTTAAAACATGCCTACTTCTTCAATACATCTGACCTTGACCTGCTCCTGTTGGGCAGCGCCCCCAGAATGCTGAAGTAGGTGGGGAAGACACAGGCAGTGCCACTGGTAGATCTGTCTGATCGTCCCCTGGAGATGGGGAGGTTCCAGCAGACTGGAGGAGCTAATGTGGTGCCGCTGCACAAAAGTGGGAATGAGGATGAACCAGGAAATTACAGACCAGTCAGTCTCATGTCCGTTGTAATCAAAGGACCACACACCACTGCCTGTAAAGGTGCCACAGCCAAAAGGCAACAGTGAAGCAAAAAGGAAAAACTGTGCACACACCAAAAGGTATATTCAGAAACAATTTGTTGGTTTTCCAGCATGTAAAGGCAAGGCTAACACCCCTACATATCACCTCACAGGGAGGTTTCTTCAGGGAGTGGAGAAAGCCACATCTGACACCCCATAAATACCCCTATACAATGACATGTAAGTGCTCTTTAGTTGATAACATCAAGAGAGACCAGTGAGAAAGTGAACTCAAAATTCACAACTACAATTAGAAACTTACACAATAAAAAATTGGTATTTACATACAATGGCTTAATCACACCACTGTCCCAAATAAAGAAATAAAATCTCTAGACAACTAAAATTATACAAATGTCTTGACAGTGGCTGGTTAAAAGTAAAGTATTTATACAAGGCATAAATTAGTGTCGGACAGTTGATTAGCACCCTTTGCTAATCAAAACAAAAAATGATTAGCAACCAGTCAGTTTTGAGAAGCAATTTTAAAAACTGGTAATTTTAACTGGTTATTTTGATTATCAAAACTCATGGTACCGGTTATACATTAATGAAATAAACATATCACATAATGTTTTGAGCCAACTTTCAATTTACTTTGCCTTACTTTTTCTTTTTACTAGGCAGAGTTAGTCCATTTCGGTTTACTTTGCTTGAATTCCATTTACTTTTAACCATCTTTACTGCAAATAGAAGGGCATACATTTTCCAGTAAAAGTTTCTGTTCATTTCAAAATGGAATTACCATGCAAAGCCACTGCAGGGCAGAGACTTTAGAAGTTTTTTTTTTTACCTTGTTACACGTTTGTCCCCATCACTGCAAACTAGCAGGGCAAATGTTTTTTTTCCTGCTAGGTACTGTACCTTTCCATTAAAGTTAACATTGAAACGCTATAATAAAAGTCTACCCAATTAAGTTTCTCATCATGGTTGATTCAACCGAGCTGTAAACTAAGTGCTGCAGCTTTTATGATAAATTAACCAGGGCATCCGTCTCTAAACTAGGCCCTGTCCACATTAGGGATCTTAAAACGTTACAGATACTCTGTAACGTTTTAAAATCGGGGGAACATGGTTCGCGTCCACACTGGTAACGTTACCGCATCAGGATAACTGATGAGTACCAGGGGAGGCAAGTGTCCGCTGAGGGAGAGCATAGACAGGGCTGATAACTCTGCCTGCACTGACCCATGGAAAAAGCCTGTAGGGAATAAAAATATGTAACTGTGGAACCAAACATGGACAATGATAGAGTGAGTAAGAGAAGATGTAGAGAAGAATGCCAAAAAAAAGCCCAAGTAGTTAAGAACTGGTCTAACATTAAGTGCTGCACCACTGCTGAAAGGCTGACAACCAGATTTAAGATGCAGGTAAATGACTGCAACTGGGGAAGTCAACAGCTGTTTAAGAAAATATGCCAAAAGTTGTAATGTGTACAGGCAGATTACTATGTGCTGCTGTATTGCCTTCCTCATTACTCACACTGAAAAGTTCTTGTCACAGCCGAAGGTGGCTTAGCATCATCGTTTTTTTCTTCCCTTTTTTGTTGAGGCTGAAAGTTATCATATTTTCGTTTTCGGTAGGGATTTGGACCTAAAAGACATTTAAAAAAAAAAAAGTCAACTAGGAACTCAAATGGAACACCAACATACAAAAGCACTTCTCTTTTAAGATTCAGTAAAAATGTGCCACAGGTCAGGAAAGTTACTTTGTATAATAATACTGCATATTCTTCAACATAAATGGCACCACCAAATTAAATAAAATTCCTATTTAATTCCTTTTTTTTGTATTAAACATAATGCAGCATCACTTCTAACATGCAACTTCACAAGTGGCTGAGCATGCCAAAACAGGCTCTCCGACTGGGTGACCAGGGATGTAGATAGGAGCTGGGCCACAGACAGGGTTTAGAGTGGTAGCCAGAGATATGTTCCTGAAAATCTCCAGATATATCCATAATACACATCACAGGGAATCCCACTGACATGAAAGAGGAATTTCCTGGGAAATATCGCAATACAACGTGTTCCTTGTTGTAAAACAGGAGTCGCTGGAAGGTTTGATATCTTTTATTGGCCCAACAAGAGTCTTGTACAAAGACGGAATTCTACACAAGCTTTTGGGGCCTCACAGGTCCCTTCTTCAGGTGAATGACAAAATGAGCAACATAAGCAGTATTTATATAAACTGTGGAGCAATGTATAAAAACAGTAGAAGAGAATTACAAGAATAGTAGAAAGGTCGTTGTAACAAATCCCATTATAATTCATGCTAAGCATCTTTTTCCAGTGTTTCTGAAAAGTTGCTCTCAATGGTAGTATGTCGAGAACAACTTTTTCCAAAGGTGCATAACAACCTTGAATGCTAATATCGAGCACCTGTGAGTGGAAGCTGCACGCGTCGTTAGTCAAGCCTCAAACATGAACCTTTACGCCGACGCTATGAAAACTTAAAACAAATGCCCGCTCCCTGCTGTGTTCAGTACAGCAATAGCGGGATCTACGTCACTAAAATTGGAAGTTTTCCCATAATACTTAGCAGCACTCGATCGGGCTTCTCAGGGAGCCCCCTCCGCTCCCGCATTTGCCGAAACTCTGCAGCTTAAAAATACAAATGATAGACTGAAAAATTAATTTCAATAATCAGCCCTATGAGGACCGCAGCAGGAAAGGTACATGATATTACAGGGTCAGCCCTGTACTGAGAACCTTTGCACGTCACCTTTAATCCCTGGTCACTTGCGCTGCCCACCTCTGCCTGGTGACCACCCAGTCTCATTCAACGCCATCTCTGGCACTTCATTACCCTCAAGAGGGCCACAGGGTATTCTGCCACCACGCTGGTTTCCACTAGGGTGGAGAACTTGGCAGGGAAAGTGCCCCACTCTGGTCTGCAGGTGCAGAGGCCAATTGGAGTGGTAAGACCCGAGTGTGACAGCATCATGCCACTGTTCTTCAGGGTTTTCCACTTTTCATTTTTCACAGCCCCAGTGAAGCAGCTGGTAAGGGCTTCATGGTATGCATGAACATGCAACTGCATGGCTGCACTCCATCCGGAGCCAAGCTACAACCTCCCTTCCTCAAGCTCCTCTGTCTGCACCACCACCTGTGGTCAGCCAGGTGGTGGTACTGCAGCGGAGAATGCTGCCCCCTCTCCCCAGAGAAAGACAGCATCCTGTGGGACACTCAGTACTCCTCCCCAGGGCCGGCCCCCTGAGGTACCTGGTTTGGTCCTGAACCCAGATCGCTGGCACTGCAATGGGTTACCCTACTGCTACACCATCAGGCCGACTATGTTATATTTTGAGTTCTTCACTTTTTGAGAGGATGAAGGCACTCAGTTATGACACTTTCATTTCAATTTTGTTTACAGAGATAACTTTTTTAATATATATTTTTTTGCCACTTTCAGTATTCACCCCAGAAGGGGAGAGGGTGCCTATTTCAGTTAGTGATGTAATAGCATTAGTGCTTCTGTTATCAATGGCTCCACTCCACTCTATACCGCTGGTGTGACATCACCACAGTCTTTAAGCTGCAGTTCTATTATTAGGCTGCTGCCAGGATGCCATCAGAGAGGACAAAAGGCAAAAAATTAAAGGGGAATAGTCACCACCAAGGGACCCCACTCAAGCATGGGGCTGGTCCCAGTGTGCACTTTGCATGCAGAAACATTTTGGTGTACTTACTGTTCAGTGTTTACTGTAGTACAGCCGATTGTATCAGACTAATTCTGCTTACTTGTAGGCACTGTTACTATCCCAGAATTTCCCTGCAGATGACATCAGAGAAGTAGACAACAATGGGAAGCAGTGAGAAGATTCGACAGACTGCAGTGCATGTTAAGAGTTCACATAAGCTCTTATCGTTTGTTTGCTGGTCCCACTGTCCTCCACGGGCTATGTACAGTCACAGGTGACTTAAGTAACTTCATGGGAAATGGGCCACTTACCTAATTAGCCCAGTGTCTTAAAGCAGCAGTATTTATTAGTCCCCATATATTTTTTTTCAGTAATAATGTTTTCCTATCAAAAACATCAATATACCTATTTTTCTTTTTGTCTGCATTCATTCCTGAAGAAAGCTACAGGATTCTGGAGCTTTTAAAAGTTCCTGCTCCTGAGCCATGCCCTCCATGAAAACATTAAATATCTGGACACAGTGCTGTGCTGCAGGGGTCGAAACTGGCACAGGCCCATTAGCCAAATGCTGGTAGATTTTGTATTGGGCTAGTAAGATTTCCGTTAACTAGCCCAGCTGGGTTTTGGGGTCAGTGGAAAAGTCTGTGGGGCTAGTGGATTTTTCCCATCACTAGCCCTGCTGACTAGTGGCTGAAAAACTTAACTTCGACACCCACCCTATGTCTACAATCAGAAACATGTGGCAACACCTTCCAAATACATCCAGAGTATGACTGTAATATTTACATTCAGCAGGTAACCACCATGGAACAGATTTTTTAAAACTGCGAATGGAGATCATTTTTAATGACGCGAGTCACTACTCATAAAATTAGCCATAAAACTGTTCTAAGAATATCTGACAAAATATGAAATACACTGAGGATGAATCTATGGATGTTAGAAGTACATTTTCACAAAAAAAAAAAAATCTATATGATGACATTTTTTGCCAACTGACAAATATGGCTGGTGTAGCATAGCAAAACGTTATGCATATCAGAGGATCAGGCTAACCTTTTTTAATGCTATTTATGCAAGTTTCACGTTTAAACACAATAAAACATTTTTCATTTTGCCAATCAATCCGTGCCATGTGTATGCATTTTCACAGTTGAGTAGCACTTTCACATGCAAGTGTGTACAGGTGGTCATGGGAGGAAAAAATGTTTCATTTTTGTATAATATATTTTAAAGGAATTTTACTTTTAGGGCCTTGTTGAAGGTTTTCAGTAAGGGTGGCAGCCAGGTTTGTGATGGCAATCAGGGATGAGTGATGCGGGTCATGAATTCTGTATGTACTCTGCCCTCATTCCAAATCCCATGAGGACTTGTTTTTAAAAAAAAAAAAGTCACAAAAAAGTCACAAGGCTGCAGTAAATGTATGGATACCAGCCTTCTTCAGCTAATTAGCAGCTTGGATTTTCTCTAGCCATTTGATAAAAAAAAAATAAACATTAGTGGGTATGGTTGCGTACTGTGCGAGTTTTTAAAGTAAAGGTGTAAGTTCACCTAAGACTTTGGGCTTCACAGACCGGTACGCCTGCCTATGCTCAGTCATCTTGTGTAGAGGCTCGTCTGCCGTCTCTGACTCTATCCCATTCCTGACTGTGAAATGTGCTTTTTTTTTTTTTTTTTAATGACTTATTGGTATTGTCTTCAAACAAGGAGACCTGAAAGATCTCAAGAACTACCGCCCCCATCGCTATTCTGTCTGCGATCTGCAGTTGCCTCACAGCTCTCCCACTACCTTCAAAGCTATAATCTTCTCTCCCCTGCACAACACAGCTTTAGAAAAGGGCATAGCACTTTTACTGCCCTTGCCGTGGTTACCTCCAAGATCAGGTCAGTTACAGACCAAGGCAAACTGACCGAAGCCATCTTCGTGGATCTCTCGAAAGCCTTTGATCGGGTTGACCACTCACTCCTTTGCTCCACACTTTGGCCTCTCGGCTTCTCCCCCTCCGCCCATGCCTGGTTCTCAAACTACCACTCCAGCAGGCAGCAATACACTAACTTCCACCGAGCCCTCTCTGACCCCTCTACGGTGAACTGTGGTGTCCCCAAGGATCAGTCCTTGGTCCCATACCGTTTTCCCTCTTTATAAATGAGCTGCCCTCCGTCACAGCCCATGGGCGCTCCACCCTATATGCAGATGACCTTGTTGTCCTGGCCAGCTCCCAGGACATCACTATCATTAACTCCAGGCTAAAATCCAACTTCAACCTTATTCAAACCTGGCTTGAGGACCATAACCTGACTATCAACCAACCTGAAAAAAGACCCAGGCCATGCTCTTTGGCTCCATGGCCAAGACTAAAACCTGCCCTGCTCCTCTCAATATCTTTAGAGCAGATGGCTTCCCCCTGCATGTTATGGATACTGTCAAGTACTTGGGTGTAACCCTTGATCTGCAACTGGACCTCACCCTGCGCATTCGGAACACATGTAAGGCAACTAATGGCAAGCTCAGACTCGCTTACAGATCAAAAAGCTGTGTCACCCCTGCCGCACGTCTCGCCCTAGCCAAGGGGGTCCTCCTACCCCCGCTGTTCTGGGCTCGTATCCTTTGCCCCTGCCCCGAGAACCAGTCTCATAAAATGGGACATTGCATACAATAATGTATGCCGCTTTGCGCTCTCTGCCCCTCACCTCACACACCGCTGTGAGTTTTACGCACGACTAGAGTGGCTCCCTCCCAAAAAGCACTGTACCTTTGTCCTCGGCAACTTCATCGACAACATTGTCAGAACTGCCACCACTTCTGCATTCGACCTCCTGGTCCCCAAAACCCGCGCCTAACTAGCGGTGATGAACCTTCGGCGTGTTAGCCAGGAATGTGGAGACTCCTTCCTGCAATCACTCGCTCTACCCCTCCCATTCTTGCTTCAAAGCTTCCTATGGGCTTCCTAAATCGGCCTCCGCCTGTCTCTGTGCCAGATAGACCATGGCTGAGGCACTGTTTTCCCCAGCTCGACTGTTGGGGGCAAGGCGCCCGTTTATTTGAATGCACTTCTTCCAATGATGTTCCTGTAACCGCTAGATGCAACTAATGTTATCAATATGCACTTGGTCCTTTCCCTGCCCTACTGTTCTTTGTGGGATCACTATGTCTACACTATCCCATTTTCCCCCAGCCTCTCTCTCTCTCTCAATTTTGTAGTCCTCCTGTAACCCTCTATCCTTACCCCCTCCCCCCCGAGAGTATGGTTGACTCTATATTGTTTGCTCTGTTGCCTATGTCTGTATAATGCTGTTAATCTACCTATTGATTTGTTATGCCCGAATGTTCTTGTATACCACCTTTTACTCTGACAGATGTGCTTGTATGTGCCTTGTACCCTCCCGGGTCACACCAGAAAATAGGCACTTGGCTGTCTAGTGTGCTTCCCCGTTAAACAAAAGCAAATAAATAAAATTATGCCATGCAGCCAATATCCTTATAGTGGTGGAGTCATCTCAGTCGGGGTGGGGATCTATTCTATACCGATAACTATGCATTCTGTGGCAGAAGCCGCCCACCCTCATGCCCACATCACACGAGGCTATGATGAATTTTCCACAGATTACCTATTTTTTTGGGAAGGGTATGGTTTTATTGGGGAGGGGGATGCCTGGCTGTAGCTAACCGCAGGTCGCAGTCATTGTTATGGACACAGTCGTGGGTAATTGTTGTGGTGCTAGTTGGGTGTATGACTTGTGAGGTGGGGGGATGTGTTGTCTGTAGGATGGTCTTTTACAGGTTGGGGTACTGTAATACTGTGCCATGTGGTGTGCTTGGAATGGATGTGTTATTTCCCTTTGCCTCTTGCTCCCCTCGGTGCTGAAGCTTCCTGCTCCCTCGGCCGCCTTACATCATGGGAGACGGTGCTCTGTTACACTGCATCGCTGACTAGTATGTGCGTGTATCTGTTCTGAGGTGGGGACAGGGGTTGGTGGTGTAGTTGTAGTCAGTTGTCCTCCACTGGTCGCAGTCACGGCAGTTAAGTATTGCATACTAGTGTGTGTAACTGACTGACTGTTTTACGATGGCAGTGGCATGTGTATGACTGCTTTCTGAAACTGTCTGAAGCCCACCTGACCTACCATTTTTAGAGCAGTCGAGAATTGAGTGCTGCTAATATATATTAGTTTACGTCTTTTTTTTGTGAATTCTCGTAATCTTCCCGAGTCACAATGGGTAGTTCCCCCCGATCAGCCCCCTTACAAGGGGTCTCATGCTCCACCAACTCCACCAGCCTCCGCCGCAATCCCAGATGAAGCAGAAAGGATTGTCCTGCCCCCTCCCACAGAGGGGAATGGGGGAAAGAGACTGCATCACCCTTGAGATAGGTTTTGTTTGGGGGGGGGGGGAGGTGGCAGGCAGGACCCAGACGAAGGCTTCATCCTTCATGCATCAGAGGATTTTTGTCCTTAATGATCCCCTGAGACACGACCGTACAATGACATCCAAGCATACGTAGTGCTGACGTCTGCCGTGTCCCACCCCTTGCTTTTGGCTCCGCTCTGATAATGCCACCGGTCTCCACTGGAGGCCACTACAGAGCGATGCGTCCCCAAATCCCACCCCAGAAGAGGAGAGCAGTCCATTGAACGTTCTATCCTCTCCTCCCCTGCTGATCCCCGGCAGCTCGAGGTGTGGCATCCAGTGCCTCAACCCTCAGCGCCACCGGGCCGGCAATTAGTTTACATCTTAAATATGCATACTTTGAGTTACTTAGATCGTTATATGGTCTGGCCAGTGATGGTTTGTCCTGGGGCCCTAGAAAGTACAGAACTGTTGCTGACTGTCTTGGGGTACAGTGTGTGTTGGATCGGCCTCTGGCGCTAAAGCCACATGCTCTCTTGCCCGCCTCATCATAGTAAAACCTTGGTCACCCATGAATGATGGCATTTTGTGTACAGATGATGGGTCCTGCTGTTGGTATATCAATTTGAAAGTCGGTAGCTGTTGGTGGTGGCCCTCGAGTGCTATTAACTTCACAGCGAAACTCGCGATGTCCTTCCCTCCTCGACAACTCTAACCTGAAGTTGATTATATTAGAATGGGGGGGAGAAGCCCCTCGCAAAAACAGTCTTATGAGGGCACAATACCAGTGTCAGTACTGTGCTGTCACTGTGCAGGACATCGGGATTCTTTGTCTCGCACACTTGGTGCTTCCATTACTGCTAGCTGAGGTATTACTTTTTACATACAGAACCGATGCGCAGCACTACTGTATCAGCATGCAGTGATGCAAAACTGGCAGCTACTGCATGCACACGAACTTGGAAGGATGGCTGAATGATGACAGGACAGAGTGGGGTTAAGGCTGGAAACAGTTTTTATTTACATACAGTTAACTGTTTTGAATGGGAGCTCCTCTTACCTACTGCAAGGGAGGGAGAGGAAGACATTTTCAGAGTAAAGGGGGGGGCCGGGGAGGTATCTTATCTAACTGGGCTGGCTTCAGACATGCAGCATCTACTTCCGAGCAGAATCAGAAGTATAGGAGCAGGCCTTGCACTGCTGGTGTGGAGCAGATCCCACAAGCCATTTTGACAACCAACAGTGCTGGTGTGTGGTGTCACTCATGTCAGTCACTGATGGTACCTGGTTATACTTTTTGGAACGTAACTCATAATTAAGACTGTATGTGGTTGTGGTCTATGTGATGGCTGCTTTTTTTAATTGTTTTTTTTTTCCCCTTAGCATAAGCAGGCATGCTGCACAACTGCTGCACTGTGCACACAGACATACATGGAAAAGGCACTGCGGTGCCTTTTTCTATTATGTCTGTGTGAACAGTGCAACACGTATTACAGCATGCCTGCTAGCTAGGCATAATAATATACACCACCACACCACATAAAGTTTAATTATGAGTTATGTAATGTTCCAAAAAAGGATAAATACCCGCCGTCGAGTCACGGACCATGGCTTTCTTGGCTAGAATGGGTGGGTGGCACTCCTAAACAAGGTAAAATGCTTTTAATTCACTTACCTTAAAAATAACATTCAGTGTGTAGGAGCACAGATTTGATAGGCAGGAGCATATATCTTGGGTCTTGATGATATTTGGCAATGTGTGCTCCTAAATTTTGAAGGAGCACACCATGCCAAAACCTTAACACCTTCCCTGACCTGGGGGTCGTGGTGTTACATAGAGGAGTGGAAATAATTTACCGGGGTGGAGGAGAAGGTTGGGCAACACTGCCTTGTGTGTTGCAGGGGGTTAAATAAGTGTAGTCTTTTCTTATTTTTAAAACAATAGGCTGGGGGTGTATTCCAAATACAGCTGAATCAGAATACTCCCCGAAATATTTGGCGACTGGTAAATATATCTATTCGCACACCCCAGTTCTCAACAAATGTCCACATTTTTGCAGGTTTTTTTTTTCTGAGAGAAACGTAGTATGTGAAATATTTATACCGCTTCCATGTAGAGAATAATGTTCTTCAGAAAACAAACCAGAGATGTCTTTCAACTCTGCAGCTGTAAATAATGACCCCCCACACACACACCCACACACACTCCTGCGGAAATCAGGTACATTGCCAAAAGGAGGCTATCCTGGAGTGAGCGACTCCTAAATACATAAAATTTAAAAACACTCATACCCATACCTCTCAACCTTTTGTCCCCCAAATGTGGAACACACTGCTTCTCAAAATGTGGAACACTTAAGCAAATCTTTACCTAGGAAGCTCAGAACACTGTTAAAATGTTTGCATTTATGTTCAGAAAGTCTGTTATTAATTGAATAATATATTTTTTGCATCATTTACTATAGATGTTTGCTTTAAAATGTTAATACTGAATGTGGGACAAGTCCTCACAATGTGGAACAGGGAGCTTCTGTGAAGTAAAATGAGGAACGTTCCTCATAATGTGGTACAGTTGAGAGGTATGCTCATACGTTTACAGTAGTCGAGCACTATACTTCCACACAGAGCACCTGCTGTAATTCGTTATTTTAAAGGACCAGTGGATCTTTTGTATTAAAAAAAAAAAAATACAAAAAAACGTAGCTATAGCGCAGCTCAAAACCAACACATATCCCTCTTTCTCAGCGTACTGGTCCCAAGGGTACAAAAAGAAGAACAACGTGGGTGAGTCGATTCCTTTTGCTGGACCAACAAAGAGATATATATACACAACACAAGCTTTCGGGCTACACAGACTGGAGCCCTTCACGTCATGGCAGTTTCTTCATGATATTGAGAAGGGCTCTGCGTAGTCTGAAAGCTTGTGTTTTGTATCTCGTTAGTCCAATAAAAGACTTTCAACTCACCTACTTTATTCAACGTTCAAAGTATGCAAGAAATGGGGCGAAACAGCAATGATACGATGCCGCAGCGATTCCGATAAAATAGATACGTACCACCTTCCTTCTTATTCATTCTGCCCAATCAGAATATCAGACAACTCCGGAGCTTTTAGCGGATTTAAAAACTCAATTTCTTTGTAAAATTAATGTTCGGATGTATCGTTGATCACCTACTGACGGACATTTTGATTGCGGGTAGCTTCAAAGCCCCATAGAGCGCCCTCTCGAGATCTCGAGACCTTTGCACATAACCACAACTTTAAGCATTTTTTTATGTAAAATGCGGAACTGGCTATGGGGTAGTTTTGTTTACTAATACTATAGCGGTGATCTGCATAAAACCCAGGATAAATAGGTAGATTTTAGTTAAATATTTTATGTGGGCAACGATTAGACAGCTATATCCATCAAAGGAAAGTGCATTCTGGGGCATGTAGTTTAATTTCAGTTCAGACAATTCAATGAGGGAGTGTTGTGACGTCAGCTCCTTGTTGAAAGCTAGCTAATTGGTCTCAGATTTCACTCTACATGATGGCAATGCATTTCAGTCTTTAATTTGTTTTATTTTTGTAACATGGCATAAATACAATCACAGAATAACTATCTTACATTGGACAAACAGCATCAGGTGACTAATAAGCAACCATGGATTAATGCCACATTGTTTCCCACCAGTAGCGGAGCCAGATTTGGGAGCCGGGGCATTCGGTCAATCACGGGCTCCACAATGGGCAGTAAACAGTGAATAAAGATGGTGGCGGGCGCCACTACTCACACTGGGATAGCCAGGAGGGGCGACCACCCCCAGCCCCAGCTCCGCCGGTTTCCCACTCTCGCAGGTGGACACTATTCACCAGCTAAATATCGATCTTTGAGCATAATTGGCCGTAAATGTGGAAAAAGTTATTGGTCACAATTACTAATACAGTACTTTTTCTTCTAACTTACAAGTCAGGATTGGTGCTAGGTCGTTCATATGAGCTACTGTTCGGAAGTTGATTTTACGTCACCACACAGAGGCTCCACAGTTACTGCTATTCCCTATTAATGTTGCCACCACAGCAGCAAGAAAACACGTAAGTATTAGCCATGGCGAAGGTGTCTTCTAATGGGGAATTAATGCATGGTTGGGACTGTTGTGGCACTAGGCCACCTTTGGAGTGGCTTAATGCGCTTGTAACATGGCTTGTGCAATGCAAGTTTTATGTACATAGTGTTTTACTTGTTATGAAACAGAGATCAGCAGCAGGAATTATTTTCCTTACTGAATAATGGTTGACATCTCATACTTTATAAGGCTGTGTCTAACTGCCACCGTGTGTGTGCACATTGCGCTGCCTACATCAAGTTATATAGTGTGTACCAACTTATCACAAGTTATGACTTTCCTTTAGGTAGGAACATACACATAACATAATGCTGACACTTGAAAAGATGGCACTTGTAATCGGGTGTTGTACTCATCTGCATCCGTTTGTAAATCACATTCGTGCCCTGCTGGATTGTGGGAAAGATGTATTGGTTGCATACTTTATTATGCCTGAAGAGTGAGAGCAGTACTCTCAGCTGAGTGTGCAGCGCTGCAATGTGCTTTTCGACCAATAGGAGGCAGTTTCAGACCAGCACAGCACTTCTGCTGTGTTTCTGAACGATGTGTTTGCTCACATTGTACTTTTGCCATACTGCTGTGGTGTGACTATTAGTGTGTGCATCGGCTGGTCAATCCACTGCAAACAGCAAACTTTCACATTGCAAACATGTATTGTTTGCTGCCAATTGCTGTCCGGACTCCCAACAGATCTGGACGACTGCCCCACAGACCACAGTTCCGACCAATAGCTGGCGCTTTTAAAAAAGGGCAACATTTCTGCTCGGTTTCTATCTCCTGTGTTGCTGGCTTGTGGTAGCGACTGCTGCAGTATCAACTGGGTGGGTGGGAAACAGCAGACCTTGCTATTCTTTGCTCTCTCTGGTGCATGATAGTTGCAGCACCAAAGAACAGATCGCTCCACTGCCTGTCTCAGTGCTGCCGCTCACATTTTACAGTCTCTTTTACTTGCACCACCTATTGGTCAAACTCGCTGTAATATATACGATAATTACTTTTTACTCTATGAGCGCGTTCACGCTTTCAACACAGCATTATTGCTGGATTAATACCTGCTCCAGTTAGTGTCACGGGTTCTGTTGTGACCAATCTAATTTCTGTGTTGCAGTCTACTTTTCATTACCATGTTACAAATCATATTACATCAGCAGACCGAAAGAAAAAAAATGGTTCTGCAAGAAAACAACATTCTTCCAGTATCCCATGCTCCCACCCACCACAATGCAGTGCACAGGGGTATAACAGTCCAGGATGACATTTCCACTTCCTCTTTTCTTGCTGCTCACCACAGGAGCAAGTTTGTTTATACTATAGTTGTTTATTTGTGTAGGCTTTGGCCTTGCTTGCACCGCGTGGTTTTAGTGTCTGAGTTTGGTTGCCGACTCATTTTGATCTCCAGACGATTTTTTCGACTAGATTGCAGTTGCGGTTTAACAAACATAAGCTTGTTTGTTGTTTTTATCTGAATTTATTGAATTTTTTACCAGTTTTGACGGAATTGTTTGGGCCATCATCCAGCAACAATGCCCAGACAGAGCTCCAAGAAGGATAAGCTGAAGAGAGACATCTTACAAGAGGTCAGGAAGTTGCTAAAGACTGCAGTTAGGGAGGATGATTCCTCCACTTCAGCAGACCCTCAGTCTGGGGCTTCTACTTCTGATCAGCAGGCCGTTTTCATGGCCCAGGTAGACTCAGACAATCTTATTTTGTGGAAGAGGGGCTCTCTGGTGATGTCCAGAATCCCCATGAGACTTCCAGCTCTGCAAGAAAATCTGTTTCAAAGAAACAGAAAAGGGAACGCAAAAAAAAAAACCTTAAGAGTAAAGCAAAAAAGACAAAGAGGTCAAAAAACTATACCACCTCTTCTGATTCTTCCTCAGATTCTAATAGTGACTCTGAACAATTGTGGTCTTCTGATTGTGACTCTGATTATACCTTGGATACTGACAGAGAAGGGCACTCCTCTGAAAACAGCCGGAGCATGGCAGACCCTGATATAGGGGAGCAAGATAGCCCATTCGACCCTGAAAAGCTGACACTCCAGCATTCCTCAGAGTGTGTCTCTCATGAGAGGGCCACAAAATATATGGTTAGAAGATTAAGAAAACCAGTTGATAGAAAAGACAGACATAAAATGAGAATTAAACGCCCTCAGCCGTAATTAAAACAAAAAGTGGCCTTGGCTCCA
Organism: Neoceratodus forsteri; assembly: GCA_016271365.2. NCBI lineage: Eukaryota > Metazoa > Chordata > Ceratodontiformes > Ceratodontidae > Neoceratodus > Neoceratodus forsteri. The sequence continues at coordinate 1,839,179,777 of CM057449.1, forward strand.
GAATTGGATGATGACTTTATATCTTTTTTCAGAAATAATGGCAAAGACCCTGAAAAAGGGCTAGATAGATGCCTTAAGGCAAGGCAATTTTATTTAAAAGGTGCCCACTCCCAGATGCTCTGGGTGCTGAACATAAATAAGGACAGACAGCAGTTAATTAAGACATAGTAAAACCTCATTAAAAACCACTACAAAATTAAAATTCAATAAAATAAGGTTTCCAAAAGTCAATCTTTTGGCATGCCAGGATTAGCTCCTGGACATGTCTGGCCCTCTTGCACTGTTATTGGATGAGGCTGAGAGGGCCATTGACAAAGACAAATTTATTGACTCAAGAGTTGTAAGGCGATGGACCCAGAGAGCCATATGCTTCATGGGTAATGTCAATTCCACCATTGCTGCAGAGCGACTTAAAACAGCCCTGCTGAGATTTCACCCCAAAGCTGTTAAATTGGCTTGGAAAGATGCAGGTCCAGCAGCAGAAGGGCGGCTGTTTGGTGACCCACTGATTACAGAAATGGGTTAAAAAGCCAAAGTTTATTTCTCCATGAGGAATGTCCAGGCATCATATAACTACGCCAATAAACCACGTGTTTTTGGAAGAGCCGAGCGTGGCAGGGGCCACACTCTCGGCCACGACTTTCCACCCAGAGGATCCTACAATGGACAAAGTTTCCAAAGAGGCCAGGGCAGAGGCAGATTCCAGCTGAGACCATACACAAGAGGTTACAGAGGTAACAGGCAAGGTTTCTGCCCCCAGCAAGATGGAGGTAAGTATGCCATACCCAGGGCCAAGGGATCCTCTCTAGTGTGCAGAGTACAGGAACATTTTGTTTTGACCCCCGAACCTCCATTTATTGCAGGCAGATTATGCCATTATGCCCACAACTGGGAAAGCCTATCTGGGGACCCATGGATCCTGGACACTGTCCAGGGCTTCAGGTTGGAGCTAATGCAGCTCCCAACTCAACTAAGGCCCCCAAGACAAATTGCCTTTTCCGGCTAGGAAGCTGTGATGGTTCAAGAGGAAATTTTAGAAATTTCCCAGAAAGGGGCAATCTGTCTGGTGAAGGAAAATCAAGTGGGGTTCCTGAGCAATCTTTTCCTAGTACCAAAGAAGGATGGGGGACTAAGACCTATTACAAACTTGGAACAGTTAAATCAGTATGTCCCCTACAGGCATTTCAGAATGGAGGGTATCCTGCTTCTAAGAGACACTCTCCTACAAGAGGACTGGCTAGCCTGCATAGATTTAAAAGATGCTTACTTCACTGTGCCCATCAGGGACACAGACAGGAAGTGACTCCAGTTCTGGTGGGGAGAACAGATTTGGCAATTCAATTGTCTCCCATTCGGCCTAACCTCCGCCCCATGGTGTTTCACAAAGCAACTCAGACTAGTGATAGCCTGGATTCGAGCAGCAGGGATTCAGGTGATAATTTGCTTGGACGACATGTTGATCATGGGCCAGAACCGGAGGCAGCTGATGGAGGATGTTCAGGCCATATGCCTACTTCTCAAGAGGCTGAGGTTTGTGATCAACCCCAAGAAATCTGAATTGAAACCTTCTCAGATTTTGGAATTTTTGGGTTTCCATTACAGTGGTGGAGCCAGGTTTGGGAGCCAGGGGGGCCATTCAGTCAATCACGGGCTCCACAATGAGTACTAAATAGGGAATAAAGATGGTGATGGGGTGCCACTAGTCACACTGGGGCAACCAGGAGGGGCGATGGCCCCCCTAGCCCCCCCTCTAGCTCCGCCACTGGTTTCCAAGTTGACACAAATCAGGCTCTCCTCAGGCTTCCCTAAGGGAAAGTTAATGCTATCAGGAAGGAGCTGAGGAGAACCTTGAGAGCACCAACATTATCACTGAGGTCATTGGCCAGGGTGATTGGGCTCCTATCCTCTTCCATTCAGGCCATCTTCCCAGCACCCTTACACTACCGAGCATTACAGAGACTGAAAGCAGAAGTCTTACGGCAGCACAAGTCCTACAGTTGCCCAGTTACTCTAACAGCGGAAGCAAAGGAGGATGTGTTGGTTGCAGCACATGTTAGCTTGGAACAGCAGAGCTATCTTTGAGATGGCACCGGACATAGTAATAGAGTCAGATGCCAGTCTGACAGGTTGGGGTGCCAGATGTGGGAAGATAGCCACAGGGGGAAAATTGTCTCAGGAGGAGTCAGACATGCATATCAATTGCCTGGAACTGTTAGCTGGGTCCTTTGTGATCAAGAGTCTGGCCAGGCAGGAGGGGAAATTGTCAATTTTGTTACGCATGGACAATGTGTCAGTGGTCAGTATATCAACAAGTTGGGGGGGAACCAAATCATCCTCCCTGGCTTCCCTAGCCAAGAATTTCTGGCAGTACTGCCTGCAGAACCAGATCACGGTTCAGGCTCAGCACATTCCAGGGATGTCCAACCAAGTAGCGGATTGGCACTCCCGATACCTGAGAGATTCGAGTGATTGGACACTGAATCCAACAATTTTTGCACAAATTCAGAGAATGCTGGGCCCCCTAGAGGTGGACTTGTTTGCCTCCCATCTGAATCATCGGTTGCGACATTTCTTCAGCTGGAGACCAGACCCGGAGGCCCTAGCAATGGATGTTTTCCTTCAGGACTGGAGGAACCTGAAACCCTACACCTTCCCACCAGTTGCCATGATAGCGTGAACCCTGGCCCAAGTAAGGAGGCAGAACTGCACCTTGGTGATAGTTACCCCTGTGTGGACAGCAGAACCCTGGTACCTCTGTCTCCTAGAGATGGTGGTTGTCCAACCTCTCCTCCTCCTCCCATTCAGTGAGGACCTTCTGTGCAACACCTCAGGGAACACTCACCCCCTGATACTGGATCAGGCACTCACTCTGGTGGCTTGGAAGGTTTCAGGGGATCCTGGACAATGCCTTCACTTTTGGATGGCGCTGCAGCTCTTCTCAGAGAGGCATGGGCACCTGGCACCAGGAAGGCCTATAAATCTGCATGGACATCCTGGTCCAGCTCGTGTCTGTCAAGGCTCTTGGATCCATTTCAGACATCTTTAACACAGATTATAGAATTTTTGTTTTCTCTGTATCAAAAAGGAAAGACCTACGGATCTATTATATATAGGTCTTCAATCTTGTCAGGACACTGTCGGATTGATGGTAAATGTGTAGGACAGTACCCAGTGGTAAAACAATTTATGAAGGGTATTAAGTGTCCAGACCTCCTCGCCCAAAATAGAAAGTTCATTGGGATGTTAATAGAGTTTTTGATTTATTCAGATCTTAGGGTGTTAATTCTCAGTCATCTCTTAAACAACTGTCATCTAAACTTGCTATGTTGTTGTGTTTGGCATCTTTTAAGAGATCGTCTGATATCAGAGCACTAAAGGTCTACAGGAGACAATATGTTCCTGGAGGTGTGGAATTCACTGTAGTTAGGAGAACCAAAACAGCTACATCCACAATGTTTTTTTCAGCCTTTGATAAAGAACAGCACCTTTGTGTGGTGAACTGTTTGAAGAAATATGAGTCACAGATGGAGAACATCAGAGGAAATCACAACTAACATCTGATTTCTTTTGTCAAACCACATGCCCCATCTCCTCTGCAACCATTGCTCGATGGCTCAGGTGGGTCATGAACCAAGCAGGATGGATACCCCCTGTTTCGGAGCTCATTTGATAAGGGGAGCTATGGCCAGCAAAGCAGCCTCTATGGGAGCCAGAACAGAGGACATCCTGAAAGCGGCTGACTGGGATAAGGACACTGTGTTTAAGCAGTTTTATCTAAAACCTATGTCAGATTCATCTGTGACTAACGTTTTTTCTAGGGCTTTGAACTAGCAGTAACTGTGGATCCTCCATGTGGAGACATAAAATTGTGATTTTTCCAAGAGTGAAGCTTGCAGGAAAGTTGTGATTTTACTAACCACATGGAGACAAAACAGTTAACCCCCCCCCATTCCCACCCTTAATTGTTTATTCTCACCCAGCCCCTCGGAAGTGACTTGAAGACTCTAAATGGACAAAATGGAATGGGAAGCTAATTTACCTGATCGTATGATGTGAGAGATGGAGCTAAGTGACAGATGGCACAAGTAGGAGTCTACTCTCACTCACAGAAGAAAAGAGGAAGCGGAAATGCTGTCCTGGACTGTTATATCCCTGTGCAGTGCATTGTGGGGAGTGGGAGCATGGGATACTGAAAACATTTTGTTTTCTTGCACAACTGTTTTTTCTCCCGGTCTGCTGATGTAATGTGATGTGTTTTCTTGCTGCTGTGGCGGCAACATTAAAAGGGAATAGCAGTAGCTGTTTCACCTGCATGTGGTTAGTAAAATCATGACTCTTCTGCAAGCTTCGCTCTTGGAAAATCACAATTTCTCAGAAAATGACAGAGCTACTGTATTATTCATATTATTTATATACCCATAATGCAGTGCTTGCAAGTCATGGAAGTAATGTATTTTCATGCATGGTAAAAAGCAAGTTAAACAGATATTGTAACATATTTTATTGATTACTTTAGGAAAGGAGCTGTGTTACTTTGCTTTTCTGTGTTTTGAACACCAAAAAAAGTATTAAGTATTTGGGTCATTACAATATAAATAAACAATACTCTACTCATGTACTCTAGGAAGCAAATTATGGAGTGTGAAACATAGTTATTCTGTAGTTGATTAATATCTCTACCTACAGATGTAGTGACACAGAACAATTTGGCTGATAATTAATGTTAAAAGTAGAAAGAAAACAATTTTTAGCAAGCAATTTTATACGAATTATGTTTGTTTACTAATTTAATATATGGATATGTGATTTAATAGCATACAAAAGCATACAGAAAAATCCCATTAATAGCATTGCACAGAAAGTGGTAATACAGAGGATAATGGCTGGGGATCGGGTGATAACCACGCTGTAATCACCTCAAGTGGTTGCTAGGGCAACATGGCAAACCTTGAGAGCGCAGCTTGAGAGGTTTACTGTAGCCCTAGCAACCATGAGAGGTGATTTCAGTGTGGTTGTCACTCGATCCGCAGCCATCATCTTTTATAGTATATGGTCAAAAAAACACCATTTGCATTCTATGTGTGAGAATTGTGGAACTCTAGTGCATTCTTTTTTGTTATGCCACTGTTTGGAAGTTCCGAAGTGTGGTTAACAACTTTTAAAATTCTAAACAGTGCATAACAAAGCTGTGTGACTGCTGATTATGGTGGTTAATAGGCACTTACCATACATTATAGTACAGTTGCTCACCGATAATAGCATTGTTCCAAAGTTATAATACTATTGTTCCCTCATGAATGATAGTATTATCAACAAAAGACATCAGCGCATGCACTAGAATGCCCTACCCACATCTTCTGAGGTGTGCCTTTCGATTGGCCACTTTCCCTCAGTGAGCGGTCAGAAAAAATCTCAAAACATGGCGGCCATCCCTTGCTTAGCGAGACACTAGGGATTCCTCCGTATTTTGCCATTTTTTTTTTTTAGACTGTGCCCCAACTGGATTTATCTATGTAATCCTGTGTTCCCCATTTCCCAACAGCAGGAAAAGGTAGGAATGCCTACTAATAATATTATGCTGTGCTTGTGCTTAACAGAAGGTGGGGGGAGGAGTCGAGTGACACGACGAGCGAGACGGGGAATGACAGCACGAGACAGTGCAGTGGTTCGCCATCACCCAGACAGTTTTTAACTGAACTGGCGAACCGCCCGTCTCAGAAGACCCTAAAACATGCTCAGATCCATATATTTAAAAAAAACAATGTATGGTTCGGTGGGTATTACCAGTCAGCAATACTATCTCACAGTTCTGGACATGTAGGAACCTCTCGAGCTTTGCTCTCGAGGTTCATACATGTCCAGAACCTCTCGATGGTATTACTGACCAATAATACCCACTGAACTATACATTATTCTATTTATAGTACAATATCCTAACTTACTGTCAGGATTGGTGCTAGGTTCTTCATATGAGCTACTGTTCAGAAGTTTATTTTTCAGAGAATGACAGACATACTGCATTACCCAGATTATTTACATACCCGCAATGCAGTGCGTGCAACTCATGGAAGTAATGCATTCTTTCTCATACATGGTAAAAAAGCAAGTAAAACAGATGTAACATATTTTATTGATTACTTTAGGAAAGGAGCTGTGTTACTTTGCTTTCCTGTGTTTTGAACACAAAAAAGTATTTAGGCCATTTCAATATAAATAAACAGCACTCTACTTGTATACTCTAGGAAGCAAATTAATATTTTAGGAAAAATGTTATACTGCTTTTCTGTGTTATACACTACTTCTTGTGCTTGCCATGTTACAAGTGCATTAAGCCACTTCAGAGCATGGTTCTATTTGAGACGTTAATGCATGACTGGTTGGTCAGATGCACTTGGCCTTCGGCTTCATGCCCCAACCATGGATAAATACCACAGTAGAACCATGCTCTGTCATGGTTTAATGCTTATTTAATCTCAGTCTGTATAATGCATTTTGATGGGATTGAGGTGAACCAGTTTGCAGCCAATTGGACCTCTTGTTTACAGGACATTGTGTGTTGACAATGCTGTGCAAATAAGACATTTAAAGGGAATAGGGAATGTACGCCGATTGACATCAGTTAAAAATTGTCTTATTTGCAGAGATGAAAGTAATATCTCCAAGTGATCTATATTTAACTGTATCCAAATAAACACTGATTTGAAACATTGTATTTTAATTTGTTTTCTTTTTATGGAAAATATTCTGCACAGTTCTCTGTGTGGAAGCAGTAATTTGGAGTTTTTACTATGTCATGATTTATCTACAGAATGTTCAGCATGAGCTGTTGACCTATCAGAACCATGTTCAAAGTTCTGTACACAAACCCTGACGTGGTCAAAACTCCAGATCACTGGTTCCATGAAGTGAACTGTTGCAGATTGCTGCCCATAAAAACAAAACAATACAAAATACAGTGTGTTACCTTACTTACAGTACTTATTCAGGCTCAGTTAAACAGGGATTATTTAGGGGCATGAATATCATTTCTGAAAATATTTTTTTTTAAAAGGAGCTGCCAGTGAGAAATAATTCCCTGCCCTCTTTAAGGCCTCAGAAAAAGAGGTGGGCAAACCAGAGCAGGCTGAAGCCTGGCTGGAGCTCAGTGCTCGTCTGGGCTCAGCCTCTATGACCGGCTCAGCTTAACCTTTGGCTCCCAGTTGTTTGTACAGTGCTATAAACAATTGACAGCCAAAGGTCAAGTCAAGCCAGTTATGGTCAAAGTAAGCATTTTTTTGTCAGCCTGAGCAGTTAGTGTAGTGTCTGAAATGTTGGACTCCTATGTAGTAAACAGTCTACAGCCGCCAGGGCTCGGCTTGTGTCTCTTGCCTGGTAGAGTCAAGCCAGACCCCTGGTTTGGTTCTGGTTTGACTCTAGGTGAAAAATTCCTGGCTTTCCTACCTCAGAAATACTGTATTCTAATTAGTCAATAAACTACCCAAGCATATGTAGATTATTCAATAAAAGACTCAGGATTATGCAAATTAGCCAATAAACTCCCACAGAATATTGAGATGCGCTGTGTGTCATTTCAAATTTTCAAAGCATCTCTGACCCAACATACTGTAACTTGGACTTGTCTCGTTTTTTTGTGTGAACATTACCTTAGTATGTAGAGAATAATGCCTAGGCAGCTGTGTGTTATGATGCTTTATTTTTACAGACCCGAGGTGAGTGATGAGCCATAAACCTCGAAAAGCTCGAGAGGTTCATGAGCTTATCACTCTCATCGGTCACCAGCGGTGTGTAAAAAACCAAAAACAAAAACAAAAAAAAAAAACATCAACACACACCTGACTAGGCTTTATTTTTATAAGTACTGGTATGATTTTTTTTTGTTCCAGAAAAAAGCTCACATAGAACACAAAGGCAGGTTTTTATTTTCTTTCAGGAAACTGCCAAGTTCGTGGAGGGTACTGCACTGTACTGGCTGACCAGGAGAGAATATGCGAGTGGTAAGTGTTTACTATGTCAGGGTGCTCGTGACCATTGCTTCTTACTGCAGAGTTTGTGAACAGTGGAACATGAGCTTTCAAAAACTGTAATGACTGATAATTATGGCAGTTGCAGGTTATTGCAGCTCTTGAAGCTGCTCAAAAGGCGTATGATACCAGGGGTCACAAGTAATTATAATTGCGATAATGTAGGGGATCAGTGGATCAGTTCTCTAGAAAAATGGCACTTGTCGCTGTGGAACATGACCTTGCCCACTGCCCTCGGTCTTGGTCCACAGTGCTCAGTGCTATTATTCTCACGTACACCCACCCATCCCCCCAATTATTATTATATTATATATTATATAATATAGGTTAAATAAATTACAACTAATGTCCCTGGAGACAAGAAGGGTTAGGGGGAATCTACTACTATGCTTAGACATAATGCAAGATAATTATCTATTAAATGTATTAAACCTTCAATTCAAAAACATTGTAAAATGCACTAGGGGCCACCCACTTCAGCTGAGACACATTAAGTTTAATACCAACAGAAGGATGGCACTTTTCACACAAAGAGTAGTGGCCCCATGGAATAAGCTTCCTGAACATATTATTTGCTCCAAAAATAAGGCCCAGTTTAAACAAAGACTTGACTCCTACATTTTAGAGGGACACAAGTTGGTATACTGTGGATGAATGGGCAGGAGCAGTCCAAGGGCTTGTACTAGCCTTTTTTGCTCCTTACTCCTTAGTATGAACCTTAGTATATTTTAGCCCCATGTTACTCTTTATGGCTGGTTACAGACCAGTTCATATTGTGATGATCCCAAAGAACAGTGGGTGGCACAGAACTAGAAGGAAAAACTAGAATGGGAGTGCCTATCAGGGCTGCCCAGTGCGAGTTCGTAAATAGTGCCACTATATAGTGAATGTCAAGACTCAGAAACAGCCCAGTGACATTCACATGTTTCAGGTGGCACACTCAGTCTCTGCAGAATTTTTAAATTGCACATTTGCCATGGTTGGGGCCACTATGAAGCACACTTGGTCCGGTATCCTACACTGTGATTCATGGGTGGTGGTCCTGTCTGCCAGTCAACAGTACTGCAGGGCTCTGTGCAACACCACAGTAGCAGTAATCCAGCTGTGGGGCGGAGACAAAGTCAGACTGTTCAGTGGGGGTGGGGGGGGGTTCCAGCTGCAGGATGAAGGCTGGTCTGTGGAAAGATGGGTTCCAGCTGTGTGTTGTGAGGGGGGCTGGTTCATCATCACTCTGTTGTGGGGGTCAGCTGTAAGAGGGTTTCTGGTCTGTGGTTTCCAGCTGTGGGGGAAGCACACAGCTAGTTTGTTCTGGGAAGGTCAGCTGCAGATGGATAGCTGGTCTGTATAATGGGTGGTTCTGGCTGTGGGGGTGTGGCAGATCCACTGCCCCCTAACTCTTGAAATCCACTCTTTTTACAGCCCACCTAAGCCCCGCTCATGCCCCCTGAACTCCTCCCTCCTTCCATGGCCCTCCAGCACCCCTCTCCTCCACAACCCCTCCACCCAACCAGTGACACCCTTCATCCACAGCAGCCTTGACATCCGCCTCCCTCACTGGTTGCGACCCCTGACCCTTGACACACACCTTCCCTGAATAACCTCCCATCGATATAATCACCCAGAACCATGACATACCCACCCAACCTCTACGGGTTGTCCAGACCCTTTCGCTTCACGGGTTCTGATACTACCCCCTCTCTCTACAGCCCTAGACACTAGCCCCCTTCCCAATGTTGCCCTTGAAACTAGCTAACCCTTCTTTCACAGCCCCAGACACTATCCCCACCTCCTTCCATGGCATGACACAGGCCCAACCCCCTCCACAGCCCCCACAGTACCCCCCACCCTAACAGCTCCAGGACAGCACCCCTCCCATCACAGCTTGGACACTATCCTCCTCCCAACCCAACATCAATCCCCACATCACCTCCTTCCTCCATGCTCCCATCACTCCACAGTCCCCAACACCCTCACTCTCTCCACAGTTCTCCAGCACCACCACTCTTGCTCCTTCCATGGTCCCTCAGACACCTCCTTCCTTCATTTCCTGGCCTCTCAGACAAATCCTCTCCCCAGCCTTCTGGATAATTTCTTCTTTCTCAGTCTCCTGGATGCTCCTCTGTCACCAGACACCTCTTCTGGACCCCTCAGACATGTCACTTCCTACCTCTGGACACTCCATCCTCTTGGGTCCCCAGACACTTCCTTTCTCCTTGGCCCTCTGGACACCCACCATACAACACTCTACACCCCCAATGACCAAGCAGTTGTAGAGCCACCTTTTGAATCCACCACCCATCACTGACCTCTAGCTACCAAGCTCCCCCCCAAGCCCTGGTCTCAGGCTCCTGATGCTATACGTCATGGCAGCATTCTCCCTGACTCCCCCACCCAACCTGGTGGTAGGCTCCATAACATCCCCTTCCCCCAGTACTTGTAGCCTTATACCAATCCACTGCAGCCTTGGTTGTTAGACTCTCATGTCCTCCACTTCGCCCTGGCATCAGGTTTCCCCCTCGCCTCAGGCTGCTAGACCCATCCCTCAGTCCATGCCACATGCTGGTACTCAGCACATCCCACTATACTACATGTGGTTTATGCATTCGCACTGACCAACTCTGAAGATCACTGCCCACAGAACTCAAAGAAAAGACTACAGTGGCAATGTGTCACTGCAGAATAAGTTAATTGTGCTGCCGTATTGTGGACGTCAAAACCTAGAAGCAGCCCATTGATATCCACGTGGTTTAGGTGGCATACTAAGTCTCTGCAGTATTTCCAGCTTAATGAAATCAACTAAAATATTTTCCTTTGAGTTCTATAACCTAAACATTTGCAAAGTTATTGGCCGCCAAGCAGAGCAAACCTGGTCCAGCATTCCGAACTCTGTGAGTCAGATACTGTGTGTGGGGGGGGGTGCAGTTGTCCTCTCTGCAAGTCAGCAGTATTGTGTGGCCATGGGTAGCACCATAGCACTTTTCTGTGGCTGAAAGTCACATGTATCCAGGGCTGTATTAAGGCATAGGCAACACAGGCACTAGCCTAGGGCCCCCACCTACCAGGGGGCCCCAACAATCCCCCAAATATATTTACTACATACCCAATTCTTTCTGCCTGACCTGCATCTTTTTTTTACAATGGACTTGGCTGCTGAATAATCTGAGCAAGGCAGGAGCTGAACTGTGGTGGGAATCTCATCTTCCTGAGTAGGTGTTAAGTACAGCTGATAGCTTCAGGGGGCTCCAACTAGACTGACCTTTAAGGTGTAAACAGGACCTTTTCCTTTTCTTTGTCTGCTTGAATGTGAATCTTACCTCCTTGATTAGGTGTTAAGTTCAGCTGATAGTTTCAGGGGGCTGCAACTGTTTTCCTTTGCTTTGTCCCCCCCCCATATCCCAAGTTGGAAGACATAGCTAGAAAGATCCTGCCCCCCGTTGGTGTTCCTAACAGGGAGAGTGATTCATGCAAATCTTAAATGGGACCCCCTGTAGTAGTTGGTCCACTACTTGCCTCATCTTGTGCATTGAAGGGGGGGCCCTATCATTCATATTAGAAGGATTGGACACCCAGCAGAGCCTGCTTATTGGAGAGCCTGTTCCAAGTTCCAGATGCCTCTCATTAACATATGGATGTTCTGTGACATTCCATGGCCCTGGGTCACTCAGTAGGCAGACAGAGGTTTTTTTTTCACAAATCCAAGTGTTCTGAGTCTACATGTTTTCCAGGTTCTTGGCTTGGGGCTGTAGCCACTAGGCTATACTGACTAATGTATTAATTAATTTTACACTCCTTGACTAGAATTGGATTATCATTGTTAAATGTAATTCTCCTCTCAGGGAAAATTAGTAGGAGGGTTCATGGTTGAGTCTGAGTTGGGACGATGAGTGTCATAAAAATGATCATCAAAGTTATGAAGAAAAGAACAAGCATTTGTCAATGCCGAATGTTTGCTTGCTGGCATTAGCAGTGGAAGTGCAGGAGTTAGACAGATGCAGTATAGGAATGGCATTGAAGTATTGAACTGACGCTAACTCCACCGTCACTCTGCAGAGATGGACAGACATTGGGGTGTGCCTTTGGGTCGTCAGCCATGACGGTCCAGACATTTCACCTCACCCTACCCTTCAGACACTGACAAGTGTCGAGGTATGCCTTGGGGTGTTTCGCCTCTACATTCACCTCATTCCATAAGGAAATACGCTGAAATGGGCGCAGTATAGGAGAATGGGGTGAACTCAGAGGCAAAGGGTCCAAGGCATACCTCGATGCCTGTCACTGGCTGCAGGGTGGGGGTGGGGGTGAAATGACATGAGCATTACTGTCTACAATCCCAAGTCACACCCCTGACACCTGTCAGTCCCTACAAGGTAGGGCGTTATGGTTGAAAACCCTAACACCCTGGGAGTTTCTTGGTTTTGTACTCCAAGTTTTCCACATGGGTTTTTTGTGACCCCACCGCATGAACAGTGACACTATCAGTTTGTTACGTGAAAGGTGATTTTACAGAGCGACTGTGCCATTTGGCGCCACAGCTGCAGAAACACATTTCGAACAGGATGTGAAAAGTGACAGGTGTACTGTTCATGAGGAGGTATAAAAATGGCATTGTTGAAAATCTGGAGTGTAAATATACAAAAACTGGTGAAGTCACGAGCGTGCGTAGGAGCTGCGCAACGTACAACCGTAATGTAAGTAGTTTAGGGATTTTTTACAGCAGATTTTCAACATAGGCATTTTTGCACCTCCGCTCATGAATGGTGTCACTGTGATTTTCATAATTTATACCGAACACTAAATTCCCACAGGGACCACGCTATTCTGCGCCGGAACTGCGAAGACACATTTTAGCCAGGGTGTGAAAAATGGCAGCTGTACTTTTCATAAGGAGGTGTGGAAAAATGTCAATGTTGAAAATCTGGACTGAAAATATTACAAATTCGTGAACTTATGAGGGTGCGTGGAAATTGCGCAATGCACACTGGTGACAGAGTCATTTTATGGACTTTTGTCACCAAATTTTCAAAATAGTCATTTTACTACCTCTACTCGTGATCAGTGTCACTGTGATTTTCATAATGTGTCCCGAACATTGATTTCGCACACCGACCGCGCTAATGTGCGCTACATGTGTGAAAACACATTTTTGGCATGATATGAAAAATGACAGCTATATTGTTCATAAGGAGGTGTGGTTAAATGGCAATGTTGAAAATCTGGACTGAAAATATTAAAATTCTCAAAGTTACGAGTGTATGCTGGAATTGCACAACGCACCCTCGTAAAACAGTCATTTTTGGGAATTTTTCCCCAAAGTTTCAACATAGGGTTTTTGGGGGCCTACCTCATGAACTGTGACGCTGTCATTTGGTTACTCAGTCCGAAGGTGGTTCGGCGCAGTGACTGTGAAATCACCTTCCGGGACCGAATAACAAAATGACAGTGACCGAATTCATGAGGTGGGTCCCCAAGAACCCCATGTTGAAAATTTGGTGAAAAAATTCCCAAAAGTGGCTGAGATATGCACCAAAGTTGGAAAAAAAAAACAATTTATTACATTACACAGCTTACCGGCATGTCTTCAGTTCGCGGTCGGATTTGAAGAGTGCAGACATGTTCCCGGTCCACCGAAGATCGTCACACCAGCCTCTGGAGGTAAGTATGGGGTGGGGTGTTTTGGGGAGGTGGGTGTGTAGAGGGTGGTGGGTTGGGGAGGGGCGAGACAGTCAACGAGGGACCGTTTTTGTTTTACAGGCTTTATGTTTCTTTAGACTATGTGGGACTTTTTGCCACACTGGGATGGGCTCCCAGCATGGAAGCTGGAAGTTTTTTTTGGGAGGGGAGCCAGTGGAGCTGATGGGGGATTGGGCACCCCCGTCGGCCATATGGACTTCTGCCACTCTGGGGTGGGCTCCCAGCATGTCACGTGGAACTCTGGTTTGGGGGGGAACCATACAGTGGAGCTGACAGGGGATTGGGCACCCCCCAGTCAGTGTACGGACTTTTGCCACGCTGGGGTGGGCTCCCAGCATGGCACCAGAATCTGTTGGGAGGCAGTGAATCCGATGGGGATTGGGCACCCCGTCGGCCATCTGCGGTGTGGGGGGACAGCATGAGCACGCTGGGGTGGAGCTCCAGCGCTACTTGGGGAAGTAGACAAAAACGGAGCTGTCTATGACAGCTTCAGATGCAGTGCATTGTGTAGGCACTTTGCATACTGCTGACGGCAGTATGTAGATTACCTGCTGATGGCAGTATACAAATTGCCTACACGTTATCACCACTGATTGCAGCGGTTTTTTGCTTTCAGCTGTATGCCACTGCATCTGAAGGGCTGTCATAGACAGCTCCGACATTCATTGGCATGGTGCAGCCACGCCTGCAAAAGGAAGCAGGGCATTGGAAGTGGGGGAGGCACACCTACGAACACTCGAATGGTGGCACTATGTTTTTTGCACATTTGTGCAAGCAAACATAAAAATAGGGCTGAATTTTCTAAGTCCTTTAACAATACTATATTGTAATTCGCAAACAGTATGGCTAAGCCTGATCTTTAACAACACATTCAAAACCACATTTTAATGACACAAAGTAGCAGACAGGCCACAGTGCTATCGATAGGCTTTAATGCCATCAGGAGCAGCAGGGGCCTTTATATCATATTTTTGTAATTTGCAGGCAATTGTATATGTTATGGAGATATGTACATACAATATACTACCCACTGTTATGTACAATTGCTTGCAAAGTAAACAAGTAGTATCTGATGGCCACCACTAACCCTGACCATTATAAGTCTATCTATAGCACTACAACCCCTTCCCTTTGTGGTTTTGTGGATGGGGCTGTATCAGGATATAAGACTGCACTTGCAGTAAGTTAAGTAGCATAAGAAAGGTGGCAATCATGTATGCTGAGAGTAGTCTTGCACATACAGTGATCCCTCGATTATCCACCAAATGTTTATACAAAATGATAGCTATTCCATTGCCCCTTATTATCTTGCACCCTTGATTATTCACCCAATTTTGCTTGTACAAAAATGGGCAGATAGTCATGGGTGCACTGTAGATTATCAGACTGAAATCAAACAATATGCGGCACTTGGGGGGAAGGGAGACTAGAGAATGGTGTGTGCTGTTGCTAATATGATTTTGAGAGAGGGTAGTTGAAGGGTAGGAATTTTGATTTGTATTCTGTTGACTGTATCTCTTTCCATACAAACTGTATCCCAACATGGGATACAGTTTATATGTAAATGGATTCCCAAGGTACCTTACAGTCTGTGACAGGGTCCCTTTGTGGCAAAGGGGCATGGTCATGGTGAGAGGGGGCCTCACATTTCTCTTGGTCCTAGGGCCCCAGGTTACCTTAATCTGGCCCTGCATGTATCTTCCACTCCCCGGCCCTCTTCCGAGCTGCATAAATGTAGAGCTACTGAAAAAAATGACTGCCCTGAGATCGCATTTAATGGCCCCTATGTATTATGGGGTGGATTGCCTACATGCCATTGGATCTGTGGCATGTAGGCAACCCTAACTTGGTGGAAGACTAGGTTTGCTGGCCAAGGCACCTAGCTTCACATGCACTATTTTCTTCTAGGTTGCTTGAAAGGACAGAGCAAAGAACCTTACCAGAGCAAGGAAAAGGATTAAGGCTTCTTTTGGCTAAGCAGATTTACTGTGTGTTGTTATTTTTATTTTGTACTCACAGGGATTGTTACCATTTGTTGCAAACATTTTATTGCTTTATTTTTCTCTGATTCAAATTTGCTGCATTATTACAGGGTGTGCCTACAGGTGTGTGCTTACAGATTACTGCTGTAATCTTCTGACTCAGATTGTCTTTTGCAAGGTATATCTTCTGTTACTGCAATATTTTTCTGTGTAGCAAAGTGTTTTTTACAGGGTATATCTTCTTTAAAATTATTACAGGTGGTGCTTTACATGTTTTACAGTTTTATCTATCATTAGGATAAGCTTTCAGGGCTACTGCATTTGTTACTGGCTGATTGTTTCTGCTCTTACCTCATTTCTTTCATCCGTGGTTCTTCTTTTTTGGCAGGGGAAGGGCCCAACCACCCAACCCCATCCCCAACCACCCCACACTACACTCCCTTTATAGAGTAGCACAGTCATGACATTTCCTGTAGCAAAGCAGGATGGGCAGATCAGAGGGGTATCCACACAGTGACCTCATTTACAGGGGCACTAGTAATTTAACTTGTTATAACAAGTTATACAAAAACAAACACACAAAACACAAAATCAAACCTTTGCTTTCATTTTCTTCCTTCTAATTACTCTGACCAGGTTATAAACCCAGCAGCTTATCTAGAATGGATATCATTAACTGCAGGTACTGCAGAACACTTTTCAGAAGGGCAGTTTTACAGGATTTAGGACACTGTCCTACATGCTGGGCCACTGGAGATCTAAGGGCTCAGCTCCAGGCAGCATGAGTAGAGATTGCGTGCCTCAAATTGCATATTCCATAGACAAATGCACAGTAGTCGTGATGCACCTAGGCAGGCCATGCTCCCAGTTTAAATAGTGACAACTATAATCAGAGAAAAGCCAGCACTGTAACCAAGGCTCCACAGAGAATATCTCTCGAAACACAATTCGTTTTTTTTAAAGTTCCTTGTAAAGACTCACCGACTCCTGATAATGCTGTATTTGCAGAACTTGCAATATCTTTTATTTCCAGCAGATAAAATACAAATAGAGTCAGTGTACAAATGTAGCAACACACAACAACACACTTCCTGGTTTAGAGTCTCGTCACCTGATGCATTTCACCCAATCAGAGCTTTCTCAAAGGCTTAGAGACAGTACCATACCAGGACCTTAAATCTAAGAAAATTTAAAGATACACTACCACCAGTAACATTACTATATACATGTGCAATAGTGAAATAGCAAGTATCAAGATGAAATAATATGTGCATACTTAGTAAGAATAAAAAGTCAAAAACATATTTTTGCTTTAAGTATTCTGTATCTCATAAATCACTATCTGTTTTTTAGTTATTATTAATAACTTTCTGGTATTTATAATCTCCAGTATTGTTTTATATCATAACATACATATGTAAAGAAATGTACATTATCATGGATTATTTGCCATTCAACATCAATATGCATTATTAAAAATCAAACCTGTCAAAGTGAGAAAAGATTACACGTAGTTTATATAAACTCAATCAGCACGAAATGCTGGTGCAAATCTGTGTAGAAAGAAAGAAAAACGAAATAATTAAAAATATCAACATGTAACTATAACGCATTGTGCAATTTACATTTTTAGAAGTAAGCAACTTCAAGTCTACCATTCAGTCCTTTACCATCCATTGCCTTAAAAGCAAAGATCCAGTACTGTCCTCTCTTCAATAATAAGTTATTAAAATCACCCCCTCTTCTAGACATAACTGGTTTTTCCACACCTATACAGGTGAATGTATGTTGATTTCTGTTTCTAGTTTTAAACACATGCATAGATAATGCATTCATCAAATCTTCATTGGTAATAGCTCTTTCATGTCCCCTATTCTGGTCTTGAATGCCCTTATAGTCTTTCCAATATAGAAGTAACCACATTTACATAGGGCAAGATATACTATACCCACAGTGCTACATGTAATGAAACCCCTAATTGGGATCTCTGTTCCAGTAATGTTTTTTTTTTACAAATTTCGTAGTGACTACCTTTTACCAAAATTTACAGTTTCCACATTTATTACAGCTATTTTCCCTTTCTGGAATCCACATTCTTGGATTATTTTTGTCCCGGCTGTAAAGAATGGACTATCTTGTCTTTAATAGTATTGCCCCTGTGATATACAAATTTTGGCCCTTCTTCTTTTAAACTGGTCAGACCTGGGTCCTGTTTGACTATATGCCAATGTTTATTAATAATGTTGGCTATAGATCTGGACTGGGGATTAAAGATACTCACAAAGGTAAGTTGTGGATCTCTTTTCCTGTCACTTTGCTTGTTTTTGTTAGCTTGAAACAGATTTTTTCATGGAATATGATCCACAGCTTCCTTAGTACTACTTAGTAAAGTCTGTGCGTAACCTCTCTTGGTCAATCTTGTGGTCAATTCATTTGCTCTCAACTGAAATGTGGTATCTGAACCACAATTTCTTTTTGTCCTAATGAATTGGCCCTCAGGTATAGCCATGATGACATGTTGTGGGTGATTACTGTTGGCTAACAGGATAGTATTCCTATCTGTTGGTTTACGATATATATCAGTAGTAAGTCCCTCTTCTCCATCCTTTTTTATTATCAAGTCCAGAAATGGGATCTCATGTAAGTCAACATTTACACTAAAGTTTAGATTCCTATTGCTGTTTTCCAGATATTTAACAAACAATAAGAGTTCAGCCTGTGTACCCTTCCATATAACCAATATGTCGTCAATAAAGCGTTTTCACAAATCTATTTTGTGAAGAAATGGATTATTGACGTCCCATATTGTGTCAAGTTCCCATTTGGCCATACATAGGTTAGCATAGTTTGGGGCAAAACTTGCCCTCATTGCTGTTCCCTTTTTTTGTAAGCAGAAATCATTTCTGAAAAAGAAGGTATTACAGGTTAAAACAAATTCTGCTAGCTGGATGACAATTTCAGTCGGAGGTTCAGGATCACTTCTGGAATTCAAATAGAATTCCATGGCCTCCAATCCTTCTCTATGGGGTATGTTGGTGTACAGTGCTGTCACATCTAAGGTCACCAAATACCATTCATCCTGAATGGCTATATTGTCTAGTATTTCCAAAATAGTACCTGTATCTTTAATATAAGATGGTACCTTTTTAACCAAGTCCGTAATACAAAAATCTACATATTTTGCCAATGGTTCTGTCAATGAGTTGTTCCCTGAAACAATAGGCCTTCCCAGGGGATTAGACAAACTTTTGTGGATCTTGGGAAGACAGTAAAAGGTTGGGCGTACTGGAAACTCTACCCTTAAAAAATCAGTTACAGACTCTGGTAACCGTTGATTTTCTCTAATAACATCTATATAACCATCTATGATCTTTTTATATTCTAGAGTTGGGTCATGTCTCAATTTAGTATAAAAATCAACATCCCCAAGTTGTCTCATAACCTCAGCTTCATATTTAGTTGTATCCATAATTACTATCACCCCTTCCTTGTCAGCCTCCTTGATAGTAATATTCAGGTGTTTACCCAGTCCGTCCAGTGCTCTGTTTTCACTTACACTGATGTTATGAAAATATATTTTCTCCAAATTATTGGAGAGATGTTCAACATCTTTTTCACAACTTTTTGCAGTGTGTCTTTCAATTTTCTTAGATTTAAGGTCCTGGTATGGTATTGTCTCTAAGCCTTTGAGAAAGCTCTGATTGGGCGAAATGTGTCAGGTGATGAGACTCTAAACCAGGAAGTGTGTTGTGTGTTGCTACATTTGTACACTGACTCTATTTGTATTTTATCTGCTGGAAATAAAAGATATTGCAAGTTCTGCAAATAAAGCATTATCAAGAGTCAATTAGTCTTTACAAGGAACTTTAAAAAAAAACTAACTGTGTTTCGAAAGATATTCTCGGTGGAGCCTTGGTTACGATGCTGGTTTTTCTCTGATTACATATTCAATAAGAAATATATCATCAGAACTACCTGCCATTTCCCCAATATCCAACATTAGCACCTCGACCACAGAGAGTAGTTGGTCTGGGAGGTTGGCAGGTGATTAGGAGGGGCAAATCGGGTGCCCCATCACTCGGTGCTCCCCAACATATCACCTCCACAAACCATATAAAAACTACAAACTGGTATCTGCCTCTGTCTCTTTAAATCAAACAAAGGGGCAGGGGACACTGCAGAGCAGGACACTGCAGCACAGGAGCTAACACAACAAAACTCACCCAAAACAGGAACCAAAACATAAAAAGCAAAAAGGAAATAAAAAAAACTTCTGATCATAGGAGACTCCATGATTTGGGGAGTTGATACCTATCTCCAGCCAGGGGTAATAGTCAGATGTCTCCCAGGTACATCAACATGGAGAGACACTGACCACATTGCTAAAATCGTTCAGGAAGCAGGAGAAAACATTGACGTCCTGGTAAACATAGGGACTAATGATCTTGCCAGCCGGTCAGTTGTGGAGACCAAGGAACACCTGACCAAGCAGGGTGACAAACTATCATCCATTTCATCCTGCATCTCCTTCTCTGAGATCCTGCCAGTCTGGGAGAGGAGGGCAGAGGGACCGAAGGTCAGAAAAGGGGAGATAGGGGAGCTAAACATGTGGCTCAAGGGCTGGTGCCAGGAAAAGGGACACACATTTGTAGGGAAATGGCAACAGTTTTGGAAGCTACAGTTCTTTAAATTTGATGGACTGCATTTGACTAAGGAGGGAGTCAGTGCATTGGGGCAGAAGTTTGACATCTTTGCAGAATATTTAAACTAGCAAATGGGGAGAGGGGTGCAGCACCCCATATGTCGAATGGGAAGAACACCCCTTCCCCTTCAGCTAGTGGTCAAACAGGGGTTCAGCATGTTTGTAGTTCATTTGCATCACCAAGTAAGGAAAACGGTCCGTCTCCCCATACGACGCACAGGGAAACGCCAGACCTCATCCAACAACTCACACACTGAAATCTGGCTAATGGAAAATCATGTACACAAATGCTTGCAGTCTGGGAAACAAGATCCCAGACTTATAAGCAGTAATGACAGAGGCTAAACTGGACATAGTAGCCATTAGCAAGACATGGTTTGCCAGTAACCACACTTGGGAGATTTCAGTACCTGGCTATGTACTGTTCAGAAGAGACTGCGGTGCAAAAGGGGGTGGAGTGGCCCTTTATGTCAATGAAAATATCAAAGCTACAGAAATTCAGAGAACACATAAGGAGCCAGAAGAACTGTTGGTCACCCTGGAAACAGGAAATGGGACAGCCATATGAACTGGGGTTGTGTACAGGCCTCCAGACCAGGGGAGGACATAGACACATTACTGTTAGAAGATGTACAAAACATGACAGCTAAAGGTGAGTTTCAGATAATGGGAGACTTCAACATGCTAGATACAGATCGGTCAATACCAGTAGGAACATCTGCCAGAACTAGACAAATGGTGGATTCCCTGCAAGGGGAGGGCCTCAAACAACTGGTACAACAACCCACAGGAGACGGGGCTATCCTAGATCTAATACTGACTAACAGGGAAAGGATCACAGATCTTAAGGTAGAAGGTCATCTGTGGGCCAGTGACCATCACATGGTATGGTTCAATCAATTTGGCCACTAGAACAAAATCATCCCATTCCAAGGCAAAAATATGGCCAATAGAGTTAAGCTAGCCCTGGCAAAAAGAAATACAGGTGAGGAGGTACAGGCAAAGTGGGCAAGCATTAAGGATGCAATACTTGAAGCAACATCCCATTGTGTTAGAGAGAAAAGGAAGTGCAAAAGAAGAAGGACACCACTTTGGTTCTCAAAAACAGTAGCATAAATGGTCAGAGCCAAAAGGCTGGCCTTCAAGAAATATAAGGGAACGCAGCAGGATGAAGATAGGGCGGCATACCAAACTTCCCTAAGGGAAGCAAGGAAGACAGTAAGGCAGGCAAAGGCCCAAACCGAGGAAACACTAGCACAAACAGTAAAAGAAGGTGACAAGACTTTCTATAGATACATTAGTGAAAGGAGAAAGTCCAGAGGGGGGTATTGCTAAGATCAAAGGGGATAAGGGGGCATGTGAGGAGGAGGACCATATAAAAGCATCTATCCTAAATAGATACTTCTGCTCAGTATTTACTGAAGAGAAGGTAGGGCAGGGCCAGTAGATCAGCACCATGGACACAGGGGGCTGGAAGGTATGCATTAGTCCCTTCACAGAAGAAAGGGTCCTTCAAGAGCTCGATACGCTCAGGGTGGACAAGGAAATGGGACCTGATGGCATACATCCCAGGGTACTAAAGGAGCTAAGGGTAGAACAAGCAGAGCCATTATCAGAACTGTTTAGTGAGTCTTTGAGCACAGGAGAGGTCCCAGAAGACTGGAGAAGGGCTCAAGTGATCCCGCTCCACAAGAGCGGTAGCAGGGAGGAGGCAGGGAACTACAGACCAATCAGTCTTACCTCACTAGTGGGCAAGATTATGGAGGCACTCCTTAAGGAAAGGATAGTGCAACACCTGGAATCCATAGGAGCACAGGATCCAAGACAGCATGGGTTTACAAAAGGAAGGTTCTGTCAAACTAATCTCATAGATTTCTTTGACTGGGTAACCAGAGTGATGGACCAAGGGGGAGCAGTTGATGTCGCCTACCTTGACTTCAGCAAAGCTTTTGATACTGTTCCACATAGAAGATTGATTAATAAGCTGGGTAGGCTCGGGGTGGGTCAGAAGTTGGTTAACTGGGTGGCAAACTGGTTGACGGGCAGAAAACAGAGAGTGGTGGTAAATGGTATACAGTCAGAAGAGATGCAAGTCACAAGTGGGGTACCTCAGGGATCAGTCCTGGGACAAGTCCTCTTCAATATCTTCATCAGTGACATTGCAGATGGACTGGAGGGTAAGGGTTGTCTGTTTACAGATGACATCAAGATCTGCAACAGAGTAGATGATCCAGATGGGGTGGGCAGAATGAGAAGAGATCTGGACAAACTGGCAAAATGGTCGGAAGAGTGGCAACTGGGGTTTAGCATGAAGTGCAAGATCATGCACATAGGAAAAAAACCCTGAAGCCACCTATAGGCTGGGAGGGAGTTGCTGGCAGTCACAAGGGAAAGAGACTTGGGCATCATCATCACCAATGACCTGAAATCATCCAAGCAGACCACTAAAGCAGTAGGTAAGTCTAGGGGATGTTGGGGTGTATTAGTAGGGGTATCACAAGTCAGAAGAGGGAGGTAATAATCCCTCTTTACAAGACACTGGTTAGGCCCCATCTGGAGTACTGCGTGCAGTACTGGAGGCCACAACTTTACAAGGGCATTAACCAAATTGAGGCAGTCCAGAGAAGGGCAACCAAAATGGTGCAGGGACTGCATCAAAAAACATATGAGGACAGATTAATGGAGCTCAATATGTATACCCTAGAGCAAAGGAGGGAGAGAGGTGATATGATCGAAACATTCAAACACCTTAAGGGCATTAACAAGGTGAAAGAGTCTTAACATGTTTCAATATAAGAAAAAATAGCAGCACAAGAGGACACAGCATGAGATTAGAGGGAGGCCAATTAAGGGGTAATGTGAGGAAGTTCTTTTCACAGAAAGGGTGGTGGATGCAAGGAACAGCCTACCTCAGGAAGTGGTGGATATGACTACAGTGCAGGGCTTCAAACAGGTGTGGGATAGGCATAAGGGAGCAATACAGATGAGGATGAATAGATAGGCCATTGACAGAGTAAAGACCGATGGCACATTCATAAGGTAGAAAAAGAAATGGGCAGACTGGATGGTCCTTGAGGTCCTTACCTGTCATTAATTTCTATGTTTCTATGTAATACCATGTACTGGGGGTTCCACAGACTGTCCTGCCATGCACACAGCTATGCATGCAGATGGTCCGGAAGAGTGGCCAGGGTGTGTGCCCACACTCTGTACCACTCACTACAGAGTGGAGTACTGGGTGAGGGGGGGTGCAAGATATGGTAGCAAGCACCCTGCTGTATCCTCTGCACCCCCCCCAAAGAAGACACTCCTGGCTGCAGCAGTAAAGGATGTCTGTCATGCCGTGCCACCCCATCCCTCTAGTCAGGATGGGAGGGCTGGGGGTGGGAATTTGGGCACTTGCCTGTTCATTTTGTTTTTATGGGACTCATGCCATCCCACAATCCCCTGCTCCACACTGAGCAGGGGATGCACTTGTGGACCAGGTGGGGCATCCAATTGGATGCCCGCCTGTGTCCTCTGATCTGCCTCCTACACACCAGCATGCCAGGGGGTGGGGCCACAGACAAGTGCCCTGCAGCATTTGTGCATGCTGAGCCCACAGGGCTGTCCATTGGAGTGGAGCTGCCTGGGCTGGATACGCACCTTTCAGACATATCCAGTGCCACACAGTGCATTGCCCCCATTGAGAGTGCAAAACTTTTATGCGGTTATGGCATATGTAAGTCCAACTTCCATGTAATTAAGTTAATGTAAATATGGAAACTGGGCTTAGATGTGGCAAACATAATGGTCCAGCAGAGGACATTTCATTTTATCAGTTACAAATCTTAGTACATGGAGTAATGTGCTCCAAGAGGTATAACCATATCACAGACTCCGGAGTTCACTCTCGAATGCTATCTCATGGCAGTTGATGGAGGCATTTGGAATGTCTGCCTGCATGCTGGCTGCTGTCTAAAATCTCCAGGGCTTCATTTTCACACTGGTACTGTACTTTCTTCAGTGATTCTGCATGACAGCAGCTTGCCTTAGATCCCACCTATGCAGCCAGTCTATTTAGTGGCGAGCCCATAGTTCTTCTTTAAAAAATATTAGGGACACATGTTAGACATTGGTGATATCCACTGAGGAAATTGGTATAATAAGGAGTTTAGTGTAAAAACATTTTCTGAAGAATAGCAAGTCTGTAATTCTGATGTTTCAAATTATTTTGTGCTTACAAGCCCCTGTTCAGTCATAGAATCAACAATTTCAAGGAGGGACAGAGGAACATTTGGAGGCAAAATCAGGGATGTTCCTGAAAATAAAGGACACTTCAGAGGTATGCAAGGAAGGGATCAGGGAGAGAGGCTCAGGCTGTCACTGTGTGGGGGGGGGTGAGTAAAGTAATTGTGGCCCCCCACTCCCTTCCCCAACATCTTGGGGTAAACAAAACATGGTCTTCCTGGGGAGGGAGCAGGCAGCCCAAACACACAGAAATCTCTCCAGACATAATCCCATGGGTTCAGAAACTTGGAAAAAATTTGGATCTACCTGAAGACATCTTCAAAACAGTTGGGAAAATTTCAAGGAGTGGATGTTATCTACCTTGACTTTAGCAAAGCCTTCGACTCGGTCCCATACAGAAGGCTACTAAATAAGCTCGAGCATATAGGAGTGGGACAGGAAGTGGTATCATGGGTTAGGAGCTGGCTTAGTCAGAGGAACCAGTCGGTGATGGTCAATGGGGCAGCATCAGGGGATGGGGGTGACCAGCAGGGTGCCACAGGGGTCCATCCTGGGTCCTTTACTCTTCAATATTTTCATAAGTGACATCACTGAGGGGCTGGGCGGGAAGGTGAGTCTGTTTGCAGATGGCACAAAGATCTGCAACAGAGTGGACACTGCTCATGGAGTGGAACAAATGAAAAGTGACCTGCTCAAGCTAGAAAAATGGTCCAACATGCAGCAGTTAAAATTCAATGCAAAAAAATTCAAAGTGATGCATCTGGGCAAGAGTAACCCAGTAACAGTCTACTATCTGGGAGGGGAGCAGCTAACAGCCACCAAACAGGAGTGGGATCTTGGGGTCATCATCTCTGATGACTTAAAAGTGGGCAGTCAATGTGAAAAGGCAGCACAAAAAGCCAGCAAAATTCTGGGATGCATAGGAAGGGGCATCACAAGTAGAGAGAGAGAAGTGATCATGCCACTATACAAGTTCCTGGTAAAGCCACACATTGAGTACTGTGTACGGTTCTGGAGGCCTTATCTCAGGAAGGACATGGATAGACTAGAGACAGTACAGAGGAGGGCAACAAAAATGGTACAAGGGCTCCATGAATTGCCATACGAAAGCAGATTATGGCAACTCAACATGTACTCACTGGAGCAGCGCAGAGATAGGAGTGACATCACACATACATTCAAGTTTCTGAAGGACATAAACAGAGTCCCTGCCCAGGAACTCTCTCTGATCAATAGCTCCACAAGGACAAGGGGTCATGAAATGAAATTAAGGGGAGGGAGGTTCCGGGGTAACATGCATAAGTTCTTCTTTACGGAAAGGGTGGTGGCTCCATGAAATAGCCTACCTGCAGAAGTCATTGACTCCAACACAGTAGGGCAATTCAGATCTGCTTGGGATAGTCTCGGGGGAGGGGGGGAGCACTCCGGGCAGGCTAGATCAGTGGTTCTGAAATGGTGAGGCCCCAAACTGTTCCAGGGGAGGCCCAGTCAAGTCTGAGAATGTACAGTATAAAGTTCTGGATGTTTTGTTTGAAGGGATGAAGCAAATTAAATATGGATAATGGCAGGTGACTTTCTTTACTTATGCACAAATTAGTGATCAGGAATGGCCCACTGAGCCAAATATTGTTTCTGAGTGTGTATTTACAGTATATGTAAATTGGTGACTGGCAAAACCACACTGAGTCAAAGCTTATTACAGTAGCTGTCCATTTACGTGTAAATTGGTGACTGGGAAAGGCACACCGAGTCAAGACTTGTTTCTACCATAGGTGTTTATATGTAAAGTGGTGACTGAGAAAGGCACACTGAGTCTAGGCTTGTTTCTACCATAAAATTAGTGACTGGAAAAAGCACACTGAGCCAATGCTTGTTTTCAGGTGTGACTTAGGGTAAGGGTACAGAAGTTTCTTAACAACATGGTAAGAACGGGAGAGGAATAAAGGCGGCTAGGATGGTTGTTCAGATAGAGGGGAAACAAAGTAACAAGGGTCCAAGAGTCACAAAAGTTAGAGTGACAAGGATAACCTGTGCTAAGGGGTTGGGGGGAGAATAATAAGCTGGATAAAAAGAGCATACAGTCAACTTTATTAGTCTCACTTTATTGCTGGTGTACTGTGCAAAGTACGGTGAAGCCCACCAGGATGAAGTGCAGTGTCACAGTTTCTGTATGATATTTTTTCTGTGGGGAGGCCCAAAATTATTTCCAAATTTGAGGGAGGCTCAAAATCTTTCCCATGGCTCATGGAAGGCTCACTATAAAAAGTGTGAGAACTAATGGACTAGATGGATCTTTGGTCCCCATCTGCCATCACTTTCTATGTTTCTAAGGATAGCGGCCATGAAAATACACTGGGCACCCCAAGTCCACACAGAGGTCCTCAGCTTCAAGGCTCCTTTTTTCTCCAGCCGCAGGCCCCCCCTTTTGCCCTGAAACCACAGAGGTGCAGGATTTTGAAATAGGCCTCCTGAAAGGGAACTCATTTGGGATGTTAAAAATCTTTAAGGAGTTACATTTCATTAAAATCCTCCTTCATAGACGGAGACCAACTCTCAATGATTTGCTAAAACAAATCACTTTATTTCTCTTCAGCCCAAAAGATTTAGAAGGGCTGCCTTCAGCTCCATGGGGCTAAACTTTTATACAAATAGGGATGGCAGACATTAAGGCACAGCTAGATCATGCACAGCTCTCACATATAGCAGATTAGATTTTTCACCAGGAACCTAATGACCTATTTAATCTGGACCGTGAAGCTCCAAAGATCCCTATGGCTCTGGCAAGTACCTGATGCTTCACTGATCGAGCTAGCTGGGGCTTTATCCTTCTTTTTTTTTCCTTCTTCATGGGAAAGCATACAGCTTCTCCCTAACCTGTTCCCTGGCCCTTTCTTCCAGCCCTACAAGGGACACGGATAGTGCGGTACCAGCATAACCCACCGCACCACACCCCAGTGCTCTCTCACCCAGGTCGCCCTCCTGGTATACCCGGTCTCCCAATGTCTCTTACCTCCCCTGCCAGCATCCTGGCTCTTCTGAGAGCCTGGCCCCAAGATGAACAGCTGTCGAACCATCTCTTCCTCAACATCCACTTGCTGCCCGATATGTGTAAACCAGCACCCAGGGGATACCTCCAGGGCACTCCGCGGCCCACTCGGCCAAAGACCAGCAGCCCCCAAGCCTGTCCCTACAAACAGGCCCTATACAAAGTTAGAAGCTCCCCCTTGGCCCCTTCACCAGTGTCCCTGGGCTGCAGCGGTCCTGCCAAAGCCAACCGCAGCCCCGACAACCCACGACTACTTCCAATCAACCGGGTCCTAAACTGGACCCTGGGGCCTACCTATCCTGCATCTACATTACTCTCCCTACCACCTCTCAGAGCACAGGGACCCACAGTAAATGGTCGCAGCTACCTGAGTCTTGGAGCCCTCCCATGGATGCTCACCCAGGGGACCCGACACATCGATGCTGTAGAAGCCCACCCTGAATTTTCCTGTAGTGCCCGTTGGACTCTCTCTCTCTCTCTCTCTCTCTCGCTCTCTCCTGGGAACTCCCCCTAGAGTTCCAGTTCCTGCCTATTTATATCCCTAAAACCCTATACTCTCTGCTACCACCAAGTGGCGGCTAACAGAAATTACATCCCCAGGGCACTAAATTCCCTAAATCCTGGGGCAACTGAAAGGGAAAGGGGTCCCTAGAGGGGGCTTACATAATTACATAAAAATGTATTGTGGACCTCAGACTCACAACTCCTGTGTGCACCAAATTCTTTTCTGAAACCAGGAATTCTAAAAAATGTATTTATTTATTGGAATTTCGGAAACAACCTTTGAGCAAGAACTCTTTTACAAAGAGGCCATGTCCATTAAACAGTACAAATACAGATATAATTGAATTCACAGTACAAATAGAGACATAGTTGAAATATTAGTACATAATTGCAATTCACAGTACAAGTACAGACATTGTTGAATTATCAGTACAGAAAGTAACAAAAACATGGAAAACAGCTAAGAGTTTCT
This sequence comes from Neoceratodus forsteri, assembly GCA_016271365.2. Classification (NCBI taxonomy): domain Eukaryota; kingdom Metazoa; phylum Chordata; order Ceratodontiformes; family Ceratodontidae; genus Neoceratodus; species Neoceratodus forsteri. The sequence continues at coordinate 1,839,208,425 of CM057449.1, forward strand.
TATGAGTTTCATTAAGGGTTTAAAACTAAGTGTTGTATGGCATAAGGAAGTATATGGGAGAGAGGCAAATGTAGGATAGGGAGAGAGTGGTTAGTGAATGGAGCGTGGGGATAGAGTAGCCCAGAAGGAGCATTGTCACATTGCATTACAACTTGGAGCTGGGGATAGTGCATGTGTGAGTGCATGTGAGTGTGTGGTAAGGTGGTGAGAGAGAGAGAGAGAGGAGGGAGAGAGAGAGAGAGAGAGGAGAGGGGGAGAAAGGGAAGGAGGGAGGGAGAGAGAGCCGTGTGGGGAGGGGTGGTATCATGAGAGTGGACTGATGGAGAAAGAGCGTGGGAGGGGATGAGGGAGGGGCAGAGAGAGAGTGAGATAGAGGGGTGATGAGGTGCAAGACAAATGAGAAAGCACAACCACTAGCAGAATAAGAGCTACGGAGAATGAGGTGCCAGAGTCTTGGGGGCAGGGGTAGGGAGTGGGGAGGGGTGGACCATGTGAGTGAGTCCATGAGTAGTTGCTGGTAGGCAGGATTGGCAAAGGCTCTGGAGACCCACTCTGGACAGGTCAGCACTCACAGACATTCTTTTGCAGTAGAAACTGCTTAAAAATAAATAAGGGATAGTGCAGTCACTATGCTGTGTCACGAACACTGCTACCACTGCACTTGCCTCAAGAGGGGGGGTTGCAATTCAAGCCTCTTCTTCTGTTTCTGTGCCCTGGGTGTGGGAGTCGAGTGATGGCACAAAAAGGTACTGTGGAACGTAACCCAGCAAGCTGCTTTCTCACTCCGAACTGTCTCTTTTCTCAAACCAGTAATTCTTTAAAAAAAAAAAAAGTAATAGCCAGCCCACTGGCGCAGAGGCAGGATGCCGACTTGCGGTGCCGACGGCCTGGGTTCGGAAACGGACCCGGGTTGCTGGAGGGCTGGCCAGGGGTGAAGGATCAAGCACCCGCGACTGCTCTCCTTCTCCAGTGGGGAAGGGAGTAGAGTGTCCGGTGTGCTACGGACACCCAGTGGAGGCTCAGTGTACTGCAGCACTGGTGCCAGCACATTGGGGAGCAGGGTGGACGCTGGTTGTCATTGCACATCCCTGCCCCCATATATGGGAAAAAAATCGCAACTGCCTGCCGCATCTATGAAGCCAGCCCCTCTGTCTTAGATAAGCTTCTAGGGCCGGCTCCCCCATCCTAATATAAGTGTTGTGGCACTTAAGGGGAGGAGGTACCACAACCCTGACCTTGGGGGTAAGCCAGGGGGCTTCAGGGGAAGTACAATTAAGTGGAGGTGGAGGTCGGAGGGGTCCGTGACCAGGCGGATGTAAGGTGGCAAGATAGGAGCACAAAAATTGAAAAAAAGTAAGAAACAGTGCCGTCGCTGCGCTGTGCTAAGCACACTGCTGTCACTGCACTTGCCTCAAGATGGTTGTTGAAATTCAAGTCTCTTCTTCTGTTTCAGACTGCTTACCACCTTCCTGTCCCAGGAAGGGATGGAGCTTCCACCCATCCATCTTCAGAAGCTCTATCTCAGGGTCCCTATTAACGATAAACATTCCATCATAAACATGGTGGATATCATCATTCTTTACCCTGAGGCGTTAACACATTTCTCAACAGAGATAAACGATACCAGTTTCTGTATTATCTCATGTTAGGGAAAGTCTGTCATATTTAATTGACTGAAAATCTGGATGGCTGTAAAGTCAGTACCATAAAAAGAGTTTTCCTGGGGTGAGTAATGACCTGTTTCAACCCTACCAGACATGTCAGTTTTAAGCAGGGGCCCATTCCTAAGTTCAACCCCTCTACATAAACCCATTATGTCTCTTGATTCATTAATTTCACGTGCTGCTGATACAGACACCTGAGGGTAGACACTCTAGGTGTTACCCCAACACAGGTTCTAATCCTTTTTAAATATTTGTGCTTATTTCAGCTGTTACCATCTAGTACCTTGTGACCGGTGTGAGAGCTTTCCCTGTTTCCAAGGGTGCCATTTTTTTTCTTTAATGATCTCTACCCTTTGGGACACTCTTTCCACACCCTAGGTTCTAGTTCCTCTGCTGTCTGCAGCAGGTACCTCTATCTGTTTGCACATAAGACAGGTCTTAAGATAGGCTGTCACCTGTCTATACATTCCTGGCCAGTAATAATGCGGGATTAATCGAGTTAATGCCCCACCATGGCTCAGATGCCCACAGGGACTAAAGTGAGCAGCCTCCATCACTTTTTGCCTGTACGCTCAGGTACCACTACCTGGGCATCCACACTTTTTATATGGGGGTTGGGCCTCATGCGGTACAGAACACTCTTCTTTAGTTCATACCACCAACATTGATTTGCCCCCACACCACCATTAATCTGCATACCCTCCTTGACCTTAACATACTGTAACAGTTTGGCAACATTAGCATCTTTAGCCTGCAGTATACCCCAGTCAATACTGCTAATAGATTTAGCTGTATCCATATAAGAAAAAGTCCCTTCAGCCTCATAGACTTCTCCTTGCTTGCTTGGAGTCTTCAACCCTGGCACAACAGCACGAGACACAGTCTTATCTGGGGTCTCACATTCAAGGTCCATACTTGCATCTCTGACCTCCAACAGGTAACATCCTGGGAACATAGGCAACAAAGGAATATATTGCTCAGTCAGGGGGTCCTCCTCCAGTTGAGCCCATGAAAAATCCTTCTCCAATTCTTTATCCAAACTCTCTGGTAGTGAACTCTCAAGCACCTGGCACCAGTATTCCGCCTCTCTGTGTAGTCACTCTGCCTCCAGCCATTACCCACTCATTCACCGTATTAGCCTCATCAAGTTTTCCACCATTGGGGTGTCGTCTTGCATCTCTGGTCTGCCTCAACCCCACGGTAGTTCCTCATCCCTTTGCATCTCTTTGTCGTCTTCAGGCATGGCCTTTGTCCAAGCTCCCAGGCACAGTCCAGGCAGCAGTTTCTCTCCGTTTGTCAGCCATGGTTCTGGTCAGATTTCCATGGACTTTCTTCTTCGGGTTCTCCTCTGGCAACTCCAGGTACATCGGTCCACGTGGAATATCTGGATGATATCCACCGGAACAATGTCCCTCTTCGGCCAGTCCAGATGCTTCCAGCAAGTTATCCCACTACTAACACCAAGTCTTTGGAGAGGTGTGGGATAACAGATGGACCAGACACTGAACTTCAGTTTGAACACACAATCTCTGTATGATGTTTATTCAAAATACAGTAGGTAACCTTCAGCAATGGCACATTCCTTCTTCAATACATCAGTTTGCAGCAACAGACTATGTATGGCCTTCCTCTGCACTTGTCAGCACCTACTAACTCACTGATCTCACTTTGTGGTTGAGATTCAGCTTCCCCTATGTGGGCCTTGTTTGCTTGGATGGTGGGGGTTCAACTAAAAAAAAATCTAAAGACAAAGAACCTCTGTGCAGAAGCACTGAAGCAAGGATTACCCCAAAGGGCATTGGCAATAAAGCCAAGTTTCAAAGAAACACATCACACATACTTCCAACATGCAAATCATCACGGGATATATGCAAATCACCATGAAATTCCAGACTGGCTAAATTTACAGCAGGAATGCATGGTGGCAATTTATATGCATTTAACACCACAACAGGAGGGTTTCTGATATCTACCCCGGTAACTTAATTTCTATAATACAGTCACCTAGTACTATTTACCTTTATTAAAAACACCTAGTGTCATGATATTTCCAACATATACAGGTTTCATATACATAAGGTATATACATCAATGTATTTTATGACATAGTGCCATTGCATACTAAATCCAACAATGAGGAACATAGCCTGTCATTTTACATCAGCTCGGAGGTCACAGCAATAAGCTCCCTGTAACAAGGACCTGAGAGGGAAAAGGAAAATTAAAGAGGACACTATAGCACAGTCAAGAAGGGGGGGGTGCTCATAGGTGGCGAACCTTATGGACTAGAAATTGTAACGGTTAGATTAGGCTAAGAAATAGAAGAATTGTTGCAACAGATTCAAGAAAAGGTCAGTACTCGAGTGGCAGGACCTCCCTGTCACAATGTGGCACAGTAAAGTGACACCAATGCTCATGAAACAGCAATGTGTCAGCATCACACATGACAGTGCAGTATGTGTGACACAATGCAGTGTCGACAGTGCACATGGCCATGGATAGCAGTCCAGCACTTGGGTCATTTGCTTCATGCTAACTGCCATGGGGGGGTATGCAGGAGAAATAGGTTTTAAAAACATCCCTGGTTTGGGCTTCTCCTGCAGGGCAGATTGTGGCAATAGATACTGCTGTGGGGGCTATTCTGGGAAAAGGCTGGCAACTGGTGGAGGGCTGCTACCATGGAGAACTTGCTGCTGGGGTATGCATTCTGCGGGGGTGAGAGATTTACTGTTGTTCATACCACAGGAGAGTTCTGAAGGGGGCAGAGTGCCCCAAATAAGCATATTTTCCCACAAGCATTGTTCCCTAGAGCCCCTGTTCTAATAAATGGGCTTTAAGAAGGTTCCCCAGCACTGTAACTTGACCTGTATCCAGGGATATCAGGGTGCAGGGGTGTCTCAGCTGCAGGGAGAATGATTGGCGGGTGTGAGCAGCTGGTTAGTGGACAGGAAGGGTGGTCGGTGGAGTCCATCTGCAGGAAAGGTGGTCATTGGGGGGTATGCAGGCTCAGGGGTTGTGGAGTGGCCCAGGGAGGTTGCTCAGCATGTGTGTCACCGTTATTATCACATTTCAACCTTCTCTCCTCCATCCCCCACTGCAGGATTTCCTTTTTATTGGTTAATGGGGAGGGTGTTCAAAGCCCTCCATGGGAAGGGGGCGTACATGCTGACCCCCCCCGTGGTGCAAGCTCATGAGTGGGGGGGGTCGCAGGCCCCTACATGGGGAGGGGGGTTCAGGTCCCTTTATGGGTAGGGGTGAATGGGTCTACATGAGGAGGGGACACCCCCAAGTTCCCTACCTTCCTCGGCCCCTGCCTCCATAGCTCTAGCTCATCCTCCTGATCACTGACATACCCTTCCTCCACAACCAACTTTTCATCCCCCTTCCTCCCAGACACCAATCCTTCCATGGTCATTTTTGATCTCCTCCAGACTCTTGAAAACATACCTTCCCTGCATGCCCCCCTGACACCACCATTTAGACCCATGACACCCCCCCACCTTACACAGGTTCAGATACTATCCCTTCATGGGCCCTGACATTACCCCTACACCCTCATTCTATCTACAGTGTCCCCAACACCCTAGCTACCTCATTAGTCCCCACCACCACTGCTCTCACTCCCTCCACACCTCCCTGTTCACCTACCTCCCTTGACTCCATCCCCCAAGACAGTTCCCTTCCTAACACACAAGAAACTTCTATCCGTCCCAGCCCACTGGATATTTTCTTTTTTCCTCAGCCTCTTGGATACTCCTCCCTCCCCAAACACCCTTCCACCGGACTCTCCCTGGACACCTCCCTCCCCAGCCTCCAGACACCTCCCTCCTTAGCCAAACAGATGCCTTCCTCATGCCCCAGCACCCCAGATGCCCCTTCAAACCTAGACACTCCTCCCTCCTGGACACCCCTGGGCACATCCTTCCCCCCAGGTCCCCTGGACCACTCTCCCTCCTGGTCTCTGCTGGACAAACTCCCCTTCCTTGGTCCCCTGGACACCCGCTTTATTTTATTTAGTTATTGTGATATTCAGAAAGACCTTTGAGTCAGGGACTCATTTACAAAGGTTCCACGTCATACATAAATTGAACAAGGACGGGACTTATGATACAGAAAAAATACAGTACATAAAGTAACAATAATAATAAAAAAAAGCAGGTTACATGGTTGTTTCATGGAGGTTTAACAGAGATTTAGGTACTTTAGCACAGCCAGGAGGAAAGAAAAAAAAAAAGACAGAGAGATTCTGTCGGAGGCTGATTGTCATGTTTCGTAAATGCATTGTTGTTTTTTTTTTGTACATTGACCTGCTAAAATAGATTGTTTGTAAGGAGGCAGTGGCAGATCAGGTATCAAGGGCAGTCACATATATTTGAAGCCTGCAGGTATTCCCTTAGCTTTGATTTATATGGGTCCAGCCTTCTTTCATCAGTTATATGGATAGGGAGGGAGTTTGTCCAGGAAGGGGCCCTGAAACTGAAAGTGCGTTGGTATTGGGAGGTCCCCCCCAACTCACTGAGCAGCAGTGGATTCACCTTTTGATCTTGCTGTGCTTTATGGTCGCCTTGTGCTTGCATGAGAAGACAGTAGGGAAAGGAAATGGAGCAAAAACGGGCGATAGGTCTGAGCAGGAACAGCTAGGGGTGGGGCAATGCAGAAAAAAAGAGACATGACCTGAGGGTGCTGGAGAGGGTCCCTTCTTCTCACTGGGGCTTAACTTTATCTTTACAAGGGGAAAAGGATGGGCCAGCGCCACCTGAGGGGAAAAGGAGGGAGAGGATGGAGGGACAGACGCGGTAATAGAGGTTGAAAGAGTAAGGGAGGGGCTCATGGCACTGAAGGAGGACAAATCCCCGGGGCCAGATGCCATACACCCTAATGTGCTAAAAGAGCTAGCAGAGGAGCTTGTGGGACCACTGGCGGATCTCTTCAATAGATCCCTGAAGTCAGGCGTGGTGCCGCTGGACTGAAGAATGGCACATACGAATATACGAACATACAAACGTGCCAGCAGATTAGGCATTAAGGTCTATCACATCTGCTCAAGATACAGCTCACAGTGCAGTTACTGCTGCTGCCCCCCTCATCTTTTACCCCCCCAAGTTTTCCCACCCTGAGTTCCCCTACTGGTCACTTCCCTCCCTTCCTGTTCCTTGCCCATGTACCTATCCCATCCCTTCTTAAAACTTCCTACTGATTCCATTGAAATCAACTCCTCAGGTAGCGTGTCTCAATGCACCACCACCGTTTCTGTGAAGTAATGTTTCCTCAGTTCTGTTCTGTACTCCACCCGTCAGTTTTAGGCTATGACCCCTTGTGGTCCCTTCCCCTTTCAATCTGAACAAACTCTCAGTGTTTACTCTGTTGATGCCATTCAAGTATGTAAAGGTCTCAGTCATATCCCCTCTGTCCTGTTCTGTCTTCCAGTTGGTACATGTTCAGCTCCAAAGTCTCTCCACGTAGGGCTTTTTCCCCATTCCCTGGATCATCTTAGATGCCCTCCTCTGGACTCTCTCCAGGAGCATGATGTCATTCTTTTTTTTTTTTTTTTAATTCATTTTGTAAGCAAAACACTCACATTGCATAGAATCCCAGAGGGCTAACGATATACACTGCGAATATGAAATTCTTGTTAAGAAATAATATAAAAAGCCTCCACTGTAGGTACATGATAGGGGGAAAACCAATAAAATTAATTACCAATCATATGCAGCCCTGGACAGACAAAGGAGAATCATCACAGGAAAGTAAATAAACAGTGTCCTTTTTACCAAATGACATTAAGTCATAAAGATTCCCCAAAATCCCAAGCCAATATTATCTAAAATGGTATCCCTAGCCCATGAGAATCAATTACAAAAACAACAATAAAATAAAGCTCTGATCAGCTGAATATACAGTTCCTGTGTTAAAACAGATTAACTAAAATAGTGTCTCTTCTTGCAGGTGACCAGGTTCCATCAAGCAGAAGATAATTCCCCCAATCAGAGTAAAGTTAAAGCATCAAGAAAAAAGAAACCTAATAGTTCCATTTAACAAGCTGTAACTGATTCCCTCCAACTAATAATTATAATTTCCAAATATAACAACATCAAATATATAGAACTGCCCAAGAGTCCTTAATTTGAAAGCTGATTTCACCACAATGGGATCAACAGGTGATCAATGCTTGCATACAGCGTATCAGTCCTCATCAGATGAAAGTCCGGCTCCCTCTTCCTCAGCCAGCTCTTGGTCGATGCGAATTTCTAGTTTGTCAGCCTCCTTTGGATCATTAAAAATAAATTGCTGACCATTCCAAACCATCCTAAGTTTGGCAGGTAATAATAACTGATGCTGTATTTTAAGTTGCCGTAAACGCCCCCTGATGCCGTCAAAACTTTCCCTCTGTTGTCTGGTGCAATAAGAGAGATCCGGAAACAACGAAAGTTTGTTGTCTCCATAAGTCAGATTCCTCTTTTGTCTTGCCATCGCTAGTACTCGATCCCCATCTCTCACACCAGTGAATACTATCATGAATGTTCTGGGAGTGGCAGCGCTCATGGTTGCACAGCGAAGGGTCACCCTGTAGACCTTTTCGATCGAAAATGGAGAATCCGATTCAGGCATTTTTAATAAGGAAGGTAAAAAGGTTCTAATGAAGGCCAAACAATCCTCACCCTCAGAACCCTCACTCAGTCCCAAAAAACAGATATTTTTCTCTCTAGTCTGGTTTTCAACTGTTTCCAACCGCTGCCACAATAAGGCATTTTCTTTAATTAAGGTAGCCGTAACATCAACAGATTTGAGGACTGAAGCTTCCAGTCGCTGAACTGTGCTTTCAAACTGGTCCATCCTAGCTTTTAATGCATTTACTCTTGGAGTAATAGTATCAAATTTCTTATCGAGTTCCTGAGCAGACGTAGCTAACTGATTTAGCGTAGCATGGATAGCACTGAAAGTCACATCTTCAGCCTGCATAGCACTAGAGCCCGAGGCTCCCACACTCTGGGTAGGCCATCCCTCCCGTTGTACCTACTTGGATGCAAAAATATCTGTCAACGATCGAGAGGCACCTCTATTCTTGCGCATGATGAAAGCCTTTATGATCCTGGAACACCACATTGAATTTTATCTCCAAAAACTAGGGCAAAAGATAGCTTTTTTAAAAGATTTCACAAGATTTCTCAGGAGCTCAGGGAATTTCTGCTTCCACTTCAGCTGCTCAGCAGCGCCCCATGACGTCCTTCTTAAAATAAGGAAGCCAGAACTACACACAGTACTCCAAGTGTGGCCTCTGTAAGGATTTGTACAGTGGCAGGATAACTTCCTCCCTCCTCAAAGTTATCCACCTAGCAATACACCCCCAGCATTTTGTTTGTCTTTGCTTCTGCTTTCCTGCATCGATCCGAGTGATTCATTTTGTCAGTGATTACCACTCCTAGATCTTTTTCCTCCTCTGAGACTGTCCCCCGCAAATGGTAGCTGTACCCTGGGTTCCTAGCCCTCAAATGCAGTATACTACACTCCCGAGCACTAAAAGCCAGCTGCCATGTGTTTGACCACTGTTCAAGTCTTTCCAGATCTTCCTGGAGAGTCCTCCACCACACCTTACTGTCCACCACCGCTCCCAGTTTGGAGTCGTCTGCCAACAGGCTCATTTTGCTGATTACTCCCTTTACAATGTCCGCAATGAAACATAGAAACATAGAAAGAGTCGGCAGAAAAGGACCGTCAGGCCCATTCAGTCTGCCCATTTGCCCTAGCGGTACTAGTGGTCTATGACTCTAGTTGTTCATTGGCTTAGCTATTACTTCTCTTAGCTATTCCTTCCCATTACTATGGTTCCCTTATTCCTATCCCATGCATGTTTGAATTCCCACCCCCCCACAGTGCGTGCTCCCACCACTTCCTGGGGCAATCCATTCCATGCATTCACCACCCTCTCAGTGAAATAGAACTTTCTTCCATTTCCCCTTATACAGCCCCCCCTCCAATCTCATGTCATGTCCCTTTGTTCTAGTACTCTTTTTGTACTGGAAGATGTTTTCCCCTCTCACCTTATTTATGCCCTTGAGGTACTTGAATATCTAAATCATATCCCCCATCCCCTTCTCTCTTCCAGTGTATACATGTTGAGGTCCTTCAACCTTTCTTCGTACGACTTACAGTATGCTGTAAAACCTGCACCATCTTAGTTGTTCTCTTCTGCACTGTGTCCACCCTGTCAATGTCCAGATGAGGCCTCATCAGTTTTTTGTACAGTGGGACCAGTATCTCCCTTCTTTGGCTTGTGATACCCATTCCTATACAACCTAGTACCCCACTGGTCTTCCCACTGCCTTTGCTGCCTCTTTTGTGACCTTTAGGTGATCAGTGATAATGACCCAAGATCTCTTTCCTCCTTGGTGACTGCCAACAGCTCCCTCCATCCTGTAGCTCTCACTCGGGTTCCTACTTCCCAAGTGCATGATTGTGCACTTCTTTGTGTTAATCCTCAGCTGCCACATCTCCAACCATCTTTCCAATAATGTTGTGCGAAACTGAGAAATTTTGTTATGCAAAGTATTTCATGAAATTCGTGCATTTCGTGCAATATTTCGCGAGTGTGAAATGCGAAATTTCGCCAGAGAATGGTGACATTTTCAGCCCCTTCACAGTGTCACTGATGAAGACACTAGAAACATAGAAACATAGACATAGAAACATAGACTTTGACGGCAGATAAGGACCACTTGGCCCACCAAGTCTGCCCATTTCCCTACCTACTGGATAAGCTGCATATTCTAGTTAACCAACAGCCTGTTTCCTGCAACCCCCCACTATAATTGCTTTGTGTCTGTCCCATGCATGTTTGAATTCCCCCACTGTTTTAGACCCAACAACCTCCTCAGGAAGGCTGTTCCATGTATCCACCTCTCTCTGTGAAAGAATTTCCTCACATTACCCCTGAGCCGTCCCCCTCTATCTTTAAACTGTGCCCCTTGTTCTTACACATCTCTTTTCTGAAGATGCTACCCTCCTGGACTTTGTTGATTCCTTGAGGTACTTGAATGTTTCAATCATGTCCCCTGTCCCTCCTTTCATTAAGGGTATACATATAAGCTCTCTCAGTCTCTCCTCATATGGTTTCTGATGTAGACCCTGCACCATTTTAGTTGTCCTCCTCTGGACTGCTTCCATCCTGTCTATGTCCTTGCTCAGATGGGGTCTCCAAACTGCACACAATACTCCAGATGGGGTCTCACCAACTGTCTGTACAGAGGTTAACCAATTCCCTTTTCTACTTGTGATGCCCCTTCCTATGCATCCCAGTATCCCCCTGGCTCTCCTTACCGACTTTTCACATTGCTTACCCACCCTTAGGTCATCTGATATGACTACCCCCAGGTCCCTTTCCATTTTTGTTGTTGTTAGTACCTCCCCTGCTAATGTGTACTCTTCTCCTGGGTTTTTGTTTCCCAGGTGCATTACTTTGCACTTCTTTGCATTGAATCTAAGTTGCCATATGTCTGACCATTCCTCCAACCTTGCCAAGTCCCTTCTCATCTTTTCTACCCCTCTTGTGTATCAACTCTGTTACAGATCTTTGTGTCATCTGCAAAGGGCATACCTTTCCTCAGACCCTCTGCAATGTCACTTATAAAGATGTTAAAGAGGATTGGACCCAGTACTGAGCCTTGAGGTACTCCACTAGTAACCCCTTTCTTCGGAATGTGTTCCATTCACTATTACCTTCTGTGTCCTGTTGTGCAGCCAGTTCTCTGCTAGGCTACCACCCTGGGACCCACTCCCAGGCTGGCTAACTGATTATTAATCTTTTGTGTGGGACTGTGTCAAATGCCTTGCTAAAGTCTAGGTAGGCCATATCACAGCCCCTCCCTGGTCTATTACTTTGGTCACCCAGTCAAAGAAATCAATTAGATTAATCTGACATGACCTTCCTGCTGTAAATCCATGCTGCTTTGGGTCCTGTGCCCCGCTAGCCTCTAGGTACTCAACAATTCTTTTCTTTCTGAAGTGATTCCATCATTTTCCCTACCACTGAGGTCAAACTTACAGGTCTGTAGTTTCCTGCTTCTGCCTTGCTTCCACTTTTGTAAGGGAATCACATCTGCCCTCCTCCAGTCCTCAGGTACCACCCATCCTGCCATGATTTGTTAAAAGTGTGGTCAGTGGTGTCACTAGGTCCCCTTAGTTCTTTTAGGATTCTGGGGTGAATCCCGTCAGGCCCCATTGCTTTGTCCACTTTGAGTTTTAGGAGTTCTTTCAGTACTCTTTCTTCTGTGAATGGACTGGTGTCAACACCCCTACCCAGAGTGCTTCTATTGTCTGGTTTAGGTAACTGCTCCTCATCTTCTTTGGTGAATACTGAGCAAAAGTATTCATTCAGTATCTCTGCCTTTTCACTGTCTCCCTCTGCCGACCTCTCCTCTCCTTTATTAATCTTCACTATCCCTCCCTTAACCTTTCTATGCTCCCTAATGTACCTATAAAAGGTTTTATCCCCCTTTTTGACTGAGTTGGCTATTTTTTCCTCGGTTTGTGCCTTTGCTATTCTGACTGCTTTTCCTACTTCTTTCTGCTTTAATTGATACAGTTCTCTGTCATGCTCCCTTGTACTTTTTGAATGCAGCCTTTTTCTCCTTAACTTTCCCTGCCACCTCTTTTGAGAACCATAGTGTTTTTTTCCTCTGCTTTGTTTTCTTTATTTGTTTTACACAAAGACTTGTTGTCTCTATGATGGCAGTTTTGATTTTTCTCCATTGTTCTTCCACCCTCCTATTTGGCCATTTGCTGGTGCATTCTTCAGGTGTTCACCCATTTTGCCAAAGTCAGCTCTTCTAAAGTCCAGTATCCTTGTTTTTGAATGGCTTATCTCCATGGTTGTGCTCATTGTGCAGCACACTGTGCAGTGGTCGCTTGTTCCCAGATGTCTACCGACTTCTAAATTTGTGATCCTCTTTCCATTTGAGAGTACCAGGTCTAGTATTGCTCCCTCCCGAGTGGGTTCCAGCACTATCTGTCTAAGGTCTGCCCCCCGCAGGGCATCGAGAATGATCCTGCTCTTGGATGTGGCTGCAGTACATGTCCTCCAGTTAACATCTGGCATATTCAGGTCCCCCATCAACAGTATCTCCCCTTTTTCAGCCATTTTGAGAATGTCCTCTATCATTCTCTTGTCCATTTCCTCCCCTTGAGACGGGGGTCTGTATACAACCCCTGTGCAGACTGTGATGTCATTCCCCATCTCCAAGGTGACCCAAAGTGCCTCTTGTCCTCCCCCTTTAATTTTTAGTTCTGTAGCTTTGATCCCTTCCCTTATGTATAGAGCTACTCCACCTCCTCTTTTGCCTTCCCTGTCCCTTCTGTAGATTGTGTACCCTGGTATGTTGACATCCCAGTCATGGTTCTCAGTGTACCATGTTTCTGTGACTGCCACAATATCCAATTGTTCATCTTCCATCAAAGCTACTAGCTCAGAAATCTTGTTTCCCAGACTACGGGCATTGGTAGTCATTGCCCTCCATTTAATGTTGGCTTTATACTTTTTTCCCCCATCTCTGCTCTTATTGCTCTTATCTATTTTACCATTTACCCCCATCCTGCCCTGTGTTGAGCTCTGTACCTCAGTGTTTACCCCAGAAGAGGACACTGAAGAGGACTGGCCCCAGAACTGATCCCTGAGGTACCCCACTGGTCACCTCCATGTCCTCAGCATTAAATAACAGCAGACCCAGTACAGATCATTGCGGGACCCCACTAATGATTCTTCTGGGTGTTGAAAGCACCCCCCCACCACCATCCACTGTTGCCTTTTGCTCAGCCAGTATCCAATCCACTTCACTATCTTTACCCACACCCCCAGGTTCCTCAGCTTGCCCAGCAGTCTCCCATGCTGCACGGAGTCAAATGCCTTTTATTTTTATTTATTTATTTTATTTATTTGTATTTCGGATGACACGTTTGAGCCGAGGGCTCTTTTACAAAGGTTCCACGTCAAGGCAATAAGGACAATAAGGTACAAAACTAAACATGATCATTACAATGGAACTTACAAAAAAAAAAAGACAAATAAGGTTACAATAATAGCAGCCAAAGGCATTGTCAAGGAATTGTGTTGCGAGTTAATTATACAGTACAAGTCATAGGTGGCTCAGTGAAACTTTGTTAGGAGTGGGTTAATGGGAAAAGAGAAAGAAGAGTGGTGGTGAGGTGGTGGTATGGGAGAAGTCCTTGCTGGTCTAGGTACAAGACATCAACCTGCCAACCACCATCCAGAGATCTTGTCACCCAATAAAATAATTCGACTTGGTTAGTTTGACAAGATCTCCCCTGGACGAATCTGTGTTGCTGGACATCTTGAAAGCTGTTTGCTTCCAGGAACTCCACCAGTCTTTCCTTCAAGATGGTCTCCAATAGTTTCCCCACTATTGACGTCAGGCTGACCGCCTGTAATTTCCCGGCTCGCCCCTAGGACCACTGTTATGGAGGGGCAGAACATGTGCCATCCTCCAGTCCAATGGTACACATCCCAGTAGGAGGGAAGAATTGAATAATTCCATCAGAGGTGCTACCACAACATTCGCCAGTTCCTTCAGGACTCTGTGGTGGACCTCGTCCGGGCCCAGGGCCTTGTCTGTCCTCAAGGACTTAAGGCCCTCCCATGCCCTCTTCACTGGGATTTCTCCATCTGTTAGTGTCCCCCCATTCCCAACACCAGCCTTACCTCCCACCTGTATAATTTGCCCATCCTTTTCCCTTGTAAAGACTGAGCAGAAGTACTCATTTAGTACCTCAGCCTGCTAAACTCCCTCCTTTATCCACCCACCTTTCTTTCTTAACTTGGTGATTTGACTGCTACACTTTCTTCTCTCCCTGATGTATCTAAAAATTCCTTCTCCCCCTCCCTGATCCCCTGTGCCAACCTTAGTTCTTTGGATGCCTTGATTGCCCTTACCACCCTACTCACCTCCCTTGATTTGATATAGTACTCCTCCCTGTCCTCCTTCCACAAGTTCTCTTGTACTTTCAGAAGGCTAGCCTTTTCTCAATTACACTCTCCTGCACCTCCTTGGTCCACCAACTAGATTTCTTTGCTCATGATTTCTTGGAGTGGGTCCTTGTGCATGTTTTTATGGCCTCTAACAGGCCCAACTTCAGTACTGCCCACCTGCGTTCCGTGTCCATATCTGGACTGATCTTCTCTAGGTGCCCCTCAAGGATTGCTGTCATCCTCCCAAAATCTGCTCCCTTAAAGTCCATTACCTTCGTACTTGTCTGAATTCCTCCCCTTCCCAGGTCCAGGGAGAACCTTACTGTAGAGTGGTTACTACCTGCCAGTGGGCCCTCTACTACCACATCTTTTACCTGGTCACCATCTGCCAGAACCAGGTCCAAGATGCTTCCTTCTCTGGTTGGCTCTACCACCAGTTGTGACAGGAATTCATCTTGGAGTGTGTCCAGTATCCTTTGTTCTTTAGCAGTAGCTGATAACATAGTGCACCAGTCCACCCCTGGCAGGTTGAAGTCTCCCAACACCACCGTTCTGCACCTGCTCCTGCCACAGTGGGTTATTAGGTTATCCACCAGTTCTCTGTCGTTTTCCTCAGGCTATGTTGGTGGCCTATAGACTACCCCCAGATTGACACTCCTGCCCTTAGTATCCTTTAGGGTGACCCACAACATCTTCACATTCCCATCCTCACCCACTACCCTGCTGCACTATATCCCCTTCCTTACACATAATGCCACCCCACCTCCCTTGTCAATTTTCCTGTCCCTCCTAAACATTTTGTACCCTGGTAGGCCCATGTCTCCATAATTGCAGCCACCACCCCCCACCCACCATCAATGAATGTAACTCAGGTACCTTGTTACCTAGGCTCCTCACATTTGTGGAGACCACCTTCCAACCCATCCCCCTATCCTTTTTAGCCATGTGGTGCCTCTCCACAAGAGTGGACCCAAGGATGACCCGGGGAACTGTAGGCTGGTCAGTATGACCTCAGTAGTATTTAAACTCATGGAGACCATACTTAAGGAAAGGTTGGTGAGGTACATAGAAGAGAATGGTCTTCAAGACAAGAGGCAGCATGGGTTTATGGGAGGCAGATCATGTCAAATGAACCTGACAGAATTCTTTGACTGGGTCACTGGAGTGGTGGACTGAGGCCAGGTAGTGGACATCATATACTGTACCTGGACTTCAGCAAGGCTTTTATATTCTGTACCATATATGAGTCTGATCAGGAATCTGGTGGACCTAGGGGTGGGGGAGAAATTGGTAAGGTGGGTAGGCAGGTGGCTGAGAGGCAGAACCCAGAGAGTGGTGGTGGGGGGAGAGTTATCCAGCACCAAGGAGGTCACGAGTGAGGTCATGCAGGGATTGGTGCTGGGGCTGGTGTTGTTTAATGTCTTCATAAACTACATTGGGGAAGGCATTAAGTGCAAGATGTGCCTGTATGTGGATGTCACGACAGCAAACTCTGTGGGAGGGTGGACACAAAGAAAGGGATACAGGACCTGCAGGAGGACCTCAGTAAACTCAAGAGATGGTCGGGAATCTGGCAACTTAGCTTCAGTGCCAAAAAATGCAAAGTGATGCACATCATGGCCAGGAATCCTAGGATGGAGTATTACGGGGCAGGTAGCTGCTTCAGAGGAAGAAAAGGATCTGGGTGTGGTGATTACTAGAGACCTGAAACACTCCACGCAATGCAGGAAGGCAGCTGCAAAGGCAAACAGGATGTTGCCAGGGGATTCAGTAGTAGACGAAGCGAGATCATTTTGCCCTTGTACAGGCCAATGGTAAGACCATATTTAGAATATGGAGTAAGGTATTGGCATCCGTACCACAAGAGGGACATCAGCTTGCTGGAGAGGGTCCAAAGGACAACTATCAAAATGATCATGGGTCAGCAGAACAGATCCTACGAAGAGAGGCTGGGAGCCCTAAGGATGTACTCCCAGGGAGAAAGAGGGGGGATATGATAGAGACCTTCAAATACCTGAAGGAGGATTAACAGAATGGAGAGAGAAGATCTGTTTAAATTGAGTGACAACAGAACCACGAGGGGGCACAACTTGAATTTGGTGTGGGGAGAGGAGTTAGGAGGGATGTTAGGAAGCATTTTTTATGGAGAGGGTGGTCACCACATGGAATGCGCTGCCAGAGATGGTCTCAGTAAATATGGTGGGGGGCTTTAAGAGGGCCTGGGACAAGCACAAAAGGAACCCATGGGACTGTGGAGGGGTACCAGGGAAGGAAGGAAGGGATGACACAGAGGGGGGCAGGGTCATTGGCGTAAGCCAGGGACCCTGCATCATTTACCAAGCAGACTTGATAGACCAAATGGCCTTCTTCTGCTGGCTTTTCCATATATTGATATGTTCATGGGGAAAGCCAGAGGTTGCATGACCCTCACATGGAGTAATGTTGTTGCTGCTGTAGGACCCTACCTCCAGACTAGCTGTGTGCTCTGCAGCAAAGTTCAGGAGAGGGCCAGGGAGTGGAAGATTCAGCAAAGAACTGCTGCTATTGTGCTGGCCAGGGTCCTGGCAGTATTACTGCCTGGCAGACAGGAAAAACACACCTTCCCCCAGTCCCTGACTTACAGATTTCAAAATATCAGACCAGTTGTGTTCTGCTTGGTGGCCATGAATTTTGATTATTTTTTTTTTAAATTTATTTAATTTGGAAATGCTGCATGACTGTATGCTGCCCAAAACATGGCTGTCAATGGATCACTTTCTGGTCTTGACATCCCCATCATGATGGTACACACATTGTGTGCTCCGCAATGACACATTGTTCTACTCTTTCTATGTGAGATAGAGAAAGATGACGGCGGTGTATGTGCTGCCTGAGGATCGTGAGTAGTATAAGTTCATATATCTCGTCAAATGTTAAATTTCAGCCAATCAGCGTGTGCCACGTCATTTGACAGGTGGGCGTGGCCTAAAATGGACCAATCAGAATCGCCCTTTGTTAAACCGGAAGTCCCTCCCTAAATTGCGCTAGCCACGCCCCCTTCTGGCGGAAATGACATGCGTTCGAACCTGTGTCCCGCCCCTTGCACAGGAAATGACACGCGTTCAAACCCGTGTCCTGCCCCTTGCGCAGGAAATGACCTAACACCACCATTTTGTAAGCGTCTTACGCCCCTTCATTCTCGTACACTCCTCGAACCCTGCCAGACCAGCCTGGCTCGAACCCCTGTCCCCCACCCCTCATTCTTGTACACTCCTCGATCCCCCTGCCAGACCATCCTGGCTCGAACCCAAGTCCCACCATGCTAGCTTGAACTCCTGCATCTCTCCTTTCTCCTGCACCCCCACCAGCCTGGCTGAACCCCTGTCCTCTGCCCCATCCTTCTCGTACACTCCTCAATCCCCTGCCAGACCATCCTGGCTGGAACCCGAGGCCCACCATGCTAGCTTGAACTCCTGCATCCCTCCTTTCTCCTGCACCCCCACCGGCCTGGCTGAACCCCCATCCCCCTTCTCCTGCACCCCACCATCCTGGCTCGAACCCCTGTCCCCCCTTTCTCCTGAACCCCCACCATCCTGGCTCGAACCCCTGTCCCTCTTCACCACCGTGCTCCTCTCACCCCAAAAAATCAGTTAGTGTTTATGTAATGGTATGTGCCCCCTGTAGGCCTGGTGTATAACTGCAGAGACATGTGGGTGTTTTTTGATTAGGATATTTTCAGAAAGAAGTATCTAGGAGGGAACCTGATCGTGCAGAGGTTTCACAGATCTGTGTGGAGACTCCCACCCCGAGGGAAATTCATCTGCCTGTGTGAGTACCCCTTTTCTGTTTTGTAACAGTATACAAAATTATTTAACATGCATCTGTAGGACTGTGTCAAACTTGCATCAAAAGGATAGCTTTATGTATACGCATGTAACATTTATAAGCTAAAATGGGGGACCTCTGTGTAAATAAGATGGTTCAGCAGTTTTCTCTGGATAACATTGCAACAATCAAAAAAACTAATTATTTATACTTTTGTCATGAATTAGAAAGAATAAAAATATATCAGAAAAAGGAATACACCTATAGTTCACCCCTCAGCTCTGTGTAGTATCAAGGAGAAGGCTGAAATGAAATGTGTGTGTGTGTGATATTTATAATGTTTTGAAAAGGGGGGGGCTACAACAGATGTACCTCTGACACGTTACCATGTATAGTATGATGGGGTGTGGTGATGGTTTTACCAAGGGCAGTCCATCTTGCTAAGTGTTATATAAACTGCATTTGAAGCCAGAAGGCACAGCTTTGAGAGATTTCTCAGATTCTGTTTTATAGACTTGGAGCAGATTACCAAAAACATCAAGCAAGAAGATGGCAAGCGCTTCTCATTTCAACATCCCTGTAACAGGTCAGATTGTCATACCACCTAATGAAAAATTCAACCTCCCTGTAACAAGCCAGATTGTCACACCGCCTAATGAAAAGTCTGGAGATGAAAAGCCAAGCAAGAAGATAGCTGTCGGGGCCCCACAACCCAAGCCAACGTATGTGTACTACGTGAGTGTGAAACGAATGCCCCACACAAGTCTTGTTGAGTGGAAGAGTGTCTGACATAAAAAAGAAACTCGCTGAACAGTTTGGTGAATCAGAAAATCCTAAACCTGACTGTCCTTCTGAAGAGACACCACTGCAAGACCTTGAAGAGTTGCTGGGGTGTGAATCTGATGCAGAAAAAGAAGTTACTATGAAACCAAAAACAGAGAGTAACAAGAAGGGGGAGCCAGAGATGATGGTCAGTGAGACACTGCCAAAAAAAGCATCAGAGAAAGTTGTGAAAAAGAAATGCAAGACAGAGCCAAGAGGGGACTCTGACCAAGAGGGTGATGATGATAATGCAGCCACAAGCAGTCAGGCCCAGGCTAAGAAAGAGAAAGATGAGAAAAATGAAGAAAAGAGTTGCCTTGATGAGGTAAATGCACTTTAACATTTAAAAAAATGTGAGTGGTGACATGGTGTAACTGAGGGAGATGAGTTAGCAGTAGAACTAAATCTTACCTATAATGAGTCAGAGGACCAATGCTGTTTTTTGTTTTACTTTAATAGACTGAAGGATTTGCGATGGAGCAGCAGTCATATTCAGACAGCATGGATTCTCGACTTTCCACAAATCTACTGCTCGACTGTCTTTGCTGTGTGAAAGATACAAATGTGGTTGTTAATGAGATGTGTGAGAACCAGTATGTTAGAAATACAGAGAGTGATAGA
Organism: Neoceratodus forsteri; assembly: GCA_016271365.2. Classification (NCBI taxonomy): domain Eukaryota; kingdom Metazoa; phylum Chordata; order Ceratodontiformes; family Ceratodontidae; genus Neoceratodus; species Neoceratodus forsteri. The sequence continues at coordinate 1,839,228,312 of CM057449.1, forward strand.
ATGTTTCAAAATGTCACAGAACAGGCTGTGATCACTACACAACCCTCTTCTACTGAGATTAGACAGGGGACCTCATGTGAAAAACCAGACCTTAGAAGTAAACCCCCCAAAACTGACAACGTATATGTATTGTAAGAATGCGTTATGTATCATACCATCCGTGGCTAATTGCTTCAGTGATACAGAGGTAATACATTCTGAATTGGTCGATTCCTGTCCTGGGTGTGAGATAGATGATCTGAGTCAGAAAACCATTCATGTGTCCTTGATGACTTAAGGTCTAAAGAAGCATACAGAAATGTTTCTGAAGCCATACATATAGGGCAGCTCATGCCCGTGATCTTGGCAATCGCTATGAAGCATCAGGGGTTAAATATGACCAATTTACCCTGGAAACTATAAGTCATGTTTTAAATGATGTGAGAAATCCGATGACCCCATGTGGTTAGTTATGCAAATGTTACAGCAGACAGGCGGTGAAATTAAAAAGATGCCTGCCGTCTGGTCAGCAAAGCTCCTTTAAAAATTTCTAAAGAAATTCAGGAACACTGTTTATATTGTAAAAAATTACCCCACCCTCCCCAAATTACTACATGGAAACATTTCAGTACCAAAATGTGTCATATTTTATTTTTACAGATAATCATGCGGATGCAAGTACAGAGAGAATCAAAGGTTTATGTATCTGATCCTAAGCCATTACTGTCATCCATCACTGTTTGGTTTACCTCAATATGACATTTGCCTTTGTGAGATACATGCAGCCTATGAACTGATGATGTTTGCCCTTCCAGAAGTATGGGAGGATACAGATAAATATATAAATGAATCTGTGTTACCACTTGTAGAAAATGTTAAAGTGATTGCCGATATATTCATGGAAGTTGATGAATGTCTTTGTGGACTTTATATCATGGTCATCATAGCCATGTGTGTGTGTACTACAAAGCAGAAAAAACCTTGTGATATTGTGCGTGTTGTTAACCTGGCTTCTCTGCTTGCTGAAATGATCCACTGGTCAAAAAAAAGGACCCTTTAAAAAATTATATAAGGAAATTCAGGAACACTGTTTTCATTGTTAAAACATTCCCCACCCCAAAAACTGTTACTTGTTACCATTTTAATATTGTTCATATTGTTACCCTGGCTTTTACAACTTGCTAAATGTATATTTTTTCCAGAGTATACAACGATGGAAACACCCTGTCAGTGTATCCAGAGGCTTATTTACCAACTAGTCAGACACAAAGCTAAACAACCTGGTTTAAATCTACCTACAGGACAAACACCGTCTGTACTTTTGAGAGACATGCCAAGGTCTTTTGATGGTCTCCCAGAGGACCCCAAAAGGAAACTGTGGATTATTTTAAGGATGAGGGCTACTCTTGAGGAAGCAATGTTTAAAATTGCTATAGAGTTTATGCATAACCCTTATGATGTAATATACTTTTGTGGTTTTATCTGTACTGCTGTTGACTTTTAGTGTTTAGTTTGCAGAGCAGGGGGTCTGAGTCTGACATCATAAATTTTGCTTCTTTATCACTTTTGTTGTGTTTCATAAACCAGATTTAGCATATGCTTTTCCTAAATAGTGTATTATAATGTACTTTCAGATGGAGCATACTGGCATGCTCCCAATATTCCAGACAGTCTTGATGTCTACAATGTACTGTGTGATAAAGGACATTTTAAAGGAACCTATATACTTTGGAAAGCAGCCTGCATTAAATGTCTGCTCTGAAGATGCTGCTGCTTCACTGGCAGAAAACACACTGACTCTGATTAAAGAGTTACCACCCCTGGTATGGAGACTCTATGTTGACGCAATGAAAAACAGTAACCGTAGAGCAGTATGCAAGGTGAACGTCATTTTAGATGTAACAGAATGTCTTCAAAATCAGCCTTGTTATTTTGAGTGGTGTCTTGCATATGTATGTATGTATTGTGCATACCTCATCACTAAGGGGGAAGTGGATACAAGTATGCTGTGTAAAACATGCAGCTCAAAAGTTGCTGTTTTGAGGTATTGTGAAGTGTGTAAAAATTGAAGAGTAGAAAAACAAAATTATTATATAATCTGTTGCATGCTTACCATGTGTTATGCCTTTTGTATGTAGAACCTATATGCATTAGTTGATGTATTATAAAGTAAATATTCAAATACTGTTATGACGTGTGTATTTATAAATAAAATATAATCATGCATTGCACTTTGTGGTTGTCATAGTGTTTTTAAAAGAACAAAAAGAGCACATACTTTATTTTACTGGTGACAAGAGTTTTGCTAGCTAGCAGATGTGTCGGGGTGTTGACGAAAGGAGATGAATGATCACCTGTTCCAGAATATATATTTTAATGCAAAAAAAGTGGGTAGTTTCACAGGGGTGACTCAGCTGTATAAGGCTGCAAAAAAACTTGATAAAGAGGTCACCAGGAAAGGTGTTGCAGAATGGCTTGCGAAGCAGGAGCTCTATTCATTACACAAAGCAGCCAGAGTCCGATTTAGAGAAATCCTGTCATTGTTTCTGACATAGACAGACAATGGCAAGCTGATTTAGTGGATATGAGTCAATATGCAAAGTACAATAATGGGTTTAAGTACATACTGGCGTGCATCGATGTGCTGTCCAAGTATGCCTGGGTAGTGACTTTAAGAGACAAATCAGGCAAGGCAGTGGACACAAGCCTTTAAAACTATTTTTAAAAAGTGGGCCTTTTACCTCAGAAGTTGCAGACTGATCAGGGTAAGAGTTTCTAAATGCTTCCTTAAGAACCTATTAAAACAAATAAAATACACCATTTTGTGACGAATAATGAAGTTAAGGCCAGCATTGTAGAAAAGATTTAATAGGACACTGAAGTCACGCATGTGGCGTTACTTTACAACCCAGAATACTTGGAAATATACAGATGTGTTGTCAGACCTGGTGCACAGCTATAACCATACTTATCACAGAAGCATTAAACACAGACCTGTGGATGTTAACCCCTCCAATGCCCTGGGTGTATGGAAGATCCTATACGGTAATTCTGTTCTTGGTAAAAAACAAAAGGGTACCCTTCAGAAAGATGATCACGTGAGACTATCTAAGCTAAAAGGGGTGTTTGAAAAGGGATATGAACAGACGTACACAGATGAGATATTTATTGTGATGGAGGTCTTAAAGACACAGAGGCCCACCTATAAGCTAAAAGACTATCAGGGGGAAGACATTAAAGGTACTTTTTACACAGAGGAGCTGCAAAAAATTGAACCTGATGAGGACCGTGTGTACAGGGTGCAGAAAATCCTGAAGGAGAAAAAGCATGGCAGAAAAACTTGGTATCTGATAAAGTGGGTGGAGAGGGTGGCCCAATAAATTTAATAGCTGGGTTGAGGCAACACAGGTTTGGGACATTAGAAGCAGATAAGGCTTAATATGCTCAAAAATGGATTTTATATCACATTGCCCAGCAATGCATCACACAACATTTTCCCCAACAATACTATATCCACTTTTACTGTAAAGTTACCACAAACGCTTGAACTACCTGGTGAATGGGAAGTGGGCTTAGCAGAAATTCAGTACCCTCATACCTGGGACGATGTGCCTGCACAGAAAAACAGGTTCAGTATGCTCTATCAGCCTCTAAATGTAGCCCACAGTAAAACACCACCAACTGGACCTTTACTGAGTCAGCAGCATTTAAAATCCCATCGGACTATTATCCTAACATGGCTGGTGTTATTGCTCAAATTAATAAAGCATATTTGAAGTAAATGAACTGCCAGTGGTTTTGGAACAACAAACCGTCGTAAAGAAATAAGCGTTGACAGTGACATCAAATGTATTTTGTTTATGCATGGGCAGTTACAGTACCTTTTGGGTTTTAGCAGACTTGAGGTAGGTGTAGGAAAGAATCTAGCAAAGAACCCTCCAGATATTAATGGGGGCTTTTACACATTATATATATATATACACTGACATTATCACACATGAAATAGTGGGTGACAGTCTAGTGCCTTTGCTGAGATGCGTACCCGTCAGGGGCCAAGACAATGAGATAGTGACCGTGACCTACGATAAACCCCATTATCAAACAGTCAGTAAACATCAGATCGATACAGTCACTATTGAAATAAAGAATGATCAAAATGAACCTGTACCATTTCGATTTGGAAAGGTGATCGTGAAGTTGCATTTTAAGCCCCAGAGAGTGCTCTAAAATTTAAACAAGGATGGTGATTGTTCGACATTATAGGGACCCTGCCTTGTACAGAAGCTATTACAAGGCACAGGCAGGATCATGGTCTCCAGGCTTTCATGGACTTCCTACTATGTATGGTTCTGGTATAGGAGGATATTTCGTAGTCTGTTCAGAAAAGCAGTTCCATTTTTAAGAAGGGGTTTGAAATTGCAAAACCACATCTACAGACAGCTTCTAAAAATGTTGCAAAGGATGTTGTAGGGCATGTGACTAGTGCTGTCACTCAAAAGATGTCAGGGGGTGATAAGCCTACTCAGGGTGGCTCAGGGCTGATTGTATTCAAGAGAGGTAAAAAGAGAAAGCGCAGAATACACCCTTCGCTTCTCATGGGCCCTCCCGGCTACTTTAAAAGAGCTGTTTCAAAATGCAAAACTTCACATAAAAGAAAATGCTTAAAGGCAAAAGGATCTTCGAGGGGTCATAAAAAAAGCAGAGACCTGTTCTAGAAAACATGGCTTTCATGCACTGTGGTTCTGAAGAATGCACAAAATCAGAACTTGACTTGTTTGCGTTCTCCCACACAGACAAGCATTGAAAAAGCATTTATGTAGAGATACCCTCTGGCTGCCCTTTCAGAAAACTCCACCGATTGAATTTTATATAGCAGGGACTGGTGAAGACTATTTGGATCTAAACAACACACTTCTTTTACCTGGTTTGCAAAATCACTGACGGATGGTAGTGATATACCTGCAGCGCCAAAGTGTGCCTTATAAACTACCCAGTGGCAACCATTTTCAGTCAGCTGGATGTGACTGTCGGTGATCGGCTCATCAGTCAGAGCAATAACTGTTACCCCTACAGGGCTGTCATAGTATCTGTGCTGAACTTCAGTGAAGAGACCCTTTCTACACAATTTACCGAGGGTTATTTTACAAAGACACCCCAGGAAACATGAAATCTACAGACAGAGATGGTGATAATGTAGGTTTAATAAAAGTACTTACACATCTCAGTAGAGGGGGTAGAACTGCTGGGACACTTGCACACAGACTTGTTTTTCAAGAGAAACTGATGCTGAATGGCGTGGATATTAAAATTAAACTGACACGTAACAGGGACAGCTTTTGCCTGATGAGTGGAGATGCTGAGCCTTATAAGCTAAAAGTTATGGCCGCCTCTCTGTTTGTCAAAGGGTTAAAGTGACCCCGAGTCCGTCTGGGACACTCAGAAGCCCTGCTCACCTCCAACGCTAAATACCCTATAGACAGAGTGGGTATGAAAGTGTTCAGCCTCCCTGCAGGCAGCAGGGTCTGCAACCAAGATAATTTGTTTTTGGGACAGTTACCAAAAATAATGGTCATGGGATTTGTTGACAATGATGCTTTTAGTGGTTCCTACACTAAAAACCCCTTTAACTTTAAGCATTATAACATTAATTTTGTGGCTCTGTATCTGACGGTGAACAAATTTCGCTAAACCTCTGCAGCCAGATTTTAGAAATGGAACAGAGAGAGAATATTTTAATCTAGTACTAGCAGCGGGAAATCTATGAAAGATCAACCGCTTTAGTTAACCGTCAGGAATTTACCCAAGGTACACCCTGTTTGCCTTTGATCTCACTCCGGACCAAGAATGTGCTGATCATTATTCTTTAATTAAAACTGGGAACCTCAGAGCTGAGATCAGATTTGCAGAAGCCCTTTCACAAACAGTTAATCTCATTATCTATGCAGTGTTTGATAATGTCATTGAGATAAACCAGAGAAGAAATGTCATTTTTGATTATATGTGATAAACCATAAAAATGAACACAAAGCAGCTGGAAAAAATTGTAACCAGTGACACCCACATCCGTGACTGCTTTCTGGGCATGTTTCCCTGTGATCTGCTACCCAAGGAGAGACTGAGAAACCTTCCCGCAGCACTAGTCATCAATACTGACCCCCATGACCTCCCTGGACAGCACTGGTTAGCCGTATACATTTCAGAAAATGGGACTGGGGAGTTCTTCGACAGCTATGGTTTTCATCCTGACAATCATGCACAAACTATTGGGTTTTTTTTAAACAGAAATGCAAACAACATTTTGTACCAAAACACACAGTCACAAGATACCTTTTCTACCACCTGTGGATTTCACTGCATATTTTTCTTACACCACAGATGCAAAGGACTTTCTTATGATCAGATTTTAAAAATGTACTCTAATGATTTGTTGAAAAATGATGCCATGGTAACTAGTTTTGTACGTCACTTTTCCAGACATCTAAACATGTCAGGGCACTATCAGTGAGGTGTAACATGTTCAGACTTGTTTGTCTTGTAATGAATTTAAAATATACAGCAGCTTGTAATTTTATTCAAAACCAGTCACTTATAAAATCATATATAAACACTCATAATTGTGTGTCTCTGTTTGCTGTGTTTAAACTGTGGTAGGGGGCTGTGTTTAACGTTTCAGATATACAATGTCTTCAATAATGACAAAATATATAAAATAAAAGGTGTTTATTGTAAAAACAGCCAATAAATACAATACATCAGTGGTAACATCATGGATAAGATATGCAATGTCTTCAATAATGACAAATATATAAAATACAAAGGCATTTATTGTAAAAACTGCCAATAAAATACAACAAAATCAGTGGTAACATCATGGATAAGATATGCAATGTCTTCAATAATGACAAATATATAAAATACAAGGCATTTATTGTAAAAACTGGCAATAAAATACAACAAGCATCAGTGGTGACATCATAGATATGATATAATAAAACAAAAGCAACTCCTGTTAAAAATGCACACTATATCGCCATTAGCACTGAGGTCGAATTATAAGCACATCTTCTAAAAACATGTTAACAGATTTAACTATGAAGTAGGCTAACATGCATCAATATAAACACTTTTTGTAAAACAGGATTACATATTCAGTATGAGGTAAATGGTTAACATAGGTTGTACACAGCAGTCACTTGAGGTAGGATTACATATTTAATATGAGGTAAAATGTTCAACATATGCTGTACACAACAGTCACTGAGGTATCTAACATTCATACATAGAGATTGCATTTTAAGTTTACATAGTGAGCCACACAGGTTTCTTAAAAGACTTTTGTCTTTTGGGTGTCACTGACCATTGGCTAACTGGAGATGGCTGTGGCTGTTTTGCACCAGCTACCGATTTCAGCCTTTCCACATAGCTCCTGTTTGCTGAGTGAGCAAACACTGAGGTGGGTATGTTAGACTCAGCCATTGCTTTGACAAAAACATCCCAGCCCTTTGGCTTTCTGTGGTCAGGGATTGCGTGGTGGCTGGCCGCTCTTACTAATCGACCATGTGAGACCCAGAAACAACAGTGCCTTTATACATTAATTCCACCCTTATCACTCCAAAACACAATATCCTTGTTCTTGGCCATATGCTTTAACAAAAAGTTCAGCATTGGTTTTTAGACCGATGAGAAACACTACTTAAAATGTCTTTTCCATAGTACTAGGTACAGAAGCTGTCTCTGCCATGACTGCAGGGGTGAACATTGATTCATTTCAGGCATGAGTATGTCAAACTGGTTTTAGCTTGTTCTCCTTGTCTTACCAAAGTCAGATAGCGCTGTAACACAACAGAGTACATTTTGCTTTGTCATAGTCTGATAAATCAGTCCGGGACAGTATAGCTCTCATGTCAGTGTCCAAACTGTTTGTTGCAACTGTTCTCATATCCTGATCAGGGTAATTAGTTTTAATGTGATCCATCTGTTGCTGAGGTACCAAATACATTTTCTGTGTAAAATCCATTATCTGTTAGCCAGCAGGCCTGTGATCAAAGGGATGGCAATTCCTAGCAGCGTTCCTATAAAGCCACCAGTCTGATTAACTATTTTCTTTTCCTTTTAAGGTTATTTGTTTTATCGCTAAAGTTTTAATGACTCTCCGTTTTTTTCAGTACACCTAACTGCTTTGCTGACAGTGGAATATTTCCTCTGAGAGTGTTTAGGCTATCTCAGCTATAGCTGATATCAGATCATCAGAGGCTGAACATAAAATAGCTTTTCTTAGCAGGCCCTTTACTAGTAACTTTAAAACAGACAGATTTCTCTGCAGTCTTTTTGACATAATGACAATACAGTATCAAATATTTTTAGAAGCAGAATGTGTTTTCTGACATTGCCACAGTCCAGTCGGGAAACACCCACTACTGATCTATATTCGTCTGGTGTACTGGATCTTAAATCAACCAGTAAATAGCCATGAGGCTTTCTTGTGGCATCTTCAAAGCTTCTAAGAAAAATTTTGTCTGACCAGGATACATTTGTCTAGCTAGTGTTGTGATCTGAAGCTTGTCTCTGGGGTTTTTAAACAAAATCATGTATTTGGCATTTAGTGTGATGGTCCTGCTTTTTTACCTTGACAGAACACATTCTGGACAATTAAAATATTGTCAATTGTTTATGATGACTGTGTTTGGTAAACCCATATTTCACTTCACTATTTTGACAGGCAGAGTCCATCAAATCATCTATAACAACAAAATTTACCTTTCAGAGGGTAAGAGATCATTGTCAGCTAGTGACGTCTGTAGCCCCTCCACAAATTTAATCTGAGGAACTTTAACGAGCAATTCATTATACAAAGGTTGCCAACAGCTGTAGAACCAGACAATATTTTCAGGCTTGTGTGATAAGTGGCATCAGCATGTTCCAACAACTGTTTTATAAAGCTCTTCCCACTATTAGAGGGCCAGCCAACAGACAAGTAAAGGGATGCTGCAATCAATCCATTTTCACAATCAGTATCCAAGTAAGGAAGTGTTTTAAAATTGTCTTGTAACACAAGCTTGTCATAAACTACTCTCTGGGTCTTGGACAGCGTTTTTTGTTTCAAGGGACCACTGCTTTTATTCCTAACAATGCTCTAGGTTTGACTCACGGTAATTTCTTTAGAGATCTGTGACCCCGTATAGTCAAAGACCAGGTCCTTCAGACTTTCAAAATTAATGTGTTTACTGCTGGCTACATTAAGGTAAACCCTTTCACTTTAGAACAACCTCACCACTGGACAGCCTGTAACACGTAAGTTTTTGGGCCTGCAGAAATGAACTCTGTAATGTGTTCATCAGCAGGAACTTCACTGAGTCAACTCCTAAATAATCGCCCAGGCGTGGGCCCAATCACCGGTCTGGACACAAAAAGCAAACACAAGAGTCCAATGCGTGGTAAAGGCACCTGTCCTGTAACCTATCTAGCAGGTTGTAGAGTTCGACTCTGGCATATGCTGTTGTAAAACTAGCTATAAATATGTTGATATTATTGGAATTTGTGTAATGATCGCTGGTATATTTCCAGCTTAAGCATGCTGTTTCATCATCGATGAAAAGCACGATGAGATATCGTGTACGGGACGAAAACATATTGAAATAATTTCTGTGGGTCTGTTACTATGCTGGGTTAGTCAGTGAAATTAGCTCTCTGCCCAAATTTGCCCAAAAGAGAATTTAAAACAGTTTAGATATCTGTCTCCTTGCAGGGTTAACAGCTATGGCTGCAGGGGTTCAAATGTACATTTTCCTTTCAAAAATACTATTGTATGTACCTGACTTTATCCTCTTCAGTTTTGACCCATGAAGGAAACCAGATGCCTCTTGCTTGCCTTTTAGATGCAGCTTGATGTAATCTGCAAAAAGCTCTGTGCATGACTCTTTAAAATGCCAAACTTCATAAATATTAATGATTTTGTAGCCTTTTTCCAGTGCCAGGTTTAGTTCTACGGTACAGTAGAGTACCTGTAAGTGACCGTTGCTCATCATCATATGCGCATGATGTTGTTTGAAAGTCTATTTTCAGCGCATGCCGCACATAATGTAAACACAAGCTTTTTACCAATCCTGGATGGCAGCACTGGAAAGAAAAGACCTCTAGGGGTAAGACTTTTACTTTGCCAAACCAAAGTACTGAGTGAGGTCATCAAATTGTCATAAATGATGTCAGGATGACCGACTGGATACTGTTTGGTTTATTAACAAAGGGTAGAGGCTGGTAAAATCATAATAGTGTATTTTCTCATCAGGCTGTGTCTTATAGTACAGACAAATGGCATTTGTTCTCCCCAAACAGTGACTGCCTAGGTTCGAGTGGCTGTGGTAGCTGCCTGTCCTCAAGAAATTATTCAAACCCTGATCTGTGGTCAGCATTGCTTTCCATTCATGTTCCCACAATACTCTAACTGCAAAACCCTGTCTTTTTAGAAAATGAAATTTGTGCATGGTCCTATTGAATAACTGTCCAAATCTAGTCCCTGTCATGTGGTTTCTATCTTTCTCACAGTAACAGATGTTGCAACCATGAAAAAAACAACCATTAAATTCAAATGCTGTGGGTATTCCATTTATGACTGAATAGCCATCCAAAAAGTACGGACCCACCTTAAATTCACCACCCCTTAGCGCATGCTGAATAGAAATGTTTTCTTTCTCAGATATGTACATAAGCCACTGAATAGCAGGTGTGGAGTACCTCTTCAATTGTCTGTGGTAGTTGTCTGGGGGGAGAACAGCAACAGTGCATTCTTTCAAGAACAGAAATCTGTACATAGTCATAGAAATTGAGGCTATGGTGATGTACTGGAAGGGGTCTAAGGATACTGTTTCATACTCCACTGTATCACCGTCTGACTGTTTTAAAATACTTTTAGTAGTCATCTCAGTACTTCATTTCTAAATCTGACACAGGCTTTTGAAGAATTTCAACATCTAACTGACAATAGTAGTGAAGCTCTCTTTTCAGATTAAATTCTCTATGTCTATTAGCTAGGTACCATTGCAAAAACTCTTGCTTTTCTGCAGGCAACATATATTCAGAACCATAAAACTGAGCATCGACAGGGGCCTACATAATTTTCATTAGCCTTGGTGTTAAAAAATGGGGAAGTAACCTTAGCAATCTCGATCTCAAATCCAAGGGCTGCGGGATTTTTGCTAGTTTAAAAGGAAGAAAACAATGACTGTCGAGAAATCTGATGTGTAGGGATGTCACTGTGACACAGAGTACTTTTCCTCCTTGTGTGAGCAATTTAATATCAATTCTTTCCTTGACTAGCTGGCTAATGATAAAGTAACTGTCATAGCTTTGGCATTGTGTGCTATAAATGTGTAGTGTCTAAATGGGGCATCAATAAAATGTCCTACAAAATCTTTTATGCAATCTTCACCTTCCAATTCCAGGACCTCTTCCCATCTAATTGCTTAGCATACACAAAATTTGGTATGTGCACTTACGCTTTCTTGGCTTCAAAATCAAACACTATATATTTCTCAGTGCTTTTTACATCTGTGAGTGGTGACATATAACACAGATGCTTGTCTGCTGTCATGAAAGAACCACATCTGCTACACTGAATCAATTTACATGTATGAGAGCCCTTGTAAAAAACAAAACATTGTTCCACAGTTTCATGGATTTACAGACCCTGTATCACCATCAGCTCTAGCTAAATGTCTTTCTAGGCATGCGAAGACCTACAAATCTTCTTACATTTGTGACAAGATACTGTGCCAATTTCCTTTTCGAGACAACACGGGTCGAAACAAACTTTGCACTGTTGTGCACAGATATGATTTCCCTTATGGCTGTAGGCTACATCACAATATTCGCAGAGGTACCGTGCGCCTATGAATTTTTTTACATTAGTGATGCCATAAAAATGGTTTTCATGTAATAATACAAACAGGCCTGGATATTCAAAAGGGTTGCGCCATGCGCAACAGGGTTGCGCATGCGCCATTCTGCGATATTCAGAAGGGGCCAGTTGCGCCCTCGAAAACATGCTGAGCAACAGAGCAATGGAAATGAAGGATGCGCAACCGAAGGGGCGGTCCATGCATAAAGTCATAATCACGATATTTGAACACTGCGCAAAATGCGCAAGAGTAGCTCAACGGAGGATCGCATGAGTACGGATGTGAGCCAAAATAAAAAGCTCAAGGGCAGCGCAAGAACCCTAGCAGGCCACAAACTGGAGAGAGACGAGAGACGAGAGAGAGAGAGAGAGAGACAGGAGCAGGAAGGGCAGAGAGAGGACAGTGGGTCCTGGAGGACAGAGAGGCCAGTGGGGGTGCCGGTGCAGTGGAAAGCAGTGGGGGCAGTGGGGGTAACACAGGAACAGCAGCTGGGGGGCAGAAGGCAGGGAGATGGACAGTGTCAGCTTCACATGGAAGCTGTAATGAGAGGTGAGACAGCATGCTGCAGGGGGCGTGGCTGCAGAGGAGCCCGTCGGGTATGCCCGACAGAAGCGGTATCGTGCCTGCATCAACCGAGCTATGCACAGACATCGAGATTGTGGGCCGGTGCCGCCTGAACAGGGGCAATACTGGAGCAGCTCAGTGGGCTGTGCAGTGATGTGATATGAAGCACCCTCACAGCGAGTCATGCTCTGTCGTGGAGACCAAGGTGACCAGCCTGCATGTGCCTGCTCACCACGGGCACCTTCAGAGAGGCTGACAGGGGACACCACAGGCATTACACAGTCGGCCAGCCGCATCCTCACCCAATTCCTCAGCGCACTGCTGCCTCATGCTCGGAGTTACATCCATTCCCCAGCACCGTGACGGAAGCGTGCAGCAAACATGCAGGAGTTCCACAGGGTGGCACATATGCCCTGAAGTGCTGGGGCATATAGACTGCACCGTGGCCATTAGCACGCCACCTGGCCCGATGGCCAAACCCTATCCAGAACCGAGAGGAGCTTTTCTGGTGTCCAGCTGCCAGGTGGTGTGTGATGCCACTGGGCACATAAATCCAATGTCTGTGCCACACCCTGGCCGGAGCATGATGCCTTCATATGGCACCAATCTGCACTGTTACCATCGATTCAAAGTGGGAACATCCCCACGGGTCATCTAGTGGGTGAGTACACATGTATGGAATGCAAACTCTGTGCAAGGGTGGGAATGACACAGGTGCCATGGTAGTGACACACAGGATATGGGCAATATGGACCTGACCTGACACTGATCTCCACTATCTCCACACAGGTGACTGTGGATACCCTCTCGTCCTGGCTGCTCACACCATACTGGCACCCCACGACCCCAGCGCAACCCGGTTTCAATGGGACACATGCACACACGGAACATCATAGAGTGGGTGTTTGGGATACTCAAGGGCCGCTTCCGATGCCTGGACACCTCTGGCAGAGCCCTACAGTACAGCCCCAAAGGCCTGTGGGATATTCCTGGCCTGTTGCATCCTGCACAACATGGCCAAAGACCATGGGATAGCCGTACAGGTCCAAGAGGGGACAGCGATGGGGGCGCCAGTGGCGCCCGATGATGTGGGTGATGACCGCCCCCTAGGATGGAGGGACCCCTGACTGACACGGCAGGCCCAGCTGCACGGACACCATTGCAGAAGACACTTCACTTTAGCACAGGTAAGTCAAGGGGACATGTGCAGGCAACACTGTCCATCGCAAACCACAGGCACACAGGGAACACACTGTGCATGAAGGTCAGGGAGTTGAAGGGTCAGGCATACAACACACCATCAGGAAGGGTGAGCACTCATTGGACACACACACACACCAGGCAGCATACAGGGGTAGCAGCACAGCACTGCGGAAATGACATGCTAACACCGCACCAGCCACCCCCACCACCTGGACTGTCCACGTCGTGTGTCAGGACCTGGGCAACCTGCACCTTGGTGTACAGTGCAATGCAGGCATCATCATCACATGCACCTGTGGACAGCAGTTGGGAGGTGCAGGTGGTCCAGTGTCAGCCCAGTGAGCAGAGCACCGAGCAGTGCACTGCCACCATGACACACATTACACACAGAGGCAGCCAAGACAGGGCCTACGTGGGAGACAGCTCAGTCAGGGAGCACTGTCCATAGCCTGCGGATGCATGGGCTGGCCCGCGTGGCCTAACCAGCACTGGCAGGCTGAGCAGGGGCCACATCGGGTGGCTCTAGTGCACCACCAGGGGTCCCAGTCTTGGCGACGCGACCTTGCCCGCTGGGGTCTGCATCCGCCAAACAAACTTGCACCAGGGTGCTCGGGATCCCACAGCAGAACCCAGCATCGACAGGCCGTGTGCCGCGACCACGGGAGCGAAGTGGAGAGCGCACTGTGTGGGGTCGCGTGGCACAGGGCACCTGACAGTGTGTGCCAGTATCCCGACAGAGACCACTGTCTGAGGTCAGCCTGTCAATGGCAGTGGTCACATCCGTCCGCATAAGGACCAGCTCGGCTCGGTCCTGAGCACACTCCTGCCATCCACTCCACGGACACAGACAGTGCCTCCACGGACCTTGCAACCTGCCCTGCAGGTGGACCGACTCCTGCAGCAGGTGGGTGTGCCACGTCAATGGAGTACTGTGCCCCAATAGCATCGTGACCCCCAGTGTGGATGGTCCTGGTGCACAGCACCCTTGAGAGTGGCGCGTGTTTGCCAGGACCGGTATGGAATGGATCTAGAGGCGGTGGACAAGTGCCACTGCTTGGCGCTGTCCCCAGGCCTGGTGTGCAACTGCTACTGCCGCCCTCCAACTGCTGAGCCCCAGGTCACCTGTTCAGCCCTATGCTGTCAACAGTGCCCAGACACCTGCTCAGCCACCCGATGCTGCCCACCCGGTGCTGACAGGCACAACCTGTGACTGTGCCAGCATGCTGGTACACAGGTGTGGAGCAGGATGGCCCAGAGACGCGTGCTGGCCTGCCATGTGTCCGTCGTGGGACACACACCTAACACCCTAGCCATTGCAGACCTGCTATCATCAATAGTGCCGGTGCGTGCCCCGCCATAGGCACAGCATGCTTCGCATACCTGCATGCCAGACTGGCTGTGGCACAGGCTATGCCCCTGCACCGTATCACTGCCGCTGGAGTTGTTGGGCCAGCCTGCATGCCGCTGCAGTGCCTGCAGGCTGCTGGCGAGAGTGGATGGTCCCTCCTCCAGGTCCAGCAGGTCTGCCTCACTGTCAGCACCCACCACCACCACCGTCTCCTGCAGACAAACAGGATCTGAAACAGAAAGAGAGTACATGTAGTGCATGGAGACAACAGCCCCCCAACATCACCATGTCATACCCGTGCAGTGATGGGCTTCCACCTGTCTGGAATCAGCCACCTGGAACACCAGCAATAGCACTCGGCTGCATGCCGTGACCAGTGTCTCTCAGTGGGGTCAGCTGCAACACCACTGGTGGTCCCCCACCAGTGGCAGCATGTCCCACCCTGAGAGGCTGCCCTTCTCCTTCAGCCTCCTGCGGTCAGTCCCCATCTTGTTCCGGCATTCCAGCACGGGCTACAGGTGGCTTCACGTGCAGGTTGTGACCAAAGCTACCCCCTCCCATGCAGCTGCAGCTGCCAGGGGTGCCCTCCGCCCACTCAAAAGTGGCTCATCCTCCAGGTAGGCCTGGAAGGGCCTCAGTCTCTGCTGTGGTGAAGTTCAGCCTCCTCCTATGCCACGATCCACAGCCTCAGCCTGGTTCCCGTCAGTCATGGTGATCTGTATGGGTGAGAGTGGACACCTGTCACTGTGCAGTCCACAGCATTTCCCCATGAGCATAGCTGCGGCCGGGGGCAAGCCCCCCCTTTCCTCTCCGCGCAGATACTGATGGAAAGGGTGCCCTCTGCCCCTTTCTAAGTGCCCTCATCATGCTCAGCCCCTCAACCTATATCATCCTCAAGCACCCCTGCCCACGAGCATTGTCCTGAGCATCTACACAGCATGTAACTCACCTCTCACCTGCAACAACAAATCTGGCGCCACAGCAGTGTCGCATATTTATAAGCGCAACACATGCAAATGGGGTGTGGCGCAGCACAATGACATGCTAATCGCGCCCTGCGCCTTTGAATAACTGATCGACTGATTTATATATCGGCTGAATATCGCGTATTTGCGCTTAGCGCAATATGGAAAATCGGCTGAGCCGATGGTGCATGTTTGTGGCTGTGTGCTACGCATTGCGCATGCCCAGACATATTACGCATGCGTCTATGCGCTGCAGACCTGCTGGAGCGATAAGCATTCGACCATGACCACCATTGTGCCAGTGGCGCTACAGCACTGGGCACTATAGCTAGCTATGGCACTTCTGCGCGATAGTCACTGTGGCACTGGTGCTCTGCAGCGATCGGCGCGGGATGCCTATACATCCTATGGCGCTAATAAAAGTAGCCTGCGTCATGCCGTGACCTTGTATGCCCTCTGACCCTGGCGCTGTTGACATGCCTATGCTGCTATGCCACTGTTGCGCTGTCTGGTGACAGCGCCATGTAAAAATGACAGCGCTGTTGAACAATCGCGATTGGAGCCTGTGCTTTGGTCTATTAACAACAACTCCGTGGGGTTACAGCCGGCGCATGAGCGCCTATATTGCCTGCTGTAAAGTTGGTTGCCATAGCTGGGAGGAGGTCGGTGTCCTGGAGCCCACTTGGTAGCCAAGCCTGGTGGCCTAGTGGAGCCCAACTGTGAGGCACTGTATGGTGAGGCCCCCTCACCATGCCTAGAGACCCATGTGTGGCAGCAAGTGGCCACTGACCTGGTGGGGTCACTGGCGGGGCGGTCTGCTGAGCAGTGCGGCACCCGGTACAGTGACCTCCGCGGAGGAGCGGACCTGCTGGCGGCTCGTTCACGTGCCAGGCGGGGCCTGGTGCCTGAAACCCACGTGAGTGTACCATCTATGCACCTATATTCTCTGTAGGGGTGTGTGTGTGCTTGGGTGGCTGTGCACAGGTGTGTCACTGTGTGCAGCTGTGCGATGGATGGTTATGGCTGTGTGGGCAGGCACTCTCACTGGGGCAGGGGCACTCTGCTTTTGAGTCACACTGATGTTTGTCTCTATATGTCTCCCACAGGCGGATTGTGAGACACCCGACCGCCGTGATGGAGGCCATGCCAGGCCCGTGCCACAGGATGTCATGCCACAGCAGCAGCAGCAGCAGCAGCAGACCCGAGCTGCTGGAGGGTGTGAGTATCATTACGTCATGGATACTATTGCATGCTGGGGCAAGACCACCAACCATGCTGGACACAGCGAAGGGAGGTCATAGTTCCACTATACAAAACATAGTGAGTCCCCACACTGGGTACAGTGTACAGTTCGGAGACCATCCTGCGTATGGACATGGACTGGGTGGAAGGGTTCACAGGAGGCGACATGGATGGTGCATGGTTGCATCACAAGTCCTATGCAGACAGGTTGGGAACTGAACATGTGTACTCCCCTGGAGGAGGAGGGTGTGGGGATATGATGGGGACATACAAGTATTGTACAGGGGAACAGAGTGCAGGAAAGAATATTTGTAGCGTAAAGGATGTTCCAGGTCTAGAGGGCATGGGATGCAGTTGGAGGGGCTCGTTTAAGAGGTAACATGGGAAGGTATTTCTTCACAGAATGGGTGGTGGACAAGTGGAACACCCTGCCAGAGGATGTGGTAGGGGCTGACTTGTTACGGGATTTATGTCGCTGGGTTAGCCATGAAGGAATTCTGGAGGTCAGGATGAGGAGCGGACTTATAGGACAACAAGTGAGCGTACAAGGCCAAATGGCCAGACTGGGTGTCCCATAGGCCTTATCAGCCCGACACTGTCTATGTATCCATGTATGTAGGCATGGCACAGGTGACCTGCATCACACGGTGCAGCATCACGACACGTCCGTGTATGCATCACAGGTGGTCAGGCATGCACTGGGCACATAGCTGTGTAACTTGGCATTGCACCCGTTGCCACATCCTTGACAGCCTAGTTTGTACTGTGATTGGCGTGGGCAGTGTGTGTGGGCGGTGGTGCGCATAGCTGGTGCCGCCTGTTTGTGATGGCCATGCATGTTCACTGTGGGTGGGTGCATGCCATCACAGGTGCAGGACATTGGGTTATATGGGTTGCAGGTTGGGTGGTGTTCAGGGTTGTGGTCAGTCTCAGCCATTGACTGTGTTCCCATTTTCCTAAGCCTCGGGGTGCTGAGACACATGCAGCAGGATCTCTGGCGCCTGACCAGGTCGGACTTGACAACCGGGAGCTCCTGCAGGCCATGCTGTGCCAGGGTGAGCGGCGGAGGCGGCCACAGTGGGGGCGCCAGCAGGGAAGACCAGGAGCCAGCTGGGCGTAGCCCACATTCCGTTCCCACTTCTCCCATCCTTTCACCCTGCCTTCCCTCTCAAGTTTTTATTCCTCCCTTGAACACCCTGCCTTTTACCGTCCCCCACCTTGTACATAGTTTCAGCTGTTATTGTTTATCTGTTGTTTTTGAAATATACATTTCTATTTTGATACAACTGCTGTGTTGGTGTCTGCTTTGCAACTGGCTATGGGTGCTCCGTTGCAGGGGTGTACATGCCATCTGGGCTGCTATGGTCCTGGGTATATATGTGTGTGTGTGTGTGTGTGTGTGTCCATGGGAGGTATCACCAACATAGCATTGCCTTTCTGTTGCTCTTGCCATCTGCTGCCACCCACTGCTGGGTGCACAGGGTGGAGTCTGGCTGGTATGCTTCTCTGCAGCATGGGGTTGGCGTGTGGCACGGGGGGTGCATGGTGTTTCCTACAGTGCCTGTCACTGCACATGAGCGGTGTCTTGGGGGCACGGTGCACGCTGTGCTGTGCGTATGGGGGACTGATGTGCACTGTGGTTGTCAACCCCCTGTGTGTGGCACTCTCTGCCTGCCAGTGGTTGTGCTGGGGTGTCATGGCTCTGCTATGCTTTAGTTGGCTTGTCCCCATGGGCACGTGGATCATCCGTCCCAACCCCAGTGATGCTGTGCTTGGGGTGTGCCAGTGTGGTGTGGGTTCTGCAGTGAGTTCCTGTGCCATGTGGCATGGCTGGCGGGCCCCAGCCTGCCTCCTGGATAATGCAGTTCCATTGCTCTGGGGGCTGTGCTTGCACTATAGCAGCTCTGCAATGCTCAGCTGAGCTTCCATGGTTGCGCCATGGCGCAGCATTTTCAGCTCAGCTTCTCCTTCCCTGGTTCTTGTGATGGCGCGGTATGTGATGATATTGAGGCGTTGGTTGCTTGCGCAATTTGCTCTGCTCCATGTTTGAATATCGCACCTGTTGCGCATTTGCGCAACTGGTTTGCGCTTGCTCCTACTGTTGTGCCAGTTTTCAGCGCAGTTTGAATATCCAGGCCACAGTGTTTTAGGAAATCTTTCTGGACCTGTTGAAAATGTTTGCCAGTTTCCTTCATTGTGATATAAAATCTTAATTTTGACTCCTAAAAAGCGTTCAAACTGTGACACATCACTAAAAGTGACAGGGCTTTGGTCTGACAAACCTAGCTCAGCATACAATATTTTAGCCTTGTTCAACAACTGACTGTCACTCATATGTGGATTTAAGAGTGCGAGAATGGAGCCACGAAACACAAACTATTGTCTCTGTTATTTAAATCAATCAGGATACGTCTCTTTTTGTAAAATCCTGCTATACAAGATGGAGCTCAGTGTCCGTCTCCCCCCACCCCGACCCTAGTGGTTTCTGATGGTCGTTACCACAAGATGTATAGAGGAATCAGTAATTACTTCAGTATTGCTCTGTAGCATATCAGCTATCTGATCTAAGAAGGTTGCAGCATTTAGTTCATTTGGTCTTGTCTTTCTTGAGAACAAGGGTGATTCAAAGAAGCAGCATTTAATCTTACCTGTATAAAATCACCATATTGTGTTTTTCTCTTCACACTGTCTAACAAACTTTCTATAGCCTGGTGCATTGCAGCAATAGCATCTGCAAAAGATTTTATTTTATCTAGATTTATAAACTTATATCTTTGATGAAATTCTGTAGCATTAAATTTTTTTAAACTGCGTTCATATTCCTGTACAGCTTCTAAATACACTGTAGGGGGCGCCCTGTTAGCCTGATCATCATCATGATGGTTTTCTAATTTAGACTGCAGACCATTTGTAGCATTCTGTAACAACCTACGCTGTAATATTTTCCTGGCATGTTTTACTTTTCTTATCAACTTTTCACGGATTGTTTTATTTTTTACCCAGATTTTCTTTTTTGACCCCATTTTATTTTTTTTCATTTTGTTAGTGATGCAACCCTTTGTACTCAGTTTATGCAGAACTTCTGTGCTTTCACTTTGTAATTTGTTCTTTGTTTTTGTACTTTTTCCTCAATCCCTGTACTTTTCATACATGTAGGCTGCACTGGCCATCATCCTTAAATCCTTGCATCTGCTTGAAATTTGCAATAAACCAAGCACCACGGTTCAGTAAAGCAGCTGAACTTTTAAAAAGCTCAGATTTAAGCAGCTGATGATCGTAATCATCACTAGATAATCTGCCCTCAATTACCAAGGCATTAAACAAACTATCAATTGTTTTAAAATACAGGCTTTCCCAATATTGATCATGTCAATGTCACTTTCTTGAAACCTTTGGGCAGAAACTCTTGTGCTGCTGCTGCTCCTAAATGGCTGTACATTGTTTATTGTCACATTTGGTTCATTTACAGCCATGAGACTCTTGAGCCACTGCTCCTAGATGGCTGTACAATGTTTAATGACACATTGGCTCATTTACAACTGCAGAGACTCTTGAACCACTGCCGTTGATGGCTGTATATCTTGTTCAGTTATGCTGCTCGTATTCTGGTCACTGACACCAACAGAAATTCTGGCATGCCTTTGAAAAACATCACATTCATGTAATGATCTCTTTTTCCCTCTCACACCTGTAGGGTTTGTCTGTGGGGCTGTTTAAAAGCAGAAAATAAACCCCTGTCACTACTTCAGTATTTTAAAACTTTTATAAGACAACATTTAAACTCTAAAACCTGCAGCATTTACCATTTTCTAGTTAAAAATACACACCTTCTGTAGTGGTAATCTGAGGTTAGTCCACCTCTCCCTCAGGGTTTCTCTGTGGGCTGTTTAAAAACAGAAATAAACCCTGTCACTACTTCGGTATTTTAAAACTTTTATAAGACAACATTTAAACTCTAAAACCTGCAGCATCTACTATTTCTAGTTAAAATACACACCTTCTGTAGTAGTAATCTGAGGATTAGCCAGCCTCTTCCCTCAGGGTTTCTCTGCATGACTGTTTTAAAACAGAAAATACACCTATCACTACTTTTCAGTATTTTAAAACTTTTATAAGACAAAATTTAAACTCTAAAACATGCAGCATCTACTATTTCTAGTTAAAAATACACCTTCTGTAGTGTTCAACTGTGTATTAATAAGCAGTAAATGTTTGGATAAGCTCTTAAATCAGAGTCCACGATTCCATGGCTAATTGTTGAATATTTTTAATTTTTAGCTCAAGACAAAAGACAGAGCGAGACTACCACAACTACTACTTGAGCTTCCAGTATCTTGAAATGCTTATATAAAATGACTCAGACCCCTCCTCCCCAACCCAAGTCACGTGGCAAGTAGTGAAAAAACATCTGGTACTGTCCATCAGACCAACCACCCCCATTCTCCAAGGGATATATAAGACCCTATGCTAGTCAATGTAGGCTTTTTGTTTCTCACTTCCTGCGACAGCTGGAGGCGTCAAAATTCCTTTCTGCTAATAGGTTGGTCACAGTCTAGTTAAAACAGATGCTCTTTATCACTCTTAAAACACAGAGAGCACAGTTTATAATAACGGCAGTTGAGTGCCAGCTTAAGTTATGTTTTTAAAAGTCAAAACAGAAATTCTGTCTTTTTAAACAGCTGTGTCCTTTAAATTAGTAATTCGTAAAACATAGCACACACACAAAGTGTGTATTCTTTTACACCGACTCTAAGCAAAACTATAGATACATTTAGGAAGACTGTGTGCTTGAAATTATTCTGAAAGAAACATTATCATTTTACATTCTGTCTTTTCTTTGTAACATATTTATTTTTCTATTTAGTACTACATGACTTTTTTTAATTTTTTGATAATGTAACTATAGACATTTATTTTGCAACAAAAGCATAAAGCTACTTTTTACAGACCCCTGTAATCTAAAATCTTGAGACACACATGTTTCCAAAGAGAATCAATAGGCCTTTGTAGCCATGGCTGTGTAAATGAACAACAGATGTTTTGTCACGTCTTAACAGACAAAAGGCATACCACACAGCCAACAGGACCGTGAGCTCAAAAGTCCAGCTATATTTAAACATCCATAAAAGGCATTGCTTTTCCTACATGCCTAATGAAGACGACACACATACACACACACACAGCCACCAGGCTCAAAAACCCACCATCTATATTTTAAACATACATAAAAGACATTGCTTTTCTCACTTATCTAATGAGGGACACACACACACACACACAAAGTGTGTATTTTTACACCGACTCTAAGCAAAACTGTAGATACATTTTAAGACTGTGTGCTTTAAAATTATTTTGAAAAGAAACATTATCATTTTACATTCTGTATTTTCATTGTAATATATCATTTTTTTCAAAACATTATAAATATCACACACA
Organism: Neoceratodus forsteri; assembly: GCA_016271365.2. Taxonomy (NCBI): domain Eukaryota; kingdom Metazoa; phylum Chordata; order Ceratodontiformes; family Ceratodontidae; genus Neoceratodus; species Neoceratodus forsteri. Next base: position 1,839,250,943 of record CM057449.1, read on the forward strand.
CACATTTCATTTCAGCCTTCTCCTTGATACTACACAGAGCTGAGGGGTGAACTATAGGTATGTGTATTCCTTTTTCTGATATATTTTTATTCTTTCTAATTCATGACAAAAAGTATAAATAATTAGTTTTTACGATTGTTGCAATGCTATCCAGAGAAAACTGCTGAACCATCTTATTTACACAGAGGCCCCCCTTTTAGCTTATAAATGTTACATCGTATACATAAAGCTATCCTTTTGATGTGAGTTTGACACAGTCCTACAGATGCTTGTTAAATAATTTTGTATACTGTTACAAAAACAGAAAAGGGGTACTCACACAGGCAGATGAATTTCCTCGGGGTGGAGTCTCCACAGATCTGTGAAACCTCTGCATGATCAGGTTCCCTCTAGATACTTCTTTCTGAAAATATCCTAATCAAAAAACACCCATGTCCCTGCAGTTATACACCAGGCCTACAGGGGCACATACCACTACATAAACACTAACTGATTTTTGGGGTGGGAGGAGCACGGTGGTGAAGAGGGACAGGATTCGAGCAGGATGGTGGGGTTCAGGAGAAAGGGGACAGGGTTTGAGCCAGGATGGTGGGGTGCAGGAGAAGGGGACAGGGGTTCAGCCAGGCGGTGGGGTACAGGAGAAAGGAGGATGCAGAAGTTCAAGCTAGCATGGTGGGCCTCAGGTTCCAGCCAGGATGGTCTGGCAGGGGATCGAGGAGTGTACGAGAAGGATGGGGTGGAGGACAGGGGTTCGAGCCAGGCTGGTGGGGGTGCAGGAGAAAGTAGAGATGCAGGAGTTCAAGCTAGCATGGTGGGCCTCAGGTTCCAGCCAGGATGGGTCTGGCAGGGATCGAGGGTGTCACGAGAAGGATGGGGGGGACAGGGGTTCAAGCCAGGCTGGTCTGACAGGGTTCGAGGTGTACAAGAATGAAGGCGTAGGCGCTTACAAAATGGTGGTGTTAGGTCATTTCCTGTGCAGGGGCGGGACACGGGTTTGAACGCGTGTCATTTCCTGTGCCAGGGGCGGGACACGGGTTCGAACACGTGTCATTTCCGCCAGAAGGGGCGGGGCTAGCGCAATTTAGGGAGGGACTTACGGTTTAACAAGGGGCGATTCTGATTGGTCCATTTTAGGCCACGCCCACCTGTCAAATGACGTGGCACGCGCTGATTGGCTGAAATTTAACATTTGACGAGATATATGAACTTATACTACTATCGTGCTGTTTAGTGTTTGGTTTGCAAGTGTTTTTATTTGCTTGTTTTATTTGCCGTTGTTTTACATGTCTCTCAGTTTTATTTTATTTGTTAGTATTCATTAGTTTCCTTTTAAATTCAGCGAGTGAGCGAGTTTTCGGTCTGTGTAGCTGATTCCTGGTGATTGCGATATGGCTACCGAGTACGATCGATCCTGAGAATGTGAGACTGGCCGTGAAGTGAAAGTGTGACTCGTTATCCAGTTCTAGCAATTGTTCCACTCATCCTGCAGTGAGAGGGCAGGTTTTGGGTGGACTGACTGGACGAAGGAGAAAGAAGTCGAGTCGAATCTGCGAGGAAGCTTTGAGCCCTGGATTGCTTTAAGGGGATACTAAAGTTAAGCCCTGTAATCAGTCTTGCCAGGAATACCATAAGCAGGACATAAGAGGAGGTCGGATTTTCATAACTAGTATTGCTGGGAACTGTTAAAGTAGGAGCTTAGGATTTGAGACTGTGAGGGATAAGAGGAAGGTGGGGCTCCTCTTTAGTATTGGGGCCATTTCACCTAGCTACTACTTGTGACCAGGCAGGGGTCTCGGAGCTTCTTCAGGAATCAGAGGGTTGTTCGGTTCTCCCCTAGGCCTCCTGTGGGTTGGGCTTTGTAACTTAAATCCTGGAAGGTCTTAGCTGTGGGTCATTGGGGGTGGCTGGTGAGGCCCATGAATGCTGTTCATCTGAGGGGGCCCTCCTTTAGTTCTCCTTCCTTGGTCAATCTCTGCCATGCTGTATGGATTATCCTGAAGTATTGGAATAAGATAAAGATTAAGTTGAGCTGTGGGGACTGTGCTGGATGTTACCTACTTTTATGTTCCAATAAAATCGACATCGTTAGAGAAATTGACTTGTTCTCTCTCTCCTGGTTTGGTCCTGGATATATGAGTGGTGTGCGTGCTGTGCACACCATTTCATTGTTTTCATTACTTCAGAAGCTTACTATCCTATCGACTAAGTTGTGAATTAATTTACAAAGAGTCCCCCACCATGTGAGAGGTGGTGTTGGGGTTTTTTATTACAGCATTACTTCAAGTCATCTCAATATACTGTGAATGGTACTGGACTTGTAGGCATGTGAGAGATGCCAAAATAAAAACATGAAAATCTAAATTTTCTTTTATTTTTAGTTATTAGTTTAGTTAATTAATTTTCAGTTTTCTTCATAAGTTGAGAGACGATGTTGGGGTTTATATATTTAATGTTTTGTAATTGTATTGGAACAAATACATGCAAGTGAGAGGTGCTGTATTTAGACCATGTATAATTTGAGTCATATATAGTTATTTATAGTTTGCTGATTTGTTTATATTTTTTCTTTTCTTTTTTTTTTCTAAACAGCTTTTATACATTCTTAATGATACATCTGTGAGGAGATTTGTTAATAGATGTTTTATTAGTATTAGGTCTTTTTGATCTAATTATTATTTTGGGAGTGGGGGGCTATTAATTGGGTGGGTACATTGGGGTGAATAAAAGTGTTGGTTTTTGTGGGGTTTTTAATCGACATAGTAGTATTTTAGAGTTTGAAATATGTGTTGGGGTGGCAAGAACACAGGCAGGTGGTACTCGCCCTCAAGACTGAAGCACCTCCATCCTTTTGAATATCCTGCACTGCCTTTGGAAGTTTATAAAAACTGCAGAGTTTTTGGCATTGTGAGACAAAGGGTGTGAGGAACAGGAGATCCTGGAACTCTTGTGGGGGATGGGAAAAGAGGGGCGGATAAGGACAGTCATAACCAGGAGGCGCCCTGGGGTGAAATGGATAGAGGAGTGAGGTCCACCTTGCCTTGTACCCATACCCAAGGGCACTGACTTCGGTCAGGCAGGAGATGGAGTCATCCTTGGAATCTCGTCCCTTTCGGTGGTGTTAAGCAATGCTGGGTCCATTAGAAACAAGACCGCAGTGGTGGCGGAGCTTTTGCATCTGTGGACCTCTTGCACCTACCGAGACCTGGCTAGATGAAAATGCAGGACCTATTTTGGGGTCCGCGATTCCGGCCAGGTTCTCGGTGATTCACCGCCTGAGAGTGGACCGTAGGGGCAGGGGAGTTGCAGTCTGTTTTAGACAGGAACTTGACCTTAGGGAGGTGCCAGTTGGAGGTACCAATTCCTTTGAGTGTATTGTGGGTGCAGGTGCAGGTTTCAGGATCCTTCTCATTTACCATCCACCAGGTGATGGGAGGGAATTCCTGAAGGAGGTTGTGGACTTCATCACCGAGGAGGTGTTGGAGTCCCCCGATGGTTAATTCTGGGGACTTCAATCCCTGGGTCGATGATATTCTGCTTTGGACAAAATCTCCTCAATTGATGGATTCATTGGGCCTGACATGGGTTATTACCTTTGCAACTCACGAGGGGGGACACTCATTGGACTTGATATTCCATCTGGGGATGGAAGTCTCCAATGTGGAGGTGGAGCCTATCGGTTGGTCTGACCATCATGCCCTAAGGTTCAGTTTTGCGGCTCCCCGAAAGAGGCCTGCCGCTAAGGAGATAGTGCAGTTCCGTCCTTTAGGAGGAGTTACCTCAGAAGGCCTAATGATGGAGCTGGACTTCTCGGGATTGCCAATGGATAGCACTGACCCAGGGCCATAGTGCTGGCCTATAGTAGGGCAGTTGTGGGGGCCATGGATGTCACTGCTCCATCCCATGTTCATCCCTGTACCCTTCATCCAGGGGCTCCATGGTTTACCAGGGAGATCTGTGGGTTGAAGAGACAGGGTTGAAGAGTGGAGAGACGCTGGTGGAAAACTCGCCTGGAGGTGGACAGGCTTAGACTGCTGAATCATTATAAGACCTATCAGTTAGCAATTTCCCATAAGAAAGCAGAGTTCATGTCCAGGGAAATTGCTATAGCAAGGAATTGACTAGCCAAGCTCTTCGGACTGTAGACAGACTGTCAATCCAGCCTGTCTCCAAGCTGGTTGAGCTTTGTCATAATTACAATGTGAGGAGTTTGCGATGTTCTTTGCTGATAAGGTGTCCACCATCAGGGATGAGATCAGCCAGTGCCTCCCACTGGGTCTTGCACTGATCAACTGAGTGGCACTAATACCCAGCCAACTTGGTTTACCTTTAGTCAGCTGGCAGTCATGGATATAGTGAGGATCATCCAGACATTGCATCCACACTACTGTAGTTTGGATCCAGGCCCTACTTACCTATTGGTGGGGTGTGTAGAGGTTATCGGCCCAATACTTACTGGGATAGTGGTGGTATCATTGGAGAGAGGGATCTTTCCAGATCCCTTAAAGGAGGCAGTGGTGCACCCCCTTTTGAAAAAGCCCTCCCTTGATCCCGACTGCCCAGAAAACTACAGACCGGTCTCTAACCTCCCCTTTTTGGGGAAGGTTATCAAGAAGGTGGTCGCTTTGCAGCTGGAGGATCATTTAACCAGCCACAGTATCTATGACCCTCTCAATCTGGCCAGGAAATGACATAACATAGAAGCGGCTCTATGCAGGTACAGAATGATCTCCCGATGGTGAGAGATTGGAGAGCTCATTCTATCTTGGTTCTTCTTGATCTCTCAGCAGCATTTGACACCGTAGATCATGGGGTATTGCTAGAATGCCTATGGTTTCTCTGTGGACTAAGGGGGGTGGTCCACAGCTGGTTTCAATCTTTCCTGCAGGGTGGAACTCAGAGAGTAGTTTCGGGGATTTATTCCCTGGCCTCTCACTGCCTGCGCTGTGGAATACCACAGGGTTCGGTGTTGTCCCCCATGTTATTTGCGGTGCATATGCTCCCATTGGGGGACATTATAAGACAGTATGGGTTGAGTTTCCATTGCTATGCTGATGACTCTCAACTCTACATGTCTTTTGTGCCCGAGCAGGAGTCTGAGTCAAGTGCAGTGTTTAACAACTGCTTGCTGGGGATACAGAACTGGATGAGTACCAACTGGCTGAAGTTAAACCCAGGAAAAACAGAGGTATTGGTAGTGGAACCAGGGGTAAGGACGTTAAGCTCATGGGTGGGAAAACCCTCAGGTTTATTTCTTGGGGGGGGGACTCCTCTTATGGCATCCGGCCAGGTGTGTAACCTTGATGTTGTATTTGATGAGGGCCTGACCCTGAGGGCACAGGTGTCGGCCGTAGTCAAATCATCCTTTTTCCATCTAAGGAACATAGCACGGGTGAAACACTTGGTTCCATCAGAGGACCTTCCTACCCTGGTCCACGCCTTAGTTGCCAGTCATCTTGATTACTGCAATGCCCTTTATCTAGGGCTGCCTGGAGTGGATATCTGCCACTTCCAGCTGGTGCAAAATGCGGCAGCTAGGTTGTTGACTGGAAGCCGAGATCCAACCATATAACACCTGTGCTGCACAAATTGCACTGGTTGCCTGTACAGTGGTGTATCACTTTCGAGGTCGAATTGACGACCTATAAGGCCCTGCATGGGTTGGGACCCCACTACCTGAAAGAGCTCTGACTCTTACTGCCCCTCCCGCTCCCTCCAGTCCTCTGGTGAGGGATTGCTGGAGATTCCCAGGGTAACCCTGAAAACATCTGGTGGAAGAATTTTTGCCTTTATGGCACCTACCCTGTGGAATTCTCTACCTTGCCAGATACGCAATAGCCCGAATGTAGAAGGGTTTAAAAAAGTTCTTAAGACCTTTCTATATAAACAGGCATTTTTAGAAATGTAAATGATGTTTTAAATTGCTACGGATTTCAATATTGTATGTGAGATTTTGTAAAAGGCGTCCTGAGCTTTGGAAGCGCCTCATATAACTCTATTTTACTTACTTACTTTCCTGTTCAAGTTCTGTGGTGGGTGGTGAGTGATACTTCCTGTCCAGAATGCATTGGTGTGGGAACATGTTGAAGATTTATAACCAAACTGAGTGACTGGTGTGGTTTGTCAGTGGTAGATGTTGATGTCACTTCGATATTCTCAACTCTTGACTGAATACGTGGGAGTGCCTGCAGGGCTGCGGCAAACCTGCAGAGAATGCAGGTGACGAACCTTTGGAGAACATGGTTAGTGTTTGCGAACGTGCTCTCAGAAAGCTGCATGATCCTGGCACTGTGCCTAGAGCAGCTTTACAAGCACACATTCACAAACATTAACTGCATTCCCAAGAACTTTAAAGTGGTAGTATTTTTTAGTGAAAGGGAAAAAAAAAGTTCTGCTTTGCTTCTGTAAAGAATAAACAACAAACTGTAACCCACTCTTTGCAGGCTTATGGTACCTAAACAATGCCTCTACCACCTCCACTCCTGCTGCTTAACTGTTGCAGCAGTCCTTGCTGAACTGCGTGTGTGTGGCATGGTGAGACAGCCTCCCTGCCACTGATTTTTGTCACCTCTTAGGCCACTAATCAGTGGCTGCGGCCACATTTCTTCTGCTTCATTACCCAGATCCTGGCAATGGGGACTAGGAGGAATCCAGTACACCTCATCTTCAGCGCCTCAAGTGCCATACAGTCAAACTTGCCACCACCAGGTGAGAGTGCCTTCTGCAAGGGCTCTTCTCCAGCACTCCCTGCTCCACTGGACTACTCTAGTCAAAGTGACTCAGACCTGATGCACTACTGAAGCCACTGGATGAACCAGACATGAACCCTAGAGGGCTTCTACATACCTGGGGGCCAGCACTCAACTGGGAGACAGTAAACAAATATAAGTAAATTCTTTGGAGCCCAGGCTGCCTCATGAAATACGCCCACAGTCATATTGGTAACTAGGGATGTCACAAAGACACATTTTAGTATCACAATATTTGTGTAAAAATGTATTGTGATACTGTATATTGATTACCACGATAATCTGCAGAATTTTTAATTTTAGGAAAAAAAACTAGTAAAAAACTGATTGGAGGAAGGCAGGGAATCAGGAATTATGATCACACCTGGAGAGGGACACGCTGCTGGAGCAACAAGTTGAGTACGGTGCTGAAAGTCAGATCTGAGGAGTATATAGGCAAAGATCTGAGTTTAAACTCATGGGGGAACAGCATGGGTACCCTTAGCGATCTGGTGGAGGAGGTTAAACGCCCCCCCAATCATGGCAGAAGAACGAAGAAACAGAAGGGAGACCGAATAATATGAGTGGATGGGTGGGACTGGGAGCAGGTACGGCAGGCAGCCTGAGGGAGAGGGGGAGGGAGGGACTTCAGTCATGGTGGAAGGCTGTGTCTCTGAATACAAGGAGCCTAGGGAACAAAATGACTGAGTTGCAGCCACTGAAGGCAGAGATAGAGGTGGACATGGCTGCCATCTCAAAGACATGTTGAATCATGACAGGGAGCTCTCTGTTTCCGGGTATAAGCTGTATAGGATAGATGGGTGGGAAGGGGGGAGTGGCTCTGTGCTTGAGGGAAGAGATGACCTTTACCAAGAGAGAAGGAGTTGGATGGAAGGAAAGAGGTGCTGTGGGTGTAGCTACAATCAATAAAGGTAGAACACTTACGATGGGAGTAGTGTACAGGCCACAAACCAAGGCGAGGATGGACAAGGACCTGGGGTCCAAAACTGTGGAGATGGCCAGCAGGGGAGAAAGTGATTATAGAGGACTTCAATCTGCCTAGGGTGGATTGGAAGATCTCGGCTACTGCCTGTACCAGGACTCAGATGCTGCTGCATGCATTGCAGAGCGGGTTTCTGATACAATGTGCCCTGCAGACCACCTGGGAGAGGGCCACACTGGACCTGGGTCCGTCAAATGGTGCACATGTACAGGAGGTAGAGTTGGAGGCACCACTTGCAGGAAGCGATCATCACACTGTATGGTTCTTCCTGGACATGGGCAGAGAGAAGATATGACAAAATAAAGGGTACTAAACTTCAGAAGGGCAACCTACAGTAGGATGGGAGAGCTCATGGGAGGCGCCTTGCTGGCAAGGGGAAGAAATGAGGCAGACCACAAATAGATCATAATAAAGGAGGGCTGTTGGTAGTCACTAATGGGTGTGCCAAACTCAAGAACAAAACATCTGGAGCCAAAAGCCCAGCTGGTTTGATAGAGACCAAATCAGTCACAGTACCTGTGCTCCTGCAGTGAAGTGGAGTGCGCTACAAGGGCAGCTAGCCCAACAATAACACCAGTCTAAATTTTAGCACTCCAAAGAAACACTGAGACCAATTGGTTTCAACGACTTGTTGTATTTTAATTCTCCACCAACATGAGAGCCCCTAGCACCTCGGCTACTTGCCTTCAAGGGGGCATTAACCAGTACAGAGTGCCATTTCCTTTTTAAAGCATAAAAGTAGTGACATCATATACCATGTGATACAAATGGGTTCCAAACACCACACTAAGAAGTCATAATAGGACACAAAACATTATATCAAAAAACATGTCAAAAACTCTTATTTATATTATTACATTTTCACTTCTCAGTGTCTCTACATAACACAGAAACAGAACAACTGAGAGCTGTATTTCAGAATCAAAAATAGAGCCATAATTCATTGCAGATTAATCAATTTCATATGACTATATGGTGGGATCTCAAAGTACTAAGGCACACCTTAGCCAAAATTGTCTATTATTTTCAATAACCCAGTGAATATTGGCTCAAAATTATGTTTATATACATAAATAAATTAAATCAAGGTACAAAATGTAGAAGCTGGAGCCAAAGAATTAATACAGCACAGGAACAAATTAGGAAGATGGCAGATTAACTTTCAGGCACTTCAACAGATAATAGGGACCAGACTTGTCCTAAAAGAAAAAATATATACACAATAAGTATAATTATTCATAAGTTAATGTACTACTAATATGCTGTACAGTTGTATTAAGATAAAAGTGGAAAGGAGGGACAAGAAAAGGAATTTAGAAAAGAAAGAAAAATAGTGGAAAGGATGGAATTAGAATAAGAAATAGTGTGTGTGTGTGGGGGGTGGAGGGGAAAGAAAGTGAAGAAAACCCAGAAAAACCCTGAAGCAAAAACTATATTAATCATTCTCTCTACCTTATTAAACCTATTAGAATACTTTCTTATACTTTAAAAAGGTTTCAGATCCCATCTTTCATTTAGGCCCTTAGGTCTAACTGTATCAGCCTTAAAAATCCAATAGCTTTCTCTCTGCATAAGCAGATTTTGCCTGTCACCGCCTCGTTTTGGCATTTGGACACACTCTAGGCCCATAAATTTAAAACAACTAGGGTCAGAATTGTGCATAAGTGCAAAATGCTTGCCTATTGGTTAATCAGTATTCTGATTAATGATTGAGCATATATGTTATTGTATGCTTTCATGGTCCTCACAAGTTTTCCTATATAGAAGAGACCAGAGTCACACCATAAAATCTATATAACAAAAGTTGTGTTACATGAGATAAACTCATCAGTCTTTATCTTTATATTATTTGGTAATGCGATCTCATTCCCAGTCTGCATATACTTGCAGACATTGCACTTTTTGCACTAAAATCACCCTTTCGATCGTACTGGCAACCAAGAACTAGTTCCTTTGTCTTTCCTCAGAAACTGACTATGCACTAGTTTATCTTGTAGACTCGCTGTTTTTCTGAAAGTAATCCTAGTGCTGGCAGATGCTACTTCTCTCAGGGCATCATCTCCCTTTAAAATACCCATGTCTCCACATACTATTATAAATTTGTCCAGATATGGAATTATGTTCTGTTGGAAAAAGTAATACGACTGTCTCTTTCAATGGCACTATTCTTTTTATAACTAGTCTAGGAGTTCCTTTTGTGTTTTACCCTGTGCCTTCCTAAAGGCATCATTCAGCACTGAATCTGCATAACCTCTATCCCTAAACCTAGATATAAGCTCTTCTGCCTGATTTTTATGTTGCTTGCACGCATGTGCAAGAAACATAGTGCCATCATCGGAGATTTCGGAGGTATGTCACCTCCTCCTCCAATTCAGGCAGTGTGCTGGCAGGTGCGGCCCCTGTAAGCTAATGCATTTTGGAGCTGTCTATGACAGGCTCCAAAATGCAGTGGCACTCTCGATTGAAAGAGGGAGCTACGCTTGAGTGAGCAGCGATAAGAAGCTGCTCTCGTCCTCCCCACCACGCAGGCGTCTGGCGCCCCGCACACACTGTATAACCGGCAGGGGTGCCCAATCACGTCGGCTGAGCTGTCGTCCCAGTGGTGGTGCCACGCTGGGAGCCCACCCCAGCGTGGCAATCAATCCTTTGCCAAGCAGGGTGCCCAATCCCCGTTGGCTGGCAATCTCCAGCGTCCTTGTGCCATGCTGAGCCCACCCCAGCATAGCAGCAATCCCTAGCGTCTTTTTTTTGCCTGTAAGACAAAAAGCGGTCCCAGTGGTGTCTCCGACCCCCTCCCACAACCCCACCAGCCTCCCACACCCCCACCCCATACTTACCTCCGGACTCCGTCGCGGCGATCTTGAGTGGACCGGGAACACGTCTGCACTCTTCAAAGCCAACTGCGAACTGAGAAATGCCGGTAAGCTGTATAATGGGCTAGATAGGGGTTTCAACTGTGCATATCTCAGCCATTTTGGGAATTTTGCACCAAATTTTCAACATGGGGTTTTGGGACCCTTCTCATGAATGATGTCACTGTCATGGCGTTATTCAGGCCGAAGGATGATTTCGGCGTAGTGACTGTGAATCACCCGCCCGAGGCCGAATCGCCATGACAGTGACATCATTCATGAGAAGATCGCCCTATGTTGAAATTTGATTAAATCACAAAAATGACTGTTTCTGGCGTCGTTGTGCGGTTCCTCGCGGGCTCGTGGGATTCGCTAAAATTTCAATATTTTCACTCCAGATTTTCAACATTACCATTTTACCACACCTTCTTATGAGTAGTACAGCTGTCATTTTCATCTCACCCAAAATGTGTTTCCTCCATGTAGTGCAGAATGGCACAGTCGGTGTGCGAAATCAATGTAAGGGACAAATTAAGAAAATCACAGTGACACTGTCCATGAGCAGAGGTCTTAAAATGGCTATGTTGAAAATTTGGTGAAAAAATTCCTAAAAATTACTGTTTTACGAACGTGCATTGCGCAGTTCCTACGCACGCTCGTAAGTTCGCAAATTTTCAATATTTATACTCCAATGACTTCCAAATACTTAAACAGCACATAGAAGCAAGCAACAATCGGCATTGACAAATGCTTGTTAAAATCAGTGTCATTAGTACAAATGCATCTAATTATTGTCAGCTGGCTGTAGGGAATAGAATGCTTTAATTTAATAGGGTGGGAACTGTCACTTCTCAGCAAAGCATTAGTGGATGTATCCTTCCTATAACCTTTGGTACATATTTCCCCAGTTTCAATGTTACTCATAAAAGTAATGTCCAGAAAGCCAGTCTCAGTCTAATGTATATGTGCAGAAAACCTCAAGTTCAAGTTGTTCACATTTAAGCAATTTACAAAACACAGAGCCCTTTCCATATCTCCCTACCAAATACAGAGGCAATCATCAATAAATTGGCCCCATTTTATTATGTTTGTCAAAAAAGGGGTTCCTCACTGAGTTCTGTAAACATTGTAACTCTCGCAGCTCCATTAACAAATTTGCATAAGCTGGGGCCTCAGAGGCTCCCATTACAGTTCCATATTGTTGTTTGAAAAAGTCCCCATTAAACTCAAAAGAACTGTGGTGCAATGCAAAGCCACGTGCTTCTATTATAAATTCAGCTGGGGCCTGAGTTTCTTTCTGGTCCTGCTTTATGTAGAACTTTGCAGCTCTAAACCATCCTGATGCCTTATGGATTTGTACAATTCTACATCCATACTTATCCGAATGTAGTCAGGTTCCCACTTAATTTGTTGAAATTTCTTAATGGTGTCCCCACTGTCCCTAAGGTAGGATGGAAGTGTAAGCATACTATGCTGCAAGAAAAGATCAATAATTTCACAGAGGTGTTCTGTTAATGAGTTGACCCCAGAGACAACTGATCTCTTTGGGGTCTCGATTAAACTTTTATGTATCTTGGGTAAGCAATACAAGGTAGGAAAAGTTGGAAATTCACAGTAAAGATATTTAAATTCAATATTAGTACTACTTCCTTCCCTTACTGCTTTATTCAATAGCAAATCCAGGCCTTTTTTATATTGATGTTTGGGGTTACTTCTCAATTTCTGGTCATTATTCTCATCACTTAAGTAATTGAGAATGGTAAATTATCATCAGTACTCATTAACACAATATTGCCCCTTTATCAGCTTCTTTAATTATCAAGTTCTCATTTGCCATAAGTTCTTTTAAAGTTTTTCCTTCTGCAGCAGTGATATTTGTTTTACTCTTTTATTCTTCTGTTTTTCCAAACGTTCCTTCACCTTATGTAGAACAGTGTTCTCAAATGCAGCAATATTTCCATTAATCACCAGCGGACAAAAAAATCAGAACTGCATTTAAACAAATTTCTCCTTGATAGTTCAAAATCATGACCTCCCACAGTAACATCTCCCAGTCCCCCGTTTGCATTTTCCTCTACAAAGGACACAAGTTCCATCATACTAACATCAGGCATCTCATTCTCTCCAGTGTCCTCCAGATCCCTGATAGCAGAAATTAAGAAATCCAAATCCTCTTGCTGTACATACTGTGCTTGTCCCCCAGAAACATCCAGGACCCCCATTTCTTTAGCACTTTCGTTGCTTCTTTTATTGTCAAAAAACAACTTTAATCTTATTTTATGAAATAGCTTGAAGAGATCTAAATAGATGGCAAAATAATTAATAATTGGGGTAGGAACAAAATTTAGACCTTTATATAGCAATGAAGCATGCACCGGGTTCAATTCAGTTCCACTCAAGTTAATTAATTGAAGCTGGGATTTTTTGAAACACTATTGGTTGTTCTCAATGCTCTTTTTTTGCCTATTTCTCCCCCCCCCCTTTTGTTCCCTTTTGGTCCTTCTACTTTGGGGGCCCTGACGTTTTCTGTAAAAAAGGCTTTTTGATAGTATTTTTTGTTAAATCAACAGTCACAGCTTTATTTGCAGTTTCTGTGTTACTAGATGCCTCTGATTTTTTTGGCTTGATCTTTAATTTTGTTCCAATTCCTATTTCTCGATCTCCTTCTGCTCTTAGATCTGCTTCTGGTTTCCTTTGGTAATATATAGGGGGTACCAAGTTCATAATCCTTACTGTCCCTTAACAATTTAGTTTGTTTGCATTCAATAATTTCTTTTTCATATTTCAAAACTTTGGCTTTAAGGCCTTTATCTAGAGGCTGAAAATCTACACATGATTTATACGTCGCAACTTCTGCCTTTTCTGCTTTAAGCTCCCTTTCAATATCAAGGTAATTCTTTTAATCTTCTTCCGCAATAAGCCTTGAATAAGCAAGAGATGTTGCTTCCAATATTTTTAGCCAGGCCTCTTTTCATTTAAAATTCTTTACACCACATGAAGATACCTTCGTTACCCTTAAACCATGTGGAACCTGATTTTTATCAGAATAGACCTCCAGGGAAGTTATGTTATAACTTATGTTCACTTCCTTTATAAGCAGTCTTTCCAATTTATGAAATGCAAGTTTAATGTTACCTACAGCACTTGTGTCACTTGTAACTGCTCCAGCCAATACAGCCCCTTCCAGATTAGCTCTCAGCTGCCGTTTCCTCGATTGTAGAGACACCAAGTCTTCCAGACAGTAGCTCACACTCTCTGCCATTTCCCTCGCTACTCTCAGCACATCCTCGGACATTACTGCCAGTAGCAAAATGAAAAGGTCAGTCCAAAATAAACCGGGCAGTAGACTAGTGAATTAACTCCTCCAATGTCCAGCAATCCGAAGCAAATGCAGCCTGCTGTAGCTATAGCTCATGTGTTCTGAGTGTAAAATCGTTCACAGCTGTGAACTCTGTCAAATCGGAAGCTCCACATTTGTGGCAGTAATCAACTCGGTGTTTCAAATTTCAAACTAAGCCACCTAAAGTAGGATAGCTCAGCCGGTCAGAGGTAAAAATTAGCAGTACACCAAATCCAGTCACCGAGTACCTGCGCTCCTGCAGTGAAGTGGGTGCCCTTACAAGGGCAGCTAGCCCAACAATAACACCAATCCAAATTTTAGCGTTCCAAAGAAACACTGAGACCAACTGGTTTCAATGACTTGTGTCTTCATTCTCTATCAACGTGAGAGCCCCTAGCACCTCGGCTGCTTGCCTTCAAGGGGGTGTTAACCAGTATAGAGAACCATTTCCTTTTTAAAGCATAAAAGTAGTGACATCATCTACCATGTGATACAAATGGGTTCCAAACACCACACTAAGAAGTCATAATAGGACATAAAACATTATGTCAAAAAACATGTCAAAACTCTTACTTATATTATTACATTTCACTTCTCTATGACCCAGATATTCAAACTGTGCCCAAAAAGTGCACAACAGCAGGAGCAAACACAGTCCGCTATGCCCATGTGCAAGAAGAGTGATATTCAAAACTGCGCAGGCCAAGATGCACCCACGCCTCACGACTGAATATCGCACCACCTGTGCCATAGCGCCACTAGGGAGGTGAAGCTGAGCATATCTGATGGGCCATAGCGCAACAAGGGATGTTCAGCTGAGCAGTCCAGATGCGCCATAGCACAACCAGGGATGCCCCATGGAGCAGGGCAGCAATGCAACAGCACAACTAGGGATGCAGGGGCCCACCACCTATGCCACAGATGGGCAGAGGAACAAACAGTAGAACAGACATCGTCCCCCCACACCCCATGCACTGCACAACTGGGGGAGATCTGGAATAACCACTGGCCCATGGATACCAGCAACCAACCCACAGCCGGGCCATGGTGCCCCATCACACCCCCTGGCAAGCTGTGACCAGCACACAAGGATGGCCGACCACCCCAGACCACACCATCCCACCAATGCAGAGCACACCCCTGCACCATGATCCCATACACCCTGCACAGAGTAACCCAACAGTGCAGGACACCCCATGCATGCCACCACCCCCACGGTGACAATGCAACCCTGTGCACCATGCAGCCATGCAAGGTAGCCCCACCATGGGCACCCTGCAGTGGGCAGCAGCAGACAGTGATGCAACAGATGCATACACAGTGCCGCCCTGCATGTCCCCCCCGAGGTACAGCTGAGAGACCGACCATGCGTCAGCACATGAGGTATCCCACATGCAACAGGGCATCCCCAGACCCCACCTCCAGTGGTACAGCACCCTGCATACCCTCCCAAGGACACATCCCATCCCAGCACTGGCCACAACAGCCAGCACAGACACGCACAGTGTAGCATGGAGGCATGCACCACACAGGATGCAACACAGTGCATGGACAGACACCCACCCATACCCAAGGGCACACCAACACAGGGACACAGTAGCGGGTCAACCAAGCCACTGGTGTATGGCCACGGCTGATGTGTACACATGGCCAGCATCCCTACATTGCACAGGTATGCCAGCCACCCTGTGCAGGCACCATAAAGGTGTATGCCACCAGCATGCCACCGAGCACAGGTGACAGACACTGGAGCACATCCCCTGCAACAGACACAAGTGACAGCATGGAGGGGGGACAACAACAGCAGAAGCCACAGTGCCACCGGAGGTAGAAGTGCACCATACTGGTAACGGAAAGCAACCTGGCATTGTGCTGGGTACAGTTGTTATTCAGCATGGACAGTCACCACTGACACGCCCGCAGAACATGCATATCACAGACATGCAAGGGTGTCAGCTGCACAGGCCATGGATGGTCTGACAGGGGTGCCATGCACACAGTGCAAGCCCTGTGGACCACTGCACACAGGCATCCAGTGCACAGAGTACAACACACGAACCACAGACAGTGACTGATCCCCCTGCCCACACCATAGACAGTTCACCTCTGCACACACACACACACACACACATATGCCCATGCGTGTACCACCCCTGACACCATGCACACCACTGCAACTGAGCACCTGTAGCCTGCTGCAAATCAGAGGCCACCACAGTTGTCATAACAAAGTGCTTATATTTAAAAGAAGTAACAAAATCTATTTACAACTGTTTACAAGAGGGGGAAAGGGCCACATAACAGGTGGGGGTGGGTAAGGGGCAGGGGTGAACATATGGGAGAGGGAAGAAGGGGTGTGAGGGTGGGTCAAAGGGGGGAAGGTGGTAGTAGGGGCATGGAGTCCTCAATGTGTGCCCCGGTCCTCCTCCATATGGGGCCTATGTCTGCTGCTCCTCCTTCTCCTCACCCCGTGGCAGTGGATTCGCTGTAACAGCTCCAGTGTCACCCTTGCCACCTGGAGCAGCTCCCTCACACTCCTCTCCAGCACCTGGAGTTGCCATACACCTAGGACGAGGGAGCAGAGTCAATAGGTGTGACTGTCCATCCCCCTGCAGCCCACCCATTGTGCATGGCATACAGCCATGTGACACACCCCTGTGATGGTGTGTGACCACCCACAGTGACCATGTCCACAAGACCTGCCCACCCAGGCAGCCACAGCCATGTGGACCACTGCACACACCCACCACCCATGTCCTGCACAGCACCACCATGGCCGTACAGTGACTTGGCTATGCGGTGTGAAGGCAGTGCCACAGCCATGTGCCTGGTGCACGCATGGACCACCATTGATGCACTCCCAGACATGCAGTGCCACTGGACAGTGCTGACTGTAACAAGTTGCGTGCATGGCAGTGGTGTTACTGGATGGTGGCCATGCCCAACTACCCACCCAGTTATACAGCATGTAATAGTAATCACGGATGTAAGGCACTCACCATCAGCAGGCTGGTCCACACGCCACGGACCACCTTCATCCCTCCTCTCCCTCTCCTCCAACATGCGGCGCCTCCCCTCGCGGTTGTGCCTCCGTTCTTCTGGCCCTAAGGTGCAAACATGGAGAGAGGAACATCAGTACAATCCGGTAGCAATGTCCCCTCCCCCATATGTGTGCAGTCCCACACAGCCAGACCCACTCACCCCATATCCTGATACCACCACCACGGCCAACACCGGATGGCCCCCCCATGTGCCGACACATGCAACCGTGATACCCGTATGGATGATAAAAGTGTATGGATGTTGCACCTAACTGGCCATGGCACGTGCCCTCCTGGCACATGCCCATAGGTGGGCAAGCAGGTCTGAGTCCCTGTGCCTCAGGTCCCCATAACGGTGGCAGCACTGCTCTGCCGTCCACCCCATACTGGTGGCCTCCTCCAGGGCGTCAGCCACCTCCTGCCATACATCACTCCTGGCCCTGTCCAGGGGTGCCTCCCCAAACAAAGCCCCAACATGTGGCTCGACAATGGCCACAAGGTTTGCCAGCTCGATCTGGCTCCACTGCACAGCACGCCTCCGTGCCATCTCTGCTGCTCAGTTCAATCAAAATGGTGCTCTGCAGCGTGGTCCTGCCACTTGCAGATGCTGCAGCGGTACAGCGCTGCCATTCCCCTATCGCACTGTCACCGAATAGCGCGATAGTGGTACACTCATGCCTGCGCGCGCCCTAGGGAAAGGTCGGGCACAGGGTCAAGGGTCTCTGGCGCATGGACAGCCACAGTGTGATTGGAACCCAATGCATGTAGCGTGATTGGGTGCCTGGGTGCCACCTCCGGTAGCGGCCTACCGCGCTGTTGCCCCAGTGCGCCTATGATGCCCCAGTGCCACAGCGCTGTAGTGCCACTGGCACAATGGTGGCCGTGCCCTGCATTGCCTCCCATGCACAGCACGTCAGCAGTGCAGCAGGTGCCTGCGTCATCAACCCGGGCATGCGCAATTAGGTGTGTACTGCGCATGTCTCAGAACTGCGCCCTTGGCTCAGCACGTTCAACACAATTGCACAAAACGCAACAGCTCGATATTCAGCCGGCATATGCAAATCAGCTAATCAGCCATTCAATGGCTCAGTCACTGCATTTGCATCCACTTAAAGATGCGCCTCACCTCATTTGCATGGGTTGCGCTATAAAAGTGCGACATTGGGCTGCACTGGCCATAGTCAGTTACTGCAGTCTATTGCAGTGAGTTGCATGCTGTTTGGGAGTGTGGACTGTGGTGTTTGGGACATGCATGGGACTGCACAGTCACAGGTAACACCTGCCATTCTCACAGGATGAATCATGACCGGGCGTGTGGTGGAGGAAGAGGAACAGAGTCGTGGGAGGAAGAGGAGGCCGAATTTCACTAAGGCCAAGACAGATGCCCTGTTCGAGGCCTACCTAGACCAGGAGCCACTTCTCAGTGGACACCAGGGAACACCACAGGCCCGTGCTGCTGCCTGGGAGGAGGTGGCGCGTGCTGTAAACCTGCATGGCAGCCACCAGTGCTCTGTGCAGGAGTGCAAAAAGAAGATGGGCACAGACAGGCGGAGGATTAAAGAGAAGGTGGCTGCCATCAGGGCAGCAAGGTCTGTGACCGGTGGGGGACAGCCGGAGGTGCTACGCCTGACCCCACCGGAGGAGCGGGTTGCTGGCAGCATGCAGCGTTGCGCCATTGAGGGTGTTCCGGGTGGTAGATTCCAGAAGGGTGGTAGCCCATCACTGCATGGTAGGTCATGGTCTGTCTATTGGGGGGGTGACAGGGTAGGTCACATGCGGTAACATGACGTTTTTTTCCCTTACAGCTCCTGAGCATCTGCATGGGTCAGCGGTGGTGGGCTTCTCCACTGAGGTCAGTCACATGGAGATGGAGAAGGCCCATCCACCTCCACAGGAATACACGGGTCAGGGTGACAGTGGCCCGCCTGGATGTCCGGACTGATGTTGGTGGAGCAGGTGCGGAGGAGGCCCTGCCCGTGTCCCAGCATGCCAGCGTCCATGGATGCCATCATGCTGAGACTCAGGCTGGTGCAGGATCCATCACCGATGATGATGGAGCTAACGTCATGGGCAGTGAGACGTGTGGGCCACAGGATGGCCACACAGCTGATTACATCCGCGGCCATGGCTGTGGGTGGTGCCACCGTGGAAGCCTGCATGTCATCACAGTCCCAGCCTGTGCCTGTCAGCACTGGTGGGGCAGCACTGGTGTGTGTACAGGACAGTGGGACTGTTACAGCCACTCGCGGCAGCACATTGAGCCCTGGGAGGCGGCAGCCAGAGGGGCAGCATCAGCAGTTGGCCAATGGCCATGGAGTACAGTGTCAGGGGCAGCGTCGGTGCACTGCCTGTGGACATGCCCAGGCCTGGCCCTGGTGTACAGCCCACCCTCAGGGGTGATAAGCATCAGGCCACGAACACCCTGAGGGACAGCATGCCGATCAGGCAGATGACCTCTTGGATGAGCACACCGCGATACGGCAAGCATCAGTCAATCAGCAGATGCGGCTTGTGGCGGCGATGGATGCACTGAATGCAGCTCTGCACCAGACAGAAGAGCGCCGAGAGACACTGATCTGCTCCTGGCAGGATGGACCGGTTGCGGGAGGATGTGACCGCTGCCATTGACAGGCAGACACAGGCATTCACTGCTGTCATGGCCACAATGGGCACACAGTTATTTGCCTATGCATAGCAGACACCGTGCAGTGCAATGTCCGCCCCATTCCCAGTGTTGTACGACACCATCCTTGTCGACACGGGTTCAGCTGTGGGCATCCGAGCACACCTGGCGCAGGCATGTTCGGTGTGCTGCAGATCCTGTGCGAACCACGGTCCGTTCATGCAGTGGAACCCCCTGGGGACGTTGGTGCTACCCCATGAGACCAGTGGTCAGCCCGTCACGCTGGTGGGTCTCGGCGGGCTGCCCGCATCCCTGGCAGCCGCTGCACTGTGGCGCATGACTGACCTGTCTCCCAGTGCGGCTTCTGTCTGATGCTGCCCTGTGTACATTGTGTCATTCAGTGGGCAATGCACGGGTGGGTATCCGGCCCTGCACGCACACACACAGTCCATCTGCACATCCTCCCGGCTGCTGTCCACAGTTGCGTGTGCATGATGATGCCTGCATTGTGCTGTACGCCACTGTGCAATGGTGCCCAGCGTTTGACACACGCACAATGACAGGTAGTGGGCGTGGTGGTCTGTGGACATGTGTGTGGAAAGGGGTGGCAGTCTGGGTCAGCATGCCTCCTACCCTTTGTGCAAGTCTGGTGAGTGTGTGTGTGTGTGTGTGTGTGTGTGTGTGTGTGTGACCGCGTGCCATGTTAGACCTTGCTCATCCCTGGCGGTATGTGCGGTTCCATGCCCGGCCACTTCCCTTGACGGCATGCACCCCTGGTGTGTGTCCATGCGTGTTTGTGGGTTGTGCCTTTGCCACTGGTGGTTGCACATGGCCCCCTGACTTACCTGGGTTGGCTGAAGTGCTCCTCCGTGATGGTGTCCCGGTGCAGCTGTGCCAGCCGGAGCAGTCGGGGTCCCGTTGCCCAAGGGGGGCTGCCCATCACCATTGTCACCAGTGTCCTCATTGTCCCCATCTCTGTCCCCCTCTTTGACCTGTATGGCTATCCCATATTTGTTGGCCATGTTGTACAGGATGCAACAGGCCAGGAATAGCCTGCAGGCCTTTGAGGGGCTGTACTGTAGGGCACCGCCGGAGGTGTCCAGGCAATGGAAATGCGCCTTCAGCATACCGAACACCCACTCGATGACATTACATGTGGTGGCATGTGCCTCATTGTAGCATTGCTGTGATGGGGTCGCAGGCCGCCGGTATGGTGTGAGCAGCCAGGGACAGAGTGGGTGTCCACTGTCACCTGTGTGTAGAGGGTAGAGGTTAGTTTGGTGATCAGCATCGCCCTGCCCCGGGCCATGTAGGCCACTACCCATGTCACCTCTGACCATGCCCCTCCCAAGCCCTACTGTATGTTTGTCCGTGTGGTTTGCATACTCACCCACTAAGTGGCCAGTGGGGATGTCCCCACTCTCGAATCTGTGGCACAATGCCGACGAAGGCATCGTGTGCTCCCCCAGGCTGCATAGCACACATTGATTATCGTCCCTGGTATCGCATCACCTGGCAGTTGATGTAAGCTTAGCCCTTCTGATTAATATACAGCCCCACGGGGCCAGGTAGTGTCTGGATGGCCCATGGGTGCAGTCTATTGCTAGCATGCCAGACATATGTGCTACCCTGTGGAACTCCTGTATGTTTGCTGTGTGCTCCGCCGGTGTGCTGGGGAAATGGATGTACTCTGCAGCATGTGGCAGCAGTGCGCTGAGGAATTGGGTGAGGTGGCGTGATGCGGCCAACTGGGTTATGCCTGTGGTGTCCCCTGTTGGTCTCTGGAAGGTACCCGTGGTGAGCAAGCGCATGCAAGCTGTCACTTTAGTTTCCACTGACAGAGCATGGCTCCATCGTGTGGGTGCCTGCATCACATCACTACACAGCTCACAGAGCTGCCTCAGAATTGCCCTATTCAGGCGGTACCGCCCATGATCTCAGTATCGCTGTACAGCTCGAGCTGCTGCGGGCTTGGTACTGCCTGTTGGCATACTACTGATGGGCCCTTCCACCGCCGCGCCCTGCTGCCCACCTTCTCACCCCTCATTACTGCCTCCATCTGAATGGTGGCACTGGCCATGTCTCTGGCTTGTGTTCACCCCCCCCGGCAGCTGTTTCTGTGTTCCCCCCGCTGTCCTGGCTGCTACTTCCCCTGCATTGGGAACACCTTCCTGTGGTGGCCTCTGTGCTGTGTGGCACTTCCCCCTTCTGCACTGGCTGTGGCTCCCCACACCTTCCCTGTGCCTCTCTGTTCAGGATGCCCTTTCCCTGGCCTGTGCTGTGTGTCCCTCCTACCCTGTTTGTGCAGCTAGAGTTCAGCCTCATGTGCCATCCCTGTAGCGTTCATGCACCTCTCCCTTGTTCCTTTTTATTTTGGCTAATTTCCGCTATCACGCAACTTCCGCTTGCTCCCCTATTGCGCATGGCGCATGTCGTTGAATATCGCACTGTGCCATTTATGCATGGTTCCTCCCCCTTCAGTTGCGCTTACATTCATTATCATTGTGCTATTGCTCAGCGTGATTTGGGAGGCGCATCTGCCTCCCGCTGAATATCACAGAATGGCGCATTTTCGGACTTGCGCTGGCGTAACCCTATTGCGCATGGCGCAACCCTTTTGAATATCTGGGCCAGTGTCTCTACATAACACAGAAACAGAACAGCTGAGAGCTGTATTTTAGAATCAAAAATAGAGCCATAATTCATTGCGGATTAATCAATTTCATATGACTATATGGTGGGGTCTGCAAAGTACTAGGGATACACCTTGACCAAAATTGTCTATTATTTTCAGTAAACCAGTGAATATTGGCTCAGAGTGTATATGTATATATATATATATATATATATACATATATATATATATATATATATATATATATATATACACAGTGGGCCAGATATTCAAACTGCGCCCAAAAAGTGCGCAACAGCAGGAGCAAGCGCAAGTCAATTGCGCACATGCGCAACACACGCGATATTCAAACATGGAGCAAGACAAATTGCGCAAGCAGCCAATGTCTGAATATCGCACAACCTGCGCCATAGCGCAACCAGGAAGGGGAAGCTGAGCAGTGATGATGTGCCATAGCGCAACCAGGAAGGGGAAGCTGAGCAGAGCTGATGCGCCACAGCGCAACAAAGGCAGCCCAGCTGAGCAGTCCAGAGGTGCCATAGTGCAAGCAAAGAGGTCCCAGCAGCATAGCAATGGAACTGCACAACCAGGGAGGTAGGCAGGGGCCCACCACCCATGCCACAGATGGGCACAGTGACACACTGCCGAACCAGCAATGTACCCTCACACCCCAAGCACAGCAGAACTGGGGGAGGGATGGAACAGCCACCGGACCATGGGGACAAGCAAACAAAGCACATCCCGGCCGTGTTACTGCAGCACACCCACTGTCAACCTGAGACTGGCACACAAGGGGCGAGCACCCAGTGTCCAGTGGCCCTCCGTGAGCACAGCACTCCCAGCACTGTGACCCCAAGACACCACCCATGCGCAGTGACCAGCACTGCAGGAATCCCAGGCCCCCGGCACACTGCAACCTCGTGAACCACAGAACCATACAAGCCACATCCACCATGAGCACCCAGCAGTGGGTGGCAGCGCAACAATACTGACTGGAAGCCTCACCACACAGAGACACCGCCCACACACACACACTACCCATGACCATACCACACCAGATGCCATGCACACCACTGCAACTGAGCACCTATAGCCAGCTGCAAATCAGAGACCACCACAGTATTTCTATCAAAATATAAATGTAATAATAAGATGCATAACAAGAACAACAAACAACAACATATTTACAAAGCAGGGGTGGAGGTATGGGTATGAGGTAGGGGTGGGTAAGGGGCAGGGGTGAACAACCGGGAGAGGGAAGGTGGGGTTCGCTGACGTTCAGCTACCGCCTGGCAGCCTGCCCTCCTCCTGCCTGGTGCTGTGCCCGTGGCCTCCTCCGGCGCCGCATCCCATGCTGCTGCAAGTCCAGGAGAATGGTGTGTGTGTCGATGGCCACCTGAGTGAGCCTCCACAGGCCCCGCTCCATCAGGCGCAGGATCCGGATATCTAGGACAAGGGATCAGAGTCAATGGCTGTGACTGTCCACATCCCTGAATCCCACCCATCATGCATGGAAGACAGCCAAGTGCCCCGCTCCTGTGATGGACTGCACCCACCCACAGTGACCGTGCACAAGACAAGCCCAACCAGCCAGCAATGGCCATGTGTACCACTGCACACATACACCACCCATGTCCAGCACAGCACAACCAAGGCTGCCCAGTGACGTGGCTACGTGGTGGAATGCTAGTGCCACAGCCATGTGCCCGGTGCATGCATGGACCACCAGTGATGCACACACACACACACATGCAGTGCCACTGGACAGTGATGACTGTCACATGTTGTATGCATGGTAGTGTTGTCCCTGGAAGGTGTCCGTACCCCCCCCAGCATGCAATAGCATCCATGATGTAATGACACTCACCCTCATCAAGTCGCTGCAGCAGGTGCTGCTGCGGCTGTGGCTGCTGCTGTTGCTGCTGCTGTGGCTGTGGCTGTTGCACACCTCCTCCACCAGCCACCCTGGCACCACCATCCCAGGCCTCAGCCTGTGCCCGCCTCTGCTCCTCCATGCCTGTGGGAGACAAAGGAAGAGAAATACATCAGTGAGATCCCAAAGCAGACAGCCCCTTGTCCCATTGAGTGTGCCTGCCCACACAACCAGACCCAAACAGCACACACCTGCAAACACCCTCACAGCAAACCACAGCCCAACCCACCCCATGTGCAGATTACATTACACAGTCACCCATGCAGACAATACCGGTGCATACACAGCACACCCACCTGGCCTGGGCACAATGCCCCTCCTGGCATGCGACCTGAGGTGTGCAAGCAGAGCACGCTCCCTCCTCTGCAGGTCGCCGTAGCGGTGCCTGCACTGCTTCGGGGTCCTCCTCCGTCCAGTGGCCTGCTCCAGGGCAGCGGCGACCTGCTGCTACACATGGGTGCGTGGCACCTGCAGGGGCACTCCCTCAAACAGTGAGCCATAGTGAAGCTCCACCACAGCAACCAGGTTAGCTATTTCCAATGCCCCCCATTGTGGTGCTCTCCTGCGTGCCATTTTCAAAAAGTACAGTGGCAATATGGCGCTCTGCAGCGCGGCAACCCCACGTGGAAATGTTGCGCAATACAACTCCATCACTGCCTATCACGCTGTTCGGACAGCGCCGTTGGTCCACATCATGCTGTCACCAAACAGCGCGATAGAGCCGTACACATGCCAGACGTACAGCGCCGGGGGCCAAGGTCGGGCACAAGGTCATAGGTCAGTGGCGCAAGGCCACGCACAGCGCCATCGGACGTCCACACTTCCTGGGCGATCGGACACCTGCATGCCAGTGCTACAGTGGACTATTGCGCAGTACTGCCACAGCGCCATATGGTGACCAGCGCTATAACGCCATTGGCACAATGGTGGCCATGGCCTGAATTGCTGATCATGCACAGCACGTCATCAGCGTGGCAGATGCCTGCGTAAGCTACCTGGGCATGCACAATGCAGTGTACCACACAGTCACAGAAATGCACCATTGGCTCAGCGGCTCAATCGTATTGCGCCAAGCGCAGCGGCTGATATTCAACCGACATGCAAATCATCTGATCAGCCATTCAAAGGCGCAGTGGCGCGATTTGCATCTCATTACAGTTGCTCCACTCCTAATTTGCATGCATTGCGCTATAAATGTGTGACATTGGGCTGCGCTGGCCAGATTCGGTTACTGCAGATGAGAGGTAAGTTGCATGCTGTGTGATGTTCTGGCCAATGGTCATGGGATAACGCTGTAGACTGCACAGTGACAGGTGTCCACTTCCACCCATACAGACCGACATGACCGAGCTGAGCCAAGGTGAGGGTGAGGATGGTGGGCGGAGGAGGAGGCCCAACTTCACCACAGCGGAGACAGAGGCCCTCTTCCAGGCCTACCTGGAGGAGGAGCCACTACTGAGTGGACGGCGGGGCACCCCTCAGGCCCATGTGGCTGCATGGGAGGGGGTAGCTCGGGCAGTGAACCTGCATGGAAGCCACCAGCGCTCCGTGCAGGAATGCAAAAAGAAGATGGGGACAGACCGCAGGAGGGTGAAGGAGAAGGTGGCAGCCCTCAGGGCGGCACGTGCTGGCACAGGCAGGGGCCAGCCAGTGGTGGCAGAGCCGGCCCGGCTGAGGACCGTACTGGCTGCATCAGTGCAGTGGAGTGCTATTGAGGGCATACCAGGAGGTGGATTCCAGACAGGTGGAAGCCCATCACTGCACGGTATGACATGGTGGTGGTGCTGGGGGGGGTTGTTCACATGCACTCACATGTCCTCACTTTCTGTTACAGATCCTGTTCGTCTTCAGGGATGGTGGTGGTGGGTCCAGGCAGTGAGGAAGACCTACCGGAGTTGGAGGAGCGTCCATCCACCTCTGTCACCAGCCAGCATGCACTGCACCAGCATGCACGCCTGGCTGCCAACTCTGTTGTCGGTGAGTCAGGTGTGGGGGTGCACAGCCTGTGTCTCAGCAGTCTGGCATGCAAGCATGCCAGCACACTGTGACTATGGCTGTAGCACGTACCTGCACCATTGATGATGCAAGGACTGCAATGGGCAGTGACATGTGTGTGTCCCATGACGGACACACAGCAGGCCAGCACGTGCCCCTGGGCCTAGCTGGTTCCAACGTGTGTGCCAGCATGTCGGCACAGTCCCAGGCTGTGCCTGTCAGCACCGGTGGGGCAGCACCAGTGGCTGTGCAGGTGTCTGGCACTGTTGCAGCCACAGCAGTGGAACGAGTGGTCCCTGGGGCACAGCGGTTGGAGGGGCAGCAGCAGCAGTCACCCACCAGGTCTGGGGGAACAGTGTCCAGCTGTGGCACATGCCCACTGCCCTTTGATATGCCCATTCCTGGTCCTGGTGAACAGCGCCCACCCTCAAGGGGTGTTGAGCATCAGGACATTCCATACCCTGGGGGACAGGATGCCGTTGTGGCACAGTACCCATTTGTAGAGCACACCCGCCTGCTGCGGGAATCAGTACAGTAGCAAAGGCGGGTTGCAATGTCCGTGGAGGCACTGTGCGTGGCTGTGGAGCAGCACAGCAGGGACTGTGCTCTGATCCTTGCAGAGATGGTCCATATGCAGATAGATGTGACCGCCACCATTGACAGGCAGACCCAGGCATTGGTCGCTGTCGTGGCTGCATTGGGCACACAAGCAGGTGCCCCTGTACCATGCACCCCACACAGTACGCTCTCCACTCCCCATTCCCGGCGTCGTGCGACACCCAGCCTGTCGATGCCGGGTTCTGCTGTGGGCATCCTGAGCACCCCTGGTGCAGGTATGTTTGGCATACTACAGACCCCTGTGCAGACAAGGTCGCGATCGCGCAGTGGGACCCCTGGTGGTCCATCAGTGCCACCCCATGTGGCCCCTGCTCAGCCTGCCAGTGCTGTTGGGTCATGGCAGGGCTGCCCACACATCCGCGGTGGCCGTGGAACAGTGCAACATGACTGACCTGTCTCCCAGTGCGGGCCCTGTCTGGTGCTGCCCTGTGTGCAATGTGCGTCACGGTCGGCAGTGCACTGGTGGGTGCCCTGCCCATCATGCCGACACACGGACCACCTGCACACCATCCCGACTGCTGTCCACAGGTGCATGTGCATGATGATGCCTGCATTGTACTGTACACCAAGGTGCAAGGGTGCCCAGCATCTGACACACGTACTTGGACAGTACAGGTGGTGGGTGTGGTCTGTGGATCTGTGTGTTTGCCATGTCTGTTCCTGCTCTGCTGTGCACCTGCCCATGTACGCTTTGTGCCTGGTGTGTGTGTGTGTGTCCATATGACTGTTCACCCCTCCCTGATGGTGTGTTTGTGTGCCTGGTCCCTTCCACTCCCCTTGCCGTCATGCACCCCTGGTGTGTTACTCTGTGTGCCTGTGGGTTGCGCCAGGACAGTGTTGGATGCACATGGCCCCTTGACTTACCTGTGTTGTATAATGCTCCTCCGTGATGGTGTCCCGGTGCAGCTGGGCCTGCCGGATCAGTCGGGGTCCCGCCGTCGGGGCAGCTCATCACCATCATCACGGCGCGCTGGCGTCCCTATCGCTGTCCCCTCCTC
Organism: Neoceratodus forsteri; assembly: GCA_016271365.2. NCBI lineage: Eukaryota > Metazoa > Chordata > Ceratodontiformes > Ceratodontidae > Neoceratodus > Neoceratodus forsteri. The sequence goes on from CM057449.1 coordinate 1,839,278,706, forward strand.
GACCTGAATGGCTATCCCACAGTCTTTGGCCATGTTGTGCAGGATACAACAGGCCAGGAATATCCCACAGGCCTTTGAGGGGCTGTACTGTAGGGCACCGACGGAGGTGTCTAGGCATCAGAAGCATGCCTTGAGCATCCCAAACACCCGCTCGATGATGTTGCGTGTGGCGGCATGCGCCTCATTATAGCATTGCTGCAATGGGGTCATGGGGCGCCGGTATGGTGTGAGCAGCCAGGGACGGAGTGGGTATCCGCTGTCACCTGTGTGGAGATGGTGGAGATGAGTATCATGTTCAGGTCCATATTGCCAATATCCCTGTGTGCCACTACCATAGCACCTGTGGCATTCCCACCCTTGCCCCACGTTTGCAATTCCTACATGCATACTCACCCACTAGATGGCCTGTGGGGATGTCCCCACTCTTGAATCGATGGCACAGTGCGGACTGATACCATATGAAGGCATCATGTGCTCCACCAGAGTGTGTGGCACAGACATTGATTATGCGCCCAGTGGCATCACACACCACCTGGCAGTTGACACTGGAATAGCCCTTCCTGTTCCTATATGGCCCCATCGGGGCCAGGTGGCATGCGAATGGCCACATGGGTGCAGTCTATGGCCCCTAGCATGCCAGGCATATGTGCTACCCTGTGGAACTCCTGCATGTTTGCTGTACGCTCTGCCGTGGTGCTGGGGAAATGGATGTGCTCCGCAGCATGTGGCAGCAGTGCGCTGAGGAATTGGGTGAGGATGCGTGACATGGCCGACTGTGTGATGCCTGTGGTGTCCCCTGTCGGCCTCTGGAAGGTGCCCGTGGTGAGCAGGCACATGCAGGCTGTCACCTTGGTCTCCACTGACAGAGCATGACTCCGTCGTGAGGGTGCCTGCATCACATCACTGCACAACTCACAGAGCCGCCTCAGTATTGCCCTGTTCAGGTGGTACCGCCCACGATCTCTACATCTGTGTACAGCTCAAAGCTGATGCGGCACAGTACTGCCTGTTGGGGCGCATCACGACGGGCCCTTCCACGGCCACGCCCCTGCAGCATGCATTCTCACCCCTCATTACAGCTTCCATGTGGAAGCTGGCACTGTCCATCTCCCTGGCTTGTGACCCCCTGGCTGATGTTGCTCTGTTACCCCCGCTGTCCTGACTGCTACCTCCACTGCACCGGGTACCCCCACTGGCCTCTGCAGCCTATGGCCCACACAACTTCCCTTGCCTGCCCTGTTCTGGACTGTCACTGTCTGTCTCTCTCTGTCTGTCTCACTTGGCATCCCTGTAGCGTTCTTGTGCCTCTTCCTTGAGCCTTTTTATTTTGGCTCATTTCCGCTGTGGCGCAACTTCCGGCTGTTCCGCTTATTGCGCATTGGCGCAACCCTTTGAATATCGTGATTATGCTTCTTTATGCAGGGATTCACCCCTTTGGTTGCATATGCCTTCATTTGCATTGTGTTGTTGCTCAGCCTGTTTTCGGTGGCGAACTGCCTCCCTGCTGAATATCGCAGAATGGTGCAATTTCGGACTTGCATCGCAACCCTATTGAATATCCGGCCCTGTATATATATGTATATATATACAGTGTATATATATATATATATGCAAAAACTTTGTTAATGCATAAGTTAGGGTTCTTCTACAGCGACAAAAGTGAGGAAATTGACATTGGGTTCCCACCCTTGCACCCACCCCACCCTGCCCCCACCAACAGGCATCGGGGTGTGCATTGGGATCATCGGGTTCTAACTCTCACCCCATCCCATGTCTAAACAAGCTGAGGTGGTGCAGTGTAGGAGAATGGGGTGAGAGTTAGGACAGACGACCCCAACACACACCCCAATGCCTGTTGGTGGAAGCAGGGTGGGGGTGGAGTGCAAGGGGTGGAAACCCTAATGTCGAATTTCCTCACTTTTGTCACTGTAGAAGAACCCTAACTGATGCATTAATTACATTTTTTTTATACAATTTCCTTACTTTTTAAGAAAGAATAGAAAAGTAGAAAGTTGCGCAAGTTGGTGGGAGAATGGGGCCCGAATGATTTTGTGTGACATAGTAACAGTAAGTGCAATGCAAATGCAATCGCAAATGGTTACACACATGGTGACGCAAACGAAAATGGTAACGCAAGTAGTAATAGAAATGCAAGTGCAAAGTGACGCCAAAGCAAATAGTGATGAAAATGGAGACGCAAACGGAAGTGCATATGGCACACAACTGGTAACGCACACATTCACAGTACCACAATTGGAAACGCAAATGCTAACAGTAACAGCAACAATAATGGCAAAGGAGATGGAAACGCAAATGCAAGCGCGCAAGGAAACGCAAACCGTAACACGCACGGACACGGTACCACAATTGTAAATGCAAATGGTAACAGTAACAGCAAGAATAACTCCAAAGGAAACAGAAATTAAACCCAAGTGCGTACAGAAATGCAAACTGTTAAGTGCACGGTCATGGTATCGCAATTGTAAACGCAAATGGTAATGGTAACAGCAACAATAACGCCAAACAAAACAGAAATGGCAAAGCAAGTGCAAATGAAAACCGTAATGCACACGGTGGTGTAGACGGGAACGGTGACACGAACGGTAATGGAAGCACAGCAGTAAACGATAACTGGCACAGTAACAAAAGGGCACTCCCTTCTTTTCCCCAAAAACTGCATTGAAAAACACAGTGAAAACAAAGAATGTATGCATAATAATGGACCTCAGAGCAGAAAATTAGGACTTGGAATACTAAATTGCTTATATCTCAGGAACTGTCTGAGAAAAAATTAAAATTTCGTATGAATTATGATTTTCCTGTCTAATTTTGTACTTATCCCACTTTTGGTGGGCTAAGCATTTTTGTGACGAAAAGTCTGTATCTCACACAGTTTCCGAGATACGGGCCCTAAAAGGCGTGATGGACGCCATAATGTTATCCTATGGGAAAAAGCGTCTACTTCGGAGTGCCGTCACTTTGCCGCCCTGTAATAATTTTTCACCAAACTACAAAAAGGCACATCTGTGAGATGTTGGCTTTCTTCCCTCCAAATTTCAGCCCAAAAGACCAAACTATTATTTTGCAGCAGGGTGGCAAAGAATTCCTGTAATGCAGTGGATGCCATAATGTTATCCTATGGGAAAAGTGTCAACTTCATAGTGCTGTAACTTTGCCGCCCTATAATATTTTTTGAACAAACCACTAAAAGGCACATCTGTGGGATGTTGCCTTTCTTTCCTCCAGATTTCAAGTAAAAAGACCAAACTGTTTCCGGGATAATCAATTTCAAAGATTAGTAGAATTTCCCTATCTATTCCATTATAAAAAATCGGGCCATCTTGTTCCAATTTTGCAATCAAAGATCGCGATCAAAGAATCTCACGATCAAAGAATTTGCAGGCTTGTGATCAAAGAATCTGCAGGCTCACGGACAAAGAATTACAAATCTTATAAATCAAAAAATAGATGGAATTGCGGTATACCACCACCATGGTTCAACAAAACAAATCCCCCGAGTAAAACCCATCCTCATTTCACTTCCTAGGGCACCCCTGGGCTGAGAAAATTGACTTTTAAATTGGGCCATCTCATCCCTCACTCACAGTCGTGATCAAAGAATCTTACAATCAAAGAATTTGCAGGCTTGCGATCAAAGAATTTGCAGGCTCACGAACAAAGAATTAAAAATGTTATAAATCAAAAAATTGAAAGAATTGACAGAATGAAGCCCCCTGAGTAAAACCCACCCTCATTTGACTTCCTAGGACATCCCTGGGCTGAGAAAATTGATTTTTAAATTGGGCTATCTTGTTCCTCACTCACGATGCGATCGCGATCAAAAATCTCACGATCAAAGAATTTGCAGGTTTGCGATCAAAGAATTTTCAGGCTCATGAACAAAGAATTAAAAATAGTGAAACGTAATATTTCACTGATTTGAACAGAACCAATGGCATGATTCAATAGAATGGACCCCTGAGCAAAACCCACCTCATTTGTGTCCCTAGCCCACCCCTGAGCTGAGATATTTGTGTTTTAGGTTGAGATGCAAGATCGCGATCAAAGAATCTCACGATCAAAGAATTTGCAGGCTCGCGATCAAAGATGATCAGCAGCCGTGAATTAAGATTTTGAAAGCTTATAACTCTATTTTTTGACCAATTTGGATGAAACCAAAGGCATGGCTCAATAGACTAGAGCCTCCTGAGTAAAACCCATCCAAGTTTTACTTCAGAAGTGACCCCTGAGCCGACATATTTGTGTTTTTCCGATCAGAAAACTGAAAACAAGATGGCGGACGTCGCGATCAAAGAATTTGAAAAAAATTCTCGGGGACAAAGATTCTTGAACCACGGAGCTGCAAATTCTTTTATCGCCAGGTGGGACAAGATGGTCAGAACCCCATTCTTTGATCACAAAATATACATATAAATTTTCCCATTGACTTATAATGGGAAATTAAAAGTGCCATAACTTTTGAATGCCGTATTATTTTTTCACCAAACAAAAAGCGGCATGTTCGACCACCAAAGCTCTTTTAAACAAGCCATCTTGCAGAGCAGCACACCACACAACGGCCGTGCAGAACCACATTCAGAATGCCAAGAGGTGCCTCCAAAAATGGATAATTTTGCATTTTCAGCATTTTCATACACAAAGACCGCCTCTCCGACCGAAACACAATTTGGCAGACCAAGAGATCTACCATACCCCAACATGCATACCAAATTTCAGGCAAATCCATTGAACGGGTCCAAAGTTATTAACACCCAAACATTTGACTTTAGTATGCAAATGACCGCTGAACCCTAACTATAGTGGAGCGACGCGCCACTGTATATATATATATATATATATATATATATATATATATATATATATATATACATATTTATTTTAATCAAGGTACAAAATGTAGAAGCTGGAGCCAAGGAATTAATACAGCACAGGAACAAAATTAGGAAAATGGCAGATTAACATTCAGGCACTTCTACCAGAAAATAGGGACCAGACTTGTCCTAAAAAGAAAAAATATATATATATATATATATATATGATAAGTATAATTATTCATACGTTAATGTACTTACTAATATGCTGTAGAGTTGTATTAAGATAAAAGTGGAGAGGAAGGACAAGGAAAAGGAATTTAGGAAAAGAAAGAAAAATAGTGGAAAGGATGGGAATTAGAATCAGAAAGTGTGGGGGGGAAGAAAGAGTGAAGAAGAAGAAAACTCAGACGAAAAAAACTATATTAATTATTCTCGCTACCTTATTAAACCTATTAGAATAACTTCTTATACTTTAAAAAAGTTTTCAGATCTCATCTTTCATTTAGGCCCTTAGATCTAACTATATCAGCCTTAAAAATCCAATAGCTTTCTCTCTGCATAAGCAGATTATGCCTGTTGCCGCCTCATTTTAGCTTTTGGACACACTCTAGGCCCATAAATTTAAAACAACTAGGGTCAGAATTGTGCATAAGTGCAAAATGCCTGCCTACTGGTTTATCAGTCCTCTGATTAGTGATTGAGCGTATATGTTCTTTTCACGCTATTTCAGGGTCCTCACATTTTTTCCTATATAATAGAGACCACAATCACACCACAACAGAAAGGAATGCTGTACCAATGCAAGAGAGGCAGGCTGGGTAATCCAATTGGATGAGGCCAGTAGAGAACTGTGGCTGGCAGAGGGGGTGAAAACAGAGGAGAAGGCCTTCTTCTAGTATAGTATGTCAGGGAGAAGTGGGACACCAGGGATGAGGTAGGCAGGTTGAGAAGGAAGGGGGTGGGTGGTGAGAAGTGAAGAGACAGCAAAAGTACTTAAAAATACTTCTGTTCAATCTTCACTGAGGAGAAGGGTGGTCCAGTACCTCAGGAGAAGAATGGTGGAGGCAAAGGGGGGGGGGTTCACAGATGGGGAGATTGAGATTGACAGGATGAGGAAGGGCTTAAAGGCCCTGAAGATAGACAAGTCTCTGGGACTGGATGGCATACATCTGAAGGTGTTGAGGGAGTTGGCAGATATGATGGCAGGTCCCCTGGCACACCTGTTTAGCACCTCACTGGAAATGAAAGAAGTACCCCTGGACTGGGGGATAGCATATATAGTGGCGCTACACATCAGCGGGCTGAAACACAACCCTGGTAATTACTGGCTGGTCAATCTGACCTTGATAGTTGGAAAACTCATGGAAACCATTCAAATAGACTGGTAAGCTTTCTGGAAGAAAACGGGCTTCCGGATGAGAAGCAGCACAGGTGTGTGTCATTGCAGTTCTGCCAGACTAACCTGATTGATTTCTTTGACTGGGTAATCAGGACAATGGACTAGAGCCAAGTGGTGGACATCCTATATCTGGATTTCAGTAAGGCCTTTCACTCAGTTCCCCACAGGAGATTCATCAGGAAGCTGGAGGACCTGGGAGTAGGGGCAAAACTGATTCTGTGGGTTGAAAACTGGCTGCAGGATAGATGTCAGAGGGTAGTGGTTGGGGGGGGGGTTCTTGGAGGTTAAGCCAGTAACTAGCGGGGTCCCACAGGGCTGTGATTTAACATCTTTATCAGTGACATTGCAGACACATTAAAAGGTAAAATATGCCTGTTTGGAGATGACATAAAGCTCAGCAGGGGAGTAAACATGGGAGAGGGCAGACAGGATCTCAGGAAAGACCAGACCAAGCTATAGAAGTGGTCAGGTATTTGGGAACTGGGATTCAACACCAAAAAGTGTAAGATAATCCACTTGGGGGCGAAGAACCCAGAGACCAAATATTGGCTTGGAGCTGTGCAGGTTACCAGGTCAGAGAAGGAAAAGGACTTGGGAGATATCAACACGAGTGACCTGAAGTACTCTGTGTACTGAAAGAAAGCAGCAGCCAAAGCAAATAGATGCTGAGTTGTATAGCCAGGGGTATAACCAGCAGGGAAACAAAGGGAGGTAGGGAAGGCAGTTAGGAGAGTAGAGACGCAAACAGCAGAAAAGATGGCAAAATCAGTGAAAAAAGGGGATAAGCCATTTAATAAGTACTTAAATGAAAAGAGAAAGACAAAGGGCGGAATAGCAAGGCTGAAAGGAGAAGGAGGGGGTTGTTCGGAAGAGGACCACCAAAAAGTGGATGTATTGAACAAATACTTCTGTTCGGTATTTATGGAGGAGTGGGCAGGTAACGGACCAGAGATAAAGAACAAGGGTATTAAGGGTCGGGAGGTGGACACAAGTCCTTCTTCAGTGAAAAGGGTCCTCAAGGAACTAACACTGTTAAAAGTAGACAAGGCAATGGGACCAGACAGGGTGCATCGCAGGATACAGAGAGAACTCAAGGAGGAGCTGGCTTCACCTCTGACAGCCCTGTTCAGCCTGTCATTAGAAACAGGGGAGGTACCAGGGGACTGGAGGAGGGCAGATGTAGTCCCAGTACACAAAGGTGGACACAGGGAGGAGGCAAGTAATTACAGGCCTGTCAGCTTAACATTAGTGGTGGGTAAGGTAGTGGAATCACTATTGAAAGAAAGAATTGGGGATTACCTGTTGCTAGTGATCTACAGGATCCAAGGCAACATGGTTTCCTGAGGAGGCCTTGAAGACTAACCTGACCGACTTTTTTGACTGGGTAACCAGGGAAGTGGATCAGGGAGGAGCAGTAGACATGGCCTACGTGGATTTCAGCAAGGCCTTTGACACCGTTCTACATAGAAGACTGAAAAGCAAGCTGGGGAGCCTAGGAGTAGGTTTAAAAATAGTAAAATGGGTAGAGAGTTGAGCAATAGGATTCAGAGGGTGGTGGTGAATGGCATTCACTCGGAAACAGGCAAAGTTTGGGCCCGGTCTTCTTCAATGTCTTTATTGGTGACATTACAGAGGGACTAGAAGGAAAAGTATGCCTGTTCCCGGATGAGACAAAACCCTACAACAGGGTGAATACACTTGGGGGTGGGGGGTGGATAGAATGAGGGCCGATCTAAAAAAGCTGGAAGAATGGTCATGGGATTGGCAGCTGGGTTTCAATGCTAAAAATTGCAAAGTAATGCACATGGGGCACAGAAACACGATGGCAACATACCAACTGGGAGGAGAGGTAATAACAGGCACAAAGCAGGAAAGAGACCTGGGGATAATCATTTTGTATGACTCAAAGGTAGCTAAACAGTATGACAAAGCAGAGGGGAAAGATAGCAGGATGCTGGGATGCATAGGCAGTAGAATCACCAGCAGCAGGAGGGAGGGAGGTAATAATTCCTCTGTATAGATCACTGGTGAGACCTCACCTCAATTACTGTGTCCAGTTCTGGAGGCCCCATCTCTGAAAGGACATAGACAGAGTCGGGGCAGTTCAAAAGAGGACAACTAAGATGGTGCAAGGTATGCATCAAAAACCCTAGCGTGATAGGGTCAAGGAATTAAATATGTACTCCCTCGAGGAAAGGAGGGTGAGGGGGATATGATAGAAACATTCAAATACATCACAAGGAAGAACACGGTACAGGAACTGAGCATTTTCCAAAGAAAAAGTTGTTCAACAAGAGGTCATACTGTGAAGATCAAAGGAGGGAGATTGAGTGGAAATGTGAGGAAATATTTCTTTACGGAGTGGATGGTGGATGCGTGAAACAGCCTTCCAGTAGAGGTGGTGGGGGCAAAAACAGTAACAAGATTCAAGAATGCATGGGATAGGCACAAAGGGATCTTAGAAGTAAAAGGGGGGGAGGGAGACCAGAGACCGAGTAGGGTCTGGAGTATCACTATAGGTAGAGAAAATAGGGCAGACTTGGTGGGCCAGGAGGTCCTTATCTGCTGACAACTTCTATGTTTCTATGAAGGTAATGTTGCCAGGCTCCATGTCAAATGGGCGAGTCACAAAGCATGAGTGCAATCAGGGTGAGTGCTGTCTGGGCAAAATCAAATATGGTGACAATATTTCGGTGAGCGCTAAAACGGCAACAATTGCTTTTATATGGGGGGCTTTGCCCTCTTCACCCCCCCTTACTAATATAACCAACTCCGAGGTCGTAGCACCTCGGGGAAGGGGGAAGCAATTATCACCGTTATAATGCTCACCAAAATTACCATTGCCATATTTAATTTCACCCTTATTGCACTTGCACTTTTTGACTCTCCCATTTAACGTGATACCATGCTGCCACTGTACAGATCCTTAGTTTGGCCACATTTTGAGTACAGTGTGCAGTACTGGTGCTCTTACCTAAGGAAAGACACCAACCTGCTGAAGATGGTCAGAGAAGGGCAACCAGTATGATCTAGGGACAGCAAGGCAGAACATGGGGAAGAGACTCAGAAATCTCAACATGTACTCCCTGGAGGATAGAAGGGAGAGGTGTGACGTGACTGAAACCTTCAAGTACCTTAAGGATCGCAACAGAGAGAGCTCTGAGGGTCTTTTCAACCTTAATGGGAACAGGGCCACTAGGGGGCACTGCCTGAAGCTGGTGGGGGGAACATGCAGGAGGGAAATGAGAAGGCACTTTTTCACTGAGAGGGTGGTGACTAAGTGGAATGAGTTGACAGAGAAAATAGTCTCCCTGATGACTATGGACAACTTCAAGAGGGGTTGAGACTGACTAAAGGGGAAAATTGCATGTGGGGGGCGTGGTAGTAAGGGGGGACATCGGCAGGGAGGGAAGAGTGGATAATGGATAATGGGGAGGAGGAACAGATCCCTCAGTAGACACTGAGGAGTCTGCAAACTGAAGCAGACAACATAGACTGCAAGGTCTTTTTCTGCTGGCTTAATCGTATGTTTGTGTAAGTTCTGATGGTTTATCACAGTTTAGAAAATGGGCTTTTTATTTCCTGGCTTCTGATTGGCTAGTACCCCTGCCAGGGGGGTACATTAACTTTCAATAGATGCCCAGGAAATAAAAAGTACTCGCCTATAGTGCCCCATCACCCACTGAAGAATCCTGGTGCACATCCTGCTTCCTAACTGGCTGCAACCACATAATTTGAGTTTAAAATCACCGCCATTTTTTGCGCTCTCTAAGCGACAGGAAGGACTGACTAGGCACACACGCACAACCCTGTCCACAACTCCAGTGCCCCATCCCCAAAATCTAGCCTGATTAAAAAAAAAGAAATTTAATTCAGAGGGAAAAAGCGGCAGGATAGAAACGCTGAACATAAAACTGACTGGTGGCAAGATTACTGGGGTGAGACGTTCAGATCACCTGCAGTATGACCCTGATCAACAGTTTTCCATCTATGTCCGCTACCTAGATACGGTACCCTACTTAAATAATCACCTATCTTACAGATAGCAAAGCAGCAGTACCTGCTGTATTTTGGAGCTCCTCCGCTTCCCTTAGTTTCCACACGCGCTCTGAGCTTCTCTCGCTCTCTCACACACTGCTCCTCTTCACACTTCCTTCAAAGAAAGAAAACTGTAATAACTCAGTTCCGTCCTCAGGACAGGCAGCAAGGACTGGAAACTGTAAAACAACAAAGTGGATTTGGTCCTGGTCCTCAGGGTAGGCAGCGAGGACTGAGAAACTGTAAAATAAAACAAAGTAGTTACTTCCAATCCCAGACCAGATAGCAGAGTGGAAGTTCTCCATAGAAACCCTCGATTCCGGTCCCCAGAGCAGGCAGCGGGACTGAAAGAAAAAAAAAAGTAATTGCTGCACATAATGATTTGGTTCCAGTCCTCAGGTAGGCAGCGAGGACCAGGAAACTGTAAACAAAATAAAAAAAAGCAGTGCAGACAGTGAGCAATGAGGCATGCAGTGGTACAAAATAGCTCCCCTACTGATGACTAGTGGACAATGCTGCAAACATAAGAGGACTACTTTACCAAAAGGACTTAAAATTAAATTGTAGTCATTTTTATAGTAATACCTACATTTTGTTAATCCTACAAAAAATTAAACATTTAGCCCATTTTCTAAGCGCAATAATAACCTCCAGGGTGGGCGGTATGGGCAATGCCGGACCTTTTAGGGGCTATAAGGCCCTCCGCCAACAGCGTCGGGCCTCATTACGTCCCCAGGTGGTCTGGTATTGCCCAATACCACCCACCCTATCGGGTATTATTGCTTGCATATTGCAGTATATCATGCTGCATGATAATTGCGATATTGCTTTTTTCTAATGATAAATAATCATCTGTGGGAATTATTGTGATATACCATCATATTTTGTTATTGTGACATTCTTATTGGTAACCCCTCTCCCCAGCAAAGCCTACTGTGGGGGACATTTGACACCAGAGACCTTAATGTTCTGGCTAGCTCAGAGGGGCCATTCAGATGCCAGAACAGGGGTAAAAGACTGTAGCCAGTGGACACTGTATCTGAAGAAAGAAGTTTCTTGGCTCACCTGGAGCTCATGGCAGTCTGGCAGAGACACTGAACTGAGCAGACCTGCTGCTGCCTTGAGATAGCTGGAGCCCTAGCCAGGCTCGATTCTATAAGCCTTCCACCAGGCTCATCCTTACAAATCTGACTTGCTGTGAGACTATGCTTGAAGGGTACCTACTGAACTGAACTACTGAGGCTGTGTCTGGGGGCATTTGGCAGACCTAGCTGAGAAGTTGCTGTATGAGAAATCTGGGTGAAAGACCCATGCCTAGCATTGCTGCTGAGTTGTCAGACCAAAAAACAGAGACTTGCATTCAGGTCGGCTGCTGGGGAGCCAGAAAGGAGGGTTGCTAGCCCTTATCTTGTGTGATAAATCAGGGAGGAGGCAGGGGGTGATAGGATATATGCCCTAAGTAGTTGGTATCCAGCTAGTGGGGAGCCAGACTGTGGGGGTTCCTCCATGGGTGTGAGCTCCCTGTGAACCATTCCAGGGGGAGAACTGCTCACAGCATCTGACCCTCTTATATTCTGTCTGGGTGGCGGCACTATGCTATTCCTTATTTCTCGGGACAACCACCCTACTGCAAGAGACAGAACAAACCCAACCCTCATTCAGGTAGGCTCTGTACAGTCACACGGCTGGGTGTTTACCTAGACACGGGAGTCCGGGAGGTCAAAAATAGTCAACAGAATTAAAGTTTTCACAGTTTCTAATTTATCTAGTTTTAAATTTGTTTCCCCTAAAATGGTCATCTCTGCATCAGTGTTTAGCGGAGCTCCATTTGTGAGTTAGAGTCATGGCTTCAGCTGGGAGGAGAGGCAGCAGCCGCGGACATGCAGCAGTGAGCAAGAACAGATTTACTTTGGACCAGGCAGGTACCAGTTGCTCTTGCCTTAACAACCTCCCCGCCAAAAATAAGCACAGACCGCCCGGATGGATTTTAAAAGGACACAACACTCTCTGGGCCTGATTCACAAATGTCAGCATAAGCTGCTGAACAGCTTGCACCGATTGCTGGTGTGCCAGGGACCCTGCATCAATTCACTATTGGGTAGGGTCCTGGTGGCAAAAATCCCACAGCTTGTGGCAAGGTGACTAATGTGCACACAGATGGCACATCTGCAGAGTTGCCACAAGCAGCAGGGCAGTCGGGGGGGGCAGCTGCACCCTTAGATAGTGACTAGCACAACCCAATACCCAAGCACATATCACCCTTCCTGGTGGTCTAGCAATCCCACCCCAGATCGATCCACTTGTTAGTAATATCAGTGATGTCCCTGGTGGTCTAGCAGACCCCCCCCATCCCCAATCTGCCCAAAGACTATGACATCTACATTCCCTGGTGGTCTAGTGGACCCCCCACTCACCTATCCTGCAGGCAGTTCCTCACCACCCCACTCCCCCCACCCATCTCTGAGCTGGTGACTGGCAAAGCCCTCCTCTCTCCACCATGGCTGGCCTCTGTCTGAGCTGTCAAGGAGCATGTACTGTATGCAGTTTCTGCTCCTTGACTGTTCAATCAATGCCCGGCCATGGTAAGAGAAGAAGGGCTGTGCCAGTAGCTGCCTCGGGGATGGTGGAGCACAGCCTGCCATGGTGGGGGTCCACTAGACCACTGGAGAAATGTAGATGCCTGCATTTTTAGGCAGATCAGGATGGGAGGGGGTCCATACACCACCAGGGACATTAATGATATTAATAGCAAGGGATGGGAGCTGGGATGGGGTTTGATTGACCACCTGGGACATAATTGATATTAACAACAAAGAGGTTGGGGCTGGAGAGGGTCTGCTAGACCACCATGGACATCATTGATAGTAAAAATCGGGTTGGGCAGGGAGGGGGTCTGCTAGACCACCAGTGACACATTGATATTAATAGAAAGGAGATAGGAGTGGGGGGGTCTGCTAGACCACCAGGGACATCACTGATATTAATAACAAGGGGTTCAGGGCTGGGGGTTTGCTAGATCACCAAGGATATCATTGATATTACAAAAAGGGGATCAGGCCTGGAGGGACCAGATAGACCACAAGGGATGTGATTAACTTATTACACAGGGGATTGGGGCTGGGGGGACCACAGCACATTGGCACAAGTTCTCTATCCTCCCAGAGGACACACATCTAAGTACCAATAGACCAGTCCTGGCTGGTCTAAGGGTACTTAGAAATGTGCCCTCTGGAAAGGTTTTGTGAATCTCTAATTAGGGGATATGGCAGCATGTGTCTGCCGCAAGCCCCCTAGTCCCATGCCGCAGCCCATCTTGTTCCGCAAGGATGATGCAAGTCCCCTTTGGTGCATACAGCCTGTCTTTGATGCAGGCTGCTTTTGTGAATTGCGCTGGTGCGTATCTTTTGGCACAAGACGCACCTTGCGCTATTCCTTGTGGTGCAAGCCAAGGGCTTTGTGAATCGGGTCCTTTGTTTGTTTTTTTTTCCATTGAACTGTTTCTATTATGTTTAATTTGATGGCACCCCAAGGCCCATCACTGTCCTTCTCATGGACTTACAGGTCATCCACTACTTACAGGACCGAGATACTGTAGATGGGTTATCAGCCATGTCAGTTGTGTGAGAGCCTATGAGGGTGCTAGTGTAAATGAGACCAGGTTTTCCCTCTATCCTCTGATTTTATGCACAGAATGTTGGTATGTGATGATGCATGTATGTGCGCATTCATGTTGGGCATCTGGTGGCTACCCTCCCTTCCTGGTGCACCTGGCTGTGCTCCCACCTGGATACCATGAGGTGGCAGTTATGCAGAGGAAGCAGCATTCCCTCCCTGAGGGAGGAGAGCAATCCTTGGGACACTCAATCCTTCCTCCATGGGCAAGCCCTCAATGGCCTGTGCTCTTTCCCAAACATGGGTCACCAGTACTGCGAGTAGTAGTGTTACCGCTGCACCGATGGGTTGGCTCGCCACATCACTCTCCACTTACAAATTAAAATTTTGCAATAAAAAAACACTCTGAACTTAATCAAACCAAAATGCTTTTCTTCGCATTTGAGATAATAAACAAGAAACAGAACATGCAATAAAAAATACAGTCTGTTTAGGGAACTTCTCAGGGAGGAGGCTGTGAACAAGAGACGCATAACTCCTGGCCACACCTATGTTTGGAGGGACCTTGGCACAGACTGGAGACATGCCCTTCAAAGCACTCATCTGCAGCATGTTGAGTTGTTCATGCTAAAATCTTACTGCACTCCATCTGTACACAGTGAAATGGGTACCATGCTCTACTGTTCATGAGTCAAGCTGTCAGGCCTTGACCAATAGCTGTGATCAACGCATTTAATTTAACAAACTATTCCTGTCTATGCCACCACCAGGGTCCAGTTAGCACCTGCTTGTCTGTGACCCCACCCCCGCCAAGAGCAGCCTTCTCCTTTCTACCCCGTTAACCACTGTTCGACACAATTTCATAGATGCAAGTTAAAGAGATCAGACCCTATCCTTGACAGGTAACCCCATTCTGTGTGACAGTGGCTCAGACAGGTCAATCTGATATCCCCATGTGTACCTGCTGAAATACCAAGATTTTTATGAAGCTTTTTATTTCCCTATTTAGCTTAATTCTTGTGTGTTACAGCACTGCCGGATTCTGCGCGTGCCTCCAGAGCCAAAATGGTAATATTTCTGACCAAACTATGTGACATGATAGCATAAAAATTATAAGCTGTGCTAACTACTTTTTTCTTAATCTGTATGATAATGCTACAGTACTACTACCTCAGGCCTAAATTAGTTCCTCCTGCATGTAAAATCAGTATGTCCAGCGGCACCATGACCAGTCTGTTCTGAAAAACTAAAAGGAGCACCTATTCCCGCCTTATCCCCAACTAATGTCCACCTTTGCGGTATTGGTTCCAAGTCTTGTGCCGTATTTTCTTTCCAGAATCTGTTTTTGCACCACAACCTGAATGAAGAGCACGATCCTGGAGCTGTTTTCAAATCTGAGAACCAAAACGGAGGTTCCAAGTCTTGTGCCATATTCCCCTTTGCAAGCCTATTTTTGTGCCCAAAATATGAAAGAAGGACCCATAATCCATATCCTTGCAGCTGGTTTTGCATCTGGGGATTAAAGCAGAAATGTAAAATTGCCATCACTAAATTTTTAATGGGTGTACATAGCTGAGAAAACTATTGCAACTCCACTTTCCAAGTTTCTTTATGTTGTGTCACCCAAAACCAACGTCACCACTATGGTGGGCGCTACTTTATGGAAGGAATGAGTAGTGTACTCCCTTGGTCCCTCCCTGCTTTTTTAATTACTTCTTTCAACACAAATAAAAATTGATATTGTGTGAGGAGGGAGCTTTCCTGATGCACAAAGAAGAGGCCTCCCTCCCCGATCATACTGCTATCTACTGTTTCATGGCCCAGACTTGGTAAATCCCATGGTCATGGGCTGCGCTGCATGTGACTCATGATACCCTAGCCTGCTGGGCCATCTTAGAAGCTGACAGGTGCAATCTTAGCCAGTCACACAAGAGGAAAGAAATAAACACCTAGCTTGGATTTGGACCCAGTGCACCAGCAGTACCATTCTAGTTGCACTATCAGCTGCACCACCAAGGCAGCTGACAACCTGGGACTCCCAGAAGCAGCTTACCATTTCTTAAATGCACAACCTGGTGCAGCACTGATAATTGCATTTTCATTCACAAGGGTGTAGTCTGCACATATATGGAATCCAACAAATAGAAGAGAGAAAGAAATAAGTGCATTAGCTGGGATTTGAATGCCAGCCACCTGGAATGCCATTCTGATTGCATTGCCAACTGTGACACCAAAGCAACTGGAAACCTGGAACTCTCAGAAACAACTTGCTCATTCTGTAATGCATAGCCTGGTGCTGTACAGATAATTACAGTTTAATTCACAAGGGTAAGGTGTGCACATATATGGAATCCATGTATGTGCACACCTCACTCTTGTCTGTGCAGCACCACATTGTGCATTAGAGAACAAGAAAGGATGTTTCTGGGAGTCCCAGGTTTCCGGTTGCCTTGGTGACACAGCTGGTAACACAACCACAATGGTATTCCTGGTAGCCTGGTTTCAAATCCCAGCTAAGTCACTTATTTATTTCTCTTTTCTGTTTGTTGGGTTCCATAGCAGCAGGTGGGGAGGACACAAACCTTATTCTGTGGAGTCCTCATCAAGGTTACATGTGGTGGGATACCCAGGTTATTAGAGCAGAGTATTAGGGTAGAGATCTCGGGTGTTGGATGATGAAGACAAAGAGAATTTACATCAGGGAAATTCAGAAAGGGAGCCCATATATGGTAAAAGCTTGTTGATGTAGATTGTACTAAAGCTTTAACTTTCTCCTGACAACTCAGTGATCCACTTGTCTATTTTCAGGGGAGCTGGTTGCCCCACTGATGTTAGATGACTCTTCGTACCACAGTGATTTCTCATTGAAGCCATTTTAGTTGGAGCTCAGTAGGACCCACTATATGTGTTACATCTCCTACTAGCCATTCTTCAAGGCAAGGTAGAGAGTGCTGCCAATGCCCGTTGGGAAAGGCAGCCCTGTAAGGTAAGGTTTTTGTTTTATATAGTACCCACCAATGGCTCAGAGAGCTTCACAAAACATAACATTAATTACAATGAGTATGTATATAAAACAATAATTTACATTAATATAAATTAATAACATTTTGTAAACCAGCAGGCATGTGTCTTTTGTAGATATCCAAATTATAAGCTAACTTAAATAGATGGGTTGTCAGCCCATTGTTAAAACTCTCCACTGGAGGCACTAATGAGTAGCAAACAAGACTAGACGTGTTTACACCTCACTCCTCCATACCGGAATAAAATTAAAAGTTTCTAAGTAATATTTTGCCCAGAATTGTGATCATTTTGGTTGTGGGATACATCTGAATGCACCATGGATGACTACTTGACCTCCAGAATGGGGAAGAACCAGGAAGCAGCTGGGAAAACTGGAAAGAAAAATGCGTCCTGTGCTCAGGCCGACAGCCAGCAGGTGGTGTCACTGTCAGCCGCTGAGGTTAGGGCTCTGGGGCGCGAGCTAACGGGTCAGGTCCTTGCGGCATTGGAGCCACGACTCTGCAAGTTTGAAACTCGTACAGATGATCGGCTGCAGGAAGTGTTGACCCAGCAGGCAACCCAAGCCACAAGAATTACAGAGGCTGAGGAGCGGGTATCTTGGCTGGAAGATGAACTCCAGGGGGTCCCAGTGCAAACTGTTGTATTGCAAAAAGAATTAGAGGACATGAAAGAAGCGGCAGATTATCAAGAGAACTATCATCGGAGACTTAATCTCCATCTCCAGCTCCGTGGCTTACCAGACGGATTGGAGGGGGGGTAGTGTGCTGGACTTCTGCACCATGACATTGCCTAAATTGCTGGATCTGGAGGTTAAAAATGGGTGCCTTAAACTGGAGAGAGCGCATCGGGCTGTAGTACCTAGGCCGCCAGCAGGACAGCCACCTCGTCAAATGATAATGCGGTTTTATCACTACCAGGACTGTGAGGCCGTGCTCCGAGTCTACCGGGAGAAGGGACAGCTGATGTTCACGAAGCATCAACTCTTTCTATCTCAGGACTATTCAGCAAGACTCCTGAAAAAGAGGAAGCTGTTTAGTGATGTGATGGCTGCACTATGGGCCCTAAAAGTGGAAAACTATCTGATCTACCCAGCTACGCTCAAGGTGAAACATGAGGGGGCAGTTTTTTCCTTCTGGGAGGCTGAGAAAGCAATGAAGTTTATGGAAGAGCTGAAAAAGAGAGTGGGTTGAGACCCATACATTATTTAGAGAAGGGGATGCTGAAGCACGGCTGTTAAGACACACAGAACAGTGGGGAGTAAGAGGCCTTGTGGGTTGGTTTGAATGGTGTATAACAACCCATCATCAGAGGTATGCTAAAAAGGGTTTTCTGTTTTTTTTCTCATATTGGACCTCTGAATGGATCTGTATGCCTCTTTTTCCCGCTCCATTTAGAGGAGGTGCAGGGTTTAATAAATATGACCCCGCTGGGTCGGTTGAACTTCTATGGAACAAGGCAGCTGCCATTTGGTAACTCGCCCTTCAGTTCATTTTTCTTTTTCTTTTTTCTGAGCAGTTGAGTTGCTCAGTGACATGGCGATATATTAAGCGGAACTGTTAGGCCGCTTTTCAGGGTAATGACTGTGGGATCAACCTGAATGATCTGGAATAGAATGGGAGTGAAGAATACCCAGGAGGAAAGGATTTCTCATGGACGGATCAGGGGTAATAAAGTTTGGATGGCACAAAGAACAGATTTTAATTTTGGGATTGTAACATGTGTGAGAGCTAACAGACAAGGGACTGTGTCTGGGCTTGGTCCTTGGCGCCATCATACCGCGCTCCATTTAAAGGAGGTGCAGGGCATCATTCTATGGCCTCGTTGGGCTTTTTTGGATTTATAAGGACTATTTTTTATTCTCAAGCTTTTCAAAGGGACAAAATTTATTTAGAGATTGGGGGATGCTTTTTTGATGGGGCTCACTTGGTTTATTTATATCCTCAAGTTTTTCAGAGGGATATCATTTACTTTAATATAGAAATATAGAGAGGATGGTCGGGTGTGGGGGTGGAGTGGTAGGTTAGCTCTGGGGTGCCGATTTTGTATAAGCTGGAGAAATATATGGGGACCGGATGAGTGGTAAGACGGATAGGGGGTGGCCTGCTGCCTCTTCCCCCATCTATTAACTGACCCTATACCTTCAGGAGGGGGGACCTCAGAGATATTGGGAAGAAGAACCTCTACGTCTATTGTGGCAGGGGTCATGCCTCTGGAGTGGGGACTTAGGTTGGATGGGTGGATTGGAAGGAACGATAGGAGAATTAGAAACTTGGTAAGGGAGTAAGATTGGTAATGATTAACTAGTTATGAATGATATCTGCATTTGCTGGGGGTAGAAGTCTGAGGAAAGTTCATACGTGGCGACCAGTAGTTGAGCTGGTTGGATAGACTGGGTTAGAGCTATGCTCCGGGGGTGAACATACTAGTGTAGGGGATATACACTGCCAATTATGCAGGTGGCAGATAGTGCCGAGGAAGAATAGTTAGGAAAGAGAGAGTTTTGTGAGCTGAAGGGGAAGTAGTGGAACAGGGAAAGTGATGGAAAAGGTGGGGGATATAAATGGAAAGGGTGGGGAGGGGTAAAGTTAAAGTTCAAAGTTTTCAATTTTGGTTTGTGTTTAATGGTTGGAAGTTGATATGTTATTATACACACATACAAGGGTTAAAGATATGGTGCACCAGGAGGGTGGTAAACACGGAAAGATGGGAGAAATGTCTCTGGTTTTTGGCAGGGACAAAAGTTAAATGGTTATCCGGATCTTATGGCTGACCGCAGAGTCTCACTGTATGTTCTTGGAATGGGGGGGATAGTGACCCTGTAAAGCGCAGACTAGCTTGCTTACTGCCTTACGGAGACAGGGGGTACAGGTTGCCATGTTGCAGGATACCCACCTTACGGCGGCGGAACATGCAAAATTGATACGGGGCTGGGTAGGAAATTGTTTTGCAGCCTCTTATAAGGCCCATAAACGTGGGGTCACTGTCCTCCTGCATAAGCACCCCTTTCATGTGCAGAGAGTAAGCAAAGACCAGACTAAGGGAAGATATATTTTTGTTATAGGGGAATTGTGGGGAACAGATTATGTTTGTAGTATATATGCCCCAGCAGTTTTGATGCATCGTATTATAGTGACATTCTTTCCAGAATGATAAAGGAGCAATTCCCAGGCCTGCTTTGGGGGACCTGAACTGTACTCTGGACTTCAAGCTGGATCATTCTCAGGGTAAAGGCCGACAGCACGGGGATTCGACAGTGGAATACTGGCCTAATAGAGTTAGATATGATTGATGGATGGAGGGAAGCAACCTGGGAGCAAAAGAGTATACATTCTACTCTAACCCACATGGTACATGGACAAGGATAGATTATATTTCTTCAACGATTGGTATGGGAGGATGCAGAATGTATGGCATAGCCTCCATTCATATTTCAGATCATGCCATGGTGGTTATGTCTGTTAGGTGGAAAAGCTCTGAGAGGGCCATCCCCATGGAATTTCCGACCTATTTGCTGGTAGACAAAGCTTTTTAGGAATATCTCGAGAACAATGGAAGCTTTATTGGCCAATGAATGGACTCCCAACTAGCAAGGCCATTATTTGGGGACGAGGGAAAGCGCTTATGAGGGGATGATTATTAAATATGTAGCCAAAGTCAGGAGGATGAAAAAAGAAAAAAAGATTGGAGCTGGAAAGGCAGGTGAGAGAATTGGAAAGAAGGGCTGCACGGGGGGAGGAAGATTTGGTGAGAGAGCCATTAAAGAGTACTCGGGAGCAGTTGAATATCCTGCTCAGTGAGGAAGCTAGAAGGGTATGGACATTTGGAAAGAGGAAGTTATATGAATGGGGAAACAAACCTGGTCCCCTGCTGGTACGATTGATGAAAGGGGGAAGGTGCCCGACACGCATCACGACAATAAAAGATAGGCAGGGAGTGCTCCAGAAGTTGACACAGCAGATTAGGGATTGTTTTCAGGAGTTTTATGACAAGCTTTGTAAGGCAGAAGGGGGAGAGGGGACGAAAGTGTTGGGGCAGGGATTTCTGGAGGCCATCAGGTTATCTCAGCTTATGGGTGAGCAAAAAGAGATGTTGAATAACCCTATTACAGAGGACGAGGTGACCCGGGCTATCCAGAAATTATGAAGTGGGAAGGCGAGTGGGCCGAATGGGTATCCGGCAGAACACTATAAATGCCTAGTGGGACAGCTGTCTGGCCCATTGAGTAATGTCTTCCGACAAGTGGATGGAGAGACACTGGTGCTTCCTGACACCTTCTCAGACGCAGTGATTTGTTTGATCCCCAAAGGTGGGAAGGATGTGTCTGAGTGTGCTTTGTATAGGCTGATTTCGCTTTTGAATTGCGGTGCAAAAATACTAGCAAAAGTTCTGGAGGCGGATTGGAGGAGGTGTTGTCGATATTGTCCACCCAGACCAGACTGGGTTTATTAAGGGACGTCTCTCGTATCATAATATGAGAAGGTTATTAAATGTGATCTGGGGAGCAGGGGTGTGGAAAGAAGATACCTGTGTTATATCTATGGACGCAGAAAAAGCATTTGACAGAGGAGAATGGGTCTACTTGTTTGAGACGTTAACCCGATTTGGTCTAGGGGATAAGTTTGTAACATGGATACAGGCGTTATACAGCTCCCCTCGTTCTAGGGTTTTGGTGAATGGGACCCTCTCAGAGGGATTCGGTTTGGGTAGAGGTACGAGGCAGGGCTGCCCGCTGTCTCCGCTGCTCTTCGCCTCTGGTAGTGGAGCCATTAGCGTGCTATATGACAAGAAAAGGGGATCAGAGGCATGCAGTGGTCTCAGGGGAACAGCATAAACTGGCAATGTATGCTGACGATATGTTGGTATTTCTCACAGAACCTGAGACCTCGATGCCCACTCTGGTGAATTTAGGGGGGAGATTTGCACGATTTTCTGGGTATAAATTAAATTTGGATAAATCAGAGCTCCAACGACTCCCAAGGGTGCCAGGTAGGAGTCAGGAGTGGGGATTTAAGAAAGTTAAGGGGCACTTCACATATTTGGGGATTAAAATTGGTGAGTCAGTGGGGTCTTTATATGATTTAAATTATCTCCCTATAATTAGGAGTATAGAGGCCGATTTAAAATGCTGGGTGGCGCTCCCAATTTCTTGGCTTGGACGTATCAATCTGATCAAAATGAACATCTTACCCAGGTTAGTGTATGTTATACAGATGTTATATATGGGAATTGGCAAAAAGGACACTAAGAGGCTGGAACGTGCCTTTTCCGTATTTATTTGGTGGGGAAAGCACCCGAGGATTGGTCTTTGGCATCTCAAAGTAGACATAGAAAGGGGAGGACTTAATTTTCCAGATTTGGGAGCCTTTTATCTGGCGGCGCAACAGAAATACATCTGCGACTGTATACATAGGCCACGGACAGCTCAGTGGTTGGACTTGGAACAGAGGGGATATAAGGTGCGTCTTTCTGCATATCTGGATAGGAGGGGCATGGGAGCGTATAAGGGTCAGATCCTTAAAAATCCTATGGTGTTGGCGGCTTTGGACAATTGGAGGAAGGTCTTAAAAAAAAGGGGGGCAGTAGCGGTGGACTTGCACATGGTTCCGGTGGTAGGCAATCCATATTTCCTTCCCGGACTTGAAGATCTGGGGTTTAAAATGTGGGAATGGGGGGGGGGTTAGACAACCTAGAAGATGTATGTAGTAGGGGAGGTCTCCTCTCTTTTCCAGATTTGTGTCAAAAATTACATTTGGGTAGGGGGCATCTATTTAGATACCTTCAGATAAGGGCATATATGGCAGAATTGGTCAGGGAAGGCCCTGGGATGGGGGAAATGAGAAAGATAGAAATACTTATGCAGGGGGCCAAAAAGGAAGCATGAGGATATGTAGGAAGAGCTACCAGAGATCTTAGATATAGTATGCCAGATTTTTCATTTAAAACTCGAAAACTATGGGAGAGGGACTTGAATGTCAAAACATCAGACCAGAATTGGGTGGTGGTTCTTCACCTGCATATGGGGCTCCTACTTTGTAATAAATTTAAGGAGGCTTTTTATAAATTCATACATAGAATATGCACTCGCCCACAGATAGTTAATAAGTACCATCCTACTGTGTCCCCGACATGTGGTAGATGTGGACGGGATGTAGGTACATATATTCATTGTTTCTGACATGTCCTTGTGTTACAAATTTTTGAAGAAAAGTCTGGAAATGGGGAGAATAGCTAACAGGGTGATGTCTTTGGATCCCCTGACATGCCTATTCGGGTTGATGTAGATGAAGGAGAGGAATGGGAGCCACTCCCAGGTGGGTGAGGATTCCCTGAGTCTGGCTAGACATAATATCCAAAATACATGGTATCATGTGCACCTCTGACAGTTCAAGGTTGGCGTACCCTAATAATACATACCCTGGCCCTGGAGCAGTTAACCTTGTTGGTGCAAGACAGGCTGGATTGCTTTACCAGAGAATGGGCACCTTTGCTGGCGGACCTAACCCCGCAGGAGAACTTACTGATCTGGGCTGGAAAAGAAATGTAAAGATTAAAAGAAATGTAAAAGGGACATGCGGTGGGCATAATGGTGCACCAAGGTAATGAACAGTAGAGGTAAAGTGTATATGTCTATTAAATGGGAAAGAAGTAGATTAAATAAGATGGAAGGTTAAGTAAATCTTTGATATTTGTATAACATTATCAGATCAAAGGAGAAATGGTAATGAAACACAGATGTATGTGTGTGTATTTTTGTTTTCTACATCTTATTTTATTTTGGAAAAATAAAACTTCTTTTTATGCAAAAAAAAAACTCTCCACTGAGAATGAACTCCTCAACTGGTACAAATGGAAGTTCTACAAAGACAGGTTGCCGCCGCAAAGGCTGCCTCCCCAGATAGCTTCAGACAAGTCCTCAGGATGACCAAAAACATGTTCTCAGTGGAGAGCAGCAGTCGATCAGGAAAATACTAGGTAAGAGGTCTTTGAGGCAGTCAGCCTGCGTACAGCTTTGTAAGTTAACAACAAGATCATCAATCTGGTGCACCACCTGATGGGGGCCAGTGCAGGTGTTACATGATCTGAGTATGATGATGATGATGATGATCCAGAGATCATCCTGGCCACGGCATTCTGCACCAGCTATAGGTGGTGCACCAGGCTCTCTGATAACCCTAGGGAAAGAGCGTTACAGTAGTGTGTTCTAGGTGCCTGAATGGATTTCGTATTTTGTGGTCTCTTGCAATTCCGTGGTGGAGAATGGTACTGTGGGTGTCCTCTATAAGTTGTAGTACAGTTGTATTTTTAAAGTGGTATTTCTAATCTTAGGAGTATCAGGGATTTCTGAACTGTACAGATCTTATAGTAGGCCTCAATAACACCAGCTATCTCCTTTTGTGAAGAGCAGAGTGAGACATTTAATCTCCTTATTCCTGCTTCATTTGCATGTGCTGCTCTTTTTCTTTAGTTGATATGAGGGCAGGTAGCCTGGTCTCTCACAGGGATCCCAGAAGGAATGCCTTAATTAAAAGAGCACATATTCTGCTGTCTGGTTCAGGATGTCATTGAGATCATACCAAGACATACACATTTTTTCAATAATGTTGGACTGATTGCCCCCCAGCAATATTTGTGGATTTTCATAAGGGTGCTGCTGACTTGTGGCTCCTTTCTGATGTATTTCTCAGAACTGCAGCCAAATGTTAGATCACCTGTGAAGTGATCTTATCTTCGGCACAGTTACTGTAATTTGGGACAAATATGATGCACTTGCATAAAAAGACACATACATCATTGCAAATCCCAGAAACTGTTGTAAAACTAAAATTCCTTTGCAAATAAGATGCTCAAGTTTTTGCACAACTGGGAAGAAACCTACAGAAAGGAAAATCAGCCTGTGTGTCATTGTCCTCACTTTTAAAATCTGGCCTTGCTGGCCTGGTGGTGCAGAGGATTGAGGTGCTGGACACCACACCTCGAACCACACTGGCGACCTGGGTTCACGAATGGACTCGGGTGCCGGGGGCTGGCAAGGGGAAGGAGAGGATCGAGCATCCAAAGGACTGCTCTCCTCTCCTGGGGAGGGCTGGGGGTAGCTCTGCTCTGTAGTGGCCCCGGTGGAGGCTGGGGTACGCTACCATAGCGTGCAGGAGGGACTAAGAAAGACGGAAAACAGCTTGTGTCACCGGATGATGGTCTCCATTCTCCATGTTCCTCGGAACCTCCAGGAGCCTCCACTACAGCAGCACCCGGACCATGGAAAAATAGTGTGCAAGGCTCCTTGCCACCTGGTGCCTTCTCCTTCGGGAGGAGGGACCCACCCGACGATGGGATACACCGGGACAACTTGGGGGTCAGTTGCAATATGTGTGTGTGTGAGAGGGAGAGCTCCAGAAGAGGACTGCTGGGGCATGGAGCACTAGGCGGCCCGAAGGAGAGGCGGACGCTGGAATATTTGGGAGGAAGGTAAAAAGATCACACAAAAAAATCTGGCTTTGTATCTTTTAGATCTGACAGCTTTTGCCACTTCCTGTGGATGGAATATGTAATTTATTTACTTATTTAAAAGTTTAACCAAGAAAAACGTACTGAGCTGAAAACAGCTAGTTTTCAGATGTGTCCTGTGGGACAGGAGAAAAGGAGATAGCTAAACAATAAAAATGATTAAAAATAAAATAAAATACAGTAATATAGTATTATAAGCAGAATAATGAATATTATATGCAAAATAGTAAATGAAGGCAATTTAGAAAATAAAACACACTCTAGTATGTACAGAAAGGAAATAGAGGGACAGCAAGAAAAGGGCTAAACTAAAAAAGGGAGGAAAAGAGGAAGGGTCATATGCAGTTGCAGAGAGGATGACAAAAGTCAGAAAGAACAAACTTTAGGGAGGAAGGAGTAGAGGCAGAACAAATCCAAAGGGGAAGGGAGGACTGAAGTTTAGGAATGTTGTAAGGAAAAGCAAATTGGCAAACAGTAGATTTTCTAGAAGGAATAGTGAGAGAATGGAAAGTATTGTTGTGGAGAGGGTAGGAGGAAGAAAAAGGAGGGGATAGAAGGGAGAAGGGATCTGAGATAAGAGGGAAGGGTGCCAAACCAGAATTTGGATAAAAAAAGAGACACAATGGGAAAGGCACCTAGCATCAAGAGAGGGGGGAGAAAGGGCTGAGTAAAGAGAGCAGTGGTGAGTACAAGGGGGTAATGTAAAGCAAAGCATCAGAAAGAATAAAAAAGGGAGTTCAGTCTGGCAAGGGAGGATTTAGAGGCACTACTATAGATTAAGTCACTGTAGTCTAAGATATAAAGGATCATTTTTAGTACAATTTCTCGGAGGGCAGGCAGGGCAGGGAGTTATGATCTAGCCCTGTAGATAGGCTTTCGGTGCGTCCCATCTACTAGTGGCCAAGGTATAATCAGATTTGTTTAAATCTAGAAATACAATTATTACTTGTGCAGGGTAAGGGGAAATATTCATCCAAACTGGAACTGTACTTGCTTTTTTTGAACAGGAATCAATACCATCAGTTGTATTCATTCAAATTCTTCATTTTATTTCTTCATACATTAGAATTTGACAATCACTGTTAGGTACACATGGAGAACATTGGCAATATGCCCTATATGGCATGTACTAAAAGCGGGAGTGTACCTCTGATGAAGCCCACATGGATGGGTGTAACATTAGGTTGTGAGCATGGGTAATGATATCCCCTTGTGATTATGCATACTGACCTGTCTGCACTTCTGTTTGCACGTTAAATGCTGAAATAAAGATTTTTTTGTTTGGCACAACACATCTGCAACTTGACTAATTGAGGTTTGGAGAGTGCAGTCTTTTTGCTTACTAGTGTGTCCTTTTATTGGCTAGACAAAGCACCACCTGTCCCCAGAGTGGCTGTTGTTTTTGATTTTATTGATATCACTGGCAGTGTGTGTACTGTTTGCAAATCACAATTAATTACAGCAGTGTTTCTCTGCCAGTAATATTAATATCTGACAATAGTGTTGATAGAGTTCATCCCTTACACAGAAACACAAAAGATTGTTTACATATCCAGCATTGTTTTGTAGCTGCAACATTCTACCAACATTTGCATCATAAAGTTCATTGGGAGGGAGAGAATGGAGAAAAAGGGATTGGGAAGTGGGAGGGATCAGAACATAAAGAAAGAGAATGAGTATTCAATCCCAATAGAGTCCAAATTGTCTGTAATGTCCAAATGTATTCTGATGTGACAAGTACTAATGGGAATCCCTACTAAATCCCAACACACGTTTGCCTGTCTTCTATAATCCCGACACCATAAACTTGAATGCGCATTTGCCGATAATGTATAATCCCGTCAATTAAAATCCCGACCACGGTAAGCAGACAACAGACACAGACTACAGTTCTCATTAAGTATGGCAACAGAAAACTTCCAGTTCTCAGTAAATCAGAAATCACCTGTTTATACCTTGTTTAGTAGCAATGATAGTAGCAATGAATTATAAACAATTAAAGCGTGTGCAGCTGTAAGCAAGGTATCATTCATCAGGTGAGCCCTTACTATGTCTGTGCATATAATTTAGCCCCTTATTAAGAACAGCTGTTAATGTCTGAGGATGCAGTTTGGAAACTGTCACCAAGAGGAGCAGCTGATATGTGCCAGTGGTGAGTGAAACAGTAACCACCATTTGTTCAGACCGAGGATGTATGTCTGCAGTTGTGACTTGCGTCGGGACTTGTTGGGATTATAGAATATGGGAAATTTACAAGCATGTGCATAGTCAGGATCCGTCATCAGGAAATGACATGTCAGGCAATTGAGAGTCAGGATGTAGTACCTAACCCATACTAATATACCAGCCAAACATCACCATAGCTCATGGGTGAAGAACCTGTTCAGCAGGAAGTGAGAGTGATGCATTAGACTATCAAGGTGCCAGTTGACCCAAATCCCATGTCTGGCTCCCTTTTTTATGCAGTCCACTAGGAGGGAGCAGCGGATAACATTTAACAAAACAAAGAAAATGAGGGGGAAGAAGAGGAAATTTTAGTTAACAGTTCCATTTGGGATTTGGGATTTGGCAGGGACAACAGCAGAAATGGGGGCATGATGTCTGACAATGGTTGAGGTCAACAAGACAGTATTTGTCAGTCATCAGCCTTACAGAACAGGTACAACAAAGGTGCCAGGAAAATGATTTTGATTTGTGCCTGACAAGAAGGTGAATATTTTTAATGTAAAAGTAGATTTATTTAAGTATTTTTAAGCACCACATCACAAGTGTTTCTTCAGGAAAAAGATTGAGGATGCCAATTTAAACTTTAATGCTGAAACACTGAGAGTACCAGAACAATAACCACAATGAGAAATTACTAACTTTACACCAAAATCTATGTTCTGCCCACTGTCTAATCAAAATTCAGCAGTTAGCATCTATAGTGCAGTGGGGATGGCAGAAGTGGTGGAACTAAATGTGTGCTACAGCTGCACAGCAGGGGACAGTCCCAATGGGTTCTGAGGCCTCTTTCTTCCTCAAAGGTTATTGCAAGCCATAGAAGTAAACATGTCAAAAATGGAACTGCAGTCTGTATAGGCACCAGCAGGTAATAAGGACGTAATTGTAAAACCATCCAACAAAAGCAAAGCTGTGGTCATATGGGGTAGGCAATAACACCTGTGTGAGACATATAGACACCTGCAGGATGAGAAATGTTTGCCACAAACTACAGAAAGAGCTAACAGAGGAAACACATAGAGAAGCAAGGGTACTAACATAAATGGCGAAACAAAAAAATTCAGTGTATAGCAAGTGCAGAAGCTGACTTCCTGCTTGTGAGGCATCCTATTTGACCCTCCTTCTATCTCCTACCAAAGGCATACAACTATCCAACCTTTCCACCTGGATGCCCTATGGTTTTGAGCACTGGCTCAACTTTGAGCCCCTCTCAAAGTTCCTAGACTTTTCATTTAAAAAAGTAAGGAGATTGCAGTCATAAGCAGAAGATACCATAGATAAGAAATGACGGATCTTGTTAATAGATAAGGACTGCATCCTGGCCACTTTAGATATTAAAAGCATTTGTTTCATTATACCACATTGTAGAGTGGTTTGAGCATTGAGTACTACCTAAAAGAGAAGGGTAGTCAAAGTAATCCACGTACCAGCTTTTTGACTGATATTACCCAGTTTGTACTGGAGAACAAATATTTTATGTTTGAGAGAAAATTCTATGTGCAGGAGTATGGGACAGTGATGTGGACTACCTTCACCCCAGACTATGCCAATCTTTACTTGGGGCTCTGGGAAAAAGAGCATATTTTTAATGTTGAACATTTTCTGAACATCTGAGCAGTTGGATAAGAATCCTAGATTATGTTTTTTCTTATATGGAAGGGACATGAATTTGAATTGGTTGGACTTATTGAATACATTAATAGCACCAACAGGAATCTGAAATTCAAAAATAACATCAGTCAACTGCATTACTTAGATCTGGTTATATGTAAAGATCATGACTGATTTAATAATGATGTTTACAGAAAGGAAATGGACAGATATACACAGTTAAGAGCTGATAGCTTCCACCCTTAAGCCCTAATTGACAATATCCCAATAAGACAGTTTTTGAGAGTCCCATTGAATTATACTAGAATGAAGGAATTTTTGAAGAAATTCACAGTTATAAATGCTCATTTCAGAGAGACATGCCACTCACAGCTTATCATAAATAAAGCATTTGAGGGAGTAACTTTTGAACACCTAGATGAACTGTTAGAGCAAACAAAAAGTTCATTATATCAGAATAAGAGGGAACAAACAACTTTTTATACACAGTTCTGTTCAATAGCAAACAATGTCTTCTGAGCATAAAAAAAGAACTGGCATGGCACATTTTGACAGCAGATGAATTCTTGAAAGACACAATGCTAACTTAACCAAAGATTTGCTTTAGGAGAGACAAAACATAAGCAACCTGAGACATTGTTACCCAAATACCATTGGTAGTAAAGCCTTTATTTTATACAGGATAAGAACTTCAAGGCAGATGAGTCCTATTTACAAAGTTATCCTGTAAGGTAGCATAGGTAACATTGCATACAGTATCACAGACAGTAATAATATGGCAAGAAGCAAAAGACTGTATCAGAGCAGTAATATCATGGCAGAGACAAAACATACAGACATGGGATAGTGTAGTTACTCACATGTAGAGATGCTGTGAAGTTTTAATTCACCGGCGAATTTCCAGTGAAGTTACCACCTCCACCTCTGCAGAGCAATCCATGAAGTTTTGCCATTACCTTTAAAATTTGCAGTTCATCTTTTTGTAACTTCGCCTGTTAATTTCGCTTGTTAACTTCACTTTTAGGGTGTCAGGCAGTTTTTGAAAATGTGGCTTCTGGAGTGGTAAACAACTTGTCTCAAGGTCACATATTTCAGCTTCTACACTCACATGGTACATATTTATATAGCGACTCTACCCTACTTTCACTTTTGTACTGTTAGTCAGTCAGACAGAGGAGATCTAGCCTGTCTGCAACAAAGTGCTTTATTAGAGATTCAGAGAATCACAGTGTATTTTTGCCTGTTTTTTCTTTCTTAGTTTATTGGTTAGTTCTCATGAATAGTTTTGTTCTAGTTAAGCTTTAGTTATAATATATTTTTTGTACTTTTTAGGCAGTTTCATTTTACCCTTTTTTTGTATAATTTTCCTGTCTTTCTCTTTCAGTCTCTTTTTTTTTTAATTTGGTGAGGTCACGATGATATTGATGGACAGAGGACGGGTTTGCAACTGTGGCAGCAGCACCATATGGCTACGTTGTGCCTCCCCAGCACCTCCTCAGCATTCTGTCCAGCAGCAGGAGTAACAGCAGTGTTCTTAGGGGAGTGCTCGTCAATATGCCCTTGACCAGCAGCAACAGCAACAGCAGCTCCAAATTCCCTCAGTTCCACATCAGGGTCAGCAGCCAGAACCTTCTATGCCCCTCATGGAACCACCACTTCCACCAGCTCCCCCCAAACAGAGGAGCCCCACTCATCATTCTCTGTTCCTCCACCACCAGCTTGTCATCACCCAGTCAGATCTTCCCTTGTATGGGAGTTCTTTGAAACTTATGAAAGTAATAATGGCATCATTACATGTAAATTATGTAAGGTCAGGGTAAGACAGGGCAAAAAATGGGACACACTTGGGCACAGGTCACCAGAGAACCCACCTGAAAATTCCTCATGCTGAGCAGTGGGAGGTCCAACAGAAAGAGGTGGTGAGTGGTGGGGGGAGATGATGGTCTCTCCTCTGTGCCTGCAGAGGTGTCAACAGCGCAGCATCAGGTGTGAGACAGATGCAGTGGAGCAAGCTCCATTGAAGGGATGCACCAGATGTTCTGGCACTGGCAGAAGAACCAGCAGCAGCACCCACAAGAACACCAACCAGCATCAGTGAGGAGATAGGCAATTTACAGGAGCAAATGGGGGCCTCCTACGTAGGGTCACCGCTATAGAGGAGATGATGGGAAGAATCCTGGTCAACCAACAGCAGTTGTTGGAAGGGATAGCAGAGCTGTGCCAGGGCAGTGCGGGTGGTGGTGGTGGTGCTGGTACTTCTGGGGCTTGGGCCAGTGATATTCTTTAAAAAACTCATGCCTTTCCTTTCCTAATATATAACTTCTGTCCTCTTTGTGAGTCTGTGCTACACTGTCTTACTCCCTTTCTTGTTAAAATACAAAACATTTTGAAAAAAATGAATGTACATTTCCTTACTGTTCCGCTTGTCTGTATTTCTATACTATCTTCTTCAGGTCTATCTTTTAAAAAACACAAAGAAAATGTTGTTTCCTATCTACACTTTCTTTCCTGGTGCTCTGTCTCCAATTTCCATACATCACACCTTTACTTTCGTTCTGGTTCTCACTATCTTTACTGAACTTTTTCTCAACTACCAGAATAAATATATCAGGTGGCTACAGGTTAGTAGCATTGCCACTGTCACATGGTAATGCACTGTGTGTCACTGCCCCAGCACTGTTCCTTATGCATTTTGTGTTAGTTGTGCATTAATCACAATACACATTACTTCTGTTCTGCCATGATTTGTCTCAAGTGTCCATATCTCAAGCACTTTAGGACATACAACTGCTAAGCACAATATATAAATTTATCATTTCTGGAAATTCTCTCCCAAACCAGACATTGGTAATACTGGTAGTAAACTGCTGCTGCCACTGCTACTGTGCTGTTTAAGTTACCCTCTCAGACAGTCTGTGTTGTTAAGCACTTTAGTAGACACAACTGCCAAGCAGAATTTATAAATTTCTCACTTCTGGAAGTTCTCTCCTAAATCAGAAATCAGTAATGCTGGTAATAAACTGTATCTGCTGCTGTTATTATGCTGTTTAAGTCTCCCTCTTGGGCAGTCTGTGTTGTCAAGCACTTTAGTACACACAACAACCAAGCACAATATATCAATTTCTCACTCATGGAAATTCTCTAAAAGCTAAATAATAAAAAGGAGCTGCTGTGAAATTAGATCACTTCTCTGTACCCTTGTGGAGGATCTGTTTGAACCTATTCATTGGCCCCTTTCACATTTACAGCTCCATTTATGCCAAAATGATATACAAACTGGGAAGACATTAACAGGCTATTCCAGCACTTTGCATGGAAAAAGATACAATCTGTTGTTCTCTTTACTCAAGTAGCTTTGTGACCTACCAGCAAACTGGGGGAGCTGTCATTGTTCTTACCGTTTTTCTATTGTCAGGTATTATCATTAGGGTGATGAAATCATTGTGCTGCCTAGGTCCAGCCTGTATCTTTTTTTTGGAATTTAGCAATTTTTCCCACCACAGACGGTAAGTATTTTTTTTTTTTGGGGGGGGTTAATTCTGAAAAGATTTGCAGATGTTAGACTAACTGTTTTCTGTTACTGTTGTGCTAATTTCAAGTAATTTTCAGCAGGTGTCTTTTGTAATGTCTGAGCAGATAAGATGGTGATCGTTTGATGGCTGGAGCAGGGGACAACAGCACAGGAGACCTACGAAGACAAGAAAGGATTATTTTGACTCTACTCAAGTACCCTCTGTGGTGGTGGCCACATGGTATAGCAGTTGTTAACTCCCCGTTTTAGTATACCTGTCACCTGTGAATAAAAATGAGAAATTATTTAGCCTCCCTTTGGCCACTGTGGCACAATGTGTACCTGTAAAAAAGGAGAACAAAAAAGAAAAAGAAAAGAAAAGAAAAGAAAATCATGATACTTACCATTACATTACTGCTGCTGGCCATGCTGTTAACTGGCTGGTGTGTGCCACTGAGATGGGGTAGGAAGGCATCACGTAACTCCTCTCTATTTCTTGAGGGCTGCAGTAAAGTTGTAATAGTACCATCCCCAGTATCGATTCCGGATTCTCTGCAAAGTGTTTTTAGGCACTCCACATGATGTGGATTGTCAATTCCAAATCCAGTAGTTATTATCTCAGAGCAAACATTGTATTCATTTGAATGAGTTTTTAAATCAGAGAGTTTTGTAACTTGTACCATAGGATCAAGCAAACAGCATTCCCTAGAGTCAGGACAAGTTTTGCATCAGTGTGGAGGTTGTGGCCCATGCTGTTTGTGGCTGTGTAGGACTCAAGCAGGCCAGATAGGAGGAGGAGAAGGAGGAGGAGGAAGAGGCGGTGCTGTGTCTTGCTAGCTGGAGCAGGCATGCTTTGCCTAGCTGGTAATTGCATTTTTATGCTGCATCAGTGTGGAGGCGGTGGCCCATGCTGTTTGTGGCTGTGTAGGACTCAAGTCGACCAGAGGAGGAGGAGGAGGAGGAAGAGGCGGTGCTGTGTCTTGCTAGCTGAGCAGGCATGCTTTGCCTAGCTGGTAATGGCATTTTTATGCTGCATCAGTGTGGAGGCGGTGGCCCATGCTGTTTGTGGCTGTGTAGGACTCAAGCAGGCCAGAGGAGGAGGAGAAGGAGGAAGAGGCGGTGCTGTGTCTTGCTAGCTGGAGCAGGTATGCTTTGCCTAGCTGGTAATTGCATTTTTATGCTGCTTTATTGTGGAAGTGGTGGCCCATGCTGTTTGTGGCTGTGTAGGACTCAAGCAGGCCAGAGGAGGAGGAGGAGGAAGAGGCGGTGCTGTGTCTTGCTAGCTGGAGCAAAGTTGCTTGCCTAGCTGGTAATTACATTTTATGTTGCATCAATGTGGAGGTGGCCGATGCTGTTTGTGGCTGTGTAGGACCCAAGCAGGCCAGAGGAGGAGGAGGAGGAGGAGGAGGAAGAGGCGGTGCTGTGTTTTGCTGGCTGGCGCAGGCATGCTTTGCCAAGCTGGTAATGGCATTTTTATGCTGCATCAGTGTGGAGGCGGTGGCCCATGCTGTTTGTGGCTGTGTAGGACTCAAGCAGGCCAGAGGAGGAGGAGGAGGCGGTGCCGTGTCTTACTGGCTGGAGCAGGTGTTGTCTCTAGACATCGCATTCAGGTTGTGGAGGCAGGTAATCGATTAGGCACAAGGAAACAGCAACACAACAATTGTGGAGGGGGAACAGTAAAATGAATGAAAATAACAGAATTGTGAATTATAAAGTAAAAGATTATACTGATGAGGGAAAGGAGGGAAACAGCACATCTTTTTTTATGCTTCAACCTCATTGAAGAAGCAGCCCTCACAGTGTTTCAGACTAGAGTTGTCACCAGATGGAAACTCTCTCACCATTACTGCTTCATCTGCCTCAGTGGTAGAAGACAATTTGCTAATGTTGACAACACCTTGCTCTTCATCTTCACCACCACCACATTCATGTGGTAGGAACATGGATATGGTTCCACCAAGCTGCATTGACAACCAATTTGTCAAAAAGCGGCACAGCAACACCAACAAGGCGAAATTTTGCCTGTCAGACATCGAGTGTTTTTTTTTTTTACAGAGGCTGCACCAAGTCAGAGTTTGTTCAAAGGGGGTGAAATACTGGCAAAATATGCAAGAGTGCACCATCGGGCCATGGCAGCAACAACCTTTAAGTTGTCACTGTAATGGATTTCGATGTCAAAATTTCAATATTTTGATGGTATACTCATGAACATGATTGTCTTATTTGGAATGTGCCACTTATTAATTTGAAATGTTAACAAGCCAATATTTTTTGGTAGCAGATTGGTGTGCCTGTCCCACACAATAGCCCCAGCTGAACTGAATACATGCTCCACACTGACACTCGATGGTGGGAAGCTGAGGTATTTTGTTGCAACCAAGGTCAGTGCTGGTCATTCAGTGCCTTGCTGCTCCTGTATAGCAAAGGCTCATTGGCAATGGTAAGGTGCCTGGTGTCCACCAAATATGCATCTACTATGTGTTGCGCTGCCCGCTGTCCTGCTGCCTCATCAGCCTCCTCCTCCTCCTCCTTTTCTTCCATGTCTTCAACGCTCACCTGACATAAAACATCCCCAGTGGGATTTGGCATTTTCTCTTTTAACTTGCATGTTTTCTAAGCCTGTTTCCTGTTTGAGGTGGTGTTGCAACACCAGATTTCTGTGATGTTTCATGTTGTGACTTAGATAAATGCGTCTTTAGCATCTGTGCCCCTTGTACCCTTCTTATGAGAAGATCGGTCAACTTTTGGACTTGCTCACACCTACCTTTAGTTATTAATGCCAGCCCACATTTATAGCGTGGGTCCAGCATAGTGGCAATCCCAAAAAATTCAGATTGCAGAATGCTGGAAATTTGTGTATTGCAGTCTAAGACATGGAGCATGTGTTCCATTAAGGCACAACTTCTACTATCACCACCTACCTCCAGCACCTGCTGCACATTCACCAGTATCTGCCTCAGCACACGCAGTAGTGGAATGGCCTGACTGATACAGGCAGTGTCCCCACTCACTGCCTGTTCTGT
The DNA here is from genome assembly GCA_016271365.2 of Neoceratodus forsteri. Taxonomy (NCBI): domain Eukaryota; kingdom Metazoa; phylum Chordata; order Ceratodontiformes; family Ceratodontidae; genus Neoceratodus; species Neoceratodus forsteri. Next base: position 1,839,314,484 of record CM057449.1, read on the forward strand.
ATGTTCAAATGGCCTGAGAATCATGATCAGGCCATCCATTTGATGCCACTGGTCTGTTGTCAGAAACATGGATACTCCAGCACCATCATGGCTTGTACGTAGCAGCAGATATTCAGATATGGCTTTATATTGTTCATACAACCACTCTATCATGTATATTGTCAAGTTCCATCTGGTGACAACATCTAGCTTTGTACTGTGCTGAGGCAGTTTGTTTTGTATCTGCAGATGATGGAGCTGGTCACGGGCCTTTCTGGAATGGGCAAAATGGACACAGATGCAATGGGCCACAGTCAACATGGCCTTGACATCAGAATGGGTTAGAAACTGAGGTACAGCAAGATTAAGACAAGGTGCCAGGCACACAGGCACGGCACCCTGGCAACCCCCCCATCACTAATGCATTTCACAACATTCGAGCCATTGCTCACAATGAAACCTGCTTTTAGTGAGATGGGGTGAAGTCACTCATCAATCTCAGTAAGGAGTACTTCCAGCATTTTCTCACCCGTGTGTGATCCAAGTATACTCTTCATTGTCAGTAAGGCATGATGGTGAATACCTGGAATGTTGCTATCACCACAATTAGACTTAGTACAATTTTTCCTATGCCAAGAGTCAAATACTATCCCAGGTACCTGTGCCCTGTGTGCTGTAATGCACAAGTAGGAGCTACCAGCTGTTTGGCCACTGCTCCACAAATCCATGCTCTGATGTATGTATGAGAGATGTTGACTGCTTCAGAGCATGATTTGCCATCTGTGACACTGTCCCATAGCGTTCAGGAACAACGCATTTCGGAAAATATTTTCTTGATGGACTTTACCATTTGGGACAGGCACGGGCCATCAACATCTGACATCTAACATTCTCACAAAAGAGAAATGTCAGTAGAGCAATTGCCAGCATTTAAGCAGTTGCTGCATTTAGCTTGCATGCAGTAGCATGATTGGGAGGGAATTTGGAGTGACATTTAAACATGCTATGTAGCGTAGGCTGGACCTTTCTTGGGGTTGGGCTACCAAACAGCTGAACTCATCATGGCAGCATTGTTGGGGTGGTATTTGACTCCTAGGAACTCATATGTGCAGCTTCTCAAGTGACACCAGCGATTTTGGAGGGTTTTCTGTAATGGTGTTACTGTGCTTTCCTGTCTCATAGGTGGTATTATTCAACCCACCACTACTGCTATGCCCACTACTAGGCAGACCCACAGAATCCTCCTCCTCCTCCTTTCTGTAGTCCTCTTCACTCACCCCTCCATCTGCCTGGTCTATTGCCCTGTCACTTCTGTTTGCCTTGTCTAATGTTGATGAGGGACAGGGATCCCCTACACTGGCTTCATTCTGGTGTTGACGCCAGCACAACAGGTGCCTGTTGTTCAGGTGTGTGTGTTGCTCACTGGTGCCTAGGTGGCTGCCCTTTTTCCCCTTACTAACTCATGCTTGACATAGCTGACAGATAGTGACTGTCTCATCAGCTGTGTCAAGTATATAAAAATCCAAAACTAGGAATTTTGTAACCCTTGATTTACCTTGGTGGCAGGAGAGGGAGAGCTGAGGGGGAAAGGGTGGAAATTCATGTTTTTGGGATGATTTCATAACTTCAGTAATATGGGGATGGACTTTGGTAGTTGATAACTGCAAACAATGTGCTGGCCTGCCGGTACAGTGGCAAGGCATCTGCTTGCGGTGCTGACATCCCAGGTTCAGTAACAGACTCGGGAGATGGAGGGCTGGCTGGGGGGAGAAGGATAGAGCATCCTGGGGACTGCTTTCTCTCCAGGGAAGGTGTAAGAGTGCCCAGTGCTTTACAGACCCAGAGCAGAGGATGGGGATACTGCTGCAGCTGGCACCATTACCTGGGGGCGGGGCAGATGCTGGATGTCATCGCAGATCCAGCCCCCGGGATCCAGCATTTAAGAAAAAAACAGCCCCTGGGAATGGTGTCCTGCTCTGCCACCATCTCCATTGCCACTGATGTCTGCTGGGGGGGGGGGTCCCATTCTCTTGGCCCCAACCTGGGGTTATGCCAGGGTTTGCCAACAGTGTCCATTGAGGGGGAGCCTGCCTAGCAGCCCCATCCAGGGGGGCAAGCCTGGGCATGGGGGGTGGCAAGCATGGCAGGGCTGACCTCCGAATGGAGGATCGGGGTAGGCAGGGCAAAAAAACAACAGCAAACAATGTCCCCTGCCTCATCTGCAACACAACCCTTATGCTTCTTCCCTTCAGGCTCCCATAGGGGGACCAACAAATCATCAGCACAGCCGCTGCTGATGTCATCCTCTTCCACAGGTCTGTTCTCCTCATCATCGCTGTCTATATGCTCTATGACCCTCTCATCATCAGGAATCTGAGTGTGACACATATGTTTCAGATCTACCACCTCAACCACTGACTCATGCTCCACACTATCAAGCTCAGCACACCAACGCCAGCAGCCACGGGGGTACCAACAACCTCCTCCTCAACAACTGTTCCTTGTTTACTGCTGCTTCTCTGGTCACCTCCCTCATCCCCCGCCATCATGGCTGCCACAGATGTGGCAAAGAAAAATTTGGCTACACTAATGCCACCGTCACCAACTACTCCTTTGCTACTACCAGTCCAAGAGCCCATAGAACACGCTGCCACAGACAGATATTTTTTTAACTGCAGCGCTATTTTGCCCCACAGATTTTGAACACTTCTTTGCTGCTTCTGTGGCACCTCTCCCTTTAGCAGAGGGTCTCATCCTGGTCATTCTTATATGCTAATTGTAACTTGATTTGGAATGAAAAATTACAAAATGTAAGTAAAGCCTGCAGTACAAATAAGTACCAGAAGCAGACAGCACCTCCCCCTAGGGAATCAGGGTTCAGCAGAGTGATCTGAAAAACTACTACTAAAAACAACCAAGAATGTTCCTTTTTTTTGTTTTGTTTTTTAAAACAGAACAGGGATTAAAACAACAGGGGTAACATGGGTAATTTAATATTACGTATAACAAAAAGTGACAGAACACCATCACTTTAAGAAAAATATAACTAGAAAATAACTAAAACTGCTACAGAAAGACACTGACAGAATACTTTATTTAAACACACCAAACTAAACCACAGAAATAATACAATCGAGAAAATACTCACAACAGACCAAAAATGAGAACACGAAAGAGTGAGAAAACCAAAATATACCAAAAATCTCCAGCTTAGGCAAAAAAAGCTTCGAATCTTTCTGGGCTGCCTTGCTTTACAGTGCACCTCCCCTCCCCCACACCACTGCTTAGACTGACAAAACAAAAAACACTACTTTAAAGTAAATAATCAGCAAAAAAAAAATAACACACACACAAATCTAACACCACAAGGCCCTCTAGAACAATTTGTGAGCAATTTGGATTCAAAAAGTTTCATTTTTGAGATGCATTTAATTTTTTTTTTTCAGACAAGTACACAAAGACTTCTCTCCTTCTCTGTCTTCAGAAGACTGAATTGAAGACAGCCTCCTCGTGGCATACAGCTTGTTTCAGCAACATGTCACCTCCTGTCCCATAGTACATTGCAAACTTCACCTCTGTGCCAAACTTTGCTGGCGAAGTTGCCAACTTCACATTTCACAAAGTTATCAGCTTACCACGAAGTTGGACTTTGCAAGGCGAATTGACTACTCAAAATGTGGTGAATTCACAAATTAATCCATGAAGCAAAGTTTTCCAGTTTCACACATCACTACATACATGTAGATGCCACTATACCCTGATGCCTTAGAATGCAGTTTACGAATCATTCTTGTCACATATAATGTAATGTGTAAGAGCAAGGAAAGTTTATACATTGCATTCACAATTATGTAGTCTTAATGGATTGAGATTCTCAGGAGGTGCATTATCTAGCGAAAGCAGTTGCACTCAGCTGGTATTTCCTCACTTAGTGCTTGCTTCAAAGTCATCAGAGGTTTGAATTTCCAGAAAATCTGCCGTGCGGCAGTAGGAGCGATCCCATGGTGAGGGGCTATTCCACCAGCACCCTCCAGACATTTTATAGCAAACTCTGGGTCATGCTCTAGTGGGCAGTAGCATGAACAGCAGAACGGCAACATCGCCCGATGGCAAAAAATCAAAGTCATACTGTAGCAGAAGTGGGTGACATGATTCCGTCAGCAACATTACAGCGGCAGTAATCAGTTGGCACATTAATGGGCTACCATTCAATAAAGCCCCTCTGGTGAATTGGTACACTACATTGCCGTACTCTAGCAAAGGGAGAATGAGGTGGGTGGCAATGGTTTCTTAGAGTGTGGAATTCAGAAGGCCTTACACTTGAGTACCCCTATCCTTGAGTTAATTTTTTCAATCGTATTATTTATGTGTTTATCAAAGTGTAGCAAGTTGTCAGCTGTAATACCCAGATATTTGTTATTCATTTGTTGCAACAGCGCTAGTCCCATCCAGTTCTTCGATTTCCAGCAGCTCTGATTCCCTAATCCCCCTTGTTTTTCTGAACAGCATCACTTGTGTCTTTTTGGAGTTGAGTACCTGTTTTGATGCCACAAACCCCACAAATCACTCTGAAATCTGTTGAAGTCTAATTACAGGTTTAGGCAAAGCAAGGCAACTTTTATTTAAATAGCGCCCGTTCCACATGGCTAACAGTGCCTCACAGGGAGAAAAAGACAGTGTAATACATAGCCCGTAAATAAATAATAGAGCATGAAATAAATAACTAAGAACCGTAGGCAGGCTGGAAATAATAGGTTCTCACAGCTCCCTTGAAGGAACCCACTGTGCAGGCCTCACAAATGCTAGATGGAAGGGAGTTCCACAGGACAAAGGCAGCAGCCTGAAAAGATCTGTCCCCTGAAAGCTTTAACCAGGAACGTGGAACAACCAGAAGGCTCACATCAGTGGAGTAGAGAAGGTGCACAGGGGTGTGAAGAAGAAGAATTTCTTTCCAGTAGTCAGGGTTCCACATCAAGATAACCAATTTAAAATGGTGATTACCAAAAACGGCACATGGAATACAGTGAGTGCACATACGGCAATCTCTTTATGTTTGAGTGCCTTCGACCCCACCCCCTTTACTGAATATACCAGCTTGGAAAGGGGGAACACCCAGTCGCCGTATGTGTACTCGCTGTATTCCTGTGCTATTTCTGGTTGGCAATGTTTTTCATTTGCTATCTTCACAGGATACCAGTAGTCAGGACTCATATCATGTTTAGCTCTTTTTGGATTTTGCTTTTGACACAAAAACAGTGCCATCAGCATAAAGTTTTATATGAGAGTGTTTAATGTGGAGGGGAAGGTCATTTATATATAGTAGGAACAGTAAGGGTCCCAACATTGATCTCTGAGAGACACCTCTGTGTAGGTCACTGATTGCCAGTAGTGTTTTGTCTACACAAACCCTTTGTGCCCTGTTGCTTAAGCAAGACTGGAACCAGCTTCTTGCCTCCATAGAAGAAGCAATCTGTTCCATTGATGACAGGAGGATTTTGTTGCCCACTAGGTAATATGCCTTTGAAAGGTCTACAAACACTGCACCTATGGACTCACACCAGTCCAGTCCATTGGTGACCAGATCCACAAAGTCCATGAGTATGGAGCCCATAGAGCTCCCTGACCTGAATCCTGACTGGTGGGGGTCAATTAATAACAATTTCCAGTGTGGCAACTGCTACTGTTTTGCCAACACAATGAATTGCAAGTTTTTTCTATTATCCTTATACTGGTCAAAAAATGTGGCTAATGGGTTTTATTAATTACGTTACACCAGTGTTGATTTGCTACTATGGGCTCTAATACATTGGGCAAATCAAATGTCCACTAAATAATAGATTTGAAGAATACAAATTGGCTTTCTGAAACAGCAACATGACCTATGCAATGACCGAACATTTGGCATCAGCATGACATGGATTGTGGGCTACATTATACCTTGTGAGTATTGAAAGAGTGTAAATTGGACTGAGAGTAGGAGACTTAGTTTGGCACCCCCTACAGAGAGACAGGTGTATTAGATCTACAGCCTAGGAACAGAGATTAAAGGATGTAATGAAGCCATCACTCTATATTCATTCCTGTAAATGGAATGAGTTTGAACTTAAAAAACAGTTTGGACTTCATTAGAATAGAATACCCACTCATTTTCTTCATGTAATGACTCCACTCTCTTCCCAACCTCCACCCCCTTCCCTTCCTTCTCATCCTTCTTTCCCTCATTTGGTCTTTTGTATATGTATGTATGTATGTATTTGTTTCTCTATCTATCTATCTATCTATCTATCTATCTATCTATCTATCTATCTATCTATCTATCTGTCTATCTATCTATCTACCTGCTGATTTATCAGAAAATACTCCAACCGGGATAACCCCATGGGATGCAGCATCTCATTTCATGGGGGCCCAAGGGAGGGATCTGTGTATAAATGTGGGCACTTTTGGTGAAGTAGTTTCCGTGAGTGTATCAGAATAATTTTGTGCTTACAGTGGTTCTCTATTGGCCTTTTCACTTTTTGCTGTGCTGTGGAGCTCTATGTAATCTTAGTAAGTTTTCATTTCTAATTCCTTCTTCTTCTTCTTCTGTCTCTCTTTTAGGGTTTGCTGATGTGGATTGGGGCATTTGTTAGTATATAAGTTACTTCCACTCACTGACAACTTTCTGTGATGAAGTTGTCATCACAATGTTGAACAGCTGTCATTTGTTGGTTGTTATTATGTGCTTTGCTGGTTGCAACAGTCTCTCCTGTCCATAATGCTATATCTGTGCTTTGCTACTTGAAACAGCCTCTCCTTAATTCCAGTAATGCAATATCCAGACTTTTGTGAACTAGGAATATTCCCACTACTTGTTCTAAAAGAGAAACTTGCATAGTTCATTCAGTGCCAAAACATGTCCGATTCACTACTGGTCAAATCCAAAACATTACCACAATTAAATGTTGCAGAAAAACACTCAGAATATATCTGTTTATTAATCATATTTATCATTAATGGTTAAGATGTTTCAACAGATTTGAGACTTCACAAAAATGAGGTTAGTTATAGCACAGTCGATCTAATTTACTATAATATTCATTCTTTTGTGCCCTAATGGCATTCATCCATTTTTTCTAAGGTTTTTTTTTTAACACAGATTGGCTAAAAAAACAAACAAACAAACAGTGAAATTACAAAAATACATGTTATTTCTTTGGTTGAAAGACTGTTAGCCCTATCTAGGGAGCAACAGCTGGCTGACCTAGAGAATCACTAAAAGCCAAAGAAAACTTGTATTTTAATTCAATCAGTTTGAATCCTGACCCTTACCTTCACTTCAAAATTCTACACTTGAGGACCAAAATAAAAAAAACTTATCTCCCGTAAAACTGAGTTAGCCTTGTTTAGGCTTAAACATAAATACTGGGAGCATGGAGATAAAAATGGGAAACTCCTTTCTTACCAACTTAGACTGCAACAAACAGAAATGCATAGTTCATGCCTTACAGATACATATGGTAAAACTTATACTTATACTCTTCCATAAATCTCATCATGAGAACTTACTATCAGAAGCTATACTCCAATTCAAACTCCTCTCCTACATCACACATTCAACACTGTCTAAATAGTTTACGTCTACCACATCTTTATACTTCTGAGAAGAGCATTCTAGATGAACCTTTTACTCTTCAGGAAATTAAGACTGCATTAGCTTCTTTAAACTCTGGTAAATCTCCCGGTGGAGATGTCGTTCCTGTAGACTTTTATAAGATACTTTCTGATAATCTATGCCCCCTTCTCGTTAATGTTTTTCAGGAAGCATCGAAAAAGGGTACTCTACCACCATCCTGCACTGAAGCAATCATTACTTTAATCCCCAAAAAGGATAAGGACCCTTCCCTCCCGGCTTGCTATAAATTAATCTCACTACTTAACACTGACGGAAATATATTTGCCAAACTCCTATCATCCCGTTTAGAGCCACTTCTTCCTAAGCTAATTCATCAATAATACAATATCAATATAATAATATAATAATATCAATAATAATAATAATACATGCTGGTTTTATTAAAAATAAGTCAGGGTCAGATCACTTACGCTCTTTATTTAATTTAATACACAAGGCCAATACACTTAAATCCCCAGCTGCTGCCATTGCTATAGACTTTTAAAAAGTCTTTGATTCTTTAAATTGGAATTATTTATACCAAGTTCTTTCTCATTTTGGTTTCTCTCAAAAATTCTGCTCCTGGATTAAGTTACTGTATACTTCACCTATGGCAAAAATTCTCACTAACTCCACTCTATCTCCATTTTTCCAACTTGAAAGGGGAACAAGACAAGGATGGCCTTTATCACCTTCACTGTTCATCCTGGCTATATAACCCTAAACTGCCAGCTTACGGCAAGCCAGTAATATTAAAGGAATCCTTATTGGTAACTCTAGATACATATCTCTTTCCTACACAGATGATCTTCTAATTTTACTTGAAAACCTAAGTGAAGCCAGGCCTCCTTTAGTTAATTTACTCCAAAAATTTACTGAGATTTCGGGCCTTGCTTTAAACTTTGGGAAATCCAAAACTTTACCCCTTAATGATCACTGTAAGATTCCCATGAACTTTCCTCTTGGATTCCATTGGGAGCCACTAGGAATTAAATATCTCGGTATTAAAATTTCTCGTAATCTGGAAAAAATGTGGGACATAAACTTCAATCCACTTCTAACTAACATCAAGACCACCTTAGATAGATGGAAACTTCTTAATCTCTCATTTATGGGAAAAATAGCCGCTATTAAAATGACCATTTCCCCCAAAATACTTTATTTATTCTCCAACACCCATTTGAGACTACCTACTAGTTTCCTAGCCATGCTTGATAAAGTAATTGGTGGCTTTTTATGGGATGGCAAGATACCGAGATTCAGCCATACTAAACTGCACTCACATTGGAAAAGAGGAGGTTTTGGTCTACCCTGGTTTAAAGCTTATTTATTGGCCTTTCGGGCAGCACAAACCATTAAATGGTTTGTCAAACCCTCACCTCACACACTGTTATGGGTCACAATGGAATCTTCACTGTCCAGGTAGAGTCCCCACATTCTTCATTTGTAATCCTCTCGACCCAGAATTAGATCTCATCCCACTATTTCAGCCTCAGTTCTCTACTGGAAACTGCTTCATAAATTCTTAAAATCCAATCCATCTCCTTTTTCATACATGCCAATTTGGGGCAACCCACTCCTGTCCTCACAAAATCAACCCATTATTTGCTGCACTTGGAAAAACAAAGGAATATTTTTTATTGGAGATATTCTTGACCAGAACTCCTTAAGCTTAAAATCTTTCTCAGAACTGCAGCAAATATGAGGACTCCTCAAACAGGACTTCTGGAAATATCTACAACTTTGAACTGCTTATAATTTCATCCCAAGTCATGTGTATAAACACACTTTATACGACCAACATATTTCGCAATGGATAAAACTCTGTAAAATGGGGCAACACTATTTACAAGGTTATCATAGAAAATTTACCAGACCAATCCATAACAGCTAAAAATAAATGGAGTGTTCTATTCAATTACTATATTACTCATGCACAATGGCGTAACTGCTGGCGCCTGTCTCATTGCACTTTTAAAGATTCCCATAGTTCCTTAATTCAAACAAAAATTTTACATTTATGGTATAGAACTCCATCAGTTTTACAGTGCATGGATCTGCTAAATAACAACAACTGCTGGCACTGCATTTCTCCTAATGGCAATTTATTTCATATTTTATGGTCGTGTATGCCTGTTAACCTATTAATAAGCTCTGGCACAAAGTCCATCAAATAGCCTCACAAGTTATTGGCAACAAATTCTCTTCGATCCCAAATTTTTCCTGCTAGGTATTTCCCCCTTAAGCTATATTACTCTATCTCATGCCCATTTTAGATGGCTGAATATACTTTCCCTTTCGGTCAAGCATCTCGTTTTTATGGAATGGAAATCCTCTATTATCCCAACTCTTTCAGACATTCTCCAAAATCTCTCTCATTATGCTTCACTGGACCGATCATCTTATGTTGTATCTAACTGACTCACTTTGTATGATAGCTGTTGGTGGGACTATCATAGATTTATCAGTATTTATGGTCATTCCAGACTTCGATAAAATGCTATCTGGATAATATCTTTACATTAATCCTTTATGTGCATCTACTATATCTGTTCACCTTCACTGATGTCTCTCATTTTCTTCTTTCTTCTCCTTTCCTTTTCCACTATCTTACTCACTTATTCTTATGATGTTTTTACTTTCCTCTAAATTAATATAATATATCCCTCTTACATTCTCCTTTATTACAAAGCAATACTTAATCATTACTAGTATCACATTATACATTTACTATGGTGTTCTTACAAATATTAACTGCTCCTGTTTTTTTTTTCTTATATACTTTTGACCACTAATATTTCATGGATATACAGATGATATATGCTTTTATCCATTTGGCAATTGTATTTTTTTTACATATTTCCAGGACATGTTAGACTATGCATCCACTTTTTTATACTTGCTCTTTTATTACTGTGTATAACATGGTTATTGCATTTCATGTGGGAGATACAATTCACTGTTTGGATTGTTTCTTTCTTTTCATGTTAATGAAAATTCTAATAAAAAGATAAAATGAAAAAAAAAAGACTGTTAGCCCCTGCATCCTACAAAACAAAATAAGAGTAAAAAACTGTTAATTATCCTTTAGGAATTAAAATATGTGTCTGAGAACACAGTCTCAAACTCCTTAATGGTGGCCTGCTCATAGTCTGTCATGATGGAAATGGGGCTCAGGATAATATGCAGATTCCACAGCTCAGTCAGGACATGGATATAGGTAGGCATGGAGCTGTTAAGTATGAGGATGTACATGCTGGATATCACCGTGCTGTACTGCACAGCGTGTACTGTGTAGACCTGGCTGAAGAGAGGCAGGGCAACAGCGCAGGCCAATCAGAACACGGTCACTTCCAGCAAACCCACTCTGATTGGACAGGACTTGTTCCCCTGCTTTTGATGCCTGGCGCTTTTTACAAATAGATTTAGCTGCAACTAAGCAAAATTCAAGTGTCTCATAGAAGGATTTCAACTGTATTAGCTGGACTGTAATTTCTACTACTGTTTTAAAGTGCTTAGAGCTCTTCTGTTGTTTTCTTGCTCCTGCATCCCCACCCCCCATCCAAGCACTCTGCCTCGGTGCCGAAAAGTCTCACTCTCCTTTGTCTTGCTAAATTGGTCAATCTAAACCTGACCTGCCTCTACGCTATTTAGCCCCTGCTATTTTTCTTCTCTCCAGCTGCCAGCCCTTGAACAGGGCTGCTTCAGCTCCCCCACGGTCAGACGGCACCCAGCCAGCCACTGGCCGAGACCAGGGCATCCCACCTGCAGCTCCTTGGAAGGCCAGTGACACGCAGCCAAGCCAGTCTAGGGCACTTCCAGCAAACCCACTCCAATTGGCAGGACTTTTTTCCTGCTTTTGCCACCTGGTGCTTTTTACAAATAGATTTAGCTGCAACTAAGCAAAATTCAGGTGTCTCATACAATGATTTTCAGCCCTCCACCCACTCCCACCCTTCCACTGATTAAATACATCTATTGCCCACCCACAATCCCTCTCACTCCATCATTGGTTAGTAAGCCTAGCAGGACTCGCTCCCTCATGGCTAATAAGCCCAGCAGCACTGCTCACTCCCTCATTGGCTACCTAAAACCCTCATTCCCTCTGCTCCCCCATTGGGTCTTAGTCCTTACAGGTCCCTATCATTTCCCTGCCCCCGCATCCCAGCCCTCCACCTTCTCCACTAAGTAACTACAGCACCTACCTTCCCCGCTAGGTAACCACAGCAGTAGGGTCCTCCTAGCACCTGATCCATGCCATGATCCTTCTACCAGGCCACTTGACCCTGCTCATCCCTATTCTCTTCTCCATCTCTCCCTTCCTTTCCAGCATGCCACCCACCTCTCCCATGACCCCCTCCCAAATCCTGCCAAACCTCGTTGAGCTCTCCCACGCCTCCAGCCCAGCATCCACCTCCCCTTTCACCCAAGCATGCATCACACTCTGCCACATGTCCCAGCCCATTTCTTTTCAACCCATCACTCCCCTGGGTCATTTTGCAACTTTTTCCCCTATGCCCAGCTCATCCACACCATCAATCTAAGAGATGACTGCTCACAGTTAGTCATATACAGCTATTCGCTCACTACCTCACTCTCGCTCTCCTACTCCTTGCAGCAGGTGATATCTACCCTAACCCTGGCCCCAATACTATCCCCCTCATGCCCCTCTCCAACATTGGCCTCTTCTTCACCTCACTCTGGGGACCTTCTCACACATGGCCTGCACCTCCTGCACCTAAATATAAGAAGCCTAGTCCACAAGCTTGACTCCCTTCAGGTTCTTGCTGCCCACTACACTCCAGATATCCTCACCCTGCTCAAAACCTGGCTCAACAAAAACATCAACGACTCCTCTGTCACTATCCCAGGCTACTCTACGGCCCGCCAGGATAGAGCCTCTAAAGGTGGTGGAATAGCCATCTACGTAAACTCGGACTTGCACTATTCAGTGGTCCTGACCTAGTCTGAACCAAAAGTCCTTGAAGTAATACTAATTCAGCTTGTCCTTCACTTCTCGCTACCAATCTACATTGCTGGATATACTGCTGACCTGATACACCAGCTTCTGCTGTCACCGACCTCCTCAAGCAAATCTCCTGCCTAACCATGACAGGGGAACTCTACATTATGGGTGATCTTAACCACAATTGGCTAGCACCTGCCCTCAACAAAACCAGGACTGAAATTTCTGCCCTAAACCTCTTACAATTCATTACTGAGCCCACCCGGCTTAACCTAAAATCTGGTAACCACTTACTCTTTGACTGGGTCCTTACCACCCCCCCCAACGGGTCAAACAAGCCGGTATTCTTCCTGACTCCCTCAGCGACCACCACGTAACCTTCTCAGTGTGTAAAATTCACCGCCCAAAATCCCCCATTAAATTTATAGTCCAACGCCCTATAAATCCCTCAATCTAGTCCCTGTATTAGATGACCTTGCGCTAGCAAACTGGGCCCCTGCCCCTCCTATGATCTCCATTGATGATGCCTTCCTACACTTTAAAAACACATTCCTCAGTGTCTGGAACACACATGCCCCACTGTGTCATACAAGAGTATGAGGAAACCACCTACCTTGGATCACCCAAGAACTGATTGCATGTCAAATCGCATGGGACAAAGCCTGGAAAATGCATAAATCCTCACGCCTCCCACAACACCTCTCCACATACCGCATGCTCCATAACAAGTGCACCAGAGCCACTCGTCTTGCAAAAGCAGGGTACTTCAGCAGCTCCCTCCAATCAAACCTAAATAAACCCTCAAAATTCTGGAAGGTCATTCACTCCCTTTTCACCCTACCGGCTTGCCAATCCCACTCCAATGCTAAATGTTAATAACTCTCTCCTCTCAGAGCCCACAGCAGTTGCCACTGAGTTCAATGTGTACTTCTCCACTTGTGCTGCCACCCTCCTCTCTTCCCTGCCCAACACTACACCTCTCGCACCACCTACAGACATAAAGACCCAGAGTAGGCCTCGCTCCTTTTTCTTCAAAGACATCTCTGCAACTGAGGCCCTAGATGCATTACTTTCTCTCAACCCTTCAAAAGGCAAATCTCCAGATGGATTAGACCCCAAACTTCTATACCTCTCCACCCCTGCTATAGCAACTCCACTTGCCAAACTCCTAAACCAATCCTTTGCTGCGGCTGCCGTCCCCCATGCATGGAAGCATGCCATTGTCATCCCTGTGCCAAAAGGAGGTGTCCCTACTTCCCCCTCTAACTACCACCCTATCTCCCTCCTCCCAGCCCTAGCAAAACTACAAGAGCATCTTGTGCTCACCCAACTTACCTCCTTCCTCACTGACTCCAAATTCTTCACGCCATTCCAGTCTGGCTTCAGGAAGGGACATTCCACCACTTCCTCCCTGATAAGGCTTACAGACACTATCCTGACAGGCATGGACAGTGGACTGATCACCTCAGCCATTTTTGTCGACCTTGCAAAAGCCTTCGACACCGTCTCCCAACCCATATTGCTCTTGAGTCTTGCTGAATCAGGCCTCTCTGTCACAGCCACAAACTGGTTCAGATCATACCTCTCTGATAGAACTCAGTCTGTTAGAGTCTCAAATGCAATCTCCATCCCCCTTTCCTTAACTACTGGTGTCCCACAGGGGTCGGTTCTTGGTCCCATTCTGTTCTCTATATTCCTAAATGACCTGCCACTCATCTGCTCTACTTTCTCAATCCACATGTATGCAGATGATACTGTACTCTACTACTTGGGCTCTGTCCCTGATGTGGTACAATCAAACCTCCAAGCTGACTTCAACAAGGTACAGCAATGGTTTAGCTCACACCAGCTCTCCCTAAATGCAAAAAAAACTGTCAATATGACCTTCAGCACATGACAACGGCTGGCCAGACTCCCCTCCCTTCCCTACTTCGCCACCCTGGATGGCCAAAAACCTGAAGATGTCTCCTTGTTCCATATATATAGGATACGTGGGGGGTGCCTGTGGGGATAACAAAGTTATTTGTACAGTTGCTTGTGATCTCGAGCAACCTCTCGAGTGGCAAAGCCATGAGTGAGGGTTATGAGTGGTCACTGGCAACTGTACAAATAACTTTGTTATCCCACAGGTGCACCACGCATATTTGATTTATGCAACAGGATTTTTGGGGTTCAGTTTTGTTATATTTTTTTCTTAAGTTCTTTTCCATGTTTTTTCTCTGTGCCTGGTTGCTGTGTTTGGTTTGCAAGGTTGCTGTGCTGAGAAAGAGGGAAAAAATTGCCTTTTTCTTAAGGGAACTTTCATTTAAAAATTGGTTCCAGTTTGGGAGGGGGGATTTGGTTAGGGTGTGCATTTTGTGAGTCTTTGGGACTGTGATAGCTTTGCTTGTAAAGAGCACTGTGAGAAGGTGAAAGTGAAACTGGGAGGCAGTACTGCTGAGTAGGAAGCACAGGTGGTGGTGGTGGTGGTGGTTAGTGATGTAGTCATTGTGTGGATAAATGGGTGATGATGTAATTACTACGTAGATAACTTGAAGTTATCCACATAGTGATTACATCACCACTCATTTATCCATACAGTGAATCAGATAACTGAAGTTATGTGTCAGTTTGTATCCTGACACCTGTTGATTATATATATATATATATATATATTTATATATATATATATGCAATGTCTGTGAGGATAACAAATAGCAAATATTAGCAGTATTTTCAGTGTGGTCAGACCTACAGTGAGAATATGGTGTTTATCCTCACTGTAGGTCATTTATCCACACAATAGGTCCAGCACAGGCAGATACTGCACTTAACCGCAGCTGTTCATACAGCTTTTGATTGGTGGGAGCTGGCAGTGCAAGCAGCACAATCAGAATTCACCTGCTCACTTGAAAGTCAGCTTCCTCTTGTTGTTTCATTTCCCTTCCCCAGCACATAGAACACTTTCACTTTCTCCCCATATGTCTTTTCGGCATTCACTTAAGCAATATACCACGACAGGGTGTGGGGTAATGTTAGATTTACTCACGCCTGGGGTGTTGTTTGGTCACAAGGCAGCAGGCCGAGTGAGTAAAAAACCCCAAGGCGTGGGGTAAATTCAGCATTACCCTACACCCTAAAGTGGGATATTGCTATTATACAATGATTAAAACATTTTTTTTGTGAGAAGAAAAAAATAAATAAAAACAGTTTTTAATTGTATATTATTTTTATTGATTTTATTGTTCTGTAACAAAAAATAGTTCCTTGTTGATAGGCAGAATACTCCCCCCCAATATGTGTGCAGAGAGAGAGAGAGAGAGAGACTACCAGTTTTGTCTTTTTTATTTCAGTACCGACTCTTCTGAGTGTGTTTCAAAGCTGAGAGCCTCACAGGTTGTTTCAAGTAAGTGTTGAGAGACAGTGCTGTGAGCCGTGAGGTTGTCGTTTTTGTGCTTCTGGGTTTCTGGCATATTTAGTGGTTTCGCATTTTGTTTTCTGTGCAAAAAAGATATTTGTATATATTTTGTTCAGGGTTCATTTTTGTGTTTGGAGCTGCGACAGCTTTCATTACTTTGTATTCAGTTAATTTTAACTATGGAGCACTGCTGCCGTGGTTGCTGTGGTGTGCACATATGTGGGATCATATTTTGAAGACACGCTTTGTTGAAATTATTCCTGCCTGTTTTTCACTTCTGGGCAGGGAAATCATGGGAAAAAAGTTTTTTCCCCCCCGTGCCTGTGCCTTGGCCTTGGAAGTACTGGAGTGGGCCAAGGCCAGATGGTGCGAAGCAGCAATGAATGGATGTTTGGATTGTGGAGCCTGTGTCAGCCCTACTGGTCTCTATGTATAGCAGTTTGGGGACCTGAGGGTGAAGATGTTGGGAGAGAGCTATCTTGAAATGTGGTGAAGTGAGCTCTGTATGGGGGGGGGCTTCAGGTAACTTAACTGAGTTATCTTTGGCTAAGCACTCTCACTCTCGAGCAATCTAGCATTTACCTTAGCTGCCAAAAGTGCAATGCTTTTTTTGTCCCACTTTCACGTTGCAGTTTAGCGGGGATTGCCAGTCCTGGGTTTGCCAGGGTCGGAGTGATTTGAGAGGGCTTATGATGCAGCTAGCTGGCTGCTGGTGCCTTTTCCCATGAGGCAAGACTCAATTTATCACGGGTGGAAAGTGCCAGCCAGCCAATCAGAAAGCTTCATTTTTGAAGCCATTGTATAATGAGAGGTTTACCATTTGTTTCTTTTTTTTTTTAATATTGTTTCTCAACAGTCCCAGCTCCCAAAACAAATTGTCCACCAGAATGCCTCTTTTACCATTCAGACTGTGATCTAGACTCTGAAACTTCATTCCTGGACTGCCGAACACTACTCCACTCTGTTACTCCTAACCGGCACTCCACGCTCTAACTCCCGACTGGCACAATCCTCACCCCCACAATCCTCACCTCTGTGAATTTTATAAATGTAATTATGCTATGATTTGACATCACTGTGGGTTCGCCACCATGATGTCATAAGGTCAAGTTGCACTTAGGAAAAAATATCTTCAATATTTTCAATGGGGTGGCTATAACATATATATATATATATATATATATATATATTATAGTGGCAAGGTAGTGCCGTATAGTTAGGGTTGAGTACCCACTTTATTGCAAAACTTCAAATTGTGCACCTTAATAACTTTGCAACCATATGACGGATTTGCCTGAAATTTGGAATGCATGGTCTGGTACCATAGATCTCTGGATCTACCAAGCTGCGTTATGGTTGGATGTACATTTGTGGAGCTACAGTGCACCAAAAACGCATAGATTATGGATTTTTGCACGTTTCTTTGCTCGTGCCTACAACCCGTACTGTTTGTGCAACAGTCTGAAAATGTAAGGGAACATGCAGCCAGGGTCCCCAATGTGCCTTTCAAAGAGTTCATGAAAATATACTGAACAGTTCAAAAGTTATTCAAAAAAACTGTTTCCCGTTATAATCTATGGGAAAAGTTAACAAAATATGCAAATGTGTCGCAAGTGGACTTTTTTACTTTCACAAATGACCCTTTTACTTTCACAAATCGGCCATTTTGTTTTCAGTTACAGCTCAGAAAAATGCTTATTTAAATTTGGGACCCTCTAGGAACACAATTCTTGTTGTGTTCACCTAGTCGAGTCCTGAGGATGCTAGCCATGTCTTTCTTTGGAGGTAAAACATCCCAGGAATTTGTTTTTCAAATTTTTGTAAAAAGTACTTTCGCAAAATACTTTCACAAATGCGAAAGTGTTGCAAATTTTTTTACGAAAATGTCGTGATTTGTGAAAGTACTTTGAGACAGCATGGGCAAAACAACAGCAAATCTTTGCCACCCTGCTGCAAAACAACAGTTTGGTCTTTTGGCTGAAATTGGCAGGGAAGATCACCAACACTCCACAGATGTGCCTTTTGGTGGTTTGGTGCCAAAATATAACAGGGCTGCAAAGTTATGGCACTTTGAAGTTGACAATTTTTCCCATAGGATAACATTACAGTGTCTGCCGCGCCTTTCAGGTCCCGTATCTCGAAAATGGTTTGAGATACAGACTTTTCGTCACAAAAATGCTTAGTCCCCCACTGGGGGGCTAAGTACAAAGCTAACCTGGAAAGTCATAAATAATATGAGATTTTTTTTTTCTACGTCATACAGTTCCTGAGATATAAGCAATTTAGTATTCCGAGCACTCATTTTCTGGTCTGAGGGCCATTATTATGGCCACATTCTTTGTATTCACTGTGCTTCTGAAAGCACCTTTTTGGGACCAAAAGCATGTGCGTTTGTGTTACTGTTACCATTAACGTTTACGTTTCCATTTGCATTTCCATTACCATTTCCATTAGCATTTACGTTTGCATCATGTGCATTACCATTTGCATTTGTGCTTGCGTTACCGTTTGCATTACTATTTCCTTTTGCACCACCATTGGCATTAAATTTGTGTTTGTGTTACCATTTGTGTTTCCATTACCATTTTCATTAGAGTTTCCATTTGCGTCACCATGTGCATTACCATTTGCATTTGCGTTTGCTTTTGCATTTGTGTTACTGTTTCCTTTGGTGTCACCATCGCCGTTACCATTACCGTTTGCATTTCCATTTGCATTACCGTTACCGTTTGCGTTACCATTTCCGCTTGCATTTCCATTACCATTAGAGTTTGCGCTTGTGTTGCTGTTGTTGCTTGTGTTACTGTTTCCTTGTGCATCGCCGCTGCTGTTACCATTTGCATTTGTGTTTGCATTACTGTTACCGTTTGCATTTCCGTTACCGTATGTGTTAACATTTGTGTTTGTGTTTACATTTGTGCTTGCATTTCCATTACCATTTGAGTTATCATTTCCATTTGCATCACCGTGTGCATTACCATTTGTGTTTGCACTTGTGTTTGCATTACCATTAGCGTTACTGTTTCCTTTTGTGTCACCGTGTGCGTTACTGTTTGCGTTTGTATTTGTACTTGCGTTTGCGTTTCTGTTTGCGTTACCATTACCATTTGCATTTTCATTGCTGTTTGCATTACAATTTGTGTTTGGTTTCATGTTTGCGCTTGCGTTTCCGTTACCATTTGCATTACAGTTTCCATTTTGCTTTTGCGCTTATGTTTGGTTTACTGTTTGTGTTATTGTTTCCTTTCATCACTGTTGCTAACTCTCACCCATTTCTCCTATACTGCACCACCTCAGCTTATTTATACATGGAATGGGGTGAGAGTTAGGCCTGATGACCCCAACGCACACCCTGATACCTATTGGTGGGGGCCGGGTGGGCGTGGGTTGCAAGGGGTGGTAACCCTAATACCAAATTTCCTCACTTTTGTTGCTGTGGAACAACCCTAAATGATGCATTAAACAGAGTTTTTTGCCATGAATATACACACACACACATACAGTGCACCCTCTATTATCCGCCAACTTTGGTGCACCAACTTTGTGGCAGATAAACGAGGATAGTGGATAATAGAGGTGTGCTATGTGATACGATATGGGAAAATTAGCACAAGACCACATTTAAGTATTAACCATGCAGTTTCTGTTTTTGTGTACAGTTTGGTATAAAATACTTAAAATCCATTTATGACAATAAAGATCTAGTTTAGTTCATTTATCATCAATCAACTTTAAAGTAATCAGTGATAGACATTTATTCGGCTTTATTTGTTGTCACCAGGATTTCTGTAGTTAAGGGAGTCTTGCTCCCCAGGCTAGTTTATGCTCTCCCTATCCTTTCCCAGGCCAGTGTCGGTGTTCTTCGTAAGTGGGACACTACCTACAATAACATCTGTAGATTTGCCCTAGCAGCCCCTCGCCTTATGCACCACTGTTTGCTCTACTCTGCCTTACACTGGCTGTCACCCAGTTCTTGTCACTCCTACTCACTGGGATGTTTCATTGACTCCATGACCAGATATCCCTGTCCTGACTCACTAGGGGTTATGCTTTCCCAAGTGCTTCACTCCCGCCCACTGAAGTCCACAAACGCTCAACTGCTTTCTTTTTTTTTCACTTTATCTTTTTATTGAAATTCAAGTATAGAAGAAAGCACACATCTAATACACTCAACTGCTTTCTGTCCCGTACTGCTCAACAAAAATGGGGGAACAAGCTTTCTCTCTCATTTTGCTCCCAAATACTGGAATTCCCTGCCCCCCACCTAAAGTGCTCCTTATCTCACTCCTCCTTTAAAACTGCACTTTTTTTCTCACCTCTATGCACGTGTTACTTGTGACTGTAAATAAGTTTGCAAGGCTTTCTGCTCTTGCTTTCTCACTAGCCAGGACTTACTGGCTCTCTGGACTCCAAGTGTCTCACCGGGCTTGTCCTCAACTGACTTTTCATCCCTGCGTGGATGGTTTCTGCTTTTATGTATAATCTCTAACTATCCCTGCATGGATATCTGTTGTAAGCTTCATGGTTTGAATGTGCACTACCTATAATTGTTTGTAAAACTGTAATTTGTACTTTCCCGGGTCAAGCCTGAAACTAAGCAGGGTTATTGCCTAATGTTCCAACACGGTCAGCAAAAGCTAATAAAAAAATTATAGTGTCCAAGTACTCCTCTCTCTTTGGCTTGCAGTGGTGTCCTGGGAAAGTGCAGAACTTGGAGATCTGGAAAGAAGTGTGAGATACTGGGGAAGGCTGGGATAAAACCCACCACCAGCACAGTGAACCCCTTATGTCTCTTACATTTTGTCACTGAATGTTGGATACTGGCACTCAAAATGTAGGAAAATGAGGGACACTGGCCTTACAGTAATAACGTGGGGCACATCAACACACATGAGACACAAACTCAGAAGACTAGGAGCCAGTGACTTAACAGAACCCCGTCCCTCATCACAGCCTAGACAACTGCTGGAAACCATAACAATAGGATGAAAACAACTCACATAGACTCTTTTGCGGGGTCCCCACCTTGCACTGCCAGGTAACTGCAACTCTTAATCAGCTGTTAATCACAACTTGGCTATCTGGAACAATAAGGCAGGACTTGAAGTGTTCAAAAGAAAAGTGATGGTACTCTGAATGAGATTAGCATAAGGTCACATGTTAAATATATGACTTAATTTAAAATAGTGGCGATACAGCACCGCCCCCCGAGTACCCCACCACACTTTGACCCCTGCAGTAAGGTAGATTAGCATGAGGACAAGCATCTGCTAAAGCAAGGTCTTCTTTTACTTTATTGATGGCCATGGAAAACCAGCACTACTAAAAGTGGACAATTACAGGGTTAGCTGCACTAGCCCAGATCAATTTGTGCAATGCTCCAGACAGTTAAAACAGTGTTAAAATTGACCCTTGCTTCTAATATGAAAGTTTCCCTTTCTTCTCCAAGACTTTCAGTAATTTGTTCATCAATAATGTTAAAAACCTCACAGCCATTCTCCAAGGTAACGCAGCCCTCAGAAGCGCATTGTAAAATATTTCTTATTAAGATGTTTACAACAACCAAAACATAGGGACCATAATGCACTGTGTCAATGCCTGTGACATGGCAGAAAACAGAGGAGAATATCATCATAAGGATATGACCTATACACTGGAAAGCACTGGCAGATGGCAGATACAGAGGGTGGTGGCTAACAGAGGGACTTTCTGTAGAGAGAGAGAATGGTACTAGAGGCAGGACTGGTAGATAAGGAAGGTGGTGGATAACAGAGGGTGCAGTGTAGATTAGATTTTGCTAGACTTGGACCAAGTAGACTGACTCTCCCAGGATGAATAGTTCTCACCTCAATATATTTTACTATGCAGATGATTCAGTGTTACTTTCTAAAACAGCTAGTGGATTACAATGAGCCCTTGATCAAATATTGATTTCCTTGCAGAATATAAAACTTGAATTAAATAACAATAAATCAAATATATTGGTTTGGGATAGGCTTAAGATGAAGAAATGAATTCTTTCACTTATTTGGGAGTTAATATTTCCATAAGTGCTACTTGAAAAAATCATTTCAATACTGCTAGACAAAAGGGAAGACAGGCTGTATTAGCTTATTAATAGATTTTCTAAGCAATAGTTCAACTAAGGCATTGTGTAAAGAGCATGTAACACCAACCTGAAAATGATGTCAGACCCTTATGGCAGTATCCTGACTCCCTGACTAGCTGAATTGCAAAAAGTCAAAATAAAAATGTTAGTTCCTGACTTTATATTATATAAAAATAGAACTGCCTCAGTAGTGCATTTACCACAGCCTTGCAGTGTAGCATGAGGTACACATCCATGCACAGTGACGTGAACTGGGAAACGGCTTCTGTTATTGCTTGTAGCTTTGCACCTGTGTGAAGCACAAGTCCAGAATCATCAACAGACTTTAAACTATCAGCATGGCATCAAATATTGGCGATTCTAGTAATTATAATGCTGAAACATCAGACAGCTCCACAGTTTCAGACCTTGAGGTGAAGTTTGAGGAAGAGGACACCCAAGATTTTGTGCGGAACAAAAATGTGTGGCCAAAGCTCCAGACTGAACGGCAATACATGTTCAAGCCAGAGTGCCCTGATGGCATCTCAGACATGTCTGTACCAGCTGAAGCGGAGGATGCTGATCATCGCCTGAACAGCACTGACTGGTAAAGAAATGAATATTTATATATATATTCATAGTCAAACTTCAGTGATGAAAGAGATTATATGTAAGTGGTTGTTCTGGTGGTGGGTGTAGACTCTTGGAGTTGGGGGGGGGTTGTAAGACTGGACCTTGATTGCATGCTGTGCCATCTACTATCTCCTTCCAGTACCCCCCCGTCCCTGCAGAACCATGCACTTACACCAGTGGCATGTGAGCGAGTGGAGGCCTATCCACTCCTCTTTACCCATGTACTCATTGGTGTCTGTCACTGTTAAACGATAGCTCTTGTTGTCCGCTGTCTGCACCAACATCACATCACCTATGATTGCCCCTACACTAGTACCGTGCCCTTGAATGGTTCACTCATATCCAAATTCCAGTCACCAACACCTCACCCCTGTGTACATGGCTCACTTACAGAGGTGTATGTTGACCAGCACAGCCATCCAGTTAGTTTCATGTCCGTCTGACTGCAGAGATGAATGGAAGGCTATTCCAGTCCTCTTGCTCCACTGTAACTGATCAAAGGCCACCGTTGTGAAGGGCAGCAGTTGCAGTGAGGATGGATGTGAGTGGTTGGTTCCGGTAGTGGGTGTGGGACTCTTAGTGTTTTTGGGGGGACTCGACCCTGATTGCCTCCCCTACTGGCTACTGTCTCCTTCTGGGACACCCTCCCTGCCACCTCTCAGAATCAACTGTTTCTTTCCACCACTGCCATGTAAGTGAAAGGAGGTGACGGTGATGACAGGAAGGGGTAAACCAGTCGCCTTACTCCACTGTAAGTGATCAATGGACACTGGTGTGAGGTGGGGTGGTTGCAGGGAGGATGTATATGAGAGACTGGTTGTGGTGGTGTGTGTGTGACTCTTGGTGGTGGGGTTAGTAAGACTGGACCTTGATCTGTCCCCTGCTAGCTAACATCTCCTGCCAGAACCCCCCCCCAGTCAATCATGTGTTTCCACCAATGGCACGTAAGTGAAGGGAGACCTGTCCATCCCTCTTGTCCTGTGTACTAATTAGTGTCTGTCACTGTTAAATGACAGCCTTTGCTGTACACTGTTTGTGCCCCCATCCCATTGTCCATGATTGTTCCACCACCCCAACTTGTACCGTGTCCTTGACTGTTCTGCGCATATCTAACAGACACCCCCACCCTAACCATGGTTTACATGGCTCAGTTACAAGGGAGTATGTCTGTCTGGCGTGGGGATGACTGGTGGGTTATGCCGGTCCTCTTACTCCACTGTAACTGATCACTGGATACTGGTGTGAGGTGGTGTGGCTGCAGGAAGGATGTATGTGAGTATTTGGTTGTGGTGGTGAGTGTGTGGCTCTTGGTGGGGGGGGGAATGAGACTGGATGTTGATCCCAGTCCCTGATGGCTACTATCTCCTGCGCCCCCTTCCCCACATAATCAATCATGTATTTCCACAAGTGGCATGTATGTTAAGAGAGGCCTGCCCACCCTTCTTTTCCTGTGCATTCAATAGTGCCTGTCACTGTTAAACTATGGCCCTTGTGTCCGATGTTTTTACCTATTGCCCATGACTGTTCTCCCCCCACCAGTGCCATGCCCTTGACTGGTCCACTGTTAACCAACTTCAAGTCACCCCCACCATCACCATGGTGTACATGGCCCATTTACAGGGGAGTATGTTGACTGGCACAGCCCTCCTGTCAGTGTTTTGTGTCCATATGCCTGCAGAGATGACAAAAGGAATATGCTGGTTCCCTTACTCCACTGTAACTGATCATTGTTAGAGTCACATGATACTACATTGTTGTGCAGCCATGCTCTCCTCCTCCTATGAGGGAGTGCAGTCATGTTCCCGTGTAATACTTCCACCTGAGTGACCACCTGTAGTAGTGCGCTGTTACAGACTTACTGGGTGAATGACTCTGGTGGTGATGGACTCCATGAACAAACTGCTCATAATCCATGTGTGGTGGCCATCCTTAGTTGAAGAATGTATGTGTATCAAAATACGTGCTATGCCATGTGTTGTGGATTGCAATAGTTGTCAGTATAACAATTTTTTTGTATGGTTTGTATAATGTAGAATCTTCTGTTACCATTTCAGGTGCAGCTGTGGTTTTTGCGTAGCCATGGAAACAGCAGTTGCGTGTGTATGCTGCAGAGAACCACAACCAATTGTGGACAGAAGTAGCAATCATACATGCATTATCCAGCATCCTGGCTTCCAGACAGTATGGCTAGACATCTGGGTTCTGATGACCGCTTATTTTGCATATAGACAGCAATATGGTGGTGAGTCAGATGCCCCAGTACGTGAGAAAGCGATGGTTATTTGCAGATGTGTTTACTGCTTTTCATGCTGTCACCAGTGGTTCAGAAATGAAGTAGGTTATGGCATTGGCTGCTATACTGTATTTGTCACTTCATCAGTGGACATATTGTTTTTATCTTGAAATAACTTGCATGGTTGTCCATTCCCCCACCCAGCCATCCATAAGTACACTTGCATTGCAGTGCCTTGTGCTCCATCCCCCCACCCAAGTAATACAACAGTGCCATACCCATGTACAAGTGTTTTTTCATTTGCAGTTTGCAAATACATTTCAGCTTCTTTTACACGAGCAGAATTTCTTTGTGATGTGTGCAACAATTCAAAAGCTAGCCAATACAAAAGTTGTCTTACTTTTCTTAGTCGCTAGAATATTTAGCAATAGGCACAGACAGGGTGTATTGTGTATTATCAACGTCACTCCTGGGTGGGTCAAGCAACGAGGCGGCCGAGTGCTTCCACCACCCCAGAGTGACGTTATTACACAATAACACATCCCCTGGAGTGCCTTATTGCTATTATACAATGGCTTGTCTGGTAACAAAAAAGAAAAAAAGGAAAAAGTATGTTTTTATGTATTTTTATTAGATTTTTCTGTGGGTAAGTATACATTTCAAAAAAGAAATCCCTATTTTTTTGCACCAGTGGGTGGCGCTGTTGCTTGACTGATGCTCTGTGCACAGTCCTGAAGTGCTTCTCATTGAGGTTATCTTATGTGACGTGAGGGACGTTGAAAAGTCGTTTGGTGTCACGGCTTTCTTTGAGTTTTGAATGTGGTCGCTGTCTGTGGAGAAAGGACAAGTAGCTGTGGAGCACGGTAAGGAAAGTAACAGTTGGCAATGTAAATGGAGGATGGTAGTTTAAATATGAGTTCCGTTGTTTTGCAGTTGGGATGAAGAGCGAGGGCACAGCGGGAATGTGTGAAGCTGTGGACGGCTTCACTAGTAGAACGGTCAGCCAGCAGTTTAGTCAAGCCACTCAGTTCGGGTAGAAAATGCTGGCAGGAAATCTATTCATTTAAGAATTGAATTCTGGGACTCAATTGTGGTACTCGGTGAACGCCAGACGCAAAGAAAATGAGGGGGGCGGGCGCTAAAGCTGTCACGGCTTTACTGAGGGTTCACAGCAGCAGTACCTTAGGAGTGGTAGCATGATTTGTGTTATGCGGTCATATGTGTGTGCCTGGACTTAATACAGTGACGTTATAGCTTAATATCATCACTGTCCGAGGCACACACTGACCAATCAGAGAACAGGATTTTTTATTGCCATTGTATAATTATAATTATGTAATGCACAAAGATATCATTATCACATAATTTATTTTGAACAAATCAAAATCTGTTATTATTAGCCTGCCATCCAGTGTAGTGGTATGGTTACCTCTCAAGATGTCGTGGATGACCCGGGTTCAGGAATGAGCCCACGTTGTCGAAGTGCCAACCAGGGGAGATGAGCTGAGCATCCCGGAGAATGCTCTCTGCCTCAGGGAGGTGGGAGGTCTGAAAACTCTGTGTTACTGCCACCTGTGTGAACACAGCAGTGCAAGTGGAGCCACAGAACTGTGCAAGGACACCAATGTGCTCTGACATGCAGTGCACACACTTGTTTGCATGCATGTTTGGAGCCCTTGGCATGTACTGCTGAAGAAAAGGAGAAAGTGGGACAATGGCCACTGAAGGAGGACATCCACCCCTCACCACAGGCCCCACACCACTAACCAATGCATTCTCCGTAAAGCACCTACCCAGTGTCCATCCTGCCCGCTCCCAATGGTCCCACCTGGGGTGGTAAGCCAGGGTGCAAGTGGGGAGAGGTAAGTCCTGGGGTAGTCATGTGGAGTGTCTGGACAAGTGGGCCTGACTGATGGGGCCATCTGGCAATGGGAAGGAAGTAACCTAAATATTAAAAAAAAAGAAATATCTTGTTATTGTATGTAACATAACAGTGCTATCAGCTTCGCAACCAAGAGTGGTAAAATGTTTTACATACATCAAATGTGTAGAAGCAGGAAGAGAGGGAGAGCTGGACATCACTGTCAATCTGGGGACAAATTACCTGGCTAGGGATGAGCCAGCAACAGTTCAGGAGGAGTTTAGGGAATTGGGGAGGGGTCTTAGGCTAGTTGCACAATCTGTGACCTTCTCAGAGGTGCTACCTGTCTGCAACGGGGGGAGGACAGGATTCTCTGCACCAGGATCTTCAATACATGGTTGAAGGAATGGTGCAGAGAGGAAGATTTCTGCTTCATTGGAGACTGGGGCCCCACCTGGAGGGATAAGGACCTGTACAGAAGCTACAACCTGCATCCATCCAGAAGGGGAACAATGGTCCTCAGTGAATGGTTTAAATGCTACATTGGCAAGCATTTAAACTAGCCAAGGGGGAAGGCAGAATAAGGCAGGGAGACAGGAACTGCTCCCCCCACAGGCTCATGAGGTCAACAGTGAGAATCCTGAGGGAGTGAAATCCCAAAAGGAACCAAATAACAAAGGAATCCAAGGGGTAGAAGGAAAGAGAGATAGTAAAAGAAAAAATAATAAATAGTGGAGGAAATAAGGAAGGGCAAATGGGAAATAAGGGGGGGGGGATGGCAGGACAATATGGAGAGCCATGTGTGCAAATGCTCAAAGTCTGGGCAATAAGATTGCAGACCTAGAGGCCACCATGGCATATATGGACCAGGACATAGTAGCAAGTACCGAGTCCTGGTGCAATGAAAACCAGGACTGTGATGTAGCCATACCAGGGTATACTCTGTTCAGAAAAGACAGGGTAAGTGAAAAAGAAGGAGTAGTGGCTCTTTAT
Organism: Neoceratodus forsteri; assembly: GCA_016271365.2. Lineage (NCBI taxonomy): Eukaryota > Metazoa > Chordata > Ceratodontiformes > Ceratodontidae > Neoceratodus > Neoceratodus forsteri. The sequence continues at coordinate 1,839,342,288 of CM057449.1, forward strand.
GTCAGGGACAACATAAAAGCTATGGAAATACAGGGAGAGCAGGGAAGAGCTGAGGTACTGTGGGTCACCCTGGAGACACGGAGGGGGACCGCTGTTCACTCAAGAGTGATCTACAGACCTTTTACTTAGTAAGGTGTGTGATATTAGATGTACTCCACCAGTAAACATGAAAAAAGGCTATTGTAAGTTTCAGTAGTATGCAGACTCCTCCACTGTCGACAATAACATTATCATCCTCTATATGGCCCGCATCCCTTCTCACGAATCATTTCCTCACTCTGGGGTTTTCTTGGACTATCTGCGGTGTCCAGTCTGTGGCTTCAATGCATCTGTGATGTAGAACCCGTGGAGTACAAAATGAAAACACACAGTACAGTACTACAAGGTCCCAAAAAATTCAATCGTGCTACTCAAAGTCCTTGTGCAGGCAGGCACTGTATCACACATGTTTACCCAAAGAACAGAAAAAGGCCTCAGAAGGACTAGAAAATATTCATAACCAGTAATTATTCAGGTAAATGTTATGTAGAAGTATTGCTATACATGTAATGTTACTAACATTTACACTGACAAAAGCTTGAAACACATTGTTCATACAGTTATAATCGTGAACGTCACTACTGTTTTAATTCTAATCATCTTATTTATGCATAATGTTCTGTCATTCATTGTTCATTCTGACAGTGGATTAAGTATCAGCTATGTAGATTGCTTTGATTGTGATAGAAATGTGGCAATGTGTGCATTTCAAGCATGTTTTCATAAGACAACATCGTGTTTTTGTGTTCTTACAATTTTCGGGAGAATGAAGTTTAACTTTATGGTTGACTACCAGTATGTATGCCAACGCTACGTGGTTAAATAAAAATTTAATTACTGAATCACATGGTTTGTTCCTTTTTTTCCTTTCTGTTTTTGGGTCAACATCACACATGTATTATTCCACGCTTATATGAAATCAGAGTATTGTCAAATTCATGGCACTGGATCCTTCCTGGCACCTGCAGCATTTCATTACATGAAATGAGGGCAACCAAAAGAAAAACAATTTTTCAATGAAGTACTTTAAATTGTCATAAAGAACATCCTTCAGTGGCTTATTGCTTACATGGACAATTAATTTAAGTTGCGCAACATGTAAGAAGTATGCAATAGGAGACACCAGTTTGTGAGACAGTGATTCAATAACAACACATCACTAGGCTGTGATTAGGCAGTCTTTGTTTGACAGCAATTATATTTCAATAGTATAACAAACACGGCATTAACTAAACATCTCACAACCTCCTATAAAAATAATAATAATAATAATTTATTTATATTGCACCTTTCTAAAACCAAGGCGCATTAACAATATACTTAATAAAACAATAAAACTCAAATACATAATACAATACATAAAATATATTAAAACGTCATCATTAAAACATCAGTCAGAAAACACTGCTGACCTCAGATGGGATTTTAAGGCATGCTTAAATTTCTCCACAGATGTGCACTCCCAAAGTGGACGGGGTAGAGAATTCCAGAGGGTGGGGCCACGTACATAAAAGCAGGGGCCCCCAAATATTTCAAAGACACCCTCAGATCCTCTAGCAACCCCTCGTCTGCCGAGCGGAGCAATCGCTTAGGGCAGTAGGGCACCAGAAGCTCTTTCAAATATACTGGGCCCAGTCTGTGGAGAGCTTTATAAGTCAGAAGACTGACTTTAAAGGTGATCCACCACTGTATTGACAGCCAGTGCAGTTCATGCACCACTGGAGAATTATGACAGGTACGAGAAGTACCCATCAATAGTCGGGCCACAGCATCCTGCACTAGCTGCAAGTGGCGGATATCAACCCTTGGTAGCCCTAGATAAAGGGAGTTGCAATAGTCAAAGCATGAGGTCACAAAGGCATGGACCAATGTAGGCAAATTACTGGATGGAACTAGATGCTTGATCATAGAGATGTTCCTCAGATGGTAAAAGGCTAATTTGATAACTACTGACACCTGTGATCTTAACGTCAGTCCGCCATCAAAAATCATCCCCTGGTTTCGCACCTGTTCAGAGGTCAGGAGCTGGGAACCACACAGAAATATTCCTGAGGGCAAACCAGCTCCTACCCTCTCTATCCCTCGACCTGGGTCCACAACCATTACCTCCGTCTTCTCCAAGTTCAACCTCAGCCAGCTCGAATTCATCCAGTCTTGGATTTCAGCAAGGCAGTTATTAAATACCGACAGAGCTCTATCCTGGTCGGGTGCAAAAGATAGTATCATCAGCATAGCAGGGAAACCTCAACCCATACCTTCTTACAATGTCTCCGAGGGGCAGCATGTACACTGCGAACAACATGGGAGACAACACCGACCCCTGAGGCACCCCACATGACAGCGAGACTGGGCCAGAGGAATTTATCCCTGACACCATCCTCTGAGTTCTGCCAGTGAGGAACGATTTAAACCACCTGTGGACTGTACTAGATAGTCCACAGATAAACCTCAGGCATTAGAGAAGTATCCCATGGTCCACAGTGTCAAACACTGAAGAGAGATCGAGAAGAACCAAGATGGAATGGCTCTTTCAATCTCTTGCCATCAGGAGATCATTGAGCACCCGAACCAGCACAGTCTCGGTACTATACCTCTTGTGAAAACCAGACTGGAGTGGTTCATAAATGTCATGGATGATCAAATGGTTCTACAGTTGTACGGCCACTACTTTCTCGATCAACTTCCCCACAAAGGGAAGATTAGAGATCAGTCTGTAGTTAGCATGGCAGTCTGGGTCCGAAGAAGCTTTCTTCAGGAGGGTGTTACCACCATCTCCTTCAGGGAGCTAGGAAACTCACCTGTCTCCAAGGAGCACCAGACTATCCGTGCAAGGACTGGGCTGATAACATCACAACAACCCTGTATCAAGGAAGTTGGGCCCGGATCCAAACTACAGCATGTAGGATGCATACCCTGGACAATCCACATGACATCAGTGAGCTTCGGCTGGTCAAGGGAACTCCATGAACGGCCAGAGGTAGTGACCTGGCACCAATCCGTCGCTTCTCCCATAGAAGATGCGGGCTGGAATGATGCCCTGATGTCATCCACCTTAACTACAAAGAAGTGAGCAAGCTCCTCACACTCCACTTGTGAAAATGCTCTTCACACCTGCAGGCAGGCTGGGTTGCACAGCCTATCTACAGTTCAAAAGAGCTGAGCCGGCAGGTTCTGAGCAGCCGCAATCTCCCCAGAAAGGAACTCTGCCTTCTTACGGGAGATTGAAGAATGATAGGACTGGTAGTGTTCTGTCAATCTAAGATAGTTGGCATCAAGGGCAGATTTTCGCCATTAACGTTCTAATCTTCGTCCTTGTCACCTCATCTCCCTCAAGGTCCAATCAAACCATAGGGACCGAGGGTGAAGGGGGAGAGGACGAACATGGACAGGGGCAACGATATCCAGAGAAGAGAAAATAGCCTTGTTATAGGCCAGAACCAAGGCTTCGGGATCACTGCTCAGACCCTAAAGCTCTGATAGGTCAAGCACCGCCGCCAGGTACTCAGTGCCAGATAAGAACTGATAAAGTAATGAAATCTTATTATGTTGAAAACATATGTGCAACAGTTCATATTATTGCCATGTGTGGGATTTTCTAGGACTCCACTTATGCTGTACCCACCTGTTTTGAATTTTGGGTAATGTATATCATTTTTTCCACCTGTACACATAGTGGCCTGCTTGCGGTGGCAATTTTCATTGTAATGAAGTACAGCAATAATGCCTTAATGATCAAGAACAATATACTGTAATATCACATATAAAACATAATTAGCTATGGAGTTGTATACATTTCATAGAAACACAGAAGTTGATGGCAGACCACAGGGCCCATCCAGTCAGCTAATTTCTTTTTCTACCTTATGAATGTGCCATCGGCATTTGCTCTGTCAATGGTCTATCTGTTCATACTTATCTGTATTGCTCCCTTATGCCTATCCCATGCCTGTCTGAAGCCCTGCACTGTATTCATATCCACCACTTACTGAGGCAGGCCATTCCATGCATCCACCACCCTTTCTGTGAAAAAGAACTTCCTCACATTACCCATTAATCGGCCTCCCTCTAATCTCATGCTGTGTCCTCTTGTCCTGCTATTTTTCTTATATTGAAACATGTTAGACTCTTTCACCTTGTTAATGCCCTTAAGGTGTTTGAATGTTTCAATCATATCACCTCTCTCCTTCCTTTGCTGTAGGGTATACGTATTGAGTTCCATTATTCTGTCCTCATATGTTTTCTGATGCAGTCCCTGCACCATTTTGGTTGCCCTCCTCTGGACTGCCTCAATTTTGTTAATGTCCTTGTGCAGGTGCGTCCTCCAGTACTGCACACAGTTCTCCAGATGGGGCCTAACCAGAGTCTTGTAAAGAGGGATTATTACCTCCCTCTTACGACTTGTGATACCCCTACTAGTACACCCCAACATCCCCCTAGCCTTACCTACTGCTTTAGTGGTCTGCCTGGATGATTTCAGGTCATCTGTGATGATGATGATGCCCAAGTCTCTTTCTTCCCTTGTGACTGCCAGCAACTCCCCTCCCAACCTATAGGTGTCTTTCGAGTTTCTCTTCCCTATGTGCATGATCTTGCACTTCTTTGCATTAAATCCCAGTTGCCACTCTTCCGACCATTTTGCCAGTTTATCCAGATCTCTTCTCATTCTGCCCACCCGATTTGGATCATCTACTATGTTGCAGATCTTGGTGTCATCTGCAAAAAGACAAATCTCACCCTCCAGTCCATCTGCAATGTCACTGATGAAGATATTGAAGAGGACTGGCCCCAGGACTGATCCCTGAGGTACCCCACTTGTAACTTGCATCTCTTCTGACTGTATACCATTTACCACCACCACTCTCTTTTCTGCCCACCAACCAATTTTCCACCCAGCTGACCAGCTTCGGACCCTTCCTGAGCCTACCCAGCTTATTAATCAATCTTCTATATGGAACAGTATCGAAAGCTTTGCTGAAGTCAAGGTAGGCGACATCAACTGTTCTCCCTTGGTCCACCACTCTAGTTACTCAGTCAAAGAACTCTATGAGATTAGTTTGACAGGGCCTTGCTGTTGTAAACCCATGCTGTATTGGATCCTGTGCTCCTATGGATTCCAGGTGTTGCACTATCCTTTCCTTAAGGAGTAGCTCCATAATCTTGCCCACTACTGAGGTAAGACTGACTGGTCTGTAGTTCCCTGCCTCCTCCCTGCTACCACTCTTGTGGAGTGGGATCACATGAACCCTTCTCCAGTCTTCTGGGAACTCTCCTTTGCTCAGAGACTCACTAAATAAGTTCTGATAATGGATCTGCTAGTTCCACCCTTAGCTCCTTTAGTACCCTGGGATGTATGCCATCAGTTCCCATTGCCTTGTCCACCCTGAGCTTATCGAGCTCTTGTAGGACCCTTTCTTTAGTAAAGGGACTAGTGCATGCTTCCCTTCCCTCTGTGTCCATGGTGCTGAGCTGTGGGCCCTGCCCTACCTTCTCCTCAGTAAATACTGAGCAGAAGTATCTATTTAGGATAGATGCTTTTACGTGGTCCTCCTCCTCACATGCCTCTTATCCCCTTTGAACTTAGCAATACCTCCGTCTGGACTTTGTCCTTTCACTAATGTATCTACAGAAAGTCTTGTCATCTTATTTTACTGTTTGTGCTAGTGTTTCCTCGGTTTGGGCCTTTGCCTGCCTTACTACCATCCCTGCTTCCCTTAGGGAAGTTTGGCATGACTCCCTATATTCATCCCACTGTGTTCCCTTATATTTCCTGAAGGCCAGCCTTTTGGCACTGACCTTTTCTGCTACTGTTTTAGAGAACCAAAGTGGTTTCCTTTTTCTTTTGTACTTCCTTTTCACTGTAACAGAATGGGATGTTGCTTCAAGTATTGCATCCTTAATACTTGCCCACTTTGCCTGTACCACCTCACATGCATTTCTTCTTGCCAGGGCTAGTTTATCTCTGTTGGCCATCCTATCAAAGTCAGCTCCTCTGAAGTCCCATTTTTTGCCTTGGAATGGGATGATTTCGTTCTGGTGGCCAAATTGAACCATACAATGTGATGGTCGCTGGTCCCCAGGTGACCTTCTACCCGGAGATCTGTGATCCTTTCCCTGTTAGCCAGTAATAGATCTAGGATAACCCTGTCTCTTGTGGGTTGTTGTACCAGTTGTTTGAGGCCCTCCCTCTGTAGGGAATCCACTGTGTGTCTAGTTCTGGCAGATGTTCCTGCTGGTATTGACCAATCTGTATCTGGCATGTTGAAGTCTACCATTATCAGAACCTCCCCCTTACCTGTCATGTTTTGTATATCATCTAACAGTAATGTGTCTATGTCCTCCCACTGGTCGGGAGGTCTGTAGACAACCCCAGTTCGTATGGCTCTCCCATTTCCTGTTTCCAGGGCGAGCCACAGTTCGTCTGGCTCCTTATGTGTATTCTGAATTTCTGTAGCTTTGATACTTTCATTAACATAAAGGGCCACTTCACCCCCCCTTTTTGCACCTCTGTACATAGCCAGGTACTGAAGTCTCCCAAGTGTTGTTACTGGTGAACCATGTCTCGTTAATGGCTACTATGTCCAGTTTAGCCTCTGTCATGCAGAGCATCATAGTGCCTGCAATTCATGTTTATTTATTTATTTGAAAAGTTTCACCAGGAAAAGCATGCTGAGCTATAATAGCTTATTTCCAGATGCATCCTGGGGGGGGGGGGAGGAATGGGAAGTACAACTGGTGTATACATAACAAAGATACAATAAAATAACACATCATACATTGATATACATATAAACAATTACAACTATGACAAATTTAATGTGTTAAGAAGACAACACATTAGAAATAAATGCTGTACATTTAATTCTAAAGACTAGAGGCGTTTCCCTTAGCAGAGACAGGATAGGTGAGGGGAAAGAGAGAATATAACTAGGCTGACTGGAGAATGGACAGGGAGGAGTGGGATAGGGTAAAGGGAGAAAACCTTCAACTCTCTGGGATGCACACCCCACAAGGGCCAAACTCAGCAGGGTGCACACCCATATCGAGTACTGGTTTCCCAAGCCTGCAAGGACAGAGAGATAGGATAGTAAGGGGGAGGCAAACCTTTGACCCTCTGGAGTGCAAATCCCACAAGGATCCAGCACTGCTCGATGCACACCCTGTCTGTGTCATAGGTTGCAGGCTTGCATGGAGAAATGTAGGAGAGGGGAATGGGAAGGAGTAGTTAAACAGTTTTGAAAGAGAAAAGGGGTGGGGAGGGGCTATGTAGGAAGTGGGTCAGGAGCGGCTGCAGGATGGGGAAATGTAATTGTGAAGAAGAGAGGATAATGAACTAGTGGATGGGGCAGAGTGGATAGCTAAGGGAAGAGAGTTCCAAATTTTAGGGAAATGGAAGGAGAAAGCAACCTGGCCTGAAGTTGAGGATCTGACAGGGAGGCAAGTGTCCAGTAACCAGAGTTATGGAGAGAGTAGGTGGGAGTAGAAGGGGTGGAGAGGAGGGAGGTGAGGTAGTGGGGGGAGGAATCCGAGCCAGTACTTCCCAACTATGAAGGAACAGTGGGTAAGGCATCTGGCCTCAAATGGGGGGAAGGCGGTATAAAGGTCACAGTGGTGTGTATGGGGTGGACAGTCAATAGCAAACTGACAAAAGGAGATGCAACCTCATTGCCTGTACAGAGCACCTAGTTTGGGGTGCAATTTTTTTGTGGATGACATGCACATGCCCAGAAAATTGAGGTGCCAGTCATGCCAGAGCCTGAGGTATCTGAAGGAGATGACATCCTCTAATATGGACCCTTTGAGGATGTGGAAGGATGAGTGGCAGTAAGCCTGGAAAGCCTTTACCTGGAGTTGAGGGACAATTGAGTTGAGAAAAACCAGAGCTCATGCCATGGTATATATGCTGTGATATCACATATAAAACATAGAAACATAGAAGTTGCCAACAGGTAAGGACTGTGTGCCCCACCTAGTCTGCCCCCTTTCCCCACCTAATGCAATACCGCAGACCCTAGTTGATCCGAGGCTTACCCTCTCTTCCCTATTGTGAGAGTACTCTTAAGTCTATCCCATGCATTCTTGAATTCCCCTACCATTTTTGGCCCCACCACTTCCTCAGGGAGGCTGTTCCAAGCATCCACTACTCTTTCTGTGAAAAAGTACTTCCTCATGTTGCCCCTGAGCCAACCTCTTCTAGCCTCATATCATGCCCCCTCATTCTTGTACACCTTCTTTTCTGAAAGATGCTACCCTCTTTTACCTTGTTTATATCCCCTAGGCATTTGAATGTCTCTATCATATCCCCCTCTCCTCTCCTCCCTTCCAGGGAATACATATTGAGATCTTCTAGTCTTTCCTCATATGACTTTTGGTGCAGTTCTTGCATCATCTTTGCTGCCCTTCTCTGGACTGCCTCTATTTTGTCTATGTCCTTCCCAAGATGTGGCCTCGAGAACTGGACACAGTACTCCAGATGAGGTCTCTATAGTGCTTTTCTCTGCTAGTAATTTCTCTCCCTATGCACCCTAGCATCCTACTGGCTCTCCCCACAGCCTTTTCACATTGTTACATAATAAGCTATGGAGCTGTATACATTTCAGAGAATCATAGTACCTGCACTTCATGTCAGGGTATGAAAGGCAATCATCTTAGGAGTAAATTGGTTTAATAGGCTATGAAAAGACTTAAGCTCGGTACATGCCAGAAAGTTTGGCAACATCGTTGCACAGCCTTTTTTCACACAGGATTTGTTCCAAATGTAAAGCCACCTGTGACGCTGTCATCAACAACCCCCCCAAAAAAACAGACATTAGATATGTGCTAATGTGATAACACCATTACACTGTTTTATGTATTATGAAGTAACACCTCTGTTAATAAAACTATAAGCAAGACAGTTTCAAGAATTACTTATTCAAGAAAATATCAGTACTGATGCTTAAAAATGTCATTATTCCCAGGTATCTTGTGAAGATTGCCTGTGTATATCCATCGTTTCATTTCAATTCAAACTGAAAATACTTTAAATACACTTTTAAATGATGAAATTCTGGGGTTGGGGGAGTAGACATGACAACAATTAGCCAGAGATGGAACATCAATTAGCCAGAGATGTCACTACTGCACAGCAGTATGTATTTCACTTCTTTGACAACAACACAACTTCATTAATGAATAATGGGAGTTGGAGGGACAGTCCTGGCATGAAGGATAGAGCATCCCATCAGATTCTGTCCTCATATGGGGAGCGGGACGCCAAGTCCTGCTGCTCTACCCCCACATGGTTGACTGCAGGTGTAGCCTGGGTGGATAACATCCAAACAGGGAGTTGTATGTAGCACTGTGGTACTGTGGGTGCATTGGTTGGCAGGCAGCCAATGCCACAACACACTCAGTGGGGTGGGGGAGATTGTGTGATTAAAAAAAATTAGAAAAGTTGACTAAAAAGGGTTGGATTGAGCAGGTGATGCACATGCTCACTTACCAAGTTCAGTAACAGAACCTCACCACCATTGAACTGGGACTACTACAGGTTTTTACTTACAATGCGACTGTCCAGATAGACAGCAGTAAAAAAATGAAGTGGCTGAAGTTGAACCTGGCCCTGTGGAGCAAGCCATAATGACAGAACAGCAGTGTGTTGTGAGTGTGCCCTGGGGGCCTGGACTAGTGAGTCACTGGATGTCACTGAACGTGCAGCAGGGCTTGGCTGAGAAGGAAGGAAGTCCCAGCTGTTACAATGGTGGGCCAAATATGTTACCCACCAAAATAGGGGTTTACTTTCACTGCAGTTGTTACCACTATAGCCCTGAACAGGGCATAGGTACTACACAGCGGTAATGACATGCATTGCGATGCTCACAAACCCAATTTGGAAATTAGCATGGGTCATTAGAGAGCTACCAAATAGAGGAGTTAACATCCCATGGACGTTTGACTCATGGGGGATGTGAGGGACTCAGGACAGTGCTGCAATTTCTCCACCTGGGTAACCACAGCTGGCAGCAAACAGTGGTGACAGTGATAGATGGGCTGATCCCGTCAGCTGAATGATGAAAGATGCATGGGTCAAGGTGTTCACCACATGCATTGTGGTATGGCAGTAAAAAGCAAAACAACCTCCACACCTCCGTGAATGCAGTCTGTGTCATATTTGCTCTGTTGGTGCAGTAAAAAACCTATAACTGTGTAGGACAGAGTCAGGCATGACCACCAAGAGACCATTCCCTAGGGGTCATCCCAGGTGTAACGTGGAAAGGAGGTAAGTCATGCCTATGGCGTGTGGTGTCACTGCATGGAACATCATGACTGATGTTGGCCTGTCACTACTAAAATGGGGATAAAGTATAGTAATGAAATAAAATTTTAAAAAGTACAATTAACCAATGTCACCCTCCATTGGTTCTTAGTTTCTGCTGTGCTGGTGCTGATTGTGGCACCCATGTGCCGTGATGATCTCACTGTTTACTGCACCGTTGCATTGTGTGTAATCTGTGCATATATTTTGAAAAATGAATAATTTCTGTGCTGCTTTACTATCACCATCCTAATCTCTCTGCATTAATGTTTATCATTGATAGTTTTTTGTAGTACAGTAATACTCACATGGTTGCAGCCATTTTTTCCAGTTACTGGATGGATTGATATTATCATGTACATAATGTGCAAAGTCTGCATCTGTATGACAGTGCTCATGCTGAACATGTGCCACTACAGTGTGGTCCTCACCTACTGGAGTCGATCCAACAGACCAATACATGTGGTTCACAATACTCTGTATCCATTGAAGCTGAATACTGCAATCTTTCAAATTTGCTGTGGCCATCATTTTTCCTTGATTCCTTCAAACGTGTAAGATGGTTCATGTTACTTGGTGATGAACATTGGAAGTATTGACACAGTGACATGCATACTGAAAACATTGCAAACAGACAATTTAAACATCTTTCTCAGTTGATAACTAGTAGTTAATGGTGGCAACACTACATCATTCTACCATGACACCTGGAAAACTATTGAATTGCTTTGTCACTCTGCCTATCTATTCAAACAGTAAGCACAGCGTACCACCGGCAGTGTCATACAGTACTACTGAACTGCAGTACCAAATATATAGACTTTTTCAGGAAAAAAATCAAAGTAAAACTTTGAGTGGTGCTTGGGCAAGCATCCCTAACAAGGCATTGGTTGCATGGGGAAGGGGGGGCCGTTACAGAATGGCCAGTCTGTCATACTGTGTGACATAGTGCTGGCTCTGCAAGAGACTGCTGATACAAATGATACGGACTAAAGCAGTACTGTACTATTGATGTTACCACAGTAGTACAAAACGTCTAGATGAGTTTGAAATTGTTATAGACAGCCCAAAATGGGTGATTTGATGAAAGCAAACACAATTGTGTACAGCTGTATAGGGTAATATTTCTACACATTCATACCTTTTGCAACATGCCACGTATCGTAGTGATGAGTGGTTTGCAACATGTTTTCTCACATCCATTTGGCCACCCACCCGTATGTGATGGTCTGTGATCAATTCATCTATTACGAGTACATTTTCCTCAACAGCAGCAACACATCTTCAGAGACTTTCAAGCTTCATATTTGTACTGCCACCACATTCATTACTCTGTTGAGACATAGAAACATAGACTTTGATGGCAGATAAGGACCGCTTGGCCACTCAGTCTGCCCATTTCCCTACCTACTGGATAAGCTGCAGATCCTAGTTAATCAACAACCTACTTCTTCCTACCCCCCACTAGAATTGCTTTATATCTGTCCCATGAATTCCCCCACTGTTGAAACACAGAAACATAAATTAAGACTTGAACATTCTATTGATGAACAGAAAACACTGGTGATGACATGACTGAGAGATTGTGAAATGTTTTCATTGCTATATTTATGATCTTTGGACACTTTATCACAGTAAGCCACCAACCAATTCAGCAACTTCCACCTGCACATGACCCTAGATAAGCAAAAACAAATTGACCTCCATCGCTGACTGTGGTGGTGCAACTTGTCATAACATCACATTCAAGGAAAAAGTTAGTGTGTTACACACATCCACAAGTGAGTGTTCAATAATCATCATGCCATCACTACACAATTGAGAGTGCTGTTGGCAACAGGATGATCATTCACTGAATTACATGACTGGTGACTACAAGCATGTTTTTACATATGGCACAACAAACGTGTTCCTCAACTACTGTACACACTGCTGGTGCGTCTTCTGTGTCGTGGCTGGTCATCACACAGCAAGATTGTTCCCATTTACAGGGAAGGTCTCTTTAGCCTTTTATTCTATTTACCTGTGTAGTTTGTAGGCATGAATGATGATTGCCTCTACTGCACTCGCCTAATTTCATCAGGATTTAAATGTAAATGAAGGTATTTAAGTTGGGAGTGAAAACCTGCTTGACTCAATTGCAGAGGTCATGAACTGCTTTATGTAAGGCATCCTGGAATTTTTTAATGTTTTAGTGCTGAAGCCTGCAGTAGTTATACTGTACTAGTCAGTGCTGCTGCTGTCTTCTGCAGTCCCTACATTCTTGTCCTATGCTCACCATGAAACTTTTCAAGGCATAGTTAAGTGCCCTTCTTTCTTCTGTAGTTTGAAGTTTATCTGAGTTAGAAAAAAATGCTTTAAAAGAATAGAGTGACTTCACAAGGCATAACAGAACTGAATGAGTATAACTTTTGCTGGCTTGTGCAGATATGCATCATCAACCCCCATGATGCCTTGCGTGAGTGGGGTCATGTCCTTTGCAATGGAGACCAACAGGTTTTTACACCAGGGCAAAACAGAGTGAAGCAATCTCATTTAAATTTAAATTAGGATGAAATTAGGGGGATGCAAGAGAGGGGATCATTGTTCATGCCTACAAACTGCACAGGTATACAGAAAATAGGGCTGAGGGGACTGTCCCTATAAAATGTCATAACAACGCAATATTACTCAAACAATAAGTTGCAGAAATTTAGGCATGGTGTCGTAGAGGGCTGAGGCACTTTAGGCCTTAATTCTCCCATGCCAGTGACCTGAGTTCAGGAATGAGCTCAGGCCATGGAGGGGGATGGCCAGTGAGGGGAGAATTAAGCATCCCAGAGGATTCTCTCCTCCTCCTCCGGGGATGGAGGGCAGCTAGCTCTGCTGTGATACTGCCACCTGGATGACCATAGATGGCAGTGCAGCTGTAGTACCTACTGAGTAGGAGCTGGAGGATGTCAGCAGGTGCCGACCTATGTGCGCTTGTGTAGTACTTACATGCTTTGAGCACCCTTGACATTGGCATCCTTGGGAACTCAGGAGAAAAGTGGAATTAACTCAAGCAGCAGGATGAAGCTGACAAGTTTGCATGCCATACACCTGGCTACCTATGTGTGATCTCCCACAATGGACACTTCTGTGGCAGAGGTAAGCGTGACCCAGCTGCCCAAGCCAGAGGGGAAAGCTCTGGGGGAACATGGTGAGCCTCAGGTAAGACCTAGCAGATGCCAGGGTGACAGAGCTGGTACTGGGTCGAGCAGATTAGGGCTATCCTGAGAGAAGGGGCAGTCCAGTCTTTGCTGCCACATCTTAGAGAGCCATATCTGCCAGGAACACCCATGGTTTTCACCCCATGGCAGGGACAGGATATTGAGGGCCATCTGGGTCGAGCAGATTGGGGTCATCTGGAGAAATGGGGGCATAAAGAGCTAACAAAAACAAATTTGTCAACATACTTTTATTAATTTGATGTGCAGCACAGTTCCAGCAGTGAGCTCCATTAGTGCACAGTTGTATTTGGTGAAATGTCCTGGGCTGTCTGCCCTGCCATCACCACCACAAACCAAGCAGTTTCTTTCATCTTGAAGAGCAGCAATGCACCACCACTACTGTCTTGTCTGTCAAACACTCATAATTGATGGTAACAGTATTGTGCTCTGATATCAAAAGAAAGTTTTTGCAGAGTACAGTATGTGCACACACCCATGTGTTTTAAGACTTGTGGGGCTCGATTCTCAAAGCCCTGAGATTGACACAAGGTGCCTGCACCAAACATAAACGGTGCAGGTTGGCACCTTGTGTCAAACATTGCCCCATGAGCTATTCACAAAAGCAGCCTGCATCAACTGCAGGCTGCCTGTCCCAAAAGGGGCTTGTGCTACTGGTGCACCCAAAACAGGGTGTGACATGGGGCTAAGGGGCATGCGGCAGGTGTAAGCTGCCACATCCCCATAAATGGGATTCTGTAAACTCACCCAGAGGACATAATTCTAAGTACCCTTAGACCAGCCAGGGCTGGTCTAAGGGTACTTAGAAAATTCTCTTCTGGGAGAGATTACATAGAAACAGACTTTGACAGCAGATAAGGACCGCTTGGCCCACCCATTCTGCCCATTTCCCTACCTATTGGATAAGCTGCAGATCCTAATTTTACTAACAGCCTATGTCCTCCTACTTCCCACTAGAATTGCCTTATGTCTGTCTCATGCATTCTTAAATTTCTCCACTGTTTTTGAACCCACAGCCACCTCAGGAAGGCCGTTCCATGCATCCACCACCATCTCCATGAAAAAATACTTCCTCACCTTGCCCCTGAGTCATCCCCATCTATCTTCAAATTGCCCACACCAGAGGGGAAAGCTCTAGGGGAACATAGTGAGCCTCAGTTTGCAGCAATGTGCCGTGGCCCCCTCCTCCAAGGTCACCATTATTAATATTGTTATAATCACCCCCTGTCCTGGTGGTCTAGTGTCCACCCTACCCGATCCTAGATGTCCCCGAAGCAATCTTAGTATTACTACCCCTGTTCCTGGTGGTCTATTGCCCCCCTCCCTCTCCCTCTTGTCCCCCAGTATTCATATTAGTAATACAACCCCCATTCCTGGTGGTCTAGTTTCCCCCCTCCCCAATCCTCATTGTCCCCCAGTATTCATATTAGTAATACTACCCCATTCCTAGTGGTCTACTGTTCCCCTCCCTGATCCCTGATGCCCCGGTCTTCATATTATTAAAACTACCCCATTCCTGGTGGTCTAGTGTCCCCCCTCTCCAATCCCCATTGTCCCTTGGCTTGGCCTTGGTGATGGTGCTGATGAGGTCCAACCAGGCAGAACTTCACAAAGCCTGCAGACCAGTGTGGTGTTTTCTTCTAAGTTTTTCTTTCCCAACCACCACAAGCAAAATTTAAGTCAGCTGAAACAAGCCTTATCACGTCGTTACATAACAACGATGGAAATTTATTGCCCACCCATTGTGGTCGTAAGTGCAGGAGGACTGAAGTCCTGTATACCCCAAGCTGGGAGTGCTAACAAATCTACAGATCTTGGACCACACTGGCAGCTCAACATGCTTGCCTGCAAACTCATGTTGCATGCACAGGTCAACATACCATACCTTCTGGAACATGGGGCAACATGTATTAAACTGTACCAGTTGTGAAGTATGATACTACGGAACGGGTACTATTGTTCTGGTGGAAGAAAATATATGTATCCCACATAGGTTGACATATGTGGCTTATTGGTTGATAAACCAATGCTACCAGTAGTTGGTGGTCTTTTAAATATTGTTGACACTGCATCAACACGCAAACGAGGGCACACATGACCAGTGTTATGCCTAAATTGTTTCATGAGGATGTTCTCAACTTCAGAAGAAAATGAGAACTGCAGAAATTACTGTTTTTTGATGGACCAGCCCAGTCCAAACATGTGCACTGCAGGGCTGCATTCCACTTATCACGCTGGATGACATCACCAGGGAATTTGTGAAGAGTGACGTTAGCTTTATGCATATTCGAGTAGCTATATGCAACACAACAACTTACCATCTTTAGTTACTTACAAACAAAACCCAAGGTACAAGACAAATAAAAAAAATAATGAATATCTGGTTATTTATTTCAAAACTGAAATGAAAAATGAAGTGTGAGTTACTGTTAATGAATGTTAATAAGCAATCAATATATTTATGCTGATTACCTCAAAGTAAATCCTATGACAGAAATATGTATAATGGTGACAGTCAATACAATTTAGTGATGGAAAATACTGCAATATTCAGACTGAGAGGGATGTTTCTAGGCAAGCAATAATACCTGACAGGGTGGGTGGTATTGGGCAATACCGGACCACCCATACTGCCCACCCTGGAGGGTATTGTTACACTTAGAAAATGAGTCTGTCCTAATATTTTTATATATTTTAAAAAAAAAGTCAAAAATCACTTATGATCCAATAAAAAATTATTACAATTGATGTTACTGTAAAGTAGTCCCTGTACTTTGGTACTCATAGCAGTAGGGGGAGCTGTTGTTCGTAAGCACCATTATTTCATGAGCTGCTTTAGTTATGTGTTTTTCCCCTGCATTTTGTGTTTCTTCCACCCCTGACCCGCCCTGTCATGCCATCAGCCACGGCAGCCAGAGTAAACATTAGGCAAGAATCATGAATTGTTGCTGTAATCAAGATCCCAAACAGAGAAAGGCTGTCACGCTGCTCCATTTATAAAAAAAAAAAAAAATCACTACTAATCCAGATTCCCCTCCCGCATCCCTGCTGCCTTTGAAAACATAGCACTGACTCAGAGTTATTTCATGGTGTGGACTGTGTAGTTTTTTTGTTATTATTTTACAAAACTGTTACTTTGATGCTACAAGACCATTTCACAGAGTTTTGTGATTTCAAAATGTGCGCACCAGTTCCGTTCAGCAGTGACTGCTGTTGTAAGGAAGTTGATCCTGATCCTCGTTCACTGGAGAACCGGGAGAATGATATATCGCTGAAGTAATATCGGGAGAGCTAGCTGTTGTGGTGGGAGAGACGAGAGAAAGATTAAACTGTATTATTAATCTATTTATTTATTGTTGACAGTGACTGATACACTGAACAGTAGTGGTATGGAGGTGTTGTGACTCGCTTGCTTACTGTGGGGAAAAATGGTGGCTACTGCACATTCAAATTCAGACTGGCACAGGGATACTAGTTTGACACTGAAGCATGGCAGGTTGGCACTTTTTATTTATTTATTGAAATGTATCACCACGAAAGGCACACTGAGCAAAAAGATGCTCGTTTCACGGTGCGATCGGGGGGGGGGTACAGAGGAGAGCAACTGTATACATTTGTACACGGAAACAAAATTACACAAATGAAATTACATGATGTTACATAGGTATAACACCATGGAAACATGAAGTAGGAGCAACATAGAAAACATTGCAACAAGGAGTTATCCACATTGTTTCATGGAGTGAGGGAGAGATTGTACAAGGAATTATAATGACAAAGGGTGGAAAATATATCTACACACGTCAGCTACTAGCTACGGTAGCGTGGAAGACAGAGAGTCAAGGCTAGAAGTGCATTAGGGGGTAAGTGTGGAGGTTGGGAATATATGCCAGCATTTTTAGCCGTAGCTAAAGCCGCTGGTCAGGCCACATAGTATCTAGGATAGGGCAGTGGGGGGGAGGAAGGGAGAAGGTAAGATGGGGGGAGGGGAGGTCAGCGACACTGGCAGTTTACAGCGCATTAGTTTGTCAGGGCAGAGGAAATGGAATACCTAGAAGAAGAGTGATGGATTTGTGCCAGCAGGTCATTCCAGAGCCTCGAGAGGTGGTAGGAGAAGGCCAATTGGCCAGCAGTGGTCCGGCGGTGACGGATTACTAACAGCCGAGAGTCAGTAGATCTAAGGGCGTGAGAGGGGGTTGGGGTTGGAGATAGGGAGGAGGTGAGGTAGGATGGAAGGGACCCAAGCCAGAGGTTTGAAGCAAATTTAGCACAGTGGAGTAGGCGCCGGCTGTCAAGGGAGGGGAAGGCCAGCACATGGTAAAGCTTGCAGTGGTTGGTGCAGGGGGGCAGTGAGGGCAAAGCAGCAGAAAGCATTGAAGTGGGGATCCAGTCTGGATAGAGTCGACTTAGGAGCAGCACTGTAGACTACATCACAGCAGTTGAATGTAGGTAATATCATTTTCTGCACAATTTCACGTCTCACTGGTAGGGGGAGGCAACTGTGGTTTCTGTAGAGAGCTCTGAACTTAGGGTGCAGTTTTTTCAGGATAGCAACCACATGAGCCAAGAAAGATAGATGTTGGTCAAGCCAGATGCCAAGGTACCTGAAAGCTGACATGTCCTCAAGGATGGTTCCATCAAGGGTGCGGAAGTTCAGGGGAGTAGTAAGCCTGGATAGTCTCTGCCTAGTGCCGAAGGTCATGGAGACTGTCTTCTTGGCATTAAGGGAGAGTTGGTGGGAGCTAAACCAGTGCTGAACTTTGTTGAAATTAGCCTGGAGACTTGTAGTAACCTCCTTAGGGGTATGACCATAGAAAAAGAGGATGATGTCATCTGCATACATGTAAATTGAGGAAGTTGAGCAGGCAAGAGGCAGGTTGTTTTTAGCAGGATGGAAAAGAGGATAGGGCCGAGTACTGAGCCTTGGGGGACACCAGTAGCTTTTCTATCCTGGTGTTTATGTAAGCGAAAATACCTGACTGGGTGGGTGGTATTGGGCAATACTGGACTGCCCAGGGGTGCAATGATAGCCCCTGGAAGGTCCAGTATTGCCAATACCGCCCACCCTGGAGGGTATTATTGTGCTTAGAAAATGTGTTACCTGTGGCATTTTTAGGTGGGATTTAAAAAATTCCAAAAGAAAATAAAAATAGAGTAACAATGAAGTTGGAAATAAAGTAGTCCATCAGAGTTTCTGTGCTGTTGCATGTGCCCATCCCCAGAGCCATCCTCTTCTACTAGCCCCCCTCTCCCGGCACCACCACGTCTGAAACAAGTTTCTATAGGGTCCCCCCCAGAAGTGTCTTGGTATAATCCTTGTTGCAGTAAAAAGAAAAAAAAACAGTTTGCTGATTTTCCTGCAAGACTGGTTGATGGGAGAATAAGTTGATAAGTTAGAGAACGGGGCAGGGGAAAAAGAGCCAGGACCACGAGAATGAGGTATATAGTAAGTTGAAAAAAGCAGGTACATTATTTTTTACAATACAAAGCATTTCAATGTTGGAGACTCGAGTGCAGAAGGACCACCTTACATGAGAACAAGCCGAAAAATGGAAGCATGGAACAAGGGAAGCGTGTGAGTGCTATCAGGTGGTGACACAGAATGGCCCCCTGACCTCTCACCGGGTGGGGCAAGTTGCTGATGGCCCCCAAGAGGGTGGGGTCAGGAGGTATGGGAAGAGACGGCCCCCCCTTAGCAAACTGCCCTATTGGTGGGGCCCCAACGGAGAGGGCTGGCCCTGTAAGCTCCTGTAGGGAGGGGCCTGGCAGGGTTCTTAAGGAGTGGTCCTGGGGGATTTCACCCCCTTGGAACCACTTCTCAGCCATGCAGTTTTTGAACTCCTTCAGTGGGTAAGTGCTTTTGATTTTCCTCATGTTCCTGGGTTTCTTATTGGCTTTGTTTTCTCCCTCCAGCATCCCCTGTGGCTGCGGCCCCTCTACTCCCACAATCTTCCCCTGGTGCATGGCTTTCACTGCCCTCCTTGGTTCTCTGCCTGGGGCTGGGGTGGTAGGGATCACTAGGCCCGGCCACGTGGCCCCCTCTTTGTTTGTATTGTCCACCCTTTAGGAGCGCCGGCTGCCCTGGTGTTTTTCCCGGGCCTCATTCCCTACGGCCCCCCGTCATGGCCACAGATTTCCCTGGGCCCCTCCCGCTTCCTTGTACATTCCCCTACTTTTTTCCCCTACTTTTCCCCTTGTCCATTTGCATTCCCCTTTCTGCTAGCCCCTTCCATCCCCCCGTGCGTTTAGCTGTTTCCCGCCCTGCTTGTAGTTTCCTCCCTAGTTTAGTTATTAGTCTCTTTTCCTCCCCCAGTGAGCCCCAGCCCTCCTCCATCCTCCTGTCCTGGGTCCTGTTGTTTTTTCCCTTTCTGCTGCCAGCAGTTCCAGCCCCGGGCTCGGGGGCTTTGTGCCTTTTCTGGTGCAGCTGCGGTGGGGCGGGTGCCCGTGGGGATCACTGGACCACCAGCACCCCCTTAGCCACGTGGGAGGCCCGCACTTGCTCTGGCCCCCCTCCCTTGTGGTTTCTTGGTTCCTCAGTTTTTGCCCCAGCCATGGGCTCTCCTGCTCTGCTGGCCACCTTTTTCCATCCTTCTTGGCAGATCCACAGCTCCCCCCTGCTGCAAATTAGTCCCCCCTTTCGCCTGCCTAGTTCCTTTTCTTCCCCTTGCTGGCAGCTCGGCCAGTCCTGTCTCCACCAGGCTGATCTCACTCCCCCACGGTCCGGTGTCACATCAGCCATTTTTGACCCCCTGCAGACCCTCCAAGCTTAGTTCTGCTGCTTGTTTCTGCTACCCCACTGGTCTTTCAGTCACAGCACCCCCTTTTGCTCAGCTTTTCTGTTTTATTGCCAGAGTGCTGCTGTTTATTTTCAGAGTTTTGCCCTGTGAAGTTAGCAGTTGTATTGGGGATTTCTATTGCTCTCGTTGTGTGGCCAGAATCAATTTTCATGTGTTTCCCTGCCTTCCTGCCTTTTGGGAGCTTTCCTGTGCAGGTTTCTCCTCGTTGTTTTGCACATGTGGGCTGTTTTTTTTTTTTTAACATTGCACGGGTCGGCCTTTCTGGCTGCGTCCCCGCAGCCAGGCCTTGGGCCGTTTCTTTAGCCTGGGCATTTTAGGCCGTTTTAGTTGAAGTATTTAAAAAAAAAAAAAGCCTCCTAGAAATGGCAGCCCCTCCTCCTTTGCAGGCCATCTGGGGTGTAGGCCACACTTTGGGCCCCCCACTTTGGTTTCTTTTTCCCTGGGCCCAGTGGGCCTTAGATCTAGCAGGCCCTGTTAGGTAGGGGTTAGGTTATCTAGTGTTTTTAAATTGTTCTAGGTTTGTGAGTCTTGAAAAAGCCTGGGGCTAGTAGGCCAACATTCATTTATGGAGTGGGAATGTTCAAGTTCAAGTTTATTGCAGGGAAATAACTCCATTGAGCAAGATCATTCACAAGGCGGTCCTGGGACATGTAGGCAGACAAGGACACATTGGATAATAACAACTTCAAATAACAACATCACAGTAATTAAGTACAGCTTTGAGAGATGTGATACATGATGCTTAGTTAGGGAATAACAAGGTAGGTAATAAGCCTGAAGTGAAGAAAAAAAGGAATGAGAATGAAGAGAGGAATGTGTATGAGGCATTTACAGCCATAAAGTAGGAAGATAAAGTATGGAGGAGCAGGAGGGAACTAGAGGGCTAGATGGAGTAGGGTGACTTAGATACAATTAAGGAGTGAAAGGAAAAGTAGAAGTGGCGTTAGTGTAAAGGGTAACAGAGTAAAGTTAGGGTAGGGGTAACAGGAAGGGGGGAGGTGGGAGTAAGAGGGAATAGGATATGGAAAACTAAAGGAAAAAGGACAGTAAAGGGAGCAGATGTATACATCTATATACATCTTTTAGAATACCCATAAAGAACATTTTGAATTAGTGGTCTGGAGGTAGTTGTGAGGCGTGGAGAGGAGTAATAGCGATGATAAGGTTTAGAAACAGCTACAAGTGTCTTTTATTTTGGATGCAGCTAGCCTTTTGAGAAAGTTGACAGAGACAATGCTGGACAGTTTCAATGCGGATTGAAGCTGATTCCAGAGGGTAGGAAGAGTACTTGATATGGCGCGTTTGACAAAGAAAGTGAAAGTCCTAGGTGCATTGAAGAGGATGAAGTCAGTTTTCCTAAGAGAGTAGGCACTGTTGGAAATATGGATGAGAGATGTTAAATAGCTTGGGAGCTTCTTCAGGATTAACTTAAGAGTCCAGATACCCATAAGAAGCGTACGTCTAATCAAAAGTGACATCCAACCAACAGCTGTATACAGGTCACAGTGGTGGGTTCGGAAAGGTAAGTTTGTAATGAACCATAGAATACAATGATAGAGGACGTCCAGTTTTCTTAGGCTTGTGACAGCTGAGGAAGTATAAATTAAATCTCTGTAGTCGAGTACAGGGAGGAATGTAGCCTTAACAAGCCTGATTCTAGTCTCTAACAGAAAGAGAGACCTGTTTTGGAAGAAGAAACCAAGCCTGGCTTTTAGCCTCCTTGACAGGTCCTCAAGATGGTCACTGAAGGAGAGCTTGTTATCTAACCAAATACCAAGATATTTGAATTTGGAGACGACTTTCAAGGGTTCTCCTAAGGAGGTGACAACAAAGTCTTTGGGGAGGTCAGCGGAAGAGGTGGAAGAGGAATTAAGAGTAAGGATCATGGCCTTAGTTTTCATGGCATTGAGGAGGAGTTTAACATTAATAAGATTAATTTCTAGCTGGGCAAAATCAGCTTGTAATACTTTCCTCACTTTGGAGAGTGTTGAGCCTGATGTATACAGTACTGTATCATCTGCAAAGAAATGCAGAGTGGAACTGGTTACGTGTGTGTCAAGATTATTGATATATAGGGAAAAGGGCCTAAGATGGAGCCTTGCAGGACTTCCCTGGCAATCGGCAGGGAGGCTGAAAAAAGGCCATTAGCTTTGACTTTCTGTGTGCTTCCAGTTAGGTAGCTGGTAAACCACTGGGCTGTAAGTGGGGTAGCACCTATTTTAGTTAGGCCACTAACTAGTAAGTTATGGTCAACAGTGTCAAATGCTTTACTAAGATCTAAGAATACTGCACCAGTGAGTTTCTTAAAATCCATAGCAGAGACCCAGTCATTGGTGACTTTAGCCAGTGCAGTGACTGTGCTATGATTGGGCCGAAAGCCGGACTGTGCTGGGTTGAGGAGTGAGAAAGTTTCAATATGGTGCTTTAATTGAGTATAGATCAATTTGTCAAAGATTTTAGAGAGGATGGGCAAGATTGAGATGGGCCTGTAGTTATTTAGGTCGCATGGGTCCCCTGATCTAAATAAGGGAAGGAAACGGGCTGATTTTCAACGAGAGGGAACTGTGGCAGTGGAGACAGAAAGACTGAATATGTGAAGAATAGAGGCAGTAAGATAGAGGTAGCCTAGTTTTAGGAAAAATGGTTCTAATCCATAATCTCCAGCGCTTTTCTTTGTATCTGATTTAAGGAGTGAATCTTCTACATCTTTAAAGTTAAGAGGGAGCAGCTGGAAGGGGCAAGTCAAGGTTTGGGGAGTGATGTTACTGCTGTCTTGATTATTAGCACGGTCTGCAAATGGTGAGGAGTCGCAGGCTAAGCCAGCTGTAACAAAATGGGAGTTGATATCTTCAAGGATTTGGCAGTTGCTCTCCACAATCCTACCATTGCTGAGGATCATAGGTGGAATAGTGGGGGCGGCAGGCTGACCTTCAATAGACTTAAGTGTCCTCCAAATTTTATGGGAATCCCCTTTTGCCTGTTCAAGGGTGGAAACATAATAGTTTGCTTTAGCTGAGTGAATGCATTTGACACGGGCATTCCTAGTTGCTCTAAATGCCTGCCAATCAGCCAGGCACTTAGTGCGTCTTGTGTAACCAGGGACTGGGTTGATGTTATTTTTTTTAGTGCCACGGTGCCTCCATTTTTGTAACCCATTACCTGGGGAGCCTGGGGTTCGGGGAGAAAACATTCACTCGGCATCAGGGCAAGGTTTTTACTTCTGGACAGGGGCACCCAAATAATTCTGGACACAGGAAGTAAAAACTGTGAATGTCCAAACCAGGAGTGGAATTCTAATGTGGGGATTTTATTCACATACACACAGGAATACAGTGCAGAATGGATCCCCATGGGGCTACACTCACTGGTTGTACAAAACTATTGCAGTCAGAACACATCTTCATCATCATCATCATCATAACTACCCTCCAGTTTCTGAACACACTGGGCTTTCAGCCCAGACTGGTACTCTTTCTCTGTTTCTGTCTGTCTTGGATTCCCTGGCATGGCACTGTGGCCAGCACTTGGACATTTTTCCATATAGCATGGATATTTATCTGGTGGCTCCCTCTACCACCCATGAGCACTTCCTAGCTCCATAAGGGAAATCATCATCATCAATCCCACATCTGGGTACTTTCTATGAACACTGGCCAAGTGCCCAGAAGAAAGCTATAGGTGCCCAAATTAAATCCGTAGAGATAAATCTGGATTTTCCAGATGGGAGGTCTCCCACCTTTTGCTTCCAAATTCATACCCGGCAATTTATTTGGAATCAACACCTTTCCTTGTGAACCTCTTGGTTTGTAGAAGGCTATCTCAAAATGTATGTCACATTTAGCAATCTACTGTCTCTGGGAAATAGTGTCCTGACTTGTAGCTTTCTTTAAGTGGCTATGTCCATCCCTGTAGACCCTCACTGATTAGATTCATTTCAAGCCATACATGACTTAAGTACTGTACTTGGCATCCTTTCCTGACCCACAGTAGCAGACACTTAACACAACAGTCTTGGTGAAACATAGCTCACTGGCAGAGCAGACTCACCCTGGATTGCAGGTGCCCTCATGCTTCTCTCTGGAAAAAACACAAACTTCTGGGTGCCTCAGCACAAATCTTCTAGGCAGCTTCTTTTCCTTCGGCAGGGCCAGGGGAATTGCACCTCAAGAGCTATTCTTGTCCCCCCAAATCCCCTGAGGGATGGGGCACTGAAACAACTGGGGGATGGTCTCAACCACTTCAAGCAGGTATCTTCTGTGTCTCTATCTAGGGTGAGAACACACACCCACATAAAGGTAGCTCTATGACAGAGCTGAAGGCTATGAGGGACTGCCTACTGCAGTGCACCTCCTCTCCCCCACTGAGCCTCCCACTAGGCTACTCAACACTCTCCTGAAGACTGACTTTGAAAACCCCAACGTTCTAACCTAACTCCTAGCTGCAACATTCCAATGTGGCTTATGCTGCTGCGAGAATTCTATATGATGTCATCCTTCCAGCTCAGCTAAGACTGAGGAAAGAGTGAGACAGTGTGAAACCCACTTAAAAGGCCAAAATTCAGCTAACTGGTGGGTGGGCTCAGGAAATAATAGGGAGCCAAGTAGTTAGAGTAGAGGAGGAGGGAAAAGTTAGAGGACGGCAAGGCAACCAAGATGGAGGGGAGTGGGAAACTGGCTGAGAGTCAGGGGCAGAGAGCCAGAATCAAGAGGAGAGGAGAGGCAAGGAGACAAGGTTTATAAAATGGGTAGGGAGAATCAAGCTTTTTGATTGGCCAATACACCGTTCCAGCAATGCTCTTTATTTTTAGTATAGCATACAAAATAAAAAGGGCCAGCACTAATCACCCGTTTACCAACTGAAATCCTAACTTGGCAATCATTTTTCTCTGCTACCAGGTCTTATCTTTGCTCCAGAATCACAACAGAAACACCAATTTAAACAGTGAAAATATATTTTTCTAATCACTTTTCATATCCACTCTGATAAGTTGTTATTTATTTGCCTGTGCACTCTCTCTCCCTCTACCTCTCCAGACCCACAGTTTTGGCAGTAAGAGTTAGAAAGCTGCCAGTTTTTCAAAACTCAGCAACTGCAGGTGATAGTATGCTGCCGGCAAGACAAAAACAAAACCATGGTCATAGATGTTAAATTTAAAATAATGTTGCCCCATTTGTTAAAATAACAAAACAAAACCGTGTTAAAATCCCCACTAGTGGATCGTGAGTGATTCCTTTGAGTGGGGCATCTAACATATACCATTCGGTTCTGTATTGCACTCCCATTGTTCCCACAGCTGAGTTTTCCCTATATAAATAAATATACACACTCAAACTGGTGCCAGAGGAAGGAAAACTGTATTTTTTTTTAGTGAAGCTCGAATCTGATCTGGAGACTGAGGGCTGCTGAGCGGATGTTATGATAGACAATAGCAGTCCCCCAAAGGCATGCAGTCCTAAGTATCATGCGGTAGCAAATTAATATAGAAGTACAGAAAGAATGTGCTTCTGTGCCCCCGTCTATTGCTATTATGTTTCACATAAAATATGAATCAAAACAGTACTGGCTATGTGTTTTGCGTGCCCCCATCTACAGCTGCCATGTTTTAAATAAGTTATGAATTGAAACAGCAGTGAGCAAATGTTAAAAAAATGCAGATTTGTGAAATAATCACACAGCCTATCTCGATCAGTGTCAGGTTTAAGTCCCACCACCAGCCATAACCTGCAATAAAGAATGGTGGGATTATTTCACAGATCTGCATTTTTTAACATCTGCTCTGTGCTGTGTAAGTTCATAAGTTATGTGAAACAAAACGGCTTTAGATGGAGGCGTGCAAAAATGACTTATTTTTGCCTTTGATATTAATTCCATACTGCATGGTATTTAGGACTGCATGTCTTTGTGGGAATGCCATTATCTGCCATAAGGCCCGCCTAGCAGCTCTCGGTCTCCAGATCGGAATCCAACTTGGCTAACAAAATATATAACTTTCCTTCGTCTTGCAGCAGGTCGTGTATGAATAGTTATGCACATTGAAAAAATTCAGCTGTGGGAACAAGGTGAGTTCAATTCAGAACCGAACGGTGTATGCTAGAGGTCCCACTCCAAAGGAATCACCCGCGATCCAGTAGTGGGGATTTTAACGTTATGTTTTATTTTTAAATGAATGGGGCATCAGTACTTTAATTTTAGCATACATTGCAACCACTGTACTAGGAATAGGGCTAAAACAACGCTCAGCATGGTGATGTAAAAAAATCAGTCACGGAGGGTGTACAGGGCCACGTGGTTTCCATTCATAGAAATGGTCCAGTGAAGCGCGCGCCCCAAAACTTGCACATCTCAGAATTTATAATTGATTTTATTACATCAAATGCAGTTTGTTCATTCTGCTAGTGCAGGACTTAGATGTGTGACACTAGCTAATGTCTCTAAGCTAACAGGGGGCACAGTTCAGTTTATTACTATCTCGATCGGTGTCAGCTTCAAGTCCTACTACAAGGCAAAACCTGCAATAAAGGCTGGGGAATTATTTTACAGATCTGTTTTGTTTTTAAACATTTAGCCAGTACTGGTTTGATTTATATGTTATGTGAAACACGATGGCAAAAGACGGGGCCACAAACACAGATTTGTTCTGTACTTTTATATTAATTTGCTACCGCGTGGAACTTTGGACTGCATGCCTTTGTGGGACTGCTATTGTCTACTGTAACACTCGACCAGTAGTCCTCTGCATCCCCATAGTAATCGAGCTTATTAAAAAAAAAAAGAATGTCATTCCTATAATGTAGGATATGGTCTGCTGAATTTTTTAAAGGAAAAGTTAGATGAGGGAGCTATTTCAGTGCCTTCTTGCATGAACAGTATGTAGCTAAGGTCCATGTGAAATAACTAACCTATGATCAGCTCTTGGGTTTTTCAGAAGATCAGATTTATTTAATTTCATAGGGCATCATTATGTACATTTCAACATTACTTATAAACGTAGTACTAGAAGGTGGATTGATCAAACAAAATCTGCATTGTGGAAAATAAAAATTCCTCTCGGGTGATATGGAGGACCACATGAGCTTATTTTCCTCTGCTTCAGTGGTGCTCCACTCGGGGAACCTGCTCTCACATTAGCCATTTTCCAGTAGTTGATCTGACTGGAATTTAAACTGTCAAATTTCAAAATGGCTATTTAGCGCGCGTGTCAGAATTCTGACAGTATTCTGGAATACGTCAGATTGCTGTGTAGATCCGCCCCTGCTTTAAACTCTACTACTTTTAAAGCACACTTAGGACTCAGCTGAGTCCCTCCTCTTCTTGTCTTCTCTTCTTGTCTTCTTTTCCTGTCTTCTTCAGGAAAACCTGCAAGAAAAAAGACAAAAAAAACTATTCTGCCAACACAGTACTATCTAACCCCTACCATCTAAACACTGAAAATCCCAAAAATAATTTTTGTTAGAAAAGTAGAAAAACAGTAGAAACAGTAAAAAGCAGTAGAAAAACAATGACATTATTTACAATACACATTACTTTGGGGATGGAGTGCCCTAAAAGTCCCATCTAGTGACAACAGTGCCTAAAGGCAAGTCCAAGAAAGAGTCTCTCCTGGGCCGAAGCCCGGTGAAGCACAGTTATGGTAGGACTGTAATCCCAAAGGGGAGAGTCTTTGAGGACAGTTCAAACAGTCTGAAGTCTGCTAGGTGTAGGATGTGTACTGCAGTGTCATTAAAATAGAAAAGTCTGGACTTACCAGTCCCTTGAAGAATGAAATCAATACGAAACCTGGAATTCCACTGAAAACTCTCCCTGGCAGCATTCTTCTGATACAGCTGGGCAGACATCTTATGGAAAAAGACAGGATGGCACATCTGGAAACTGCTGGGTTGATGTCATCTAGGAGATGGAACCTTGGAAACAGGACAGGAAACAGCTGGTCTGAAGTCATCTGAAATCCCAGGCAATGAGTCAGGATACAGTTGAGTTGGTGTTCTCTCTGGATCTGAAGTCAGCTGGTAGGCCAGTCGATGGAATCTGGAAAGCCAGTACACTGTAAGACTGATGAATGTGGGGCACCTGGTTCCTGGAACGCCAGACTGGCAGAACAACATAGGTATGGCAACGGCTGGATGGCAGCACTGGCTACCACTGCTTTGCTTTCCACTTGGTAGGCATGGGCACATTCACAGGACTTTGTCTGCGCTGTGGGAAAAAGCACAATGGGTCAGGTGCAAGAATTATTACCCCATCTGTGCGCTCATAATTCACATTGTGAAA
Source organism: Neoceratodus forsteri (assembly GCA_016271365.2). Classification (NCBI taxonomy): domain Eukaryota; kingdom Metazoa; phylum Chordata; order Ceratodontiformes; family Ceratodontidae; genus Neoceratodus; species Neoceratodus forsteri. Next base: position 1,839,370,895 of record CM057449.1, read on the forward strand.
GGTTTCGTTGCCCTCTCCATCCACAATTTGAACAGTGTCTATAAACAGCATTCTGCCCAATTTCCACTGTCTGAATTTTAATTGTAACTGTCTCTGACATATCTGATTGCACCAGAATGCACATGCTTTGTGGTCTCTTCCACTATCTAGGTTTTCCTGTTTCTTTCAATCTCCTCCCAAACTCTCCGAGGAAAGGTAGGAAAGGATATCCCATAGATCTCATTCACCTTCCTAAGAATCAGTCTTTCCTTTTTACTACACTTGGTCAACCTGAGGCCTCTGGCCTAGCTTGGGGGCGGCCCGTCCTGGTTCTGCCAGCTACGCATACTCAACGCAATGTAGAATGGATCTTTGACTCCTCCTTGTGGGGACAGGGTTGTGGAGCCACCACTCTCTTCTTCCATTCACTCCTCTGAGGCAAGAGCCTGAGGCTGTGGATCCACACCTTCTTCATAAGGCCACATCGGTTCCCACTCCTCCTCTTCCTCGCTAAGGATCTGAGCCCAGGAGTGAGCAGTCATTCTCACTCCTGAGACTATCCACTACTTGCTGGGCAAAGAGATCGACACCTCCCATTCAAAAGTGTCTTCCTCATCTCATCTTCTCCTATGAGACTTGGACTATGCCCTTCTCTCCAAGGGTCTGCTGATGCTCCCTCCGCTGTGTCTTTCTGTGGCTCGGACTCGGATACATCAGTTCTTTGTTCTGCCTGTTGCTCTGCACCCTTCTGCTTCATGATACACTCTACTGAGCCTCCTCCAGCAGGCTCTACCTGGTGCTGTGTGCTGCCAACTGCAGGTTCTTGAATCTTTGTCCATGTGGGAGTTTTGATTAAGCCATGTCTCTCTAGGCACCCAGAACAGTGAGGAACCATGAAGACAACCCTTCCAGCCTTTAAGCACATTATGCACACTCTTACTGGATATCCAGGAATCGCCACATGAGGCGGCAACTGTCCCCCATAGTAATATCTCTCAACATCTCTCAATCTGTTTACTTCTTCTACTATCATAGCCCGGGCATGATCCAGGTAGCGGGCTGATCCTGAAGTCATGACTGCAGAGAAAAACAAAAGCTCACTGTTATCTCAAGTCCCACTCTTTTGGAAAAACTTTTACAAAATGGCTCCCCTGCTACTGTGTTTACTTTACTACCCCACCCTATAATGGCAGCGGCAGCACTCCTGCGCATCAACATTCTGTTTATGACTCAAGCCACTGCGCATCCAATTTACACACTCCACTGATCAAGTTCACTCAAACTGGTTAACTGCACTGCCTGCTCTCCTAGCACATTTATATGATTTATACTTGACTTTTTACTTGCTGTAACTCACTGTCTTGCTTAAAAGTCCCTAAAGCCACAGTATTTCATCGCACAGGATGGCCTGTATTTCTTGCTGCATCTTTCATACAACTCACAGTCTCTCACATGGCTTTGAAAATTATACTGTTGCTGAACCCACAATAATGACACAATCCTTCTTTGCAAAATGATCGCATTGCTACAAATAGATTCAGCTGGCTTTAGTTGAAATCACATACAGTTTGAGTTGCTTTAGGTTGGTACTCACTTAATCAGTAGTTGGTTATTGCGATGGAAAAATTCTCGGCCTACAGCTGGTTTTGGAGGCCTCTGGAATGAAGCGGGCTGGCAGTCCTGACGATTGTTCCTCTGAACACCTCGCTCTCTTCTCAGATGAATTGGAATGCAGGTTGAGCCTGATTTAAATGGAAAAGTCCGATTTTACTACTTTTATAATGTTTTCAGTCACAGCGACACTCCTCCTGGTAAGCCAATTCGCACACTCTCTCTCACTCCCTCTCGAACACTGTGCAGTCACTCTAGAGCTGGCTTGGGGGCAGGACCGATTGCAGTCTCACCAATCACTCAAAGCCATGCAAATGAGAATCTTTCTTGTCATGCTCTTCTCCTCCATGGCGATCATTAAGCAGGCAAAATTTAAACTGCAAACCACACTTTTTTTTTTCAACTGTAGCTCCTCAGCAGGAGCACCATTTCGACCATTTTTCATGGCATTTCACTTAGCGACTCTCTCTGTCCATACAACAAGCACTTCCAACGTCTAGGGCACAAATCACTGTTTGTTTCCCACAGTTTTCCATAATTTTCTTGTCACACAACACTTTAAAAAGCTGGCAAACATTATAACTTTGATGCAGGACAAGGGCATACCTCTCAGCTTTACTGCTCCTAGGTAAACTGGTGTCACAATTACAGCAGCACATGAACAGCAGCACACAGCAAGACATTCGGGTGGCAATGCTTCTACTTTTTGGGCTACTTACTGCCAGACAGCAAAAACGCTAGCCCTAATCTGAGCAAATCTTTTGTTCTCTCCCTAGATTCCAAACCCAAATCCCAGCGGTAGCCTCCAATTTTGTAACCAGGGGCTGGGTTGATGTTATTTTATTTAGCACCACGATACCTCAATTTTTGTAACCCATTACCTGGGGAGCCTGAGGTTCGGGGAGAAAACATTCACTCGGCATCAGGGCAAGCTTTGTACTTCTGGACAGGGGCACCCAAATAACTCCAGACACAGGAAGCAAAAACTGTGAATGTTCAAATCAGGAGTGGGATTCTAAAGTGGGGCTTTTATTCACACACACACACACACACACACACAGGAATACAAAGCAGAATGGACCCCCCATGGGGCTACACGCACTGGTTGTACAGAACTATTGAGGTCAGAACACATCTTCTTCATCATCATCATCACAACTATCCTCCAGTTTCTGAACACACTGGGCTCTCAGCCCGAACTGGTACTCTCTCTCTCTATCTCTATGTCTCTTTTGGTTTCCTTGGTGTGGCACTCCAGCCAGCGCTTGGACATTTTTCCATATAGCATGACTATTTATCTGGTGATTCCCTCTACCACCCATGAGCACTTCCTAGCTCCATAAGGGAAATCATCATCATCAATCTCACATCTGGGTACTTTCTACGAACACTGGCCAAGTACCTGGAAGAAAGCTATAGGTTCCCAAAGTAAATCCGTAGAGGTAAATCTGGATTCTCCAGATTGGGGGTCTCCCACCTTTTGTCCCCAAATTCATACCTGGCCATTTATTTGCAATCAACACCTTTCCTTGTGAACCTCTTGGTTTGTAGAATGCTATCTTGAAATGTATGTCACATTTAACAATCTACTGTCTCTGGTAAATAGTGTCCTGACTTGTAACTTTCTTTAAGTGGCTATGTCCATCCCTGTAGATCCCCACTGATTAGATTCATTTCAAGTCATAAATGACTTAAGTACTGTACTTGGCATCCTTTCCTGACCCACAGTAGCAGACACTTAACACAACAGTCTTGGTGAAATATAGCTCTCTGGCAGAGCAGACTCACCCTGGATTGCAGGTGCCCTCAGGCTTCTCTCTGGAAAAAAACATAAACTTCTGGGTGCCTCAGCACAAATCTTCTAGGCAACTTCTTTTACTTCAGCAGGGCCAGGGGAATTGCCCCTGAAGAGCTTGTCTTGTTCCCCCATCCCCTCAGGGATGGGGCATTGAAACAACTGGATGACAGTCTCAACCACTTCAAGCAGGTATCTTCTGTGTCTCTATCTAGGGTGAGAACACACACCCATACAAAGGTAGCTCTGTGACAGAGCTGAGGGTTATGAGGGACTGCCTACTGCAGTGCATCTCCTCCCTCCACTGAGTCTCTCACTAGACTACTCAATCCTCTCCTGAAGACTGACTTTGAAAACCCCAACGTTCTAACCTAACTCCCAGCTGCAACATTCCAATGTGGCCTATGCTGCTGCGAGAATTCTATATGATGTCATCTCTCCAGCTCAGCTGAGACTGAGGACAGAGTGAGACAGTGTGAAACCCATTTAACTGGTGTTTCACAAGCTGCCTTCCCTGCCTGCCACTAGATCTAAGTGGGATTCTTGTAACCCCGGGTGACAGTGGGGTTACACTAGATTTCGCCCAGAGCTTGTCACGGTTTAAGAGTGCGGCCTTAAGGTCTGTGTAAACCAAAGATTGGAGGTTTTGCTCATTCTAGCCTTGACCAAAGGGGCATGCTTTTTAGCCAGGGCAATAAGGTTGTCACTAAGGACTGCAATGGATGCTTCAGTTGTTTTGGCAAGGTAGAAGTCTTGCCATCTGACCTTGCCTAAGTCAGACAAGTATTCGATGTACTGAACTTATGATAGGACTGCTTTGTTATAAGCCTGGGCTGATGGCTAGCTTTTGTTTTTTTTTCTATTTACTATATCTTTTGCCTGTTCTGGGATCGTTGATTTCAGCCCTTAGTCACGGCCCCTTCGTACTTCTACCTCTGGCGATCACCGCGCTCTCCCAGTCATCCCTGGCTCACCCCCCAGAGGGTGGGGTTGCGACACTGGTCCCCTTCCAGTGACGCACTGCTGGTACTGGTCGGGACAGCCGGTACTGGAGGCTGATTGAGGCCATGGGGGAAGGGTATCATGGAGATGACCCGGCACAGAGTTTTTATCCCCTGTAAGCAGGGGTGGGAACGCGCAATGATGACCAGCATCTGCCTCACCCCCTGAAGACATGCTGACGCCGGTTTGGTGCGGTGAATCCAGCCTCCGCGGGGTGCTGCTATTCACCAGACACTCAACTCCCCTCCCTCCCAGAGAAGGAGAGCAGTCCTAGGGATGCTCAATCCTTCCCTTGCCAGCCGGCCCTCCGACGACCTAGGTCCATTCCCAAACCCGGATCACCAGTGTTGCAAGCAGAAATCCAACCTCTGCGCTGACGGGCCAGCCATGGCTAGCTTTTGCTTGCGATCTTGAGCAAACTACAACCACATGGTCACTCATGTCATTGTGGAAGACTACAGAATGTAGGATTTTGTGGGGATGTGTAGTTAATATAACATCAAGGAGTGAGCTATTGGCAATGTTTAAAGGATTGACCCTGGTAGGTTCGTTAACTAGCTGAGCAAGGCCGACTTCATCACAGAAGGATTTCAGATTGTGCGATTTAGGGGTGAGCCAGTCCATATTAAAATCCCCTAGGACTATAGTTTCAGAGTTGGCAGAGATGGTTAAGGAGTCCCCAAGCCCTCCCCACAGCCCTTGGAAAAAAAGAGAGATGGACCCCCCCCGACCACGCCGAGGAACACAAAGAGCAGAGGTCGACTCGCGAGGGCAGGAGTCCCCAAGCCCTCCCCACAGCCCTTGAAAAAAAGAGAGACGGACCCCCCCCCGGACCACGCCGAGGAACACAAAGGTAGCTGGAGTTTTCTTCCTGAAGCTGCTTCCCTGAGCCAAGAGGAGCTCTACCATGCCACTTTGTTTGAAATTGGAGCCTTTTTAGTTCACAGTACTGCTTTAAATGTTAAACTGCTGGTGTGCACCTAGCGTTTCCACAGCTCTCTGCCTTCAGTCCTAGTAACTGCAGAATTTTGTGTCAATTTTAATGGAGAGAACTGTTAGTCTGGGCAGAATTTAATGAATTTAAAGCAGGGTTTTCTGTCTGTAATGTTACTGCCTATGCACAGCCTAGCCCTGGGGTAGATACTGCTTGAGAAGGGGCGTTGCAGGACTCTCCACGGCTACAGTCTGCTGCTCGGGGCTCTCCCACATTTGCTCTTTTTTTTTTGCAAATTCTGTAAATTCCCGGGTTGCGATTTCTACTGTGCCACTTGTGATTTGCCCTACAAATAAGAGCCTGAGCTCCACAAAGCTATTATTAGCTTTTGAAAAGCATGCTCCGCCTTCATAGCCACTCACCTGTATTTAAGCCCTTCTCCTTCTTTCTACAGAGTGGAGGTTGGGTCGCAAGGGCAGGAGTCCCCAAGCCCTCCCCACAGCCCTTGAAAAAAAGAGAGACAGACCCCCCCCCGGACCACGCCGAGGAACACAAAGGTAGCCAGAGTTTTCTTCCTGCAGCTGCTTCCTGAGCCAAGAGGAGCTCTAGCCCGCACCTCCATGCAGGGCTCCCACCGCCCCCACCACCACCCTTGGTCGGCTTGTCTTTATATAGTGGAGGTGCTCTCATACCTCGTGAGCTCATGAACCAATCAGCCCACTTTCCCAGTAGTCCCTTATACTGCTCCACTACTAGCGGCCACCACTGAGCAGACTGTGTTTCCCTCCTTGCACACAAGGAATTACTTGGAAAAAGAAAGAAAAAATGCAGTTTGTCACTGCAATTATTATTATGCTTTGCATAGCCTCATCCTCCCTCCCTCCTCCCTCCCTCAGTCAATCCTTCCCTACCTGACCGTGTGCCACTTCCCACCTTAACTCTCAAGCCTACACCCCACTCCTCCTCCCTCCATTTAAACACTACCTACACCTGGGGCACAACTGGACCCTGGGGGCCTCTATCCTCCCCCCCTTTCCAAGCTGCAACACCTGCCCTATCTCTCCCAATCTTCTCAGCCCCAAAGGCAAACTCAACTCCCGCAATTCAACCCACCCGGAGGGGCGCACCGATAAAGATCATGCGCCAATTAAGGAATGCCCTGATATTCCTGCTGCTCATAGCAGGGGATGTTGAACGGAACCCAGGTCCACAGGCACCCATGGCTGCCCTACCACCAGCACAACCCACACACCTCCCCAAAGGTCTCAAAATCGTGCACATAAATATATGTAGCATCCTAAATAAAATTGCTGCCCTACAAACAACTGTCCTTGCCCTTCGCCCAGACATCATAATCATCACAGAGTCATGGCTGAAGCCCCATCACCGGGATGAGGAATTCTCAATACCTGACTTCTTACTAATCCGGCAAGATAGGCTGGGGAGGAAGAAGGGTGGCGGCGCTGCCATGTATGTCGCCTCAAATCTCCAGTTTTCTGTAATCACCGTACCAACACCCTCAATAAACATTGATTCCCTCCTGATCAAAATCCCCCTGCCCCACTGTATCCCAGTATACATATCTGGGCCATACTGCCCACTGGACACACCGCTAACCAGCATTCTCGACCATCTAGGCAACCTGAGGGCCCTCACAGAAGGCGGTGAACTCCAAATCCTCGGGATTTCAATCTGAACTGGCTGGGATGTGCAGCATCAAAGGCACGCTGCCAAATAAGTGCACTAAACTTGCACCAGCAAATAGGGGAACCCACCCGCCTAAACCACAAATCTAAGAAACACACACTACTGGACTGGGCACTCACTACCCACCCACATAGGATACTCAAAGCTGGCCTCCTACCAGACTCCCTTAGCGACCACCATATGATTTACATAGTGCGCAAAATCTTCCATCCCCAGCCCCCCCCATCTGCTTGCATCAGAGCCTACAAATCATTGGTTCTGCCTGCACTCCTAAACGCCTCACCACCATTGACTGGTCTCCCATCCCTAGCGCCACCACCATGGACGAGGCCCTGAGCTACTTCTCTACAAATTTCCTCGCTATCTGGGACATATATGCCCCGGTAAGGAGATCCAGAGTCAGGGGCTCCCACTTACCCTGGGTAACCTCTAACCTCATGGAACAACTCCGAGCCAGAGACTGGGCCTGGAAATTTTTCAAAGCTACTGGTTCTCACTTGGCCCAACAACAATACCGGTCCCTTTGAAATGCCTACACAAGACTCATACGGCAGTCCAAATCAAACTACTTCAAATTGACGTTTAACAAAACCACACCCACCCTTCTCAATTCTGAAATCCAAAATCCTCCTCACTCCACCAACCCAACCCCACCCCTACTCTCAACCTCTGGGCAGAATCATAAATGACCCTTGCCAGGTTGCATCCGGTTAATGCCCTCTTCTCCCGCTACTGCCTCTACTCCTCCCACCTACCCCACCCACCACCACTCGTTCTCCCCAAGGCTCCCTCTGATCTCCCTAACGCACCACCCCGGGCTTCCTTCTCGCTCCGCCCAGTCTCTCCAGACCAGGTGTTAAAAATTCTACACTCACTAAACACAACGAAAGGAAAATGCCCATCGGGATTAGATTCTAAAATGCTCCAACTCTCTGCCCCGGCCTTAGCCTATCCCCTAACCATGCTCTATAATCTGTCCTTTAAATTAGGGTCTGTCCCCACAAAATGGAAACAGGCCACAGTCATTCCTCTCCCCAAGGGAGGGACCTTCTCCTCCCCTTCAAACTATCGGCCTATATCTCTGCTCCCCATCCTAGCCAAAATTCAAGAGTGCCTTGTTCTATCCCAGCTACACAACTATCTAGATACAATTTCCTTTTTCACCCCCTTTCAAGCCAGCTTCATAAAAAATCATTCCACCACCACATCCCTCCTTCGCCTCACCAACTCCATCCTTACAGGCATTGACAATGGGGAAATTACCGCAGCTATTTCCATAGACCTGGCAAAAGCCTTCGACACGGTCTCACACCCCCAGTTGCTATCTAAACTTGCCCAAACTGGTCTGACGACCGCAGCACTCAGTTGGTTCCATTCATACCTGTCAGGCAGGTCACAAGCAGTCCACATCAGTACAGCTCTATCCACCCCCCTTCCCTGTCACCAGTGGCGTACCTCAAGGGTCTGTACTCGGCTCGCTGCTTTTCTCAATTATCCTCAATGACCTGCCTGCTGTCTGCACACAATCTGGTATCCATATGTATGCAGACAGTATGGTGCTATTTGCCTCTGGCCCATCTGGAACCACTGTAGCATCTCACCTTCAGAAGGACTTCGACTCCATCCAACGCTGGTTCATTAAGAACCAACTATTCCTAAACTCAAAAAAACTGTCTCTCTCACCTTCGGCTCCCGAGCCAAACTAACCCGGCTTATTGATGCGCCCACCTTCTATACCTTAGATAGGACCCCGCTAGAGGTCAGCTCCACATATCGGTATCTCGGCGTCTGGCTGGATCAGCACCTTGACTTCTCAGCACATGTAGAGGCTCTCCAAAAAAATTACATCCCATGCTGGGCGCTCTCTATCGAAACAAGTTCTGCATCCCTCTACCAACCAGGCAAGCAATGGTACAAAAAATTATCCTCCCAATTTTGGACTACAGCGATGTCGTCTATGGTGCCGCCCCCCAAACATCCTTAGCCAGGCTTGACCCCATTTTCAACTCCTTCTGCCAGTTCGCTTTGGATCGTCCTCCCAACACCCATCACTGTGACCTCTACCAGTCCCTTGACCTCCCATCACTCCAAAATCGGCGATTGCTGCACTGTGCTAGAATTACTGCTAAATTCTGGTCACATACGCTGCCCTCCTACCTATCAACATCTCTAACCGCCGTCCCCCTGCCTACCTACAATCTCAGGAACGCTGACTCCAGGCTTCTTCACATTCCCCACAGATTCACCCGATCAGGTCAGGTAGCTTTCAGCTTCAGGCTGCCCAAATTATGGAACTCTCTAGCAGCCGACATCAGACTCACCACAAGTACTCCCCAATGAAATGCCCTCCTCAAAACGCTCATGCTTTCCCCATCGCTGAACTCCCTGCTCAACTCTTATCAGCTATCCTGGACTCCATTTTCAAAATCAGTACCATACGCCACTTAATCCTTCCTCTGTTGCTGTAGATACACACACCTACCCATATAGTAGATAATCTAATCACACTACGTAATTGTTGCAGTTTCTACCATGCTACTATATCACTGCCTGTAAATACTCTTCACTTTGTATAAACCATTATGCATCTCAGTTACTGCACCCATCCTATTGGACCATTGCTTGTTATCTGCAAATTATGTATGTACTGTATTGTGGGTTTTTTTATGTATTTATGTACTTCACTCTTGTAACCCCAGGGCACATCTGGAATCGAGCGGTACTCTGCTCAGTATGCCTTCCTGGTAAATCTCTTAAATAAATAAATATAAATAAATAAATTTAAGAATGTCAAGGGTATCAGTACCACCACCTGGGGGCCTATAGCCACCAATGACAGTGATGCATTCAGTAGATGGGAGGTGCAACTTGAGAGATACTAGCTCATATTCCTTTGGTTTTGATTTACAGTAGATATCACTTACAGCATACTTAGTTTTAGCATAGGTTGCCACTCCGCCCCCCTGGTGTCCCTATCAGCCCTGTGCAGATTGTACCCCAGGAGAGTAACTTGTTGGTCAGTATTGGTCTTTTTGAGCCATGACTCAGTAATAACAATAAGATCTGGCTCAGTGTGTGCAGCCCATACTTATAACTGATCACATTTTTTGGTAAGGCTTAAAATATTGACCAGCATTAATTTCAGTCCAGCTGCGGCCGCAAATTCCGTGGGTGAGGTAAACAGTAATGGGGAACTGGGATTTAACTCCACATTGCCTGAGCAAAGGAGGAGCAAGAGAAACAGTTTCTTCAATGGACTTGTGCAGGATAGGAACACTTTTTTCCTTTGGGACTGTCCGTGATACGATATCGGAGATAACAGTTTAATGCTCTGCAAGGAAATGCTAATGCAACAGTGTCATATAGCATATAGATTGTGGGCTGGTTTGCTCATGTTTTAAAAAATATTATATATATATTTTTGTTGTTGTTTTTTTTTCTTTCTGGATCCACCCAATCCAGTTCTCATCTTTCCTTTTCCTCGCAGCGGACTGGGTACAGCACCATCCCATACTTCCAAGGCAGTGCAAGTATGCAAATTTAGGCTTAGGATTCAAGGACTCCTTCCCCCCCTGGTTCCTTGCCCATTTCCCTGGCCCCTGTGGTCCAGCACCTTCTCATTCCCCGCCCCTTTCCGGTCAGGATTTTACATGGGCCAGCGCAGTAGGAGTATAATTTTTCAGCATGTGGTTTGATTTGTGCTGCAAGGGGGGGGGGGACTTTCGGTCGCCTTCTACATATTAGTTTCATCCGTCATAGGGTGGAGAAGTTTGTTACCTACACAGGGTATAGGCTGTGATAACATTAGAGATCTGGGAGCAGGTGGCCTGCAGAGGGCGGCTGTTACAGTTTATGAGGGATTCGAGATTCAGGGTGTTTGGAGCCTGACATTCTTTGGGTAGGGGTGTAAGAGAATCGATTGGATGGCTAACCAGTGGAGGTCATGGGCAGGTGTGTAGGACTGACGAATATGTTTTGTTTTAATAGGTATTGCCACACTCAGCACCGCTTTGCCCCCCTTATGATTTATAGTTGAGAATGTCGGAAACACAGACATCTCAGGTTCAAGATAGCCAGGCTCCCAAAATTTCCACACCTGCACAGGGTCAGGGTCAAGACAATGCAGGTACGGGAAGCCAGACACAACCTGTGTCCTAGGCTGCCCAATTACAAGGGCAAGATCAGGCACTGTGTGGGGCCCTACAACGCCATAAGGAAATTGGGGGGTCAGATTGGCTCTCGGCCATATCCAGGCTAGAACCAGAATTACTGGTCTCCCATCCAGGTGGGCAGCAGCCAGAAGCAAACCCTCCCACCTTAGCTGAACAAAGGACTCAGATACCGGCAGAGGTGGAGGGGTGTCAGCACAGGCAGAGTCAGCCGTCGGCCTGGTTATTAGAATCGGTAGCTCAAACAAAATCAGGTAAGAAAAAGTGGCAAGGTGGACAGAAAAAGTGTAAGGCTCAACCAGTGGCAGAGACTGGCAGAAAGCGGACTGAGAAGAAATGGAGTGGAATCAAAGAGAGCACAGTGAACATAGTCCAGCCAAGCGCACCAAATGATGAAGTGGAGAAGCCCCCTGTGGCACCCAGGGCCCAGCCACAAATTGGTCAGTATGAGGGGGATCAGGACAGTGATGTTTCCCATGACTTGGTATGGTCGGATTCGGATAGCGAGGATGAGCAATCTAGTGAGGGACCGGAGCGGTTGCCACTGAAATCAGCAGCTGCAGATTCAAAATATGCTAAATGGAAGTAAAACTTGAAAGATAGGGCTAAGGCAATGAAGGTGAGGGAACGAGAACGGAAGAGGGCTATGCGCATGGGAAACAGGATGGGGGGGCAGTTGCCAGCAGATAGACCTTAGCAAACCTCAGAGTGATCAGCGGGGGGAAAAGACAAGTTGCCATGTAGGGTGGCCTGGGGTCCTGGGGGACAATTCATCTCTGGCACTGCCATGGCCTTAAATATAGCAACATAACCCCTTCCTGTGGCCATTTATGTATGGGGGGCAGGCAGCATGCCCGCCACTTGGGCTGCAATGAATCCTTGGGGTCCATTCGCCCCTAGTCCCCCAACTCCCCTGCAAGATAGTATGACATCTACTAATACAGGGTCTCAGGCATTGCCAGCCAACGAGCCAGGTGAGGGTACTTCCCGGAGTCAAGCTGGATACAAGGTGCAGGGTCCAATAGACTGGCAAGGGTTGATGACACAAAGGGGTGCAGAGCCCACTAGGGAAGGGACAACAAAAGTCCTATCAGATCACCAGAGACAGGGCAGGGTGCAGCAGATTGCCTCAGGGGCCGAGGCATTGCCCTCGCAGCCACCCCAGTGTGTTGGCTTACAGGGTGCTGCAGTGGGGGGGTAGCACGCAGGAAGCTGTGGTTCAGGTATGGACAGGAGTGCTGCCCTCTCCAATTCAACCTCCGCAAGGGAACAAGGACTATTCGGTGTCAGGTGCAGAAGGGCAGGAACAGTTACCACATTGACAGGAGCCACTCCCACTACTGCTGCAGGGGTTGATGTAACCAACACCTAACCATCAGAACTGGACAGTTGGGCCTATGCCGGGGTAGAAGACCCATTGAGGGATCACTTATTGGACACGGTCAGGGAACAAATTTGGAAGGGGGAATTTATAGACATGTTCATGTTATTATACAGGGAGATCCTGGAGGTGAATGATGAGAAAAAGAATAAATAGGAGAGGCCACGGCGGCCGAAGGTACCTTTCACATTTGAGAATTGGGCAGCAGCATTTGACATATTTATGTCGGTTTACGGGATGAAGTACCCCGATAAGCTGATTGCACTGCTTAAATACAGGGATACCATTAAATCTGCACATTTATCTTGTGATGGATATGCGTGGCTAAAATACGATGAACAATTTAGTCTAAAATTATCTAGGCAGCCCAATCTCAAATGGTAAAATACTCACATAGATCTCTGGGTTTGCTATATGACTGGTGGAAGACCCAATGTGGTCACATACATGGACAGAAACATAGAAACATAGACTTTGACGGCAGATAAGGAACGCTTGGCCCACCTAGTCTGCCCATTTTCCTACCTAGAGGATAAGCTGCAGATCCTAGCTAACCAACAGCCTATTTCTTCCTACCCCCTACAAGAATTGCCTTATGTCTTTCCCATGCATTCTTGAATTCTCCTACAGTTTTAGACCCTACAACCTTCTCAGGAAGGCATGTTATTGCCAGACAGGCAAGGTGTGATTAGAAAAAGTACAGGAAAAAGGCTGCAAGTAGGAAGGCCTGTTTCAATTATAACAAAGGTAAATGTTTTCGTTCCTTTTGTAAATACAGCCATATTTGCAAACAATGTGGATGGGGAACACAGGGTTGCAGAATGCACCCGACACTCCTCCAGGAAACCAGGTAACGAGGGAGCCGGGGGGGGGGGGATGAAAGGGGCCTGGGAAGACTGGCTAATTCTCCAGTACACATAGACTTGATGGAACCCTGGCTCTCTTGCTACCCTGACAAAACGACAGCAAAATATTTAAATGACGGTTTCAAACACGGCTTTAGGATCCCATACAAGGGGCCAAGGGTGGAAACCACAGCTCGCAACCTTAAGTCTGCGAACCTACTTCCCAATATCATCGAGAAGAAGATTGTCAAGAAAGTGGAGGCAGGCAGGGTGGCGGGACAGTTTGACTACCCTCCAGTTCACAACCTCAAGGTATCCCCATTTGGGGTTAGTCCCCAAGAAGGTAGAAGGGGAATTCAAGCAGATCCATCACTTGTCCTACCCGAAGGGTACCTCTGCAAATGACTTTATTGACCCAGAAGATTGCACAGTACAGTACGCATCATTTGATGTGGCACTGCACCAGATACAAGAGCTGGGTCATGAGGCAATAATGGCAAAAAGTGACATCAAGTCAGCTTCCTACCTTTTACCAGTACATCCGGGTGATCATGATCTATTGGGTTTCAAATTTAGAGGCCAATGGCACATGGACAAGGCAATGCCCATGGGTTGCTCAGTAAGCTGCTCATCCTTTAAAGCATTTTCAATTTTCTTGGAGTGGGCCACCAGAAGGCACATGTAGAACCCACACATAGTACATTATCTAGATGACTTTTTATTTGTGGTCCCAGGGGAAAACTATGTGCAGATACGCTGTGCGGTTTCACCTCACTAATGGGGTATTTCAGTGTCCCTTTAGCTCAGGAAAAAGCAGAGGGCCACACCACCTGCTTCTCCTACCTGGGCATAGAAATAGACTCTGAGACCATGGTTTCTCAACTACCGCAAGACAAGGTGTCCCTGTTGAGCAGACTGTTAAGTGAGATGGGAAGAGCAAAGAAAGTGACCCTAAAACAGCTACAATCTATCATAGACCACTTGAATTTTGCATGCCGTGCAATCTGCCCAGGCAGGCCATTCCTTAGGCAGATGGCCTCAGCCACAGCGGGGGCTCTAAAGCCATACCATCACATCAGACCGACACAGGGCATAAAAGCTGACCTGCAGGTATGGGAACTCTTTCTGCAGATTTTAATGGTATCACCATCTGGCAGACACCAGCAGATCAGCTATTGGATCTGCACATGGTTACAGATGCATCAGGTGGTATTGGCTTTGGGGCATTCTGGCAAGGGGCATGGTTTTCAGAAAATGCTGGCCACAGGAGTGGGTAACAAGCAGTCTCACAAAAAACATTACATTGCTTGAATTGTTCCCTATCATGGTGGCAGTGAGGGTATGGGGGTACAAACTTGAGAATAAGAAAGTGCTGTTCCACACAGACAACAGGGTGGTAGCAGACATATTGAACTCGCAGACGTCTCATTCTGAAGAAGTGATGAAGGTTCTGTGGGTCTTTGTGTTATGCTGCCTATGGTACAACATCTTTTTCAGTGCACATCATTTGCCAGGAAAAGAAAATGTTATTGCTGATGCCCTCTCTCGGTTGCAGCTTGAGCACTTCAGGCAGCTAGCCCCGTGGGCAGAAACACGCCCCACACAGGTACCAGAAGCTGTCTGGAAGCTTGGGAACCAAGATTGCAGCACTGGTACAGCTCACTGTGGTCCCCTCGACATGGAGGAAGTATGTAGGTAGCTATGAGTCTTTCTAGGAATTCTGCAGTCATGAGGTAAGCATGGCACTGCCCAATACCCAAAGACAAGTTCAAAGTTACATCCTCCATTTAGAAAGCCTGGGAAGATATCCGGTGGCTATACACCTACAACTGGCAGGCATTGCATTCCTTCACAAGACTGAGGGTTTCCCCAACCCAACTAACAGTTTCATCGCAAAGAAAATGTTACAAGGCATGGCGAGATCCACAGGGGAAAAAGGCAGACACAAGGAAGCCCATAGGCTTATCCGAACTGTCCAGCCTCCTGAACGCACTGTCAGTCACTTGCAGTTCAGGCTATGAAACAAAGCTTTTTAGGGCCCTATACACTTGTGCATTTTTCAGGGCTTCCTGGGTGTCAGAGATGGTACTGCGGTCGAACTCAATGGGTCAGACCACAAATCGCCAGTTCAATGATTTCGTCGTCCTGCAAGACAGATTGTGTCTTCAGCTGCGCAAATCAAAGACAAACCAATGTGGTCCCCCAGCCACCATAACAGTGTTTATGGCCCCCCGCAAGGAACATTTGCCCATGGTTATCAATGAAATAATATGTAGCGGGGTGGCCAACAGGCCCTGGGCATCTATTCATCCATGAGGATGGTAAACCAGTCACGAGGCGGCGGTTCACAGCCGTCCTACAAAAAGGTTTTTGGATGGCTGGCCTAAACCCTGCATCATATAACACACATTCATTTAGAATTGGAGTGGCCACAGAGGCAGCCAATGTCGGGTTAAAGTAGGAACAGATCAAAGAGGTTGGCAGATGGGCATCAAAAACTTATATGGGGTACATTAGGCCCTAGCACAACCCATCGGGGAGTGAGGCTGGGGAACCCAGCACAGGTGAGAACTGAACAGCAAAAAGGTTGCACCATACTCACAGTTTTCTGATTTGTATTGCAGGCATGGCTACTGCAACACCTCAAATATGGATCGTGGGCCAGTCCCACGTGAGGGAGGCCTACACACAGGCAAAAAAATGAGCTCACACAAGGCAGCTGGGCATTCCAAGAAGTCAGGCTGTTATACAATGGGCAGGGAAAGGGGGGGATGAAGTGGGGGGCATTGTGTGAAACTATCTTCAGATTGGGCCTGCATCGTCAACCACTGGCCACACTGGTTATCCACTTGGGAGGGAACGGCCTGGTCACCCTGGGGGCCCCCAGATTAATTGGGGAAATAAAGAGGGAATTGGCCCATCTAAAACAACTGTTGTCTTGCGCCATTCTGGCATGGACCACACACAAAGAATCATACCACACCAGCAGTGGCGTGGGGAGCGGACAGTGGGAGCCATGGACAAAGCACACAGGTCAGTGAATAGGGAGGTGTCCAATTTCGCAGCCTCACTTGGGGTGGAGGTTATCAGGCATTTTCTTATCACCAAGATGGATAAGGGCCTATATAGCCATGATGGGGTTCATCTGTCAGATATCATGAATGACATTTTTAACAACACACTGAATGATTTCTGTGAAACCGTATTATTTGGGAAAAGTAAGATCCTTTGGGCATTAGTGGGAGATACTTGTTGGCACCATATGTAAGTGGCAGTAATTCATGGCTGACCCTGGGTAAGTGAGGCTCCGGACATAAAAGAGAAGCTGCGATAGAGTGTCACCGGGGAGAGGCATGACCCTAGGATGGGTATGCTTCAGGGATCTGGGGAGGAAGGTACCCAGGCGGGTGTGCACCAAAATGCTGGGAGCCAAGATTCTGAGATGGGGAGTGCGGCCCTGAATGGGCATGCTCCTCATCAAAGGGTCTAGGAGGCCCTAAAGTCAGGGAAGATGGGGAGAGGAACTGTCCTGAGGGAAGGCATGGCCCTCGATGGGTCTGTTGGACTAATGGGCCAGAGTTCCTCTCAGATAATTGGATGAAGGAGCCGGGGTTTCAGCACAAACATGAATTTGTTGCCCAAGAGGTCTTACTGGAGGGTGATACTTGATGTATCTTGAATTAGGATTTGTATGTACAGTAAATATATATATATATATATATATATATATATATATATATAGTAATGTACATATCTGTGTTGAATGTAATGTACATATTCTTACCTGTATGCAATGTTAAGTATTACCTGTAATGCATAATTTTGATTAAGTAAAAAGAGCTGCGGCTTTTTACCGGTGTGGTGTGTTATTGAATTGGGGGTCCGCTTTGGGCAAAAAGCAGTCACAGGAGTGCTAGCTGAATCCAGAATTGAAATGTAAAGCAAAGTTTGGGGAAGCATAGGAGTGGCATCAGGCAGTGACACAGAAAAAACAGTCACAGGAGTGTCGGCTGAATTCAGAATTGGAATGTAAAGCGAGGTCTGGGGAAGCATGGGAGTGGTATCGGGTGGTAACACAGAAAAAGCAGTTACAGGAGTGTCGGACGAATTCAAAATCAGAATGTAAAGCAAGTTTCTTTTTTTTATTTGTTTTTGTGAGCTGCTGAGTTTATGGCTAAGATCAATATTGTTTGACTACTGTTATGGAGAGGCATGCACTGAGGTTTTGAAACGTGGTGATGTGAAGCCGATCAGAGTGACGGCTTGCTTTTCATTTTTATATGTGTATTTTCTTTAATTTGCTGTCATTGTTTAATGTAGCCAGAAGTGAGCATCGGGGAGGTTGGGGTGTGGGTTCATATGGCAGCTGTCACTAAATTAGGCAGTGTTGGGAGGGAGCAGGATCTTTTGCTAAGTGAGAGAAAAAGAAATGGTGGCAATTTCAAATTCTTTGAGGTGGTTTTGGCCAATTAGCAAGCAGTGTGGGCACAGGGATACTTGAATGGGCGAAGGGGCACTTGGGCTGGTACTTTTTATTTCCTGGTCATCTATAACAATAATATAGTATACAGAGCTGCTACACTATATAGTCAGTACTGTACTGTAATCAGTGCACCATATATATGACAGTAATAGGGCTGTATTTTTGGTAACACAAGTACATTTTATTATAGTACTGAACTGTAATTTTATAAACAGCCCTGTCAAATCAAACTGATGAAGAGGTTACTACACATATTACCAGTAAAGACCAGCAATATCAATGCAGATAGACACTGGCACCAAAGAAAAAGCAGGTCACAATGGTGAAGTCACAGTACTGATGATTTCATTGTCAGCACTTTTGCAAGTCATAATGTGAATGTAATGACTAATTATGGTCAAAACATATATACAAAATGTTAGGCACACTTCAATACCACACCATGCTGTCAAAATAGTTGAGCCGCATTAACACAAGTTCACTAAGACCTGTCCCTCACATGATGTCAAGATGTCCTGCATGGGAGGGTGTCTGTGAGCAGTCATGGGAGCACGCAACATGTATGCTGCCACTAAAACATAAATATGTAAACGTAAATAATTTTACCAGAATTTGGTGCAAAATGACTGGAGAGTATATTTTACAACACTGAAACTGATTGGGATGAAGGAGGTAGGCTACTTTATATCAGCTGCTCTTTAAAATATATGAAATGATGAGTGTAAACTCATGCCTATTATATGGTGCTGAAATCTGTGGTCTGATTAAGATGGTGGACCTTCTAGAACCTACTCAAAATGTATATTTTAGGCTGATTTGTGGTCAATCTAAATTACTTCTTCTCCAGTCTCTGCCTAGAAATTCTTGCCCCGACCCCCTGCCAATGGGCACCCCCCCCCGCAGGCACTTACTATTATCTTAGCTTCAGTCTACTCCACTGTTTCACCTCCTAATTTATCTCCTTATGTCCCATCCTTTTGTTATGCTCCATGCCTACATTGTCCTAAAACCAGTCTGAAATGCTTCTTACATTAGGTTTGTTCACTTGTCTCCTCAACTGTCCATGTGTGAACTCCTGCCAAACATGTTCTACAGCTAGCATAGCCACACCCTGTTTATTTCCTATGAATATTTCTTGATTCCCCAATTGTTCACTGTATGTAGTTTTGTACCACCTTTTTTTTAGAGCCAGCCCTGATATGCCTGTCTCTTCCTATGTATTTTTTGAGTCCTCAACTGTTTATGTATGAAGTTCCTCACCTGTAACTCTCCCAGGTCGCACCTGAAAATAGGCACTTGGCTGTCTAGTGTGCTTACCCGGTTAACAAAAGCAAATAAATACCTGGAGAGTTTTTAAGAGCAGAATATGGAATGATTTCTATGCAAACTCTAGCTATGGATAGAACTGTAAATTTATTTTGTAGGCTTATGAAGAATAAGAACTTACTTCTCCATGCTTGTTGGCAGGCATTAGGCTGTTTTTCAGACCTGGTGATCCCCACAAGTGTAAAAGGTTGAACTTGGTTGAAGGAATTGGATAACAAACTTAGGTGAAATGGGTTGGATTCCATAGTAAGTTCCAGGACACAAGTTCAAGTTTATCATATTCAGAAGACCTTTAAGCTTACGAACCACTTTTGAAATGTGTCCAAGTCACAGGCCGTTACACAATAGCAAAATTGTAACATCCAGGACAATACAGAACAGGTGTAAGATACATAATAGAGCATACAAGTACAGGTATAAGATGTACCAGCAAATGAGTTAAATGTATTGTACAGTTACAGTTACATTTCTTGAGGAAGAAGGCTAATGTTTGTGCTTCGAATGAGTCAAAGGAGGTAAGCACGGTCACATCTGGGGGTAGGAAGTTCCATGCTTAGATAACTGTAGTTGCAAACAACTTTTGTCCTAGGAGATTTTGCTTAAAATGCATGAACAGTCTATTGTCCCTCATTGAACAAGTAACATAGTTATTGTCAGCCAGAGTGATAAAGTTTTGAATACCATGGGGCATTTGGCCTAGTAGCATCTTTTGGCATACAAGTGCTTACTAGAAAGCTGTTCAGATGTGAAAAGAGAGCCAGCTAGGGTGGAGTAGAGGACACAATGGTGTGTCAGGTTTTAGGTTAAGCATAAATCTGCAGATGAGGTTAAAGGTGACAGATTTTCTCCAGGATGGGATTATTAGTGTCTGAGCAGATCATTGAGCCATAGTCTATGAAAGATGAAACTGGAGACTAGTAGTTTTTTGACTTCACTAGTAATGTTTAGTCTGTTTCTGTAGAGCAAGCCAAGGCAGTGATTGATGCATTTAACCACTGAGTCTATGTCCAGGGAAAAGGACAGTGTAGCATCCAGGTGTATTCCTAGGTACTTGATAACCTGAACCTGCTTGATAGTGTCCCCATTGGTTGTGGTCACGCACAGCCCTGTATTCCCCTTAAGCTTTGGGTACTTCCAAACAGAACTGTTTTCAGTTTTCTGGAGTTAATTACAAGGTTATTTGTAGTGATTGTGCTGCACACATTTTTAAAGTCATGTTGAAGACTTTTCTCAAGGGTTGCTAGGCCCCAGTGAGTAATAAAAATGATTGTGTTGTCTGTGTACATTACAGTTTTGGAGTAGTCACGGATCACAGGAACATTATTAACAAGCAGGCTGAACAGCAGGGGTCACAAAATAGAGCATTTGGGTACTGCAGTTGTCAGAGGCAGTAACCCAGAGTATTTGTCATTGCATCTTGCTGTATGTATTCTGTTAGCCAGGCAGTCTGTGAACTGTACATTAGCTTCAGTTGACAGGCCCAGATCCATGAGATATTTTTTTAGTCGAAAGCTACAGTACATGGGACTCCTTGGTTAACTCAGTTAGCAGTGGTTATACTATGCAACTTCCTGAAGCTGTGCTGTTCAGCAACCAGGAGATTATGGGTTATGATATAGTCCATCAGCTGGTCACTGATGATTTTCTGTAAGACCTTGGAAAGTGGAGAGAGGATAGAGATGGGCCTATAATTAGAAACAGCCACACGGTCCCCTGACTTGAAAACAAGAACTACATTAGCTTGCTTCCAGACATCTGGGAGGGAGCCAAATTAGGGAGAAAAATTTAATAATTTTTGAATTGGCAAAGTCAGCTCATTCATGTCCACTAAGTCAGGGACAGTTCTAGTTTTAGCAGCGGACTTTTGTAGGTATTTTTTTACCATGTGTTAGGTTACACTTTGAAAGTAAAATCTGGGTCAAAGAGCACCAAGGAGGGTTGGGTGGTCTGCAGCATTAGGCAGCATATTAGTTGACATGTCCTTTCCTACATTGACAAAAAAGGAGTTGAAGCACTCTGCAATTTCCTGGGGGTCTGTGGGGCTAGAGCAATTAACTCTTAGGATGGAGGTGGCGCAACAGCTGTTCCCCCAAGGGTACTATTTTCCCATAGCTTTTTGGGGCCATTACAGGGCTCCTGTAGTTTCAATTTACAGAAGTTACACATGGCCTTCCTAATGGCTGACTTTCTATGGTTCCTTAGTTCTCTGAATTTCATCAGATGTTGGTGGGAGCTGGAGGTTTATACAGGGCTCACTGTTTGTCCTTATATTTGAAGGGGTAATTAGCTCAGGGGTGAGTCAACAGTTAGAGTCTTCCCTGACTCCTTTCTTTTTTAAGGGGCATGGAGGTCACACGCCGTCTAAAAAGTTTGGAAAAAGTAGTCAAAGGCAAGATTGATATCTAGGATGCAGTCAAGTAATTGGCAGTCAGTTTGATGAAAGTATCTTCTAAAGTCATGTGTTCAACCCTTGTTGATAGTTTGGGTATAGACAATTTTTGGTTGAGGTCTCTTTTTCCTAGCAGTCCATGCACAACAGATAGGGAAGTATTCAGTAATCATGTCGGACAGTACCTCCAGTTGATTTATTCTGTCAGGATTGGACATCAGAATCCATTCAATTGTTTCAGTGGATTGTTTGTAGTTTGTTTTGAGTGGGGATGCTGATAACTGGACTAAGATATATGTCAGCCAGCTTACTTTTACACTTCAATTGGACAGAGATCCAATTGATGTTGAAATCACCAGGAACGACTTTCTCATGATTTCGATTCAGGATGTTTACATGCTCATAGAAGAGTTAAAGCCCTCTGAATTACCATTCTACAAATTAGCAGCAACAGAAAGAATTATTGATATACAGTAATTAAGCAATCTGACATGTCAAGATTTAATACAAGTAATTTCCCATTTTACCAAAAATGAAGTTGTTTCATTGTAGAGACTATTACCTTATTCATTGCCAAAATAACCTTCATGTTAAAATGATCTCCGGGCTTAGAATGTCTGTAAATTCACATATGCATAACTGTTTCCTCAATTAGCTAACATTCAAG
Source organism: Neoceratodus forsteri (assembly GCA_016271365.2). Taxonomy (NCBI): domain Eukaryota; kingdom Metazoa; phylum Chordata; order Ceratodontiformes; family Ceratodontidae; genus Neoceratodus; species Neoceratodus forsteri. The sequence goes on from CM057449.1 coordinate 1,839,393,183, forward strand.
AAGGGCTTAGATTGTAAGAGTGTTTGCTTAGGGAAATGTATAACCTTGCATATGTTACTGGCATGTCCTTTATTGGAAAAATATACAAAGATGACAACTAGATGTTTTTTGATGCAGTATTAGCCCCTGCTAAGCAATTCAAATCACAAATTGTACTAGGAAATAAATAATTTGACCTACCGGGAATTGAATCCAGACCACCAGAATATCATCCCAGTGCTCTAACCAATGGGATTATAGCTCACATGGTTGGACTTGGGGTTCGCAGACACACTTTCTTTCTCTGGTACTGCATATCATGTAACTAGGAATAATCAAAGAATGTCAAAAATATAGAAACAAATGGCTAGGCTCATACTTAAAAAGTCAGTATTCTAAGGGAAGGGAAGGGAACATTGTTTAACCAGGAGTAGCACACTTAGCCAACGTTTGTGTCCACATGCGACCTGGGAGCACAAGGAAGTTGAGTGACTTGCTCAGGATCACACAGTATGCACCTAGGCGGTTGTGGGATTCAAACCCAGGTCTCCAGATCTGTAGCTCAGAGCCTTAACCCACTGCACTATACTGCCTCCTCAATTCTAAATTCTAAATTCTAAATCCCCTTTGGAAAAAGTCAACCTTTTATTAAATCATCAGAAATACCTACTCTATACTCAGTTGCAAGGTTTGCCATGGCTATATATTATAACCATAGTAATGGGAAATAACATTTTCTTCTCAAACTTGGAATGTCCAAAATAAGAACTTGTATTATAAACTTTAACCATTGATGGCTGTACATATATTTTGTCCAAATCAACTGAAACTGAACTACTAGAAACCAGATATTAGGAAAATTATTGTCTAATACCAGTTTAATGTGTTCAAAGTAGGGAACCGAATGTTAGATATGGGAAGCTACAGAGGAACCCTCAACACTTATTATGCCATTGTAACCGATACATACATTCTAATGTATTATTTGCTTGTCCCTAGTACTAGAATTTGAGTCAAAAATGGATGCGAGCTCCTGCACCTCAACTTTTCCAGTTTAACCACTGTGCATATCCTTCTATAGTCGCTGATTTTCATCAGTACAGGTGCAAACAGTGCTAAAATAGATGCACACAAAATTAAGAAAAGTTAAAAAAAAAATTGTTCATGCTTCCCAAGTTAGAAAAAGGGAAGAGCCAGGTAAGATAGTACAGATGAATAATGCCATTTGATACACTAAACATAACACTTGACAGCTTAAAGAGACTGCTCACACCATGACTAAGGAAAATGAAATAATAAGATACAGCATTAAAATATCAGTAGATCAAAATTCCTAACAAGATCATATAGCAGTTAAACATACAGTACCTGTAGCAATTAAGTATACCAGAAATGGGATTGGTTAAATCAAAGTCCTTGTTTTATACTGGCCAGACAACTCCAGACAACTATCTAGCTCCCAGAGAAAACATCCAAAAGGCTCTCTTTTCAATAAGAGGTGGCCAAAACTGCCACCTTCCCATTTAGGATAAACCTTTCTCAATCCCTATAATAAAATAATGTTTTTCTTACTCCCTTGAGTCCATGATGTGCTATGCCATGACATATTCATTATCTTGTCTCTCAATTGCTTGAATCTGTTCCATAACCCAAACTTTAATTTCTGTTTTTAGTTTTGCCAGTGTAGCATACCCTACAGGAGTAACTTGCCAGATGAGATTAGCCTTGCTATTTCATAGTTGTAAATCAGTAGTTTTGTCTGCTGTGGTACTGCTGGGTAATCTGCCGGACTAATTGAGCCAGTGGAGCATTATACATTAGCAAAACTAAAAGAAAATTAAATATCTGGTTTGGGCAACATGTTTGTGTAATTGATCAAAAAGGTAAATAATATGCCACCTTATGGACTTAACAGCAAAAAAAAACATTTATTTTTATAGGAAATGAGGACGTGTGACTTAAAAAAGAAAGGTGACAGTGATAACCACCATTTACTGAAAGTGATTTCTTTTGCATGTTTTCTCTGGGGACCAGGATTAAAAATGAAGGGTATAACTTTGAATTAAGTAACATAAATATTAGTTAATAAGCATATAGGAAACAACTTACTGTAATTTAATATTTCAATATTGTTTAATAATTAAGCAGTGCTATAATCAGGCATTATAGAGATACACAGGAACGTATATTACTGTAGAACTAGCAGGTTGTCTATAAAACATCAAGGAATCTCCATGATTTTTCATAGAAGTCCTGCTAGCACTATGGGGATCTACCATCTTGTACCCTGCTAAAGTGCTTGTATATGTCAGACTGTGGCCAGCCATGGATGTGAGTGGTGGGTATTCATCAGTCACATCTTAGAACCGGGTTGGGGGCAGGGGGCTGGAGGACTCAGGGCTGATAAAGGCTGACAGCATAGCCCACAGCCAACAGCAGGAGCAATTTGCCACAATAATGACTCATGACATGCCAACAATATCTTAAGTGGCTTGTAGTACCCTGCATGTTAAGTGAGGTAATTAAAATTTTATGCACCAATATTACTCATAGCTCTCATAGGTAAATATGAAGCAGAAAAGACAAATTATCGATAATGCTCACCTGATTTAATAACTATATCCACTTATTCCACGACCTACACAGTAATTATCCAAATTGGTCTTAAATTCATTCATATTCCAACTAGCTATTACATGGCTTGGAGGGACAGGAAACGAATCTTCAGGATCATGGGAGCGGCTGTAAGGGGGAAGTGAGCTGGATGTCATTATCCACCTAGGGACAAATGACCTGGCTGAGAATGGGATCAGAGCAGTGCAACAGGAGTTTGTTGAGTTGGGGAGGGGCCTTAGTCAAGTAGCACACACGGTAACTTTCTCGGAAGTGCTACCTGTCTATGGCATGGATGAGGCAAGGATACTCCGCACCATGGAATTTAATGACTGGTTGAAAAACTGGTGCAGAGCTCAGGGATTTGGCTTCATTAGGGAGTGGGGCTCTACCTGGAGGATGCAGGCCTATACAGGTTCGATGGCCTGCATCTATCCATGAGGGGAACCAGGATCCTAGGTGATAGGTTTAAATGCTTCATTGGCAAGCATTTAAACTAGCAAGGGGGGAGGCACTGAAAAGGAGAAGGAAAATCCTAGCCCCCCCAAAAAAAATCAGGGTAGTTAGTGAGGTAAACACCAAGACAGAGCAGTCGATATAGAGAAGGGCAGGGGTAAATGAAGCAAAAGACAAAGGCAGTAAGGACAGGAATGGGGCAAAAAGAAATAAAGCCATAAAAAGGAGGGTAATGAGTATGAATGCCCATAGTCTAGGTAAAAAGCTCCCTAAAATAGTGGCCTTGATGAAAGAGGGATACCTGGATAGTGTGGCAGTCACAGGAATATGGTACACCGAGAACCATGACTGGGATGTCAACATATCAGGGTATACAATCTACAGGAGGGACAGGGAGGGAAGAAAAGGAGGAGGAGTAGCTCTCTATGTAAGGGAAGGGATCAAAGCAATAGAACTAAGGGGTAAATAGGGAGGAGAGGAGGCAATGTGGGTCACCCTGGAGACTGGAAATGGGACCACAATCCGCACAGGGTTTGTATACAGACCCCCATCTCAAGGGGAGGAAATGGACAAGGAAATGATAGAAGGCATCCTTAGGATGGCAGAGAAAGGGGAAATATTGCTAATGGGGGACCTGAATATGCCAGATGTTAACTGGAGCATCTTTGCTGTTGCCACATCCAAGAGCAGGGCCATTCTCGATGCCCTACATGAGGCATGCCTCAGACAGCTAGTTTTGGACCCCACTCAGGAGGGAGCAGTCTTAGACCTGGTATTCTCAAATGCGGATGGAGAGAGGATCTCTGATCTTGAAGTGGGTAGCCATCTGGGAACAAGCGACCACCAAACAGTGTGGTTCATGATAAACTTAGCTGTAGAGTCAAGCCATACAAAAGTGAAGGTACTGAACTTCAGGTGGGCTGATTTTGTCAAAATGGGAGAGTGCCTCAGAAAAGCACTAGCAAACAGGCAAGAAGGTGGGGTGGAGCAACAATGGGGAGTAATCAAAACAGCCATCATAGAGGCAACAAGCCTTTGTGTGAAGAAAATAAACAAATCAACATGAAAGAAAAAAACAATATGGTTCTCAAAAGAAGTGGCGGGGAAGGTTAGGGAGAAAAAGATAGCATTCAGGAAGTATAAAGAAACACAGAAGAAGCAGGACAGAGAACTGCACCAGTTAAAGCAGAAGGAAGAGGGGAGGGCAGTCAGAATAGCAAAGGCCCAAACCAAGGAAAAGATAGCCAACTCAGTTAAGAAGGGGGATAAAACCTTTTATAGGTACATTAGGGAGCAAAGAAAGACTAAGGCCGGGATACTGAGGCTGAATAAAGAGGAAGGTGGTTGGGCAGAGAGCGACAGTGAAAAAGCAGGGATACTGAATGATTACTTCTGCTCAGTATTCACAACGGAAAAGCAGGAGGAGATACCTAATCCAGTCAATAGAAGCACTCTGGATAGGGAGGTTAATATTAGTCCTTTCACAGAAGAAAGAGTTCTGAAAGAACTCTTAAAACTGAAGGTGAATAAAGCAATGGGGTGGTGATGGGATTCACACCAGAATTCTAAAAGAACTAAGGGAAGAACCAGTAACCCCACTGACTACCCTTTTTAATAAATCATGGGAGGATGGTGTGGTGCCTGAGGACTGGAGGAGAGCAGATGTGATTCCCCTGCACAAAATGGGAGCAAGACAGAGGCAGGAAACTACAGACCTGTCAGTTTGGCCTATGTGGTAGGTAAAATGATGGAATCACTTCTGAAGGAAAGAACTGTTGAGTACCTAGAGGCCAGTGGGGCACAGGACCCAAGGCAGCATGGATTCACAGTGGGAAGGTCATGTCAGACAAATCTAATTGATTTCTTTGACTGGATAACCAAAGTAGTAGACCAGGGAGGGGCTGTGGACATGGCCTACCTAGACTTTAGCAAGGCATTTGACACAGTCCCACACAAAATATTAATAAACAAATTGGCCAGCCTGGGAGTGGGTCCCAGGGTGGTAGTCTGAGTAAAACACTGGCTGAACAACAGGACACAGAGAGTAATAGTAAATGGAGTCCACAGTGAAGAAAGGGGGTGGGTTACTAGTGGGGTACCGCAGGGTTCAGTACTGGGGCCAATCCTTTTTAACGTCTTTGCAAGTGACATTGCGAAGGGACTGGAAGGGAAAGTATGTCTCTTGGCAGATGACACAAAGATCTGCAACAGGGTTGATACACAAGGTGGGGTGGGGTGGAAAGGATGAAAAGGGACTTGGCAAGGTTGGGGGAATGGTCAAATGTATGGCAGCTTAGATTCAATGCAAAGAAGTGCAAAGTAAGGCACCTGGGAAACAAAAACCCAGTGGAAGAGTACACAATGGGGGGTGAGATACTGACAATAACAAAAATGGAAAGGGACCTTGGGGTAGTCATATGAGATGACATAAAGGTGGGACAGCAATGTGAGAAGGCAGCAAGGAGGGCTGGTGGGATATTGGGATGCTCAGGGAGAGGCATCACTGGTAGAAAACAGGAAGTTGTTGGCCCTCTGTACTGACAGTTGGTAAGACCACATCTGGAGTACTGTGTACAGTTCTGGAGACCCCCATCTCTGCAAAGACATAGACAGGGTGGAGGCTGTCCAGAGAGGGCAACAAAATGGTGCAGGGTCTGCACCAGAAGACATATGAACAAAGACCAAAGGAGCTTAAGATGTACAGCCATGAGGAAGAAGGGGGTGGCATGATAGAAACTTTCAAATACCTCAAGTGAATCAACAAAGTCCAAGATGGTAGCATCTTTCAGAAAAAGAGATGTGCAAGAACAAGGGGGCACAATTTGAAGATAGAGGGGGGGATGGCTCAGAGGTAATGTAAGGAAGTATTTCTTCACAGAGAGGGTTGTAGATGCATGGAACGACCTTCCTGAGGAGGTCATACAGTCAAAAACAGTGGGGGAATTTAAGAATGTAAGGGGCAGACATAAGGTAATTCTAGTGAGGGGTAGGAGGAAGTAGGCTATTGGTTAACTAGGATCTTCAGCTTATCCGTTAGGTAGGGAAATGGGAAGACTAGGTGGGCCAAGAGGTCCTTATCTGCCATCAAATTCTATGTTTCTATGTCGTGAATTCCAAAGTCTCACCACTCTGTGACTAAACCAGTGTGATCTTCTGGTTGAGTAACAACGTTCCCCCTTTAGTTGTAGTACACATGATCTACTGTCATATGATTGATACTTGAGGCTAAGTACCGGACACTCCCATAGATCATCATTGGTCAGTGCACGAAAAACCATACACTTATCACCTCTCATTCTGTCATATTCGAGCAAAAACATGCCTAAATTAAATAGCCTTTGATTGTAGTTAAGGCCTTTTGGATTACCAGTTGATCTTGTTGCTCTTTGTTGAACTCCCTGAATTGTCCTGCTCATAGCTTTAGTGCCTGGAGCCCAGAGTTGAGCACAGTACTCAATATGTGGTCTGACCAAAGATACATACAAGGAAACAATGACCTCATGGTCCCTACTTGTAATGTGTCTAGTAATATTGGTCAAAATGCCATTTGTCCTTTGACAGTTAAACAATGTTTATTACATTTTAGATCATTGGTTACAGTAATACCTAAATCTCTCTCCTGGGTTACTTTTCTTAACAGTTTGCCATCCTGCTGATATGATGCCCAGGTGTTATTTCTTCCAAAGTGCATGACCGAACATTTAAATTCCAGCCTGTGCGAGATTGCCCACTGCTCTAGTTCACCTACTGCACTCTGTAAGGTGTTAATATTTGTAGTGGTATGCACTGGCATACCAAATCTAGAATCATCTGCAAACTAAGCAGCCCAGACCTCCTCACTGCATCTCATAGAGGAGATGTATAGGTTAAAGAAACGTGGTCCCAAAACTGAGCTCTGGGGGACTCCACTGGTGACTGTTCTCCAATCTGAAGCTGTGTCCCTGATGTTAACCTGCTGTTTCCTGTTAGTCAACCATGAATCTATCCAATGTACTATATTCCCATTTATCCCTATTTTGATCAGTGATTCAATTAACTCACAGTGTGGCACCTTGTTGAATGCTTTAGTGAAGTCCAAAAAGAATACGTCTACAGGCGAGTTGTGATCTAAGGCTTCGCTAACTTTATTATAAAATTCTAGCAAGTTGGCCTGACATGAACGACCCCTGGAGAAACCATGTTGTGTATTGTCACTGATGTTAGGTGTCAGTATAAATTTTTCTATATGGTCCTTTATGATTCCTTCCAGGATCTTTCCTAAAACCATTGTCAGGCTCACCGGTCTATAGTTTTTGCATTCTTTCTTACTCCCTTTTTTAAAACTAGGGACCACAGTGGCCCATCTTCAACAGTCCATCACCATGCCCTAGTCAACTGATAACTGAAAAAGTTTTACCAGAGGACTACTTAATTCATTAGCCATTTCTCTGATCACCCTCGGGTGGATACCATCATGGCCTGGGACTTTATAAGTGTTGATTCTGAGCAATTCCTCATAAATATCCTTCCTCTCCATTATAAATGGGCTATCAAGTTTAACTATTTCATCCAATTTAACACTCTTAGTTCTACAGTTGAAAACTGAACTAAAGTATTCATTAAGCATATGTGCCATCAGACTGTCACCCAATATTAATTCCCAATTCCTATTTTCTAGGAGACCCACATTGACTTTACCCCCTCTTTTATAATTTATATAATTATAAAAGGATTTGTTGTTGTCTTTTACCTTGGTAGCCAAGCTTAGCTCATATTCCTTTTTAATCTTCTAGCCAACTTTTTAAATTCTCTTAGTAAGCTCTTGTACTTCTCCCAGTTGCATTGTGCTTCTGCATATGCCTTGTTCTTATATATAATTTTCTTTCTTTACTTGTTGGTCATCCAAAGAGGAATCCTATCAGACATATTATATTTTTATATTTGCTTGTGTGCATGCGTAAGAAACATTTCATCACAGCTTAGGAGAGAAGCGGGGTTTTGGAGGTGCGGCACTGTGGGGGGCAATGGCCCCAGTACCTTTTGAGGCTTGGCCAGCTTTCCCCAATGCGGTGGCACACTGCTGCTGACACTAGTTCAGCCAGCATGCCACCACCTTGAAACGTTTTCACCACTGCAATTAGGGGCCGCCTCATCATTGCAGTGTCAGCCATTCCGTTGCAATAAGGGAGCGACCCGTCATTGCAGGGTGATACCTTGCTGTCCACATGCCCCCGACTCCAGTTCATTTGCCAACGGGAAGCCCACTCACCGTCGTCATACTGTAACCCTCCCTTGTTGTGTGCCAAGGGGAGCCCAATCCCCTCAGCATCATGTGTCCCCCAACAGTCTTTGTTTGCCAAGGGGGCCCAGTCCTCATCAGCTTCAATCCCCTTCCCAGTTCAATTTGCTGATGGGAGCCCACTCCCGTCAGCATCATGTTCCTCCCAATTTGTTGTGTGCCGAGGGGCCTCAACTCCCTCGGCTCTCCTGTATGTGCCAATGGGGTGCCTAGTTCTCGTCAGCTATAGCGCCAAAAACACTCAGGTGGCATGCTGGGAGCCCACCCCAGTGTGCCAAATGTCCCTGTAAAAACAAAGTCCCACAATGTTTGTTTTTTTTTTAAACTGTAAAACAGAAAATGGTCCCTCGTTGAGTTTGGTGGCCCTCCCCAACTTGCACCCACCCTCTACGCACCCTGCCTCCCCACACTCTCCCCATCCCATACTTACCTCTGGAGCCCAGCACGACAATCTTCGGTGGACCGGGAACACGTCTGCACTCTTCAAAGCTGACCGTGAACTGAAGAAATGCCAGTAAGCTGTATAATGGCATAAATAGGGTGTTTTCAACTTTGGTGCATATCTCAGGCATTTTGGGGAATTTTGGCACCAAATTTTCCACATGGGGTTATTGCGACCCCTCCTTATGAATTCAGCCACTGTCATGGTGTTATTCCATCCCAAAAGGTGATTTCTCATCACTGAATGGAATCACCTTTCAGGACCGATTAACAAAATGATAGTGCCAGTGTTCATGAGGTGGACTCTCAAAAAGCCTATGTTGCAAATTTGGTGGAAAAAATCAAAAAAATGACTGCTTTACTAGCATGCATTGCATACCTTCATGAATTTGTAATGTTTTCTCTTCAGATTTTCAACACTGGCATTTTTCCACACCTCCTTATGAACAGTACAGCTGTAATTTTTCACATCTTGACCGAAATGTGTTTTCACACTTCTGGCATAGAATAGCATGATCACTGTGGAAAATCAGTGTTTGGGACACATTAAGACAATCACAGTGACACTGTTCATGAGCAGAGGTCCTAAAATGTCTATGTTGAAAATTTGGTGACGAAAAACAATAAAATGACTGTGTTATGAGCATGCATTGCGCAGTTTCCACGCATGCTCATAACTTCACGAATTTGTAATATTTTCACCCAGATTTTCAACATTGGCATTTTCTACACCTCCTTATGAACAGTACAGCTGTCATTTTTCACACCCTGGCTAAATGGTGTTTTTGCACTTCCGGTGCAGAATAGCAGTATAGCGCAGTGGTGTAAGGCTCCAAGCTGCAAATCTGGAGATATGGTTTTGAATCCCACAGCCCCCACCTGCATACTGTGTGACCCTGAGCAAGTCACTTAAATTCCCTGTGCTCCCAGGTTGCACCTGTAAACAAGCTCTCAGCTTAGTGTGTCTCATCTGGTTAAAACAACTGGAACTTTCTTTCTTAACTTCTAGAATAGTGCAGTCACTGTGGGAAATCAGTGTTCGGGACACATTAAGAAAATCATAGTGACACTGTTCTTGAGCAGAGGACCTAAAATGCCTATGTTGAAAATTTGGTGACAAAAGTTCATAAAATGACTGTGTTACAAGCGTGTGTTGTGCAGTTTCCATGTATGCTCGGACGTGTGCAAATTTGTAATATTTTCACTCCAGATTTTCAACATTGGCATTTTGCCACACCTCCTTATGAACAGTACAGCTGTCACTTTTAATATCCTGCCAGAAACATGCGTTTGCACATCTGGTGCAACAATGGTGTGGTCGCTGTGGGAAATTAATGTTTCAGACAGATTAAGAAAATCATAGTGACAGTGTTCATGAGCAGAGGTCACAAAATGCCTATGTTGAAAATTTGGTGAAATAATTCCACTAAATGACTGTGGTACAAGAATGTGTTGCACAGTTTCCATGTACGCTTGGAACTTCGAGCATTTTTAATATTTTCACTACAGATTTTCAACATTGCCATCTCTTCACACCTCCCTATGGATGGTACAGTTGTCATTCTTCACATCCTGCCTGATCTGTGTTTTCGTGCATCTGGTGCAGAATGGCACGGTCGCTGTGGGAACTCGAAGTCCGGGACACATTAACAAAATCACACTGCCACTGTTCATGAGAAGAGGTCCCAAATGCTTTCATGAGGTGGGGGTCACAAAAAGGCCATGTTGAAAATTTGTAGTGCAAATACTAACACATGCCTGGGGTGTTAGGTTTCTAACCATAACGTCCCACCCTGCACAGACTGACAGGCTCAGAGGTGTAACTTTCAATCACTGGCTGTAATGCTTATACCATCCCACCCCCACCCTTAAGCCAGTGACAGGCATTGAGGTGTGCCTTGTACTCTTCAGCCCCAGACGTCACCCCATTCTCCTATACTGTACCCATTTCAGCATATGTCCTTATGAAATGGAGTGACTGTGAAGCTGAACACCCCAACGCACATCTCAACACTTGTCGGTGTCTACAGGATAGGGTGAGGTGAAATGTCATGAGTATTATGGGCAGCTACACACAGGCACACCCCAATGTGTGTCCATCTCTGCAGGGTGGAGGTGGGATTGGCGTGAGTTCAGTACTTCACTGCCACTCCTATTCTGTATCTGTCTAACTCCTGCATGTCCAATGCTAATATCAGCAAGCAAACATTCGGCATTGACAAGTGCTTGTTTCTTAGTTGGAATGTCCTTACCACCTAAAGTGTCCCACATTTGATCTAGAGATTTATCTTTGAAATCTAGTTCCCAATTCCATAGTTGAAATTCAGACCTCATCCCATCAAAATTTGTTGGATCAAAACACTTTATCAATGTTGTGCCCACCACTCCATTGCTTTGTATTGATAGTTCAGATATGACCATCTCATGATCGCTGCCACCTACAGGCAGTATGGTGACACAGTCCTGAAACTGATCATCCGTGTTGCTAAAAACAAGATCTAAAATATTCCCCTTCCCCATGTTGCACTAGTCACATGTTGTTCAAGCCCTAACAGGATTATATTATCTACTATGAACTGCTCAGTGGTTGATATACTTTTATAATTATCCCAATCAGTACCAGGCATATTAAAATCACCCATTACTATCATTCCGTTTTCTGGATGTACTGTTTGTTATAATTTGCACAGTAAGGTATCATTATCCCTTGACTGTGACGGTAGTCTGTACATCACTCCCACAATTATTTTTGTACCTGACTCCAGAATCAATTTGGCCCATGCATGCTCCAGTTCCCAATAGCCCATATAAATAGATATAGGCCCAGATATTCAAAAGGGTTGTGTTATGCACAATAGGGTTGCCCCTGCGCAAGTCCGAAATTGCGCCATTCTGTGATATTCAGCAGGAGGCAGTTGTGCCACTGAAAACATGCTGAGCAACAGCGCAATGCAAATGAATGCATGCTGAACTGGAGGGGGAGGAACCATGCATAAACTGCACAGCCCGATATTCAGCCGGGCTGTGCAGAGTTGTGCAGGCACAACCCCCAACCTGTGCCTGCACAACTTTGAGCCAAAAAAAAAAGGATCAAGTCGAGGGCCACCCACAGGTGAGCTGCCGCATTGCAGGGCGCAACACAGCAGCTGCCACCTGTGGCTGGCCCTCAACCTACTCCCTGTGCCCCCTGCAGCCCGATCGCGGGCAAAAGTGTAAAAGTCCCCCACCCCGACTGGCCTGATTGCGGGCAAAAGCAGAAAAGTCCCCTCCTCTGACTGGCCCGATCGCGGGCATAAGCTAAACACCCCCACCAGCCCGATCGCGGCAGCAAAGTGTCCCCAGACATATCCCTGGTGGTCCAGTGGACGATAAGCCCGATCGCGGGCAGTAAATGTCTAAACACACCCCGAACATATCCTGGTGGTCAGTGGACCGATAAGCCCGATCGTGGGCAGCAAATATCTAAACACCCCCAAGACGCATCCCTGGTGATCTAGTGTCCCCCACCCACCCACCCACGAAGCCCCACCACCCGCTCCCCTCCGCGGCTGGCGGGCAGCAGCATCCACCACCTGCCGTCCTGCTGCCCCGCCCCGCCCGCCGACTGACTGCCTGGTAGGGCAGCACGCCCAGTGGTGCAGAGCAAGAGCCAATGGGCCTGCAGCCCATACCGTACAAGGCAGTCCACTGGACTGCCTTGTACGGTAGGGCTACACATCCATTGGCTCTGCTCTGCACCAATGGGCATGCAGCCCTACTGGGCAGTCAGTGGCGGGCAGCAGGGCGGCAGGCGGTGGATGCTGCCGCCCGCCAGCCGCGGGGTGGAGCGGTGGTGGCTTCGGTGGGTGGGGTGGGGGACACTAGATCACCAGGGATGTGTTTTTGGAGGGCTTGGTTCAACATTTGCTGCCCACGATCGGGTTTATCGGTCCACTGACCACCAGGGACACGCTCTGGGGATATTTGCTGCCCGTGATCGGGCTGGTGGGGGTTGTTTCAGCTTTTGCCCCGATTGGGCCAGTCGGAGGGAGGAGGGAGCTAATGCTTTTGCCCGCAATCTGGCCGGTGGGGGTGGGGATTTTTTACTTCTTTGCCCGCAATCGAGTTGCAGGGGCGCGGTCCTCGACGCCGCTGCCTTGTAGGGCCAGGTCAAGTCCTCAGGGATTAGCGCACCTGCATTAAAGATCGGATGCAAATGGGGCTATAACAGATGCAATGGCCCCTGTGCCTTGCTATGAATTATGGCCCCATTTGCATGTCACCTTTGAATATCGGAATTTGCATATGGCACAATGGTACTTGTGCCACCGCAAGTTGAATGCTCCACTCTGACCACTTGTGGTGGCGCAAGTTCCACTGCGCCATGCACAGTGGCTGTGGCGGGGGGGTGATATTCAAAGGAGTTGCTCAATAGCGCAACTCCTTTGAATATTGCTTCGGCCACACCCCTGTGCAACTATTTTGTGCAGCGCAGTGGCTTGCGCCACAAAATAGCGCAATTTGAATATCCGGCCCATAGAGTTTATGCTACTAGCTATTTTCAAGGCTACACCTCCACCTCTTATGCTGTCTTTGTTTGATATATAGTGCATAACCCTGTATATTCCTGTCCCAGCCAGTGTTCGAATCCTACCAAGTCTCAGTAATGGCACACATTTGGATAGACCCTTATTGAAAGATATGACTGTTTACTGCTTTATCGGTATAGCATTTGTGGCTCTCAAACCACCTAGTTTGGGGTGGTTTAGCAGGTGTGGTGACACCTCTTAACTGTGCTCAGGACACTGTTAGGGCTTTGTTAGAAACGTAGAATCTGAAGGCAGAAAAGGGCCAAGGATCCCATCCAGTCTGCTTACCCTATCTACTCTGTTTTACAGTGCGCTAACAGCAGATCTATTAAAAACCTCTTTGAGCGGCCCAGAGCATTAATGAAAGGCTTCCAAAACATGTTTTTTTTGTGCTTTATGTAAATTAACCCAAGCACACAGCTCTTTGAATATTAGTTTGTGCAGGTTTCCAGTTTGCTGCCCAAAAACTTTCATTTGTGGTATAATTGACTGCTATATTTAACTGCTATGTAGTTTCATTATGAATTTTGATCTTGGCATTTTAATACTGTACCTTATTATTTCTTTTTCCTTATGTACTGTGCATGTAATAGAGCTAGGCTATCAAGCATCATATCCACTGTAACAAATGGCATTTTTTATCTGTACAGTTTTGCCTGGATCTTCCCATTTTTGTAACCTCATGAGCATGAATAAGTTTATTTTTAATTTGTTTTGTAATTTTGTGTGTAGATCTAAATTTTTGCTTTTTGCACTTGCACATTCATTTTTACGGCCTGCCCAGTCTTCAGGCCTCTGTAATAAAACAACCTTGTGGGCAGAATTTTCTATAGGATCTGTTCAAGATCCACCCAGCACTATTTTCAAATAGCAAAGCCATCCAAACTGTAAGACCATCAAATTGTGTCTGAATTTTGTGGCTAAAGGTAAAATTGCAGAAAAAATAAATAACAGAAACAGCTTTTGCATAATTATTTCACTACAAATCGATACTTTTTGTTGTAAACTTAGGCATCTTTTGGAAATAGAAGCTGGGCTTCTCGGATGCATTTGGGCACATGAGCCTTTTAAAAATCCTGCCCTGTGTGTTTAAGAGAACAGTATTTAGGACATGTTCTGCCAGAATTTAGGACCAAGTCTGCTGGGAGTGGCATGTTCAACAAAGCATCTAACAAAGGCAGAATGTAAGGTTAAGCTCTTGTTGCTTTTTAGGATTACTGCTTGCTGTGCGGTGTTTGGCACTTTTTTGAATAGAAATGTGATCCCCTTCTCTGCTGGAGGCTATACTGCATTCAGAAAGAAGTGGTCCCCACCCTCTTCATTTACATTGCACCCCCTCTGTCATTTGCCCAGGCACAAGATGAGTTTGTCCATGCTAACCAGGCTGTCCAATATTGCCTTTCCACACAAAAACCTATTTACATGGGGAAACTTGGTTTTGTGTCCAGGCAAAGTTCTGAATATTGGGCCCTTGGTGACAAAACACATTCCAACATTACATGTTACCTAAGTTCAAACGTACACCATGCACACTCTTCCCAGACATCTTGTCGTTATTTTACTTACCGTATTCAGGTGGTCTTAAATGATCTTTACTATCAGCCTTCTCTGGACCCGACAAAATGAGAGTCCTTGGAATAATATGCTCTCAGCTTACTGAACTCTATAGTGCCTCTCTGAAGACTACTGCTAACTTACTGGTAACAGTTATATGTTTTCATCTCATTAACTTAGTCAGACCTTAGGCGATTGCCACTTCTCCACTTCATTAGACCCTAAGCAATGGCCACTCCTCCTCCAATCTGGTACTCTGTCCTCTATAGAGCTCCTTATTCTTGGAGGACCACAGGGACTTGGAAATACCAGGAAGGAAGTCACACAGTATGGACTCAGCTTGTGGGCTTGGCAGTGGGGGCCTCTGACAGATGAATATTCCCATCTTGTTAACTCTTCTTAATGGCAGACACCTCAGGGATGCCAAACAAGACAATGCTTGGATGGATCAGTATGCCCCTGTGAGATGCATTTCAACACATTCCACCTACCTGACAGTGCAGTAAGAGTAAGTAGTAAGATTTATTTATATGGTGCCCAATCCCAGAGGCTCTGGGCACCTTACACAGTTAAAAACAGGCAAGGTAGTAATAACAATAAAATAAAGCTCTACAGGGTTATACAAAGTTTAAAATACAAGCATAAATAAGCTAATTTGATAAATAATTTATAAATAAAATAGATTTAAAACATTATGTGTAGTCTAGAAAATTAATTTTAAATAAATGTGTCTTTAGGCCCCTCTTGAAAACCTCCACCAACGGGGACTCCCTTGCAGATCTAGGCAATGAGTTCCAGAGGGCTGGGCCAACCACCTCAAAAGCTTGATTGCCAGAGATTTTCAGTCTGGCCCTTGGAACTGCAAGGAGGTCCCTGGTGGAGGAGTGGAAGGAGCAGACCAGGGTGGCAGGGGTAAGGAGATCCATCAGGTAGCCAGGTTCCAAACAGTACAGGGCCTTATAGGTGAGCAAGCGCACCTTGAAGATGATCCTCCACTTCACATGCAGCCAGTGCAGATCTCACAGGACTGGGGTCGCATGACATGACCTACAGAGGCCCGTCAGCAACCTGGCCACTGTGTTTTGCACCAGCTGCAGCTGGCGGAGGGTCTCTCCACAGACCCATCCCTGAAGTAAAGAGCATTGCAGTAGACAAGTCTGGAAGTAAGAAAGGCGTGTACTAGTGATGGCAGGTCCTCAGGTGTAGCTAGGGGTTTAATCCGGTGATATTCCTTAAGTGGTAAAAACCACTTTGGACAACAGATGACATCTGAGCATCAAGTGTCAATCTGTCATCCAGGAAGAAGCCAAGACTTTTCAGCCTAGGAGAAGACATCAACAGAGTGTTTCCCAAGACTAATCCTGTTGCCACTCCAGAGGCACTCCCATCATGCCTGCTACCAGGCTCAATCACCAGGACCTCTGTCTTGTCAGGATTAAGCATCAGCCAGTTAAAGGCCATCCAGTCCTGAATTTCAGCCAGGCAGCTATGTAGTACTTCCAGTGTGGAGTCCTAATCTCAGCTGAAGTTCTTATAGTGCTGATGAAATGATGTTCCTTCAACCCAACTCTAGGATGTATCCAAGCAGACCAGCATGCATTAGTTCTTCTCCCTTCCTGTCATAATTGAGATCCCACCTTATAAGCTAGTAAAGATACTCACAAGAGCCTTCCAAGAGACATCCATTGAGGAAGATTTACTTGCCTTTCATGGCCTTCTCCACTCCTGCACAATCTTATCCTGCTACAGCCAGTTACATCTTACCTCACTTCACCTCTCCTCTCCTCTCCTCTCCTCTCCTCTCTCTCCTCTCTCTCTCTCCTCCTTTATCACTACTCATTAACTGCTAAAAGGGACACCAGCCCAGCATGCAGCCTTTTGTACAAAGGACAGCCAAAAACAGTGGCACCACTTGCCCCACAGCACATTAATCCCTTGGTGGACAAGCCTAGATAGGAAGGAATGGCTAGCTTATTGCCATCTAGTAATGCCCCACCCTGCTACTAATGTGGACTGGATTTGTGTCTGTAAAGGGACTTAAAAAGTGAAAACCTTAACCTATGTTTATTAAGGCTTTCCTGGACCTGAGTGCTTCTGTACTGTACATTTTTGGCCCGCTCTCCCCTCCCACCACCATTTATTAAATGCTCTGTGGGCGGAACTTACAAGAACGCTGCACAGCTGGTCATTTTCATTGGTCTACTGTGGGAGGAGGAGCTTAGGGTTGTGTTCTACTATATGTTGAAGCCTGTCTAATATATGCTTCTTCTGGCAGGGGGATCACTGTCATGTAGACATAACCAATTGAAATGTGAAATGGGGAAGTGCTGTTAAATGTTTTGTGATCTGGGAAAAGGTGTAAATGGGCTGTAAGGATCAACTGTAAACAAGGGACAATAAGGAACTTTGTTAAAGTTTTTGTTAAGGTTTCTCTGAAATGTTTGTTTTATTTGATTTTCTAAAACCTTTGTTGTTTTATGTTTACATTGTTCTGTTCTGTTAAGGTTTTGCAATCTGGGCTATCGGGATCAATTGCTTATATAGAGGTAGGTGGTCATGTGACTAAGTCCTCACTTTCCCATCTGCAGCCTATACAAATACACCCATAGAGGATGTTCGGATTCACAGAAGCTGTATCTTGCACAAGCATAATCAGCTGGAAAGCAATCACTGATACAAAAAAGTTCTCAGACAGGGAAACACACTCCTTCAGTCAATCTAAAGCACACCTAAGGTAGGAATGCCACTCAGGTGAATGAGAAACAAGACAAAAATATATATATATATTTTTCCTAGGCAGAACTAAATCTATACCACAGAGAGTCTATGATTGGAGCTTATGAATGCTGCCCTGAATTTATAAACACTATTTTGAGCTCCACATACCCGCCTGTTTGGCGTGTAGTTACTCCAGGTAATTGCAAGGTACAGCTGCAAGCTGCCTGCAGGGTTCTAGGGTATCTATTTCTACCTGTCCCTTAGCCCAGGGGCACAATGGTGTACCCCCTAATTGTGAAGCATGTCCCGCTTCTACTGTTTGTCACCTCCCTGGATCGTCTGTCCACTGAGCCCACACAGGGAAATCAGGACACTGTAATATCTCACAATGAAACATTTAGGATCCCCAAAGGGACGCACCTGAAAATGTCTTGTTTGAATGCATCTCTCACTCTACCCTTTATCGCAACCGCCATAGCCCTCACTCTCCCAATAAATTCACTGCAACCAAAATCACTCAAACTGTACCGAAAAAGGGTTAAGACCAGGATATATATTAGCCTCGCAAGGAAAGAGGCACTAGTATTACTACTACTGCTATCAGGGAACGTGCATCGGAATCCTGGACCTCCAAACTCCCAGACTAAGGTAGGAAAGGAACAAGAGGGGCTGAAGATAGCAACTATGAATATCGGGAGCCTACTGGTAAAATGGACACAGTTTCACGCATGGACGCACATACATTCTCCGGGCATCATCTGTCTCACTGAAACCTTGCTAACCCCTAAAATTAAGGATAATGCAATTTCCTTACAAGGGTATGCTGTATACAGGCAAGACAGGGCTGGTAGAAGGGGAAGGGGAACCAGATCTACATCAGGGATACTGTCCAGGGGTACTTACTCCCCTTGTCAGGAAGCTCTGGTGGTCAATTTTTATTTATCTCACCAAAGCATTTGACGCAGTCAATCACTCTTTTCTTACACAACAGCTGCACTATCTAGGCAGTCCCACTGGAGCAGGTAGACTGCTTTAAATACCTAGGGGTCATAATAGATGACACCCTGTCCTTCTCAAGGCACATTGAACAGGTAGTAAAAGCAGTCAATATCAGACTTGGGTTTTATATAGGCACCGTCAATACCTTACGCCCACAGCCCTTTGCCTCTCTGTCACCAGCTCTATCATAGTCAATAATTGACTACGATCTGGTAGTACACAGTGCTGCCTCATAAACTGCCTTAAAATGGGTAGCTATGGCACTCAATAAAGCATGTAGGCTAGTCCTTGGGGCAGATAAACCCACATGTGCACCTTGTACAAATAAACTAACTGGCTCACACTCAAAGACAGGGTTACATTTCAAACTTGCCTACTAAGTAAAAAAGCCCAACTAGACCTTGCACCCCCTGCATCCAACACATCATCCTACCAGCTCACCTGCAGCATAAAACAAGGGGCATGGTTAGAGGTACCTTATGCATCCCCTTCATAAGGACATCCCTCGGCCAGCGTATATTCGCCTACAGGGCTCCCCTCTGGCTAAACGAGCTCTCAGTTGGAGTAAACAATAAATAGAGCTTCTCTACCTTTAAGCATGAGCTGAAGAAATCCCTAATCAACACTAGAACCTTTGTATGCAGACATGCATAAGGCCGTTACACCCCTCAGTAAGGTACTCGCCTTCCACATAAGTACTCCACTGTGGGAAATCAGATTCCCTAAATTCACCTGGTAGGATTTTAATCCACTGCAGATTAGCCCTTACTCCCACCTTGTTCCTCCCATCCCCTCTCTCACTACATGCCTGAACTCCATTAATTCAATCCCATCCCTGTGACTCTCAACCTGCTCTTACCCCCTCATTTCCTCTCCCCCTCACTACTGTCTCACCATCCAATCCTGGGCTTACCTCATACTTACCTCCACTTTACTTTACGTATCACCTGTTGCTTTCCTAGCTCCAATTTTTCCAGCTAATCTCCGGGACTGTGTCTGTTGAGCCCCCGCTCTCACACACCTCTCCCTTCTCCCTTTGTCTGCAACTATTTTGAAGAATTTAGGACTTGAAACTTGTGGCAATGCTTTTTCCCAAGGCAGCTGGCTATACCTCTCAAACTTGTTAATTGTGACTATTTGTATTCAACTACAAAGCTACTATCTTGTCCAGCTAGTATTTCTATGTTAGATACCTGTATTTCTGTCTTTATTTATTTTATTTATGTTTTTGGTAACCAGGTAGGTGCACTGATCCAGAGGACCATTTTCAGTCACGACCTGGGCCACAACATGGTGGCATGAGACATAGCAGTATACACAGTATACACGTATGGTTACACTTTACAAACATTTGAAGTTAAACTGCACAACACCAAGATGGGTGTTGAGACATCTGTTGATTACCTGTGGTATACAATCATGGTAAATTAAGGTACTGTGAGACATACATGCAGCAGTACAAAGGTAGGTTCAAGGATGGACAACTAGCATTAGTCTAAGGTGCCACGCCAGATGATCTAAAAGAGAGGGTTGAAATGGGGCATTGTGGTGGGCACCATGTGGATTTTGGCTCTATAGAGGGAGGGGCAGGGGTGGGGAGAAATGGAGGGTGTATGTGCTGACCTAGTTCATGGCAGAAGATTATAGTGGCTTTTGGGTGTCTGCTTTACTCGGTGAGCATTTGCAGGAGGATGCTTCCAGTAGCTAGGCCTTCAGGTTAGATTTGAAAGACTCATGGGATGATGATGTACAAACAGGTGCCGGAAAACTGTTCCAGAGGGAGGGGGCAGAGACAGAGAAGGCATTACTGCCCATGACTGTGGAGACACGTGGAACCTCAAGGGTTGAAAAGAAGGATACCCTAGTAGGTCCGGTTATTGTTTTATGTATAAGAAGGGGAGCATAGGGGGATAGTTTATAATTTCTGAGGGAGCTGTCTATCAGACAGCCTGTGGTGTAGTCAAAGTGTGCCTGGAAGGGGAGCCACCCAAGGGGTTGGTAGAGTGAGCAGTGATGGGTTAATGAAGAGGCTTTGAGAATGAAGTGATCAATGGAATTATAAGTCGTGGTGAGACAGGAAAGTTCCTTTTTGGACATATGTGAGTAGATGGGGGAGCAATGATCCAGGAGGGGGAGAAGATTGCATTGTGCAATGGTAAGGCGGGCTCCAGGAGATAGCAAGGGGAAAGACCGGTAGGCCGCACCTAGCTTCTGATGGATCTTAGTTATGGTCTGTGTTGTGTGATCACAGAAGGTGAGTGATGGGTCCAGAGTGACACCGAGATATTTGAAAGAGGTGACATGTTCTAGCGGGGGGCCTACAGGGGGACATACTGTGAGTGTGGAATTTGTTTTGGCAGCTTTATTTAGGAAAGGTTTGGATCCAAAGAGCATGGCTTTGGTCTTTTTCCCATTAATGAGGAGCTTTCTGGACTGAACCAGCCCTCAGCTACCGCAAAGTCGCTAGTGAGTGTGGAGGAGATGGACTCTAGGGACTTATGGCTGTGGCACAGGACTAGGTCATCCACGTAGAGGAGTGCATTGCAGTTTAGGCAATCCCCTGATAGATTATTGATAAACATGGAGAAAAGAAAGGGGGCCAAGGATTGATCCCTGAGGAACTCCAGTACAGGTGTGAAGGGAGGCTAAGGCAACTTTGCCTATGAGCACAGACTGCGACCTGTTTGTAAGGTAGCTGTGAAACCGGGCTGCTGGTCCAGGGGCACAGCCCAATTTGGTAAGAGTGTCAAGGAGGAGATGATGATCAACTACGTCAAATGCCTTTGACAGATTGACAAAAACTGCACCCGTGGCATTTCCCATTTCCATCTGTCTGAGGACGTGGTTTGAGAAGGTTGCCAGGGCAGAGGAGGTGCTATGGTGCTTGTGGAAACCATGCTGAAGGGGACTTAGGAGATTGTGTTTGTTTAGGTGTTCAGATAGTTGGGAATGGACAACCTTCTCAAGGAATTTGCTGAGATGTGGTAGCAAGGAGATGGGTCTGTAGTTTTCTGGGACTTGGGGGTCTTCCTCCTTAAGGATGGGAACTACATATGCATGTTTCCAAGCATCGGGCACTGTTGAGGTAGACAGTGCAAGGTTAAAAATGTAAGTTAGAGGTCTGAAAAGGGCTCGGGAGATGATCCTCAGGAAAGCAGGATATAGCCATCACTTCCTGGGCTACCGCTAGAGGGAAGGGTTTACAGGAGTTTTGAGACGGCCTTGGTGCCGATGGCCCTGAAATAGAAAGGAGGGGTGGTAGCTGTGGGGTTGCGGTGGTGGTGGGGCTTCCTGTTCTGTCAAGGCTGGAGGGGGCGGTGAGGAGGGAGCTTGTTTAGGTATGGGGTCAGGTCAGTGAACATAGTGTTTAGGAGGTTAGCAATGACAGCAGGGTCATTTATGGTGCCTGATGGGGATGTGAGTTCAGTTGTCTGCTTGTTGATCTTAGGATTTAGCATGGGTCCTATTGAGGCCCAGAATTTGCGAGGGTTCCCCAGGGTGTTTTTTTGGAGCTCAGTAAAATATTTCTGTTTTAGTGACTTTGTCTGCTGCTTGCAGGCATTTCACAGTTGCCTGTAGGCATTCCATAGCTGAGGGGATGGGGAGTCTTTGAATGCTCGGCGTTTGGAATCACTGACCTTCATTTGAGATAGTAGTTCCTTTGTTATCCAGCGCGTGCAGCCACCTCTAATCCTTCTGGTTTTAATGGGGAAATACTGGTCCTGAAGCTTTTGCATGGTACTGGTAAGGAGAGTAACAGCAGAGGAGATGTTATCGAGCTGGTAAAGGGAGGACCAGTCTATGGACGTAGCTTCCCTAGTTATCAGGCCGTGATTCGAGCTGGTGAAATTTCTAAAGGACAGTATTTTTGGGGAAGGGCGAGCTGACTTTGTGTTGACAATGATGTATGTTGGGGTGTGATCGCTTATTGCATCTGACATTGTCCCTGTTTGGAGAAGTAAGTCAGAGCGATTCGTTATGATCCAATCAAGGATAGAGTGGTTAGGTGAGTGCTGGTTAAATCTTGTCATGGTAGAGATTACTTGCTCCAGGTTTTGTGATTTTAGTAGGGCTGCATAGTCAGGATTTGGGCGTGCTGCCCAGTTTAGGTTAAAGTCCCCAAGTAGAAAAGCATCCCTAGTTGGGGTGGTGGAGACCAGGCCTGAGAGAAAGCTAGAGAGTCCCAGGGTACTAGTTGTAAGGGGCTTGTAGCAACAGCCAACATAAAGTTTTTTTGTTGTACTGATGGTAAGCTCAGAAATCATCCATTCACTCACAGAGAGGGCGGTGGAGTGAGCAATAATGACGGCTGTTATATGGTCTTGAACATGCAGTGCAATGCCACCTCCTCTCTTTCTACCTGATCTGTCCTGCCGGAGTAAGGAATAGTCTTGGAGTAGGTAAGAGGCATTGTCATGGTACGGCTTCAGCCAGGTCTCGGAGAGACCCAATACATGGGGCTTATATAAAGTCACCCAGGCCTCGATCTCAGAGAATTTAGAAGGGAGGCTGCATACATTTAGGTGGACAATTTTTATCCCTTTTCATCCTGCCCAAGTGGCATTGGTGTGATCAATGCGTGTGTTTGCAGGTCCAGGGTTTATTTCAACATCTCCTGCTAGCAGGGCGAGGAGAAGTAGGGGCAGAAAGGGGCAGGTCGGGGAATGCCAGTGTTGTTTTCTGATAGTGATGGAGTGAATCAGGAAACCTAGCTGCCTTTGTTCATATTTTGCAAAGGATGCTAGAGGTGTGGACTCAAGGAGTGTGGCCCAAGTAACTGCCCTGGGAGGCATGCTAAGGGTAGGAGATGGAGGATACATAGGGGTGCATCGGTGGGAACATCTTTGTTCAGTGGCTAGGATCCCTGCCAAGAGATCTGCGGCTAGAAACCACCCAGTCAGGGTGGAAATAACCAATAATACAAGCTTTATGTTCCATTTTGGCAGTGACAGGTAGACGCCCTTATTGTTAGTTGGTGATCTGAGTAAAGGTACAGACCTAAAAGTCATGTTTCTGGGGTGTGGTATGCAGTTTTAGGAGGAAGTATGAAGGGACTTGGGAGAGAGAAGCGCAGCGGCCACTTGTGGTGGTTTAGTATAGCCTACAGGTGGAAAAGTGAGCCGATTGTTTTTTTCACGCACGTGACACTCACTATAAAAACAGATGTTGACCAAAGGTGGTGGTGGGGGGGCGGTGGGGCTAAATATAGCAGAGTCAGCCATTGGAGCTGTTTGTAGCTCCATGGGGATGCGTACCTGTGTTCTGTCCTTCTGCTCGGCTGGGGAGGGCTCCTGATGGACTGGGGAGGGCTCCTGTATCCTGCCTTGCCCTCACGACCACTGGATAGCTGAGGGGGAAGAAAGGGAAGATATTTATGGAGTTAGGTGGAGGAGAGACTTGAAAAAGGGGGAGAGGGTGACAAGATGGAAGCTGTAAGTGTGCCGTGGCTCCCGCTTTTTTTTTTTTTTTAAGCTGGCTTTCACTTCAGACTGTAATACACTTTAAAATTAAATGCTGTCTTTAAACTGTGCCTGAATGCAGGTTTTAACATACTTTAAGCTTAAATGCTGGCTGTAAACTGTGCCTGAAATGCAGGTTTTAATATACAGTACTTTACAGCTTAAATGCTGGCTATAACTGTGTCGGAACATCCAGACTTAAACAGGCTTTAAGATTAGATGCTTAGATGATTTTAACAGACATTACGATTAAATGCTGGCTATAAACTGTGCCTCCCATTTTTGCATAGGGTCCTGTTAGAGTAGCTATGCAATAAGCCCCATAGGCAGTATGCTAACTGCAGACAGAAAAAGGAGGTCGCTGGTTGGTTTGGTGCCAAAAAAGTTCAAAATGCAACAGAGTCAGCCGTTGGAGCTGTTTGTAGCTCCATGGGGATGCGTACCTGCGTTCTGCCCCTCTGCTCGGCTGGGGAGGGTTCCAACTGGAGAGGGCTCCTGATGGACTGGGGAGGGCTCCTGTATCCTGCCTTGCCCTCACAACCACTGGACAGCTGCATTCTGTCCCTCTGCTTGGCTGAAGAGGGTTCCAACTGGGGAGGGCTCCTGTATCCTGTCTTGCCCTCACGACCACTGGACAGCTACGTTCTGTCCCTCTGCTCGGCTGGGGAGGGTTCTGACTGGGGAGGGCTCCTGACAAACTGGGGAGGGCTCCTGTATCCTGCCTTGCCCTCACCACCATTGGACAGCTGCCTTCTGTCCCTCTGCTTGGCTGGAGAGGGCTCCTGACAAACTGGGGAAGGCTCCTGTATCCTACCTTGCCCTCACGACCACTGGACAGCTGTGTTCTGTCCCTCTGCTTGGCTGGGGAGCGTTCCGACTGGGGAGGGCTCTTGATGGAATGGGGAAGGCTCCTGTATACTGCCTTGCCCTCATGACCACTCTATGTGAACTGTACCATTGTAACTGCTGTAACTGTTGTATTGTCTCTTGACATGGAACCTTTGTAAAAGAGCTCATAGCTCAAAGGTTAATTTCAAAGTGTTAAATAAATAAATAAATGAATAGTGGCAAGGGGCTATGTAAATCAAATAGCTTTTGGTGCATATGATCCTCTAGCAGTGCATGAATTCTTTTCAAGAGTGAATACCAAATGTCCTTTTTTAGCAATTAAACAGAGTGTCCATTCTGGCCAGGGAGGACTTGGATGCTGTGCCATAGACCACATTACCATTATCAAAGACCAGAAGTATCATTTTGGAGATGATCTCTCATCATACTGGAAGGTGGCTACACTGTTTAGCTTGTTCTTGTGTTCTTCAGATCCAGTTACAGGACAAACACTGTGCAGGAGAACTAGATCTGTTTCTTCCAAGAAGCTGCTTCCTGAGAAAGGTAAGACAGCTTGCAATTTGTCACTGATACACAGTGTGCACCTCAGTACATCATCTGTCAAACTATAAACTAGTCTATAAGCTAAAAGAGTAATAATCTGAGACACCACAGTGGCATTACAGAGCATACTGTTTTGTGACATGTATGTATCTGTCATGCACATTCTAAGAGTGGCTTTTTGCTGCATTCCCCCATTTCTGGGAGATATATGGATTGGGATGGAACTTGCTAGAATGCAGTTCTGTAACTCAGTAGCATCTCCAGTGTTCTATGATGCTTCAAAACCCTCCTCTTATCAGCATTTTTGTTCCCCGTTATTATGGTGACAGCTCCCTGATACCTATTCCTTGCCCTTTCATGGGGTGGTAATATAACCTAGAGGTTAGAGCACTGACTTGTAAACTTGGAGACCTAGCAGACCTGGGCTTGAATCCCACAATTGCCAGTTGCATATTGTGTGACCCTGAACAAATCTCTTAACTTTCCTGGGTGATATTTGGAAAATATCTCCAGCTCAGTTTGCATTTCCAGGCCAAAAATTATATGTAAATAAAAATTCAGTGCTCAGCATGCCTTTATTAATTTTGTACTTCCACACCAATGCATGGATTTCACTGCCTACCTGGAATGGATAGTCCATAGCAGACTGACAAATGCTGCGGCTGGATTCCACTGCTGACATGTATGGGCAGCAGTTAGGACCTAATCATTTGTTTACTGAAACTATTTGATGTAGGAAAAGCATAGAGAGATAAACAGGGATCTCTTTTATAGATGTGTCCCAGGTGGAAGGGATCAGGAAACACAAATAGACCCCAAACAGAATGTAAATGAAAACCTATAGCAATCTGCAATATAGCCAGCCTGGTGGCACTAAGAATTGAGGCGCTGAACACCACACCTCGTGCCACTCCAGCGACCTGGATTCGGGAGTGAGTTCAGGTTGCCATGGGTCAGCTGGGGGGGGTGTGTGGAGTTGGATTGAGCTACCAACAGGCAGCTCTCCTCTCCCGGGAAGGGATCTGGAGACTCCCAGGCTTTCGGCTGCCACCGAGTGGAGGCTTGGTGGTACCGCCAAGCCCAGTGGGAGACTTGGCGTTAGGCTGGGTGGGGGGAAGGGGCCATCACTGGAGCCATGGGCTGTGTGCTCGCCTCCATGGGCACGCATGACTGTGCTCTGGGGCCCAGGGAATAGGAGGGAGAAAATCAGAAAATGCTATGTCTCCCCGTTGCCGAAGCAGACAGGAGGTGACAATGGGGATTAAAAATCTCTATAGAAAAAAACCCAGTCTGCAATACACGTGTAACTCCCCAATGAAGAGGTGCATGAAAGGTACAAGCAGACAATTCTAAATACCAGAGGTAAAGCACTAAGGCTGCACTACTGGTGACACAGGCAGGAGGGGGCAATGTAGAAACTCAGCTCCTTTTTAAAGCTTTGGATTCTTACCTCATCACATAAATAAACAAACAAAATAAAACCAGGCAAGATGGTTAAAGCAGGCAGTGCAGCAAGGCTGCCATTCCATCTGGAACATCAAAAACAACATAGCTCAGTGAATGGAAACACAGATACAGAAAAAACAGGACTTCCTTACTCCCAGTAGGGAGGCAATCTGAGACAGGAACAATAAAGATAAATTCCTGGAAAACATATGGCACTTGGGAATACCACATCCCGAGTGGAACAGTCTGCACAGTCTTCCTTTAAAAGTGGCCACAGCCTCTATAAAAACATCTCTAATAACAATACATATCCTCATCCCGAAATAACAATGTCCCACAAATCACTAACCTTATTTCCAGACATTACAGTCCACCCTGTGTCAAGTTCTTTGATTTGTCTCTTCCTTGTTGGCTTCACAGCATTTTTCGTTTGTGCTATCTTTTGGCCATGACTTGATTTGAGGAGTTACTGCTTTCAGCCAGCCACACTGCTTCATTTCGGATTTTCTGTCATTTCCCGGCTGTCAGTTACTTGTCATACAACCATCCCTTCTTTCTGTATAAGGAGCAATCCTCCAGGTATGCTTTATAGCTTACAAGAAGCCTTATTTCTGTAAACTCTGCTCTCTGATGGAAAACAAGATATACTGTGTATAATCCAATTTCCCCACTGTCAGGAAATGGAAAGTCAGGGGAAAAAAACTCCTGCAGGGTGCCTTGAGTTTAAATGCAAAAAAAAAATACAGTTTAGCAACCAACTCTCAGAGGCTGCCACATTGCTAGGGAATAGCAAAGCCACGAATGAGAACACTGCATGTTGTGGATTGTATCACTATACATTCTGTATAATGCATCTAGCACAGTTTTGATCTATTTTTACTGTATATGGCCATTTTAATTGCAAGTTGTTGCACGTAATAGCAAAAGTTGGCATGTACTGCCTTTTTCGTTGAAAAAGAGAAAATGCGGCAGCTCTGTGGTGCAAGGGGCAGAGGTGCTGTAGCCCCTTACCACTCCCCATGCCAGTGACCTGAGTTTGGGTTGGTGGGGGAAGGACTGGGAGAGGGATCGAGCAGCCACCTGGCAGCTCTTCTCTCCCAGAATGGAGTGGTGGTCAACCTGGCTCTTGACTGTGACCATGTAGAGGCCTGGAGGTAGCACCAAAGCTCAAGAGACAAATTTTGGTCAGGGGGTGAAAGGAGCCGTGGTTCTGGAGCACATGAGATCCTCTACATGCATGCACCCTCCATGCCACCATGGCTATGGGACGAGGGAGAAAAAGGAAAATGGTAGGCTTGGGCTCAATGATGTCCCACCCACTGGCCTTCTGCTCCACACTGCTGCACAACTGCAACCTAACAACCTGATGTGGGTCTCCAGGTGGGGGGGGGAGGATGGCCCTTCCCCACCTGGCACTGCATGGGGATCTAAGGGACCTGGCTGGGCTGAGGCAGAATGTCGAGTGGGGGGGTGACAAGCCCCAGCCCAAGCAGATCAAGGAGACAAATCTGAATAAGAAAAAAGAGAGAAAATGCTGAGCTTTCCAATATAATGACTTTATAATTTTATATTGAAATATGTTTTAAAGAGGAAAAATCAACAAAACACTTTTGTGAGGTTACTTTGTTCCCCAAAAGATAGGATGGGCAAGACTATACCAAAAACAAGCATCACTAAAAAACAAAATACTTAAAGTGACTAGCCCACATCTACCATTTGCTACAACAAGCTGGACATGTTACAGAGACAAGTTTTGAAAATTCCACATTTAAAGCAAACTGTAAATCCAAGTTGCAAATAAAGGTATCCCACCACCCAATGCAAGATTCAAGGTGAGGTCATTGGCAGCCAGAAATGAAGGATACAGCCCAGCAAATATTTTAGAAATGAAGCACTAGGATTCACTTCTAGAATTCAGGAGACAAGTAAGACTATGTTGAACCATTGAGCATTGTCATCTGCAGCACTCCCCCCTCCCCATTATATAAATGTGAAATATACTACAGTAAGTATGCTAATGTAACCCCCTAATGGATTCCACCCTTGGAACTTTAGGACTTCATTAGGAATAATGAGACTGAATTTCAGACAGTATACATATGTACACCTTCAGGATACATGAACACTGCCAGGGTGCGAAAGTAAGATATAAACAAATATGGTGATATTCATACCTGAGAATGTCCTTTGACCTAAGTCTGTCTACACTATGAGGGGGTCAAAGGAGATGGATTGTTGCCCATGAACTGTAAGCAGTAAGGAGCTTGGTTTTGCACACTGCTCAGTTGTAACCCTGTGAATGGAATATTGCATGGTTTGTCCATGAAC
Source organism: Neoceratodus forsteri (assembly GCA_016271365.2). Lineage (NCBI taxonomy): Eukaryota > Metazoa > Chordata > Ceratodontiformes > Ceratodontidae > Neoceratodus > Neoceratodus forsteri. The sequence continues at coordinate 1,839,422,414 of CM057449.1, forward strand.
TCTCCACCAGTCAGGAAGTGGAAGAGATCCTCTATAAAAAGACTGTGGCACTAGCAATAAGCTTTATACAACAATCCTGGGAACTGAATTTAAAAGACAAAGAATTTCAATGCGAAATAATGAGAATGCGCATTTCAGCAAACATAAGTACACCTTTGTGGTAAACAGTTTTTTTTTATTTTGGGCTCACAATGACCTAAACCCATGAGTTAAAAAATGAATACCCCCAACCCCACACAGGGCTGAGATATACATATGGCACACTGATGATTCCTAACAAAGACAAAACACGTGTCTGTGTCTGCTGTTCTCAGGCTTTGCAGATTGCTTGAGAGGCCTTTTTGACACCATTCAGTCCTGCTTCAAGTGGGCAAGACTTTTTTTTCTTCATAGTGATTTGCATGCATTTCCCATGATGCTTTGCATTAGTTGAGTATGTCTATTATTGTATTTCTGTGAGTCTTGAGAACTACCACCTGGAGGGGGTGATTTGCAGAGTCTTGGCTAACATTATGCCATGGGGCTGGCAGGACAGTAACGTAGACATTACTGTTGTTTTATAGCAGAGAAAGAGGGTGCTGCTGCTGTGACAGTACCATCAAGAGAAAGGTATATCATCATCCATGCAGGCAGGGGCGTCGCTAGACCCTGGCCTCAGAGGCTTGATCCCAGGATGGTTTCATATTGGCCTTGAATGTCTCCCCAACAAAACTGATGAAATTTATCCTTTTATAAAAATATCTATGGTCTACCCCCTCCCAGCCTTTGAGGGCTTGGACCTGGGGTCTTTAGTTAGTCTAACAACGTCTATATTTCAAATAACTTCTACAGATTTCTCCTCTCCACTATTTCTTACTGAAGAAATTCCCATAAAATCAAGATCTTTATCCCTTAGAGATCATATGTCTCTACAGCTTATTCCCTACTTGAAATCATAATGATCTGTTGTGACAGCAGAGTCTGTTGCCATGGGAATAGAAGCATAGAAGCTGATGGCAAATAAGGGCCACATGGCTGGTCCAGTCTGCCCTTTTCTGTTGCATTGCTTATACTGTAGATCCCTCCAGGTCTATGGCACATTCTCTGCCATCCTCATATCTATCCCTTATGACTCCCTTGTGCTTATCCCAGGCTTTTTGAATCCTACCACTGTCTTTGAACCCACAGCCTCTGCTGGAAGACCATTCCAGGCATCCACCACCCTTTCTGTGAAGAAGTATTTCTTCACATCTCTCCTAAACCTACCCCCTACCAGCTTCATAATGTGGCCTCTCGTTCAGGAGCACACTTTCCTCTGAAAAATACCTCCTGCTTGCACCTTATTCACCCCCGTGAGGTATTCAAATGAATGACTGTGATGTCATAAATGGAGCATTATGAAACCGGGTTGGGAAGAAGCAATAGGAGATGATAAATCCTCAAGGAATAACTATCCTGTTTTCATGCATATGACCTCAGTAATGAATAGTGGTGTGACAGAACAGGGGACCAGAACCATGTATTTTTTTTGATTAGGTTATTCTTTTTGAATATGCATAATCTTCAGAGAAGATGGTTGCCACAGCACATGAGCAAGTATATATGGAAAAGTTAAAGTACAGGTCTGATGGTTCTCATGAAAAAGTTAACAGAAAAAGCCAGGCAGGAGGCAGTAAAGCAATAAACCCATAAACTCAGTGGGGTATGCTTCTTGGAAATATTCCCATGTTGAACTAAAGGAGACATCATTATAGTAGCAAGGAGGTGCTGAAGGGTGGGGGGACACACATGTACACACACTCTCAAAGAGGGCTGGGCAACATGGGCCTGTCACTCAGAGTGAGTAGGACCCTCCCCACTTGGAGCAAGGCAATGTATTGAGAGGCTTATATCCAGCTCCCTCTCTTGGACTGAATACCAGAACAGACCAGAGCCCCTGCCATTACAAGGACTAGCTGAGGTAAGATAGCACAGTGAGGGGAAAAGTGCTTCTTTAGCTAGGGCAGGTGAAGCTTTCCTAGGGCAGGACAGCTTAGACTTTTGCTGTACAATACCTATCTGTCTAATGTGATTTTATTTTCTGCTTCTTAGTAAATGTGCAACCCTTTTATTTTCTGTAAATATATCCTGTTGTAAATACTTGAAGTATTTTAGTAAACAGTCTATTTTTATAGAATCAGTGACTGTTTGTGTGTTATTTAAAAGGATAATTCTATTTCTGCTGGACTCTGTTGCAGTCTGTCTCCGAGACAGCACTCTACCCACAGTTATTGTGTTGACCTTCCTGACCATGTGCAAAGGGGGAAGTCAGAAACAGGTTTCCTGGGCCCTGTTGGTAAAAAACCCAGGTGGTGGCAGTGAACTGGAAGTCCCTAGTGAGGGGTTTGCATCCCAACTGGTGGCAAAGTGGTGGATCCTTGTGGCAACTAGTACCAGGCCAGTTTAGAGTAGTGGACAATGTGCTTTCCTGTGAAGCAGGAATTCAGAGCGAGAGAGAGAGAGAGAGAGAGAGAGAGAGAGAGAAAGCACACTGGTGCTGGAGTGCTAGCAGAAATATACCTTTTAACAGTCACGAAACAGGATTTCAAAAGGTGGTATTTGTTTTACTACTGTTATATTTATTTCTAGACAGTTAAGTGCAGCATAGCTAGAGAAGATGAGTTCCTCAAGCTATGTAAAATTTCATGTACAGCAGCTTCTTGAGCTGTGCACTGGAAGGGGGATTGTCTATGAGGGCATGACAAAGAATGGACTCATGGAAGCCCTGGTGACACAGGACCAGCTGCAGGAGGGGCAGACAGTCTCAGACAAGCAGGGCACAATTCCTGATCAGCAGGCAGTCACAGAGGAAAGTGACTCAGGAAGCGAGACTGAGGTCACAGTGGCTGAGTAAGGGGGGCATCTTGTGGCACAAGCTGGGGAAGCTGTGCAGCCCACTCAGCCTTGGCAGGAGATCCGGAGGGCAGAGCTTGCTCTGAGGGAGGCTGGAAGGGAGAGAGCAAGGCTGGAGGCTGAGGACAGAGAGAGAGCCCGGCAGCATGAAATCCGGATGCTGGAGGAGAGACCAAGGCTGGAGGCAGAGGAAAAGGGAGGATTCACCAGCACAAGATCCTGATGCGAGAGGAATGACAGCATGAGATCAAATTGGAGAAACTGCGCCAGCAAACAGCGCAACAAACTGTAAGTAATGGCAAAGATGGTTCAAGCCAGGAAGCCCCGATTAATTCTAAAATGTTTCCACAATACCAAAAGGGAGATGATCTGTATTTGTTTCTTAAATCATTTCAAAGGGTTTGTGAGCAATTTAAAAGGTACCTAAACAAGCAGTTTTTTAAAACTGCAAATTCCAAAATCTGGCTTCATTGCGAGGTAAAGTAAAGACTGCTGTTTACATTTATGCTAAAACTGTATTTATGTAAATAATATAACTGCAGTGTTATAGCTTTTAAAAAATATAAACATCAGCCTTTCACTTTCAAAAAAACAGCCTTGCCTTCTCCGTAAGATGTCTGCCTAGTGTGTTAAGTGATGAGTCATGATGACATCATCGGAGCCAGAGACGTAGACCCACATATATTCCTATAGTGCTAACTAGTCCTTCTTTCCCTATTTGTTTTGAATTGCTGTACCAGAATGATCAACACTATGAGTTAACACATGGATTATTTTGGCTCAGTACACATGTTAGGCTATGATGTTGTTCATTTTGTTTACTTTAACTAAAATGTTTTGCAATCCAATTGACTTTCTCTTTGGCAAACCACAGTACAGTACAGTACAACCCTTCAAATACCTGATGATCTACTGGTTATGTGATGCCCTGAATTTTGTTTTTTTTGTTAACCAGGAGAGACACACTAAGCTGAAAGCTTATTTACAGGTGTGGCCTGGGAGCACAAAGAAGTTTAGTGACTTGCTTAGGGTCACACAGCAAAGTACCGGTCTGGTTCAATTCCAAAGCTCATGCTCTCTTGTTAATCCACAAATAAGGCTTTCTTTTTCCACGTGAACCCCCTGCACCTAGCCTGCCATCTATTAAATGCCCCACCATCCGTACCATATCCTTAGTACTGTCTGGGGCCACATATGTGCTTACAGTCTTGTTGAAAGTGGCCAATGGCCAAGGTTTTAGTGACCAGTGACAAAACTTTTATCAACAACATATAATTGGCTAACCAAAAGGTAGAGGAGATAGAAAGGTGTAAAATGGCTAGTATACGGCTGCAAATGAGTAATAAATAACTAAATGAGACCAACATAAAAGTTAATATGGCTAGCTAGCCAATGGCTGCAAGTGGCTAAGTAATGAATGATATCACCATGTCAGTTAATGTACATGCATGTGTAAGACTTTAAAAGGTTAATGGTTGAAATGAAGACAATGAAATAATTCAAGAAGCACAAAGCAGAGGTCTAACTTGGAATTGCCCTATTCAGCAGAAAATATTGTGTATCAAAATATGCTTTTTTAAAAGGTTACGGCTAAGATAAGAATGCAGCTGCTAGTAACCATGACTGGCCTTGATAATTGAGTTCCCCAATTTGGCCACTGTCTGCTTTTTTTATCTGTAAGGTGAGTATTTTTAAAACAGTCACACCCCCTTGCATGGTTTCTATATCCTGAAGTAAGTATTTTTGATAAATAAAAAAACCCTGATTACTTGTTTTTCCATTTAAGAATGACAGTATGTCTTGTCAAAGTGTCAAAAAGTATCTTGTGACCAAGGTATCTTATGGCCAATGTATCTTTTTGAACCCAAGTCTTATGACTTGTTGAATGACATATTGTCTGTGTTTAAAATTGCTGAGGTAGTTTTTGGGAAATTCCAGCCTTGCATTTTTTTTCCTAAGCTTGCTGCACATAAATATGGGACCTATAGTTATGTCCAGCATCCCTTCGAGAAGACGCAGTTTCGGACAATCTGCAGTCTTAGACTATCCATAGATTGCTCGGAGGATCCAGAGATATATGGTTTCATGTGTCTCTGAAATTCTGTAGCCCTGTAATGCAAATATTACTAGCTGTCTAGATTGCAAGTTAGAAACACCCCAATGGACTGTTCCATGGACTGTTTCATTGGCTGTAAGATTAAATTGTATCAGGTACACTCGGGTTGTAGCAGGCTACCCGATGCCTAGAAATGATAGACTATCTCAATAAATTACTACTAATTTGGCAAAGAAATAGTGTGGTGGCTTTATTGAATTATTGAGAATTACCAACCAGGAACCTGTATAATTGGATCCATTTTGCCATCTTATAAAGAGAATCAGATTGTAATCTTGTACCTCAGAGAGTTGTACACACCGATACCGATATGTTTCATCAGCTGGCACTGTTAAAAAATGCCTCCCAAATCACTCTCCAGTCCACTTTCTGAATTTTTGACTACTTCTGCTTCCACAGTAAACATTGAGTTGATCACCACCCTTCTGCACAGTGAAGGTAGTATGTACAATTCCCCTGTTGTGTTTTTTTCCCGCCTCATTAACCAACAACTAGGTCTTCCTGGTGGGTCAAGCAATAAAGCATCATGACCCACCAGAAAAACTGCTGTTCATGCCCTCATAAAGGCTAAACCTGCAATGGATAACAATATTATTAGCAGGACAGGCATACTAATACCTTGGGCAAATCCACCCGACTTCCAGTGTCAGTCTATTCCTTTACCTGTGATCTGCAGAACCCCGTAGGACAGTTCCCAGCAATTCTTCTCCAGTCCTTTTCTGTGGTCTTCTCCACAATGCGAGTTGGCTGGCTACCACCCTTCCAAATCTTGAATGAGCTATACACAACTCCCTTAATACTGTCCTAACAAATGTCAACACCCGCCCCACCTGAGGGTAATCTCCCTACATTGAATTCAAGTGACAGTTTAGGTGCATCCCTGCCACTCTGAGTATTTGTCATCACTGGCTACTCTCATCCACAGTCAGGTAGTGATCACGATGCAGGCAGCCCCACATTTTAAATTTCACAGTGATCTGCTCAACGTCCTCCTTCCTGTCTTTAGCTAACCTGAATATAGCTGTACCCTGCTGAAATTGCCTCTTTAGTACCTCTCTGACATTCATTCTTCTCACCTATTCCCTACACCAAAAACTGGTGAGTTCACTACCCTTCCGCATCATGAATGTGGTTAGTACAGTCTCCAGTGTTATTTTTACATATTAATAATAAACATGATCTTCTGGTAAGCCAGGCTGATAACAGCATTGCACAAGTGGAAAAATAGGCTTTCCTACCCATATAATATCTAAGCCACCTATGATTAGGCACTATTAAATGATGTGCATTATGATGTGCACACCCATCATTTAATAATAGGAAAGCCCATCATTCCCCTTGTTTCCTGCTGCTACTAGGCTGACTTACTGGAAAGATATGTTTCAATTTGATGTGTCAGAAAAAATCGGGGACTGTACCACTTGCATGCATGATGCAGAAGGGTGATGAGCTCACCAGTTTTTGGTGTGAGGAGGAGTAGTGAAGAATGAATACCAGAGGGGAACTGAGAAGGCCACTCCTGCAAGGTACTGCTATATTCAGGGAAGGGGTAAGACAGAAGGGGAGAAATATGAGCAGATCACAGTGAGAATTATATGTGGGGCTGTCAGCACCATAGTCACTACCTGACCCCATTGTCCGGGCCGACATTTCCCTTCCCATAAAACGAGTTCATGCAATTGTCTAAGGCTGTGTGTGGATATTAATGTGTGAACTGGCTGCTACTACATGTTCAGTCATTTCACTACCAGTCTAGTATTGCTTGTAAAGCACTTTGGGATACAATGTGTATGAAAAGCACTGTATAAATGCTGATTCTTATTATTATTATTTCCCACGAAAAAAGAAGACAAGACAAGCATATATTTGATTTTGAGAAAGTATGAGCTCTAACATTGGGCTGCACAACAATTTTGCTACAAAAAAGTGGTGGATCTAGGGGGTGGTGAAGAGTGTGGCTGCAACCCCCCCCCCCACATTGTAACGTACTTGCATGCTGCTGCTGCACTTCACTTTTTTGAAGGAGTCAGATTTATTTATTGTACAAATGTTTACATTCAAACTATGGATTACATTTGTAGGCTCTGTCAATAACGTACTAGAAAAAAATAATAGCAGAAAATATTAAGGTTTAATAAAAATGTTAAAACATCCGTGCTAAGTATGCACACCACCCCAGCACTCCCATTTTAGCATCACAGATCCGCCATAACCACTAGACCACCAGGTTATTCAAGATTTGTATTGCACTGTGGTTTGCCACAGAGACAGTCGGTTAGATTAAAACACAATTTCAGCATGTTAAAGTAAACACAATGAACAAAACCATAGCCTAACATGTGTATTATGCAAAATAATGCACATGATTTTCACCATTTGGGTGAAACAATTCTATACAAAGGGAAAAAAGAACTAGTTAGCACTATAGAGAGCCATTTATCTCTCTGACTTTGGCTCCAATGATGTCATCACATAACACATTTGGCGTCCATTTTAGGAAGCAGGTAAGACAATTATTTTGAAATTGGAAGGCTGATTTTACAATTTTCAAATGCTCTGGAACCACATTTAGGTAAATTATATAAATATAGTTTTAGCATTAATGAATACAGCACCCTTTCCTTTAGTCACCTACGGAATCAGATTTTTGAATAGTTTGTTGTCAAAATATTGTTTAGGTATCCTTTAAATTAGATAAGGTGTTGTGGATGAACCATCTGACCCCATTACTTACTGGTCGTGCCTTGCATGCATTTGCTCGAAACAATGATTGCATGGACTATAATAAAGTTAAAAGAATGTTATTAAAACATTTTGAATTAACTCCTGAGGCTTATAGATGGAAATTTAGAGAGTTAAGAAAAGGCCCAGGAGACAGTTATGTAGAACTGCATGTCCAAATGTGTGCTTATTTAGACCACTGGGTGGATAGGGCAAAGGCAAGGACTGTAGAGCAGGTTAAAGATTTAATTGTAAGGGAACAGTTTCCTAAAATTGTACTTGTTGACCTGCATATATGGCTGCTGGACTGGGCATGCAACTCCACAAAGGAGGCAGCAGAAAGTGCTGATTTGTATGCGGCCAGCAGACCACATTCGCAATGCAAGAATTATGGGGGTGGAGCAGCACCTGGTTTTAAGGGGACCCAGGGAGGGCAACCTAAAGGAAACTAGCCTGCACCCAAGCCCAAAACAGAACCCATTGGTTCAAAGGGAAACAAGGAGCTGGGGGCAAAAGCATGCTGGATTTGCCAGAAAGCCTGGCATCTATTCTACGACTGCCCTAAAAATTGGAGTAAAGTGCAGAAGCCTGGGGGAAGGGGTGACCAAGGCAGTACTCAGCAGTTGGTAAACTGTGCACACACTGTAGTGCCACCAAACTCCACCAAGCATATGCACCCTATTCTAGTCAATGGCACAGTAACACAGGGATTGGGTGGCACTGGTGCCTCCATCTCCATGGTAATGCAGGAGCTGATCCAGGTGGAGCAGATTCTGCCAGGGCTGTTCTCCGAGATTCAGGGAGTCACGTGTCCAGTGGTCCAAGTGCCAATGGCTTGGGTCTTCCTGAGCTGGGAGGGTGGCCATGGAGTACAGGAGGTGGGAGTGGTACCTGATCTCCATGTGGATGTGATCATGAGGAATGATTTTGACCACAGGGAAAACCTAGCATGTGTTACTACCCATAGCCAGGCAAAAGGACAAGCTTCTGAGGGGGAGGAGGGGATGACACAGCCCATGCAGACCAATCTCTCAGCAGCTGAGGAAGTGGCTAGTATAGGTGAAGGGCTAGCTAGACACAGCAGCCCCGACCCCCAGCTGCAAATGGAGGAGATTGCCACCAGGAGCAGTTTTCCTTGTGAAAGAGAACTAGGGAAGGTCAGATGTGAGGAGCTGGGCAGGGAACAGTGAGCTGATCCTACCCTCCAAAAAGTGAGAGAGATAGCAGATAGTGCTGAGGCCTCTCAAGGGAGTAAAAAGTCAGTTTGTTGGTTAAATGGGCTGTTGTACAGTGAGTGTACACCACAGAGGGGGCTAGAAGGAGATGTACTCCAGCAGCTGGTAGTCTCCTGGGACTACTGAAAGCAGCTTCTGGCCCTGACCCATGACATTCCTCTTTTAGGCCAACTGGGTATTACCTGCACAAAAAAGCAGCTTGCTAACAACTTCTTTTGGCCAAGCCTGTACACAGATGTGGCAAATTACTGTTGGACTTGTCCACAGTGCTAGTGGGTTGGGAAGGTTGGAGACAAAGCTGAGGCAGCTTTGGTGCCCCTGCCTATTATCGATGAACCCTTCAAGAGGGTAGCTGTGGACATAGTGGGGACCCTAAGTACCCCAAGTCACACAGGCAAATGATACTTACTGGTTGTGGTGGATTATGCAACCAGGTACCCGGAGGCAGTGGCAATGTCCTCCATCGAGGCAGAAAAGGTGGCTGATGAGTTCCTGGGAATCTTTAGCTGAGTGGGATTTCCCCAGGAGATTTTGTCAGATCATGGGATGAATTTCATGTCATCCTTAATGATCAGTTTGTGGGAGAAGTGCGATGGTGAAACAGCTCCGAGCTTCACCTGATCACCCCAAGACAAATGACCTGGTTGAGCGGTTCAGTAGGACCCTTAAAAATATGCTCAGGGCATTTGCAGACCAGCACTAAAGGGAGTGGGACAAATATTTGCCCCATCTTCTCTTTGCATGCAGGGAAGTTTCACAGGAGTCCACAGGGTTTTCACCCTTCGAGCTCCTGTTTCATCAAAGGGTGAGGTGGCCCCTAGATTTAGTCAGGGATGAATGGGAAAGTAACTATGCCACCCAAGGGGAGTCTGTTGTGGAGTATCTCCTAAATTTTAGGGCCAGACTTAAGGAGCTCATGGGGCTTGCCCAGGAGCACTTAGCCTCTGCACAACAGCAACATAAAGCCTGGTATGACCGTGGGGCCAGAGCCCGGGAGTACGAAGTCTGGCAGTGAGTGATGGTACTCATCCCAGTCTGACACAATAAAATGCAGGCAGCATGGGAGGGCCCATTTTCCATAATCCCGAAGCTGAATGATGTTAACTATGTAGTAGGGCTGCCTGACAGAAGCCACAGGCAGAGC